>JABXJD010000035.1:3415000-4080000 GCA_013375575.1 Percina caprodes | reverse complement strand
TAACTTTAAGCTAATTTAAGTAATGTGCTAACACTGCATATAATAAAACAAGCTAAAAGCAGGTGCAGGC
Source organism: Percina caprodes (assembly GCA_013375575.1). Lineage (NCBI taxonomy): Eukaryota > Metazoa > Chordata > Actinopteri > Perciformes > Percidae > Percina > Percina caprodes. The sequence continues at coordinate 4,079,930 of JABXJD010000035.1, read as the reverse complement.
TAACTTTAAGCTCATTTAAGTAATGTGCTACGTCTAAAATTGTCTTCACGAGTCTTCTTGTGTCATTTCAATATAATTTAGTTACCATGTAATAAATAACTGAAAGTAATCATACGAAAGGGCGCTGTGTGCTCCTCTCTCTTGTTGCAGGAGGAAGCTAGCCAAATATTACTATATATATATAGTAAGTATATAAGTTCAACTTTAAATATAGAAACGCATTAGCAGCACGTAATACTGGGCATGCCTTCATTTGGGGTAAATGAACGCGCGTGACACACATATTGTAATTTAACACTGACATTGACCAATTAATACCAATGTTATCAAGTAAACTGGGATTCTTCTCATCACTGCAGAGTTGAAGTGTAGCTGATGTGTTGTCTAGTGCAGTGGTTTTCAAAGTGGGGTCCGGGGACCACCAAGGGTCATGAGGGGTTCCAGGGGGATCCTAGCAAAAAGGGGAGTAATTTATTGTCACTAACGTTGTTATTACATCCATAAGTACCACAGTGACACATATTGTGTGGCTATGTTGGTCATGGGTTTCATACTGTACTGTACACTTGATGTAATAAAATATCCACAAAAAAAACCCTGTCAGACGGCAGACCCTGAGACATAATCTTGGAGACCAATGGGGGTTGGTGGTCTAATTTGTGTTAGTTTATGCCTACCATACACTAGAAGACTTTGAAAAGACTAAAGTGTGACACCCTCTCACATCCAAAGACAATCTGTCATGCCATAATCTGTTATTTTAATGTTATTATATGTATGTATGTATATAATCATATAATCACAATTGCAATATCAGGCAAAAATAATCACACTTAGACATTTTCTCCACATGGTGCATCCATACTACTTGACTAACTGAACTCCGTTTTTCTACAGGCTGTGCCGGTGCCGTTTCTGGTCTTATGTGCCTGTGTTTTGGGGCTTTACCATGTGGAAGCAACACCAGACGCCCTGAGCTCTCAGGATGCTTCTTTCTGTCAGTAAGTAGCCAATAATGCATCAGGGAGCTGTGATCATAGTGTCATTGCAATGATAGGTAAACCATACATAAAAGTAACCCGGTAAAGACGGAAAGGTTTGAACTGAAGCTTTATTTGCTCACTTAATGTTGCACTGAAGCATCTGCTAATGGCAGTATGGGAACCTTTTTAAAAAGGTTGACAATGTTTATCTCAAGGTGTGATCCTGTTCCCTTTGTCCTCGATACAGAATTTAACGCAAAAGCGCAGCCTGAGTTTAACCTTCATTAACCAGAGGGATTGTATACCATTCAAAACGGCATACATTTGGGCCTTTTTTGAAGAAATGTAAATAGTTTACACACCCAGGCTAAAGTTGATTAAAAAGAGGAATAAAAAAAACATCCTTTGGAAATTGATCTTAATGCCTTAATTAAAAGATTTTAGGAAAATCCAACAGTTTTTTAAACACTCGAGTGACCTCACTGCAGCACAGCTATTCTAATAGCCCACTTTGTTCTGAAAGAAATGATGTTCATAGATTGACTGTAGACAACAGGGCTGGTGTTTTACAAGCTTTTTTAGGCAATAAAACCAGATGGACAATAAATTGTAAAAAGTATATTAGGTCTCAGAGAATCTTTTATGTCTTTTCAATGAAGTGGTGGACTAGAGCTCGTCTATCCAGAACTGGATGTTGATGAATGCCTCGTAATTCCAAAGGACCTTAGAGAAAAGATGAGCACAGTTTGGAACGCACCAAAAATATACTTCCCTGGAGCACAAATGGTAAGTGTGTGTGTGTGTGTGTGTGTGTGTGTGTGTGTGTGTGTGTGTGTGTGTGTGTGTGTGTGTGTGTGTGTGTGTGTGTGTGTGTGTGTGTGTTGTGGCGTGTCACAGTAATCAAATAGTTCTAGTAGGACGGTATTTATGTGCACAGTTATTATAATTAAACAACTGTGGGTTATTAAATAAGAGAAACGTTACTAGTTTTTGCTCATTAAATAGTCGACTGACCCATTGGTCAGAATATATTTGACATAATCTAACACCCATTGGTCAGAATATATTTGACATAATCTAACACCCATTGGTCAGAATATATTTGACATAATCTAACACCCATTGGTCAGATTTCCAGTTCTTAAAAGGAAATCCTCATCTCTTTTCTTTGCTAGAACAGAGGAATTAAGAGAACAAAATACTTGAACATAAGTATAATGAATTTCTACTTATGTATATGAACATAAGTAGAAATTCAAGATGTCAAGATGCCGGAGTTAGCAAGAATGCTAATTAACATCTGTAGGTAATAAAAACAGAACATTACAAGTAACAAGATATAGATACAATAGACAAGTAGAAGAGACAAAATAACAAAATACATTATGCAACATGTCAAGTTAAAAGTGATCCCAGGTCTTGTTCTGCTTTGAGCCATTGTTTGTCTTAAACGTGGAGGGCACGCCCTTGTTGCACGTGGTCGGCTAATCCAATATTTACTTCCCTCAACTGACAGCACAGTTTGTGTATGACACCTCACTGACTCCTGTAATCGGGCCCATAAAAAGCCTTTAAAAACAAGCATATCTGAAACTTTTAAAATTCTTAAAGCTTAAGAAATTATTTATTTTAGAACGTTTTGATGTTTTTTTTTTTTATTTATTTTTTTATAAAACGCCTTCATAGCTTTCTTGACTAGTAATTCTATTTGTATGAGTGTTTTATACCTGGAAGTGACCAGTCAGTACAACAATACTCAATGCAGAAAAATATCATCAAGTGTAAAAACATCTTTCTGGCATTAACTGTCAGAAATGGTCTGATCTGCTTAAAGTTTTATAAATTTTACAGTTTTTAACACACTTTTTACTTGACTTTAAAGGGGCTTAATGTATCCTAGCTGAACAGCTTCGGAGTCATTGGAGTTTGAATGGTTAGATGACTTTTTCCCTTCCCTTTTACCCCCTTGCAACTTTGGGCTGGAGAGCCTCCTCGTCAGGAAGTGTCACGTGATATCAGTTATCACGATGTAATGAATCGCTTCACGGCGCTGCACGCATGCACGCCCCCATTCAGGAACCGGCTAACAAGGTAGCGATGGAGTTTTTCACACTGTCGTCATGGCTGAGCCGGCAAAAAAGAAGCAGAAAGCTCGGAAAGCATCGTCGGAGGAACAGAGGAAGTGGAAATTGCAGACTGACCGAGGGAGGGGTCAGATTAGACAGAGTAGACATAGGAGCTGTAGGGGAGTCTCTATAGAGAAACCTGTAGGGGGGGCTCTATAGAGAAACCTGCAAGCAAAAAGCAAAGAAATGGCCAAAACTGCATAGCGCCCTTTAAAAGGTTAATGTTAAAGGTCTTTCTCATCAAACAAAGAAACTCAAGACAAAGAGGGTACATTTTGACATTGTGCTAAATGTGAAACGTTGTCTTTGTGTATTCTGTGTTATTTGGCAAACATGCACATGCTTATTGTTAACACTAGAGTGCAATAATAGCTCAAACCAGCTGCATCTCTACCTCAACAGAACAAGCTTTACGTAATGTCAAAAGAAACAAAAGGTTCACAGCATTTTTCTTACAAGTATAAGCATGAAATAAGCACTCAGTAATGTTTAAAATGTCAGGCCGTTCTCCTCTCTAGCTTTGAGCTTCTGTGCCACTTTGTATTGTCTGCATCACCTGTTCGGATTACTGATACGCTGTAGTAATCTCTGTCACCAGAGGGTGGTGCTAGCACATCATAGTTGTAAGTCTTTCACTGAGCGACTGATAAACCAAAGCAATGTAATATCCACAATTTATACTATCCAGAACGTCAGATAAGAAAATAATACTGTCATTGATTTAGTGACTTGTTTTCACTGATAAATCTCTAATCTCTATTTAAACAATACATTTCCATCCTCAGTTTGGTGTCATAACAGTTATTAAATTAAATTACAGCAGTCAGAACACAAAGCTGTGTGTGCTTTAGAGCACCAGTGTATAAATCAGTATTTTTCAGTGGTTTACTGAATTAATTGCTTATTTATATGAAGACTGCAGAGAAAACCATGACCCTAAGATAAAAATATATAGCTATGTATCTTAAAAAGTAGGCTGTCATTGATAGTAAAGCAGTAACAATACAGTTTGAAGTTTGAGTGCCATAATAGATTTAAATAAGACATCCACACTATGCTTGTGCTAAATATTATTTAAAATATATAAACTGCAATGTCAGAATTACATTTGGTGATGATAAAACAAAGGAAATGCTTTTGAGAACATTGATTAACATTACAGCCCATAAATAACTTTTATACACTATAAACTGAAAAGAGAAACATGTTTGGGAAATGGGTCGACAGTAAATCAAGTAGGGCTTAAAGGCATGTAGCAGGGTTTCCTCCGCCATTAAAAGGTTTAGGTGCAGCACCCGAGCCGTTTTGGGCACCACCTAAGCCAAATGAATGTCAGAATATCAGATATGGAGATAATAATGGTCCAAAAATGACGTGATAAAGAGACTCAAAACGACTACAAAGAGATGCCAAATGACCACAGAGAGACAAAACAATCTCAAAGAAAACAAAAATTACCAAAAAGAGATTTTAAGGACTATAAGGAGATGTAAAAACCCACCAAGAGACACAAAAAAATGGGGAAATTGCAGTTTTTAAAAATAAAAAATTGAAAACAGGACTCCTAAACCCCCCTGCCAAATACATGCACCAAAGTCTTCCACAAAGTGAGGGAAAACACTGTAGGGCTGTGCAGTTAATCACATTTTTATCACAATCACAAATACAACGAGCAGCCCTAAAATGTAGTAAGTTCCTCTAAAAATACCTACTTTCGTCATGCCAGGTATGAAAATCATCACAGAGCTAGATTGGGATGCGTACGATTCATTTATCTATATGTTTATTTTTATTCTTGAGCGTCAGATTGAGAGAGGCACAGCTCCCAATCCATAGAACCTCTGCTGAAGTTGACAATGAAAGTGCATCAAGCGCAGACCAAATCCTATATCTGTAAATTGAAAACTTAAATTGAAAGCCACCTCGATTTAGGAAGTAGTTTATGAATTCCAGAGCTAAGCAGTCTGGCTTGAACATGATCTATTGCCCTTCTCTTGCCCAAACTCCATTTGATCTATGGTCGTATTATCTATAATGCTGTCTTACATGATTCTCTTTTATTGCCTGAATCCGTGTCAGACAGCAAAACAGATTACACGTTAGGTTGAATCAATACAAACTTTATTTACTGGGCTTTGAAATGTAATTCTCCATTTCTCCTGACACTTAAGTAAGCGCACACTATTGAAGGATCAGATTGTTGCCGGTGGTTCTGCGGTCGGTCTGCTTGTCCACCATGCTTTCTGTTCCTGTACCATGCTGCCAGCGCCGCTGCTATTCTCTGCCACTCAGCCCTTGTACCCAGTAGCAAGAATACAGAATAGTGGCCACTCAGTTTCAAATCCACCCACTGCAACACCCACTTCATCACTGCGACGGGATGCATGCCTGCTGAGTAACTGTAATGGAGCGCAATGGGCAGTAGTCCCATAAACCTCGCCTCTAAATAGGTGATCGTAACCAAAAACAAAAGCAAAGGGCCACAGAAACTGCAGATTTCTGTGTTCAAACTTCAGAGCAGTGATTTGACACTCAAATTTATGTGTTAACTAAAGCTGGCGAATGTGTGTTTGAAGCATTTTTAGAAATCCTAATTATACTCAGAAGCCTCAAAAGCAAGTGGGACATGTATTGGCTAATGGCACTAAACTGTTACAACATGACTTGGTTACAATTAGTCTCATAAATAAAGTTCAAAATGGTAAAACGATTGGAAATGAAACAGACCTGACCATTGATTCATGATGAGGAACATGTTTTGAAAATATTGTAATTAGTTGGAAGCACAGAGTGCTAAAGGTGGCCACCTAAGTTTTAAATTCACTTAGTTTTAATAAATTAACCTCTGAACTCTGCAACACTAGAAGTCTCTGGAAGATAAAGCTTTTGTTTTCATTTCCTGATGAAGGTTTGAAATACTGTGTCATATTTGTACAATAAAGGCTTAATGTTTAAGGATACAGCTAGTGTTTCAAAGGGAAATGCATAATGTAAGTCTGATTATAATTTAGTTACAAAACATTGTAAATGCCAGTGAATTCTCTGAAGATGAAACATCAATTAAACGGGTTATACCCGAGTAGAGCGACAAATGTTCACCAGCTTTTTTTTTAAACCTGTAGTCCTAATTGTAATATCGAAAATGACATAGCACAACTTCATGAATAGTGTCTTTGTTGAAATTAATTAGGTTTTTGTTCAACCTGGACAACCTATGTTCCTGTGTTTAAGTGACTGATGGGAACAAGAATCTTTGACATCGGTCCAGTATTAAGTGAGATCGCTGCAATTGTCTAGTTTGTGTTTACCTTCACAAAAGTGCTTGTTTTGCAAGTGACAGGCTCAGATTAATATTCTAAGTGTCTGACAACATTATGGAAAGGATTTCTAAGGAGGTCGACTTTTCTGTTAAAGAGTAAGATCCTTTTTTAAAATGAAAAAACAGCGAAATTGCGTTCGCTAAACCCACCACACTCCATGTAAATGAACAGTAATTTAAGCATCGTAAAGTAAACTTCATGCAAAGTCGACAGAAACAAATCCAACTCTAAAAAGCTGTATTGGGTCTTCTTTCCACTTTTCCAACCATCACAACTCGATTTTAGTTGAAATAAACACTTAGTTTACCGATTAACGTGAAAATATGTTTGCTCTATAAACGCTAAAAGTATTGCTTTTTTAAATGGAGTCTGCAACTTACATTGCAGCTTGTTTCGCCGCAGCCGACTGCAGAGATCTTGCTTAATACTGGACCTGTGTCAAAAACTGTTGTTCCTATCAGTCACTTAGACACAAAAACATAGGAAAATAGGGGTTGAAAAAAAATGGTGGTTACCGTTTCAGTTCAGTGTTTGAGCTGAAATACCAGCTTCTTACTCCACTCTCACAACCTGATGACCTTTCTCTGTAAAGAGCCATACACATATCTGTCAACCTCAGCCTTTTGAAGACACTTCTAGAGGTGAAGAGCCAAAGCTGTAATTGGCCCCAATTTTTTTAGGTTCACAAGATAAATATCTTCAGTTAGAAGTCAAAATCACTCTCTTCTGTTGTTATGAATTGGTCAGTAAGTCAGCTCACTGATGAATCATTTCAACAGAGAAAAGATGTTTGGCACTGGTCATCATCCAACTTTGTTTTTAGTAAAATCCTGATATTTTCCTACATTAGACTGTAGCAACGTTACTGTTGATTTATTAATTGTTTTTATGAAGATGCAGATTAATTGACTGCTGAAAATAGCTTCTAAATGGCAAAATTATGTATTACTGTACCACCTTTCCTGTTAAAAATATTTACTCAGAGTTTCTCAGTTCAACAGTAATATCAGCTGTAAGTGCCAATTTGTGTTTTGGATTTTTTTTAAAGAGATAAAGAGCTACATGAGTTTCTCATGTTAGTCAAAACACCCTGGCTACATGACAGAAAACAGATAAAGCTTTGCCTGCAGAACATCATAAAAGAAAAGTGGAAATTAAGAAGATTCCAAAAATAACCAAAGAACTCTGAATTAGAAAGGATTAAAACGCTCTGTATATATTTGGTTACATGTGCAACTAATGTTTTAGTGAGCTCTCACCTTCTTAAACCATCATGAACTTTTTGTTTAATTGCGCTTTTAATGTACTCTGTGAACAGCCTGATGACAATGATTTTAGTAAGGATGAGAATCTATAGCAACTTCATGATTCAGACGGCTACCATGCAGTTATTAAACGATTATCAGTGCGTTATTTATCTACATCAGAGGTGCCCAAATTCTTTCATATGAAGGGCCAAAATGTATCTGGATGGAAGGCCACAGCCCAAAAATAAATGTTGATGGTGAAGAATAACGTAATTCTTGCCATTCTCTGTAGACAAAATATACGTAATTACGTACATGCGTACATATGTAATTTAAAAGGGAAGTTTACCAGCACTGTGCTTTACATTGCCGTTAAACTTAGATTATGTACTTTTGAACTCCACAAAATGTGCGTTTCCTAGTCATGACTTTTAAAGTAAGAGGAGAATCAGCAGAGCGTGTCAAATCCATGGCAGGCAAATTTGGCCCACAGGCCCCAAATGGGCGGTCTTGATCTACGTGATTTATTTTTTCTTGCTGTGTGACCATGTGTGAAATATGGTTTCTCAAGTTAGTTGTGTTCTCAAAATATTTTAGTCTAGTTAGACATAGTCTCGTTTTGCCAGGCCCTCTTCAAAGTGCGCTAAAGGGTCTGGCTACTCTAAATAGCATCTGGGGAAGGGAGGGAAATATGCTCTGGTTTATTGCATTTCTTTAAACCAATCCGAATCGTCATGGGCGACACTTTGCACAGAGCCGCTGTAAAATAGTTGAGAAAACTCAGATTGGACAGATTCTAGCTAGCTGTCTCAATTTACCCTGCAGAGATCTGAGTCAAACATAGTGCTCATTATTAAAATTTAATTTAAATTTTCATAATTTAAAATTCCAACACAAAGAAAGAGGAAGGAAAAGGGAAATACATGCATTCGGTGAAATTTCCTGCTCCACAGGAGCAATACCGGAAGTTGAACGTCAAGGATATGGACTATGTTAGACACAACTGTGTGACTCTGGTCCAAGTCTCTTTTCCCTTTAATTTCATAGAAGCTCACGCTTAGCCATCCTCACCAAAACTCAGGAAGTAGCCTAGCTTAGAACGTAACCATACATGTTTATGTCTGTTATGTTTCACCATCCTGTTCAGCAGTAAGGAATGTGCAGCCTGTCGGTAAAATGGGTTTTACATTTTCGATTATTATTATTGCTTTTCAGCTTTGATGCATATTCTTTCAAGCGATGCATCTAAGAATCATCAATCAATCTCTACCTCTAGATTTTAGTTTAACCATTTTCAGTAATGTCTTCATTTCTCTGGGATAAATCTCCCAGGACATTCATTGCAACATTTATAGAAAGTAAGTCAACTCAATGAAAAGTCATGTCTCTTGTTTGTTTTTTTCATTAACTAAATAATGAACTTATATTAGAGGGCAGAGAGTTTGGTCTTATGTGCACCCACTAGAGCATACTTATGTTTGACATTAATATACGCTACAGATCATTTAAAATACTTATGAGCCTTTATTTTGATACAGGCATTCTCATCATTCCTCAATGCAGTTAGTGTAACCAACACAGGCCACAGAAGCTATCTTTACCTCGTAGTTACTCCAAAAGTTGAGTTGCTTTTGTCTTTATTTTTCTTTTTTTAGTAAGGACCATAGCCACAGGGCACATTCTTAGACATGGGGGATTTTCAAAGCCTTGTTTTTTGGTAGACATTTCTTGCATCTGGTGGATGGAATGAGGGTTTAAACCATTACTGCGATTAGAGCTGCCTCACTATGATCTCTTGAGCTTGCTTACTGCTGCTAATAGCTGTTTCCTCTCTATTTCCCTCTATCTTTTTCTTTTTCGCTTTCTCTCTCTCTGTGAATGATTTTTATGCTTTGCTAAAACATGTGGGGGCGTTGAGAGAGGATTTAAATGCAACGATCCCCCTCCTCTTTTTTTTCTTCTTTTTTTTGTGAATCTCAGCGTTCTTTTCTGCAAGCCTCTGATGACGACAGGGCAGCTTTAAGCCTGGCAGTGCCCACGGCAGGCTGCCGTCTCAGCGCTGCCCACTCTCCTCTGTGTTGGCATGCCGGAGAAAGCGAGGGTGGGGTTCCTCTTTAGCAGACCATGTCATTCCTAGGAAAGCCTACATGTCCACCCATGCAGGATTCCTGATAGGTCTTCATGTTGGGAATGTGAGAGTGCAAAGAGAGGGTTTTTATTTTTAGTAGGCGATGGTCTCAGTCAGCTGTGAGTCAAGGATATATATTTAGATGTACAGACAAGGCGCTGACTTGATCCTTTGAGGGTCAACAAGTGAAACATGTTCTGTAATATCTATCTAATTGCATATTCAGTGTCATCGGGTGGGTGTTTTTGGCTCTGCTGGATTAAATAAGCGTGTTTGGCCGAGATTCAGTGACTTTATTTCCTTAGCTAATGTTCCCCTTTGTCATTATAACACCCTGTTAAGCTGACCCGTGTCCCGCTTCATTCAGTCATTGCCCACTTCTACACATCCTATATGATTCATGCAAGCTTCCTGAAGAGGAAAGATTTACAACCTTCTGCTAGCAAGAGCGCTGGATTGATTATGCATATTCAGTGGAATGAAGAGAGGCAATAAACCTCCTAAGCCACCTTTCCACACAGAAGAATAATAATTTGCACTGTATGAAACATCGCTGCGGCACGCGGGCCGCTACAGGTGCAAGCAGAAGTACTCAAAAGGATATTGCGTCTCTCATGCACCCGACACATCTACTGTATATATCATGATCAATATTGTTATACCTTCTTATTCTTATAGGGATGCTCAATTATGGAAGCAATCATAATCACCAATATTTTTGGTCAATATTGAAATTACCATTATTTAACGGGATTCCTCATTATCAACACAAAACATGTTGAACTGTGAAATTTCCCTTCATACTTTTCCCTTTCTGCTCTTCAGAACATAAGACAAAATAAAAGTTTACTTGCAAAATGTAATGGGCAAAATAATAGTTTTTATCAATTGCATTGTTTTGTGATTGAAATTGAGATCAAAATTCGGTGAATTTCACAGTCCTACCTTATTTCTCTCATCTCCTCTTCCTGTTTTCTTCTCCCTCCACTCACCCATGCTGTTGCAGCATGGTATTCCTTCACCTTGCATTTGGTTGAAGAGCGTAGGCAGGCAGTAATACTTTTTACTCTGTGGCTGTGAGTAAAATGTGATATCAATTACCATAAAAATGTATTGTATTATCAATGGGAGGATAAGAACAGATTAAGGAAGCTCTGGGATGCTCTTACAGATGACAATGGTCAGGTTTCTATGCAGGCAGCGGTATTGGAGAAAATTATTTCAGTATTTGGCAAAAGCTCTGACTAAAGGAGGTGGTTCAACATGCAAAGCCGATTCAACCGACACTGATATTCTTAAGACTAGTTTATTTGTTTAAATACATGGGAACTTTTTTGTGTTGATAGAGATGACATCTTTACTTACATAACAAACTGTCAAAGTCATAAAATGTAACCATCCATTGTTGGAAGAAAATGTGCAAAGTTAATGTCTGCAGCCCATTCTCATAAACAGGTTTATATGAAAAAAACGTATGCAAAACAATTCGTATGATATTGTACGAAAATATGGCGACCCTCGGCACGTGATGACCGGTCACATGACATTTAAGATTAGCCATCTTTACAGTTAAATTTAGCAGGGAAAAGGTTCATGTGAGCTGGGTACAGAGCACCGAGCGGTGCTGGTCCTTTCCGCGCCGTTACAATTAAGTTAAGCCGACAGAAGCTGACTGTCATGCGGCGACAACAGTTGAAGGCATGGTTGGTAATGTTGAAAAGCTAGCAAGATTTGAAAGTAGCATCTCCTCGGAGCTCCAACTAACGATTTTGGTTTGGTTTAAAAACGGCAGTTCTCTTAGGTAGCATTCCTGGGACACAAACACGCGTTTCCTGGGTGGAAGTCTTGTGTTTTCCCCTTAATTTCTTCCAGGACACGAACTCCGCTCCACCGCTTGAAAGCAACTGCCTCTTTACGCGGACCATGGCGGTTTTATACAGCAGCGGCTCAATGTGGCGCATACACAAATAAATAGATGGAATACAAACAAATTACAGTGAATTACGTTTCATAGCGATACGTACGAATGTTCATTAGAACAGCCTGATGCATGTCTGCATGTTGGAATCGGGTGCACATTTTTCCAACTACAAGACCACACATGACTGCTCCAGCACAGAGGCAATAGCAAAGACTTAGGAAAGGAGCAGGTCTTTAATAAAAAACCTGAACCTGTGCCTCCTGATTATTATTCAGTATTCACACAGAAATTCTATTTTGTCAGTTCATATACATTGACGGCAAGATCTGTTTAAACAGAGATTCATAATCTGCATGGAAAGTGCATCTGCTGCTGTGGATACTTAGACAAACATACAAGATTAAATTTCTATTTATACGAGCCACAGAAACCTAACATTTACCAGGGACTCATTGTAAGATCTGGAAAAAGACTTGGTTGCACTTTGGCACAGTAAGAAACTTGTACATTTTATTAATGTGAAGTGTCCAGCAGGGAGACATCTGCAGCCTCTTGTATAAGCCAAAGTATAAGAGCGCCAAATTTGCCAATAAGGACGCAGGTTGGGATGGTGGATGGGTCGAACAAATACAAGACTTTACCCAAAAGACCGGGGTTTGTTTCCCCTTTAAAAATAAAAGGTGAGTTTTTGGGTTTTTTACAAATCAAACGGAGCTACGTGACATTCAGCCTCACATGTGGAACCAAAAGTGAAGTAACGTTGGATTTGAACGTTTTTCTAAACTTAACTAACAGTGGGGCAGCATAGCTAACTTATTGTTCATTATCCATATATATATATATATATATATATATATATATATATATATATATATATATATATATATATATATATATATATATATATACTGTGTGTATATTATGCTCATTTTCAAGTTCTTAATTGTATTTTGAGGTTGTCCCAGAATAGGTTTACATGGTCTCATTTTCAGAAAACACCATATTCTGTTGTACTGCACATTGCTGCAGAGCCTCTTTTCACCGTGTGTTTAGGTCTCTGTTTTAGCTCCAGAGTGAGACATCTCACTGCTATATCTTTGTTGGGAGCTGCACATGCTCAGTAGCTAGGTAAAATCACATCAGCTAGTACAAGGCAGGATTAGCTGGGAGACTTCTTCTAGATGAGGGACTCTTCTGGAATACCTGCAGAACAGGGACAGGAAGTAGTTCTTTTGGAGATTATGGTCAACTAGTGTCTGTTGTAGCAGTGATTTTGCCATTGAGAACGAGCTAGCATGCTATCGCTACCAGGTGCTACTGTTAGCCACCTCGCCTCGGCTAGTAACATAGAAAGCCGTGCAGATTTTGAACAGCTCACCCGGAGACTGAAGGCAGAGGACATTCATAAACCGTATCTCACTCAGAACAGCATGGATGTTTTTTTTTCCAAGTTGTATGTGTGTGGAAGCACCAAAGACACAAAAAAAAAACCAAATCCATAAAGTGATTTATTTCATAATATGGGCACTTTAACATTATTCGTTTCAGCACACTGTCGTTAAACTTACCTTTTCTGTGTCTGCATATGGTGTGCCACGCCATACGGAGCAGTGTCTTAACCCCAGAATCTATATTTTGTAATCTCATACTTGATGATGAGCTCAGTGTTGATTATGGAAGTATATACGGTACATATACAGATCAAAATTATGAAGCTTTACTGTCCCACTTTACCCATTAAGAACTGTGCACGAGAACTATTTTTACTGCTTCACAGCACTATATAATACAATTATAATATAATGAAATTATATGATTACATATAATTGTGAGTAAGTGTTTCATTTAGTTCTCAGGGTTACTAGGATGTAGATAATGTCTGTTATTGCATGTTGGTCCTGCCAATTTGTGGGCTTTTACTACAAAAGGAACAGTTATTACAATTTGTTGAGCAATTTGTTGCCTATACACGTATACCTAAACATCACCAACTAGTTTCACAATGTTAACGATGTGTTTTAAATTCATCTCATTCTCTGTGTCACTGCCCGATGTGAGTCGAGTGCAGATGTGAGTTGCGCGTGCATCACTTAGCGACAAGTAGCCTACAAGATGCTAACGAGAGAGTTCTGTAATGTCAATCCAGTAAAAATGAACCTACTTAACGAAGTTGGTTCACTGCTGGCTACAAGTTAGCATCAAACACAACAAGCTTGTCAGTTGAATGGTGTTTTGAGCTAACGTTAGCAATCAAACAATCATAGATAGCTACAACGTTTTTTAAATGATTTCCATCTTCTGTTATTGTTTGTAATGAGAAAGGTTTATTATTTCATGGATTTCACAAATTTCAGTATGACACGTTATGCCGTAAAGCGTTTAAATCGGAGCATGCGCAACTCACATCTGCACTCGACTCACATCGGGCAGAGACCATCTGTATTAGAGATGAGAACAAAATTTCTAATGTGGGCTGTATTAGAGGGGAGATTAAACGGCATTTTGCAAACTTGTAGTACTTTAGATTCTATAATTTATCTTAAATTTAAAAATAGTTTTAATATAGACTCTTAATGAGCACTTGCTGTTGTGCTTTTCTTTCAAACTGTGTTATTTTACTTTATTTCTCCTTAGACAGCCTCTTCTCTTTTAGAACCAAGTAATTACAAAGTTAAGAGTGATGATTGGAAGTTTACTTAAGACCCAGATGCTTGGCTTAGTGGCATTTTGCCCAAAATGTTTTTATGCTTCTCATTTGTGGTCCGGCACAGGGTTTAGTTACAGTTGTGTCCCAATCCTCTGATTCACCTTCTTTAGGAACAGCTTCAGGGCTGCTCATAATGCTTAACTCCCCATAATGCCATCCCCTTCATCTCCTCAGTGGTCTTATTGTCTTAACTCTGGATGGAGCGACAGAGTGAAAAAAAACAGGTTAATACACGTTTGGCACGGTGAAAGTAAAGTATCTTTTCACAAATGCACGCTTTTCAAGTTTTTCTTTGGGGAATGCTTTTCATCAGATGTTTCCTACTTTTCCCAACTTGTGTAGTTAGTTACCTTGTGGGTCGGTTTTTTTAAAACCATTTTTTAGGATATTTTACCAGCAATTTATTTTGCTTTTGACATTAAAAGTCTGTCGCTAATGGTAGCAGCAAATCAGGTCAATTGATGCTTGATTGATCTGAGAACAGGGGGATGATTAAACTGCCTTCCTTGTCATTTTTTTCCCGATCCTGTAGTTTGGAAGCAGAGAAAATCAGAGAAAATGTTATGCAAATGATTTGTTAATCCCTTTACATTATTTGTTCCATTTCTCCCTTTCTCTTTCACACTCAATTTCTAGCACAGCGAGCTGACAGGCGGACACCCTCAGATTGCTAATTCTTAAGATAGAAAAAAAAGTCAGCCAAGTATTTTGTATTTAGAATATACTAGTTTCAATCAATTAATTTGACTTGTATAATTTACCTGAAAGCCATTTGAGTACTTCACTTTAAAAACCTTGAACTTTAACCTCTTTCTCTTCTTCTTTGTGCTTGATTCTAAGCAGTGGCACATGAAACTGTGACCAGCGTTTTTATTTTTTATTTCTCTCTATAGTTTTGTTGTCCCAAAGGTTGGTGTTAAAAATAATAAGAAAGAGGTGGGATGGTCTTAGATTCAAGAAGCTTAAAAATGCAAAATCTCAAAATAAGCCCAATTTCCCCTAGCCAATCGCATTGCATTTTGGTGGGCTTGTGTTGATCGTCTCAACTGACTCACACACCGCCCCTCCCCAAATAAAAACACTACAGATTTACGTGGCTTTTCAAAAAAATGTATCTAGACATTTATCCAGCTTAATCTTCTTAACATATTAAAGTGATTTGCTTTACCCAGAAGTGGCTGAAGCTGCAAGCTCAACGCCCCTCATGGCACTAAGACCTGAGATGTATTGTGGACATCTTTTGCTCTTGAATAAGACAGAGGTGGGCAGAAGTCTACCTGTTTTTCAGCTGTGGAGCTGTCCAAGCCGTGTGTCCATTTTATTCTATTTTGTTCTGTTATTAGTCCAACTGTTGCACTCAGTCAGTGTTCTTAGGCACATGGCTCTGCCAGAACTGCCCACACTGTGGTGTGAAGGTTTGGGAGCTCTCAGCTTTTGAGCTGAACTGAAAGAGCTCTCTCGCAGAGTAGGTGTTGGCAGGATGCTTTGTTTCTTTCTGTGAATGTCATGAGAGGTATGGATAATGAGAAAGCTGACGCACAGCGATTAGGATTGGGCATCGAGAACTGGTACCAACTTTATTGTAATCGTTTGGAAAATATGGTTTTTAAATCCGATCATCGGTTCAAAATTTAACATGTGCAAGTTTGGGTTTACGTAGCGACCAGGGTTCTTCAAGGCGCTTGTTGTGTTGCAGCCACGGAGCACAGCAAGCAGCTCGGTGTGGCTTGATTTTACGTTGAAAAAACTCTGGAAAACTGTGAATCAGGGTAGCAGCTGTCGCCATGGTCCCGCTACACGTCCTGCGATGCCGTGTTCATCCTGCTACGCTCTGCTGGGCCCTGCTACGTCCTGCTGGGCCTTGTAATGCCGCAAAATTCCCTGCTATGCCATGAACTACTACAAAGAACTACTACAAACTATTATTTTTTGTGACTGTTATTGCCACTCTTCATTCTAACCCCAACCGGTCGTCAGACACCGCCTACCAAGAGCCTGGGTCCGGGTCTGGGTCTGGGTCTGTCCCAGGTTTCTGCCTAAGGGAGTTTTTTCTCGCCACTATCGCACTGTTGCTTGCTCTGGAGGAAACTACTAGAACTGTTGGGTCCTTGTAAATTATGGAGTGTAGTCTAGACCTACTCTATCTGTAAAGGGTCTTGAGATAACTCTTGTTATGAATTGATACTATAAATAAAATTGAATTGAATTGAATTGAAATTGAATCACCATTGAAATAACCGTGTGACCCGTTTCAACTCCAACCCTCAAGGAATCAGAATCCAGAATCGATAAGAACCGGAATCGAAAGGAAGAATCATAACTGGAATCAGAAGTGTTAAAATCAAAACGATGCCCATCCCTTAAACAGTGATTGCACAACGTATCTGGGCGCCAACTTTATGCCTGACTGCAGATCTGGGCATGTTCAGATAGATGATGTGTGTAACCTTTTCTTCAGACGCAACCCAAATCTGAGAATGAGTAGTGACGGTTACAATGTGTTTTTCCTTAAAACACCACTTCACAAGCCGGGCAGCTAAAAGGTCTCGTTCAAACTCAAGTGCTGCTAATGTCTTTATTTGGCATAATGCTCCGTGGATGTGCTTCAGGGCATTAGTTTTGCCAGATTGCATCAGTAAAACTGTCAATTCAAACTTGGAAACAGTCATTGTAGATGAAGCCTGAGTCAATGTATTGCCTTCATGGTATTTAGCTTAATGTCTGTTAAAGTTAAATCAGACATGATGGGGTCAAAGTCATTGTGTCTGTGCTACACGCATAATTAATTTTTTTGGATAAGAGTTTAAAGAGCTGCCTGATAAATAATGGCCTCTTTAAACTTACTCTGTCAAGTAGTTTTCATTTGTTTTATTTCATAGATAAATGTTGTTGTTTTTTTGACAAATGAAGAAGAGTTTTGGCGGGACTGTTATATCAGGTACCAAATTAAGACAGCAATCATTCTGACAAGCCAAATATCCACGTTCAATGTGTAATGTGCTCAGAAGCTTGCTTCGCTACCTAGCTGTTCATAGCTCACAGGTTTTCTCACTTTTTTCCAGTCTTTGGCTCGATTGTTGCTAAAGCATTAAGGCCGTAACACACCAGGGGCCTTTCTTTTCAATATTTCAGATTTCAGATATATTTTTCCGAATAGTTGTTTTTGTCATAGGTACTTTCACACTGGAATATTACGCGGCGCCACTTCATCTTTTTTTTAAACAATGCCGATTTTCTGAGCTTCGTACCGCGAACATTGGCCAATCAACCAATAGAACAACAACAGTGAGGTGCTTAAAGACTTATTATGGTAATGAAAACCCAGCGAATAATGAAAACAAATCATTTAATTGTATTTCTCTATGTACAAGAACGTTGTAGCCCCCTACTTGTTCATCAATGAATGTTCCACTTTGTCATTATCAATAATATTCCCAACCTAAGAAACAGACAAGATCATTTACTCTGCATAGCTACGTCTGCATAAGGAAATGTATCTGATGCAAACAATATAACAACAGCCTGCTAACACAAGTGTGACAGCCCACAACGATGACTTGCTCTCGCAGAGATGTATCTCCGCCCTATATGTGCTGTACCATAATGATTTAACTCTGATGTGTTTCTGCCCACTTATCAGGAAACCTCATGAAATGAAATGTTGCTCCATCCCATCTCTTTTCCAACTGTCAGGTACTTCCCCTCTTGCACTTGGACTGAATGTCTGACAAGTGTTAAAATCATACAGTGAGGCTGTCCATACAAAGTGTTGTTGAACGCAGCACAGCTCCACGCAGTCGAGCACTTCAAACAAACTATGAGTGGTTGCTTCTTTTCATATCACAGAGAATAGGAGAAATTGATTGGAACTAGGAGGCTTAGGACTGGATTTTCCTCAACCATAATATTTTTTCTTTAACAACTGCAGCTTAAATTTAGATTTTTTTTTTTTCTGGCTTTGTTTTTTTATTTCTTTGTCCAAATCCTATCGAGTGGTGCTTCAGGTTTTTCCTTGAGTAAAAGTTGATATTGTTGTGGAGAGGGAGAAAGGACTTTTTTTCATGTGTGCAGGAATGTAGATTTCTTCCCCCCGTGAAATCCTAATTGTGCCTTGGAGGGCTGGTAGGGTATCTCTGCTCGGCTCAGCTCAACAGGATTTGTGTCTGTGTATGTTAGAGTATGTCTCTTAGCCTGAATGCGGATGTAACCCTTTCATTGCACTAGCTGGTGATTTTTCAAATTTGCCGATAGGCTGATCCTGTGCATCTGTAGCTTTTTGCAGAAGACATTGAAAGTTTTTTGTTTCAGGAAAGCTTCTATATTAAATGGTCTTTTCCTGAAATATTTGATATCTGTTAAGAGCAAATGCAGATAACAAGTGGACATCTTTCTGTGGATCTACTGTGTATGAAAATTAAGCTCCTGAAAGCAGGTATTGTCAATTGTGTATGGTCAGGTTGAAGACATATCTTAGGTCAAAACTACAAGTGCTACTTGAATTATTGCTGTGCATTTATCTATGCAAATCCAGCATAAGATCCTATCTGCCTGTAGCGACATATCCCCCTGGATTTGGTGTATGTGAGTTAGGCAGGTTATGGTTGACAGTCAAAAAGGAATTGCAACAACATATATGCGAAGATTATTGCTGTAGTCATTAATTGTTGCTTGAAAGGGGATTAGGATTACCAGTCCTATAGAGCACTTTAACACCTGTCCTTCCTCACATCCAACAATGTGACTCCGGTTTCATCAGTTCAAGTTGGCAAAATAAAAAAGGCTGATTTATTCAAATGAATCATCAACGCTGGAAATGATTCAATATGTGCCACATTCAGATGGGTGATATATTATTCCCTTGGGGAGAGGCAAAGATGGAGCTGTGGAGCTGTTTTATTTGTGCTGTCTTTATCAGTGTGTCAGGCAGAGAGGCTGAGCTTGTTCTCTTTGAATGGACGAGCCCTTGAACCATAAACCTGTACCTCCTGTGATAACAGTTTTTGCATTGTGATATAAGTGCCATTCTCCGTGATGTCCCTTCTGACAGCGCTAAATATATCAACATACACAAAATGATCTGTCAGACGAATTATTTTATTCTAGCCAGTTCTCCAAAACTAAGGATTTTCAGTGCTGCGTGCAAAGCGTGTGTTTTTGAGGACACATTGTTGCTAAGGATTCAAAATCAAAGCGCAGTATTGTGGTTGCATTTCTCCAAGCTTTGCTGTTCATGCTCTTAATGTTTTGCCTGCAGGTGAACATTTTAACTGTTCTTTTTTGTCTTTCACACTCTGTGCTGTGTACCGTTTAACGCTTTCTGCTGCTGGGCCCTCAGACTGCTCTGACGTCTGAGATTGCAACATCTTCTAAGGTGATAAGAGTGCTCCCTGAATTACTCAGAGCCCGTGCGATGACTTAGCCCTGATTGTCAGACGGGTGGGCTGGTGACACTGGAACACAGACGGTGCTTGTCTGTTTGAAATATTCTCTTTCGAGCTTCCAAGCCCTGGGCAGTCCTCTCTCCCAGTCTCCCAACACCCAGCTTCGCCCACTGAAACAAGACTTCCATACTGGAAAATCTGGCCCTGTCAACTGGCAGTCTTGACTAGGTTCAGCCCACACGCCAAGCAACCCCCCACCACCACCACCACCACAAATTCTACCCCTTAATAGGCACTAGAGTTTGCCACCCCATGTAGAAGCCTTTTGGTCGCCATCCATGGATGGCGTCAATAGCATCTTCCTACACAACAGTGACTGAACGGAGGGCACAAGAAAATGTGGGAATAATTTACACTTTCTCACTGTACTACCATCAGAAACCATAATTAATCATGATAGAAAAAATGTGGAAGCCATCTTGGCTGGTGAGACACACAGTGCCTGTGAACAGGCCTGACACCTTTAACAGCTCCGATGGCCAAATAGGAACGAGTGTCAGAGTGCTTACAACTAAGCTCCCGTCATGGCAGCATTTATCCCATCATCTTCAAAAGTGTGTTTGCTGCATGATGGTTCTCATGAAGTGTAACTGTTGTACGCCTTTCAGATATTATATTATAGACAGTGCTTAAAAAAGTGTCAAAGTAGATGCAAAAATAGCAATAATTCTTTTATTAAAGGGTAACTTTGTTTTTTTTTCAACCTGGAATTATTTCCCCATGTTTTGTGTCTAAATGACTGATGGGAACAACAATCTTTGAAATTGTTTAAGCTGCAAGCGAGACTGCTGGGGAAACAAGCTGTAATTTAACGTTAATGGGCAAATGCACATTAACGATTTCCGTCCACTAAAAGTTCTTTTTTTGCCACTGACAGACTCAGGTTATTATTCTAAGTATCTGACAACATTATGGAAACGATCCCTACAGAGATAGAGCTTTTTGTTAAAGAGTTAAAAAAATTTCAAAATCACCATCACCAAACCCACCAGACTCCATGTAAATAATCAGTACTTTTAGTGTATATAGAGCCAGCATATTTTTACATGTAAATGACTGAATCAAGGCTTTATTCAACCAAAGCTGAGTGATGATTGTTGGACCAGTGGAAAGACGAAACAAGACGGCTTTTGATTGTTTTATTTTGTTTATTTTTGTTGACTTTAGGTGATTTCATCTCCAAAGGTGATTTCGGAGATGTTTCATGGTGAACAAAAAAAATCTTACTCTTTAACAAAAAGGTCTACCTGTGTTGGGATCCTTTCCAAAATGCTGGCAGACACTTAAAATAATGTTTCAGTGGTAAAAACAGACCTTTTAGTGGACGGAAATTGAAGATGCACATTTGCCCTTTAGGGTTACATTGCGGCCCGGTTCACGGCTGCGGGTTACAGCGTTCTCGCTCATTACTGGACAAATTTCAAAGATTTTTGTTCATATTGGTCACTTAGATAGAGACTGAAATAGGACCCAGGTTGAAAAAACAAATTACCATTTAAAATAAACCAAACTGATAATGTTGTTCTTGCTTTCACTCTTCTCACTTAAAAAATGGAACAATTGGTTTCCACATGAATAAAATAGCTGCCAAAATTAAATGTAATGCCCCAGATAGTTGAACACATGTTAAATATGAACTTTAGGTGTTTACAGCTTTTAACTCTCATGTCAACTTGCTGTTTTCAGTTGCACATACAGTCCACAAACCAAAGCATCTGCTAATCCCAATAGATCCATATTAATTATGTCTCTTTATCCCAAATTATTCCCTTAGTACTTTTAGAATCAAATAGTTTATTCAGATTCTCAAGTCCTGGTGAAGTAATTAGAACGTGCTTACCATAAACATTTATAGGCTGCGTATGACTCTCAGTGTTTGACATGCTTGACAGAGTAATTATGGATATGAGTCCAGTGCTGTAATTTGACTGTGTTGTGTTCTTAGCAGCCAAACTACATGACAAAAATATTTCCCTCTCGCCTCATTTAGCCTGGCTGCATGCTACTTCCGAGTACCTGTTAGTGGTAGTTACTGTGCTTGAGCATGTGCATTTGCAGAAATGCTTTCATGGCAGTGAGTAGGTGTATGTGTGTAAAGCCACCACTAGAAAGTGTTGAAAGCCTCAGCTAGCAAGATCGCATCCAGGGTGACTAATAAGCTTAACATGAGCACGGCTGTGTTCGCAAGCATGGCGCGGTGAAAGAGGTCTTCAATGTTGAGAGAAATGCAGAAATGGCTCCCTAGGCTGCTACTAATTCCTTCACCCCCCTCAAGCTTCAATCAGACTGTGAACCATCTCTCTGTTAGCTATGGCTTCATAGCTGTTCCAAACTGCACCACGAAAGTACAAGGTTTTGCAAACAGAGGACCGACTGCTTATAAACACGTCTACAGTGTTATGAGAGAGTTGTTCATTTGTGGCTTTATTGGCCAAAGTTAATGGATGTTTCAAGAATTTGCACGTTACACACAGACAGAATATTTACAGTATATTGATACTGTGCAGAATATATAGGCCGGAGCTGCAAAGATTAATCAATTAGTTGTCAACTATTACATTTTTCATTTTCATTTTTTGATAATTGGTTTGAGTCATTTTTTTAATGAAAAAAATTTAAATATTCTCTGATTCCAGCATCTGAAATGTGAATATTTTCTGTTTTTTTTCTCCTCTGTGACAGTAAACTAAATATCTAAAATATATAATAATTGAGTTGTGGACAAAACTAGACATTTAAGGACTAGGGCTGCAATTAACGATTATTTTCATATCTGATAATCTGTAGATTATTTTTTATAAAGGGGTCTTTAAAATGTCAGAAAATGGTCAATCAGTGTTTAGTAAAGCCCAAGATGACGTCCTCAAATGTGAAACATGTGAAGAAAATATTCACATTTAACAAGCTGGAATCACAGAAGGTTTACGTTATTTTCATAAAATTAATCTAATTACAAATTACTCAACTAATTGATCAATCTTTGCTCTTTTTAGGACGTCATCTTGGGCTTTGGTAATGGCTGATCGACATATTTCACCATTTTCTGACATTTTATAGACCAAACAACTAAAAAATCAAAAAGATTAATTGACAATAAAAAATAGTTGCAGCCCTATTATAGGTCACATCTTACTTTCTGTGATGTTTATTTGGTTAAAATGTAGCCTTGTAATCCGTGTTTCTGTGTTCAAACTGAAAAAGTGATTATGTAATTTTGTAAGATTTTGTTTTATAGTCCTCTGTGTATCGTGATTCCCCTTGCACCGCTGCCTCACTTCTCTGTTTGGCTACCCAGCGGGGAACTAGTAGCTGTGTTTTCTTTGGGCCTACAATATGCAGTTTGTATCCACATGTGACTTTCCTTTGACCATGTGGCTTTTACAAGTGTGGATTTATAAGCCACTTCACACTCCACTCCTGTGTGGGAGGGAGGCTGAGTTAAAAATAGGCTGGTTTGGAGGTAGTGTGCAGCCCGCACTGTGTGAGGCGCTTAAGAACACACTGAGGAGTATTGGCATTCTCTTTGCATATAATTTATATGTGTCAATAATCAATCTGAGTGTTAAGCCAGTAACTGTAGTTGTTACTGGCCCAAATCGTCTTGCATAATACTCTTAGAGGCATCAGTAGCACTCAAGTTGCACTAAAGTGGCAAGAAGCACCAAGATGATATGGGGTTTAATAATGTGTTAGGGTGCCTGGGTAGCTCACAAACCTGCATGTAGAGGTTTACTCCTCGACGCAGTGGCTGCAGGTTCGACTCCCAGGTTTGACTAAAATGCCCAAAAAATAAATAGACACTATTCACTAACAAAACTTTTACAATTATTTTTTTTTCATATACCACCTTAAAGGGACATTCCGATTTATTATTGCACATGTCAAGCTAAATAACGTTAAAAAAACTTTTTACTTGCACTTGTACAATTTTTTCTGTCTCTTTGTAACTGCTTTGGGGTCAATTATACACGACAACATTAATATGTATAATATTGCAGCAGGTTAGGCAAGGCAGCTTTATTTGTACAGCACATTTCAGCAACAGGGCACTTCAAAGTGCTTTACATAAAAACGATTGAAATAATAAAAGTTACAGTGCAGTACAAGAAATTAAACATTAAAGAGCAGTTAAAGACATATAAATATGAACATATAAAAGCAGATAAAATAGCAGATTTTAGGCTGCTAGAATGGGACAACGTATAAGCCGCTCGAGCTACTGGTAAGTGTTGGTTCCTACTCTCACCTATGGTCATGAAGGCTGGGTCATGACCGAAAGAACGAGGTCCAGGGTACAAGCGGCCGAAATGGGTTTCCTCAGGAGGGGGCTGGCGTCACCCTTAGAGATTGGGTGAGAAGCTCAGTCATCCGAGAGGAGCTCGGAGTAGAGCCGCTGCTCCTTCGCGTCGAAAGGAGCCAGTTGAGGTGGTTCGGGCATCTGGTGAAGATGCCTCCTGGATGCCTCCCTAGGGAGGTGTTCCAGGCACGTCCAGCTGGGAGGAGGCCTTGGGGAAGACCCAGGACTAGGTGGAGAGATTATATCTCCAACCTGGCCTGGGAACACCTCGGGATCCCCCAGTCGGAGCTGGTTGATATGGCTCGGGAAAGGGAAGTTTGGGGTTCCCTGCTGGAGCTGCTGCCCCCGCGACCCGATACTGGATAAGCGGATGAAGATGGATGGATGGATGGATGGATGGATGGATGGATGGATGGATGGATGGATGGATGGATGGATGGATGGCTTCATTGTAAAAGTTACAGCATACATTTTCTGAGTACCTCTCATGTCCAAGCTAAATTGGTATTGTAACTGACATATCCCTAATCAAAGCAACGTAGTCTCAAATCAGCAATCATGAGCCTTGTGAATCGGAATCAATTCAGCAATTCAGTGGCAATACTCAGCCCCAATTCATGTCTCTGTATAGTCATAACACTAGAATAATGACATGATTCCCAAAAATGCAGTTTCTTTCTCACCCAGTTCCTCTGTGGCTGATTACCGATCTGCCCTTCATGGCTTCCTGTGACGGTGGTTTTATAATGCTGCTTGCAGTGAGGAACAATGAGCTTTCAATGCTTCTAAAGATGAGATATTGGGGGTTGTTATTTCTGGCCAACGAGGGCCTCCTCACCTGTAAGGATGTGACCTCTAGGTGAGCGCTACAGCCCCCCTCCCCTCCTTCTATCTCCATCTCATTTTTGGGTCTACGCCCCCCCACACTCTCTCGTCAGGATTCAATTACAGCTGTCTGGCTGACCCTTGACCTCCGCACCAACGGGACAACCCTCCTTTTCTGACCCAGACAGCGGTTCCACTGTTAGCCTTCCCCATCACTTGCTCTTTCTGCCCCTCTCACTGCTATCCTGCCTCCGAAATGAGGCCTTTTTTATTTTGTCATTAAAAAGTCCAGACATCTTTGCTCTGTGAATTTACATTATACTAGTTTGTATTTCTAAATACCATAAAACTGACATTTTTATTCATCATCTGAAAAATGTACTTCCACAGTTGTGTTTTTAGAGTTTGTGTTTTTCTGTATTTACAGATCGATCTTTCAACCTTGTTCTAAGCTGCAGTCGATGATTGTTAAGCCACCGCCGTGTCTTAATCACAACACAGATACCTGTTAATTACCAAACGAGTTCAAGTATTTTTGCTACTTAAACAGGGATTTGAGATCGATGCGTTGATTTGCCCCGGGTCGAGCGGTGAGCGAAGTTGACCATTTAATGAAACATTGCAGGTTCTGTGCGCCGAGGCTGAAGGAGATGAAGAACAGGGAGGATAAAGCAATGGATATATTAATAGGCAGCTGCACGGATGACACTGTTTGGTATTGGGTCAGGGATAAAGCATGAACTTGTAAACTCACAGAGGGGCCTCTCATCCCTCCCTCCCCCCCCTCGCAAACTCATTCTCGCCCTTCGTGGTGTCATCAGTTAGCAGAGCTGGGCTCGATAGCCCAGGCAGCTCTACGAGAGCAGCGATTAGACATCTCTCTGATTCTCATCCCCAGCAGAGTTCACTCAAAGGTAAGCCAGTAGTTTACATCCTCAGAGACACTGGTATTCCTCTGCCTTTGTTCTCCCAACGTCTTCTGTTTTGCAAATAGTGTATCTCCTCGATGCTTTTGGCAAGGAGTGGGAGTTTCATGTCATCTCTTGAAAATATAACAATAATTTTTTTTTTATTGTTATATTTATTTATTTCAATAAATAACTACACCTGTAAACCATGATTAATAATCATACAGAGGTATTGAGTTCATGGATTTAGGTGACTCCCTGCTCAAAAATCTATAGATGTCTGAAGAAAGCACCTTTCTCTTTCCTCTCCGCCCCTGACCAGTAGCTGTGACAGAGCCGCCCAGACGTCGGCTGCAGGGTTTATTCCAGCCGCCTGGCGGTCCGAGGTGTGGTCCCATTGGGCCGTTTTGCTGTGATCACAGCAGGAAGTGGGAGGTTAATCCCAAGAGAACGCAGGCTCAATCTCCTCCATACTAATGGCATGGAGTGGGAGTTTCATGTCATCTTTTGAAAATCTTATAAAAATCTATTTTAAAAAAGAAAAGAAAAACTGCACCTGCATATCCATGATAAATAATCATGAAGAGATATTAAGTTCAAGTATTCAGTGACTACGTTTACACCAACATCATATTCAATTTTTTGGCCTTATTCTGAAAAAGTCAATTTTCCGACTAAGCTGTTGAGATGGCTAATGAAAGTGAATATTCCACTAATATTCTCGTTTACATACAGTCGTGAAAAATAGGTTTAAAAGAAATTGGTGGTGGACTTGTTGGACCATGCAAACAGCGTCCCTCTTTCTTTCCTCAACCAGCTTCTTGAAAAGTTTGGCGTTGCAATTTTTGTGCATATCCAAAAACCTGTTGATACACAAGTCTTTAATAATAAAGAAATTAAAAATTTTAAAATAGCTGTGTTTCTCCTTCTTTTCTTTTGGCAATGCATCTCTACTGCAGCTCTGCAAACTGTTGGCTAGTTTTGTTTGTGTACAGTAACCGTAGCAACTGCACAGAGCTGCAGGGTTTATTCCAGCCGCCTGGCCGTCCGAGATGTGGTCCCATTGGGCCGTTTTGCTGTGATCACAGCAGGAAGTGGGAGGTTAATCCCAAGAGAAAGCAGGCTCAATCCCCCCCCCTCCCCCCCCATCTCCAGCCTGTGTAAGGCCCGATGACACTCTGTGGTCTGTGGATGACACCTACCCAGATTTTACTTCTGCTCTGAGCTCTCCGATTATTCTGGCATTTTCAAAGTCATTTAGAAACCATTACTGAGTATAACAGAGTGGGCAGCTGACCTCTCGTCTCTTCTACAATAATTTACATTAAACTAGATAAAAAAGATTATACAACAAGTAGATGCGACCAGCCATCTGATTGGTCAACTAGACATTTAGAACGTGCTCAAATCAGCATGACAGCACACCAGGCTCATCACTAAATAATGAAATACTACTAAATACTCCATTTCCATGTTGACATTACAGAGTTGAATCAAAACTGTTTTAAAACATTTGCATTCATTAAATAAATCAGGAACAACAATGGAACACAGAAACTCTCCAACATCTTTATATAAAGTTATTAATTTTTCTTTACATCCTTCTGGATTTAACGGTTACTGGAAATGTTTGAATCACATCAGCTGTTCCAATGACCCGGCGCTATGTTAAAAACAGCTGCTACATGTGAAGTTCGTGGACGTACAGGAGCTAAATATGTTGGAAAAATATTTTTTTTGGACAGATATCTTAGTTATAACAAGATTGAGCTTGCAAAGCAGTTTTGTGTTTATATGTGCGGAATTTGTTCTGTTAAAAACCCATTATCCCTACAAAGCTAACGTTAGCTTATGTTAGCAAGATGACTAAGCAGAGAGGGACTAAAAAGCGACTCTGTGGCTTTTTTTTTATTTTGAACTGTCTCAAAATATGAATACAGTTTGATTATAACTTGAATATTGTTGGTGACCGTTGTATAATTGCAATATTACACTTGAGGGTGTGATTTTACGTCCTATTATAGGCACTTCATGTCTAAGGACTTTGGCGTAATGTTGCTTTATTAAGCACAGAAGCATTAAAACAAGTGGTGTTCTTTACTAATAAATAATAATACTAATAAAAAATGGCTTTGTGTGTCCTCCAAAATATAGAAAATTAAACAGAGAGAGTTTCAAATTATCATCAAGGCTCAAATGTAACGTTTCCTTATTAGTTATTATTAGCTTTTGGAAACTGTTCCTTCCAGTATCCAGCCATGAGAATTAGCCGTGTTAAAACATGTTTTGATATACATTTAGTTTGTTCGAGCCCTGATAAATAATTTCAGATGGCAGAATATGCATCTGTTTTTCCCTGGAGTCTTTCACACATATCTGTTCGTAATTAATGTGGATTTTGACAGATGGAGAGAAAAAAAAGTGTCCTTGTAAGAGAGAGGGGTACATGCCACAATGTGTGAAGTGCAAGCACGGAGGGAGCCTCTTGTATTATTTGCTGCTCGTGCCAGCTGGACCAGCCAGATTCTTACAGGTAGAGACTAAATATGCGCAGAAATAATTGAAATCTGGTGCCCAGGCCACCATAAACAGGCGCTGTTTTTAGTTGTTATACTTGGAAATCGTGAAATGTTCTTAATGTTGTTCTAAATTTGGCTTCAGGAGAACTAAGCCTGCCCTATACAGGGTATTTTCCATCCATGCTAACTTTCGTGAAATAACCGATAAAGTGCTATTTCTTTCAATGATAATTGTGACTGGAGGTCATTTTTAATTTAAACGCTTAAATTGCCTGTGTGTGTGTCTGTGTGTGTGTGTGTGTGTGTGTGTGTGTGTGTTTGAAACCATGCTATTTCTCAATGCATCAGGGTCTGACTTAAATATTAGTGTAACTACATTATCACACTGTTTTTTTTTGCCTGGTAGCAAACATGTACAAATGAGGATTACAACTCTTGAGAAGGCAACAGGTCATGGTTGGTAAGCTGCCCGGGGGGGTCACTGATATAGAGTCACTTTTGACAGGCTGTGGAGGAGGCTCTATTGTTGCTGGTGTGTCTGGATGTTACCTGCAGGCACTATCGCTGAGACTACAGTATTATCCTATTATTAGGCTTAGTTGTTTACGCTTATTACTGCTTGTCAGGTAGGCAGAGAATCCTTCTGAATATGAGCATCTGCAGAAAAATACATGACTACCTCTTTATCTCGTTCAAGTACATCGGCTTACGATAATTTTCAGAGGCCTTTTAAGAATGTCTTGATAGGAAACAACAAACAGGCATATAGGGTTTATGTTTACGAGCATTTGATTCTGTGAAGTGTTTCACTGCAGCACAGACAGACAGTGTTGTTTGGCAGTCAGTGTAAGATTGTAAAAAAACACATCTGTTTTATATACTTAATGCCAATATCATTATGGTCTCGCTTCAGTTGAAAGTACATATACAGTAAAAGAGGACATCGTGGAATGAAACATTGAAACAGCCCCGATTAATGTCTCTGTTTGTAGAGGAAGTGAACAAAATAAAAAAAGCCCATCATATGGTCTGGCAGATTTTGGGCTCAGGACCAGGGATGACAAATGTGCTCTCGCAATAATTCAATCTGCTCTCATAATTCTCTAACTTTTAGGGACAGACAGAATGAAAATTTTCCGGCAGTTAAGCCGCCAAGTCAGCGTCCAATAACTGTGATCAAGTGTTAGTTAAGATGCTTTTTCTCTCACTTTATGTATTGACAGATTGAGGGGTACAAAGATACTGTGTAAGTGGCAGAAAGTTACTGTGAATATGTTAACGAGAGGATTTGGTATCGGATCCAAAATGTTGTCATTTTTATTGATGTCACAGTAATGATATTAAGTTTAACAAATAACAGAAGAGACAGTTATAGGAGTGTACTGCAGTTAGTGATTAGCATGGCAACAGAACATAATCTCATGTATGTATATTTTGTTGCCTTGTTATAACAGTTTTATTTCATGTTTTTTACAACAATATAGTCATGTAATACTTTGTTTTCTATACAACATTTCGTAAGTCAGACTGTTAAAATGATGTGTCAAACCAACAAAAGTCAAACCCAACCTTCGGGAATGAGCTGTGTTTGTATGCTTTGTGTGCTCAATTGAGAAATCAAATAACTAATTATTCAAATTTTAATCACGATTAAGATTTCGCCTCACAAAAACAATGTAATCAAGAAAAACAATTATTTTGCACATTACATTTAGCAAGTAAACTCTTGTTTTGTCATGTGTTCTGAAGGGGAATTCAAAAAGGGGAACAATGTCGCAGTTCAAGGTGTTTTCACTGTTTTTTAATTCCATAAATGCAACATCTTTCCAAAAGTCAATGAGTAATCTTGTTAAATAATCGTGATTTCAATATTATGATTCCCCCATAATCAAACACGTTGCTGCATTTTAAGGTAGAAAAATTTAAGAAAGTAAAGTGAAGGGTTTGGTTTGAAGTATTTAAATCAACTGTTGTAAGCTGCAGAGATGGCTTTCCAGCCTTGGGCATTGTGATGGCACAAACGGCACATTTGGAAAGCAAAAGAGATCAGGTACCGCCGTTACAGGAACTGCCTTTGGGGCCAATCACAATGTGTGTGGTACTGGTAGGAATGATCATTAGAGTATTGATATATGAATCATCTTCTGTTTGCAGAATAAGATGTATGTTCTGGTGATGGTTGATCCGGATGCTCCAAGCCGCGCCCAACCAACGGCTGCTTACTGGAGGCACTGGCTGGTCGTGGACATGCAGGTACAGTAACACCCTTTTTTCCACCAACATTCGCACGTATATGCTGGTTTATTAAACACCTGTAAACCTGCTAAGAAAAGTCGATAGACTCCTTTCCCATTGTCAGAAAACAGATGTTAATTTTTCCTGCTACAGCTTTCCGATACAATGCACAAAACTGCAAACTTTGCTGTAGATTCACTTGATATCTTCGCTCATAAACTTTCGCCATTTCACCGTGCACCGCCACTCGCTCTACCACACACTCCCTAGATGCCACACACACACACACATACACACAACGCACTGGCTCTGCTTTTCCTCTAAAGACATAATTTACTCTTACAACATAGGGTTAGTAAGCAGTAGAACGCAACATGGAGGGCAGTGAAAATGTTAAGGTGGTTACTCTTTTTTCATATCTGTTACTTATTAAGTCTCTCTTTCAAAATCGGTGTCGACTAATTTGATGTTTTTTATGTTTGATGTGGGCGGAGACCGACTGAATTTGTGACCGAGATGACAAAGGTCACCGACGAAGTCAACACGTGTCACAGCGTTGCACCGGAAAAGGGCCAAATATTAGCTGCTTTTTACTTTACCCGGGTGTCCTGTTTTCATTGTTGCCTATCGGAGCTGGAGCTGAATAATACTGGTGCCTACTGCAGAGTGAATGCCAATTGTAACCTTTCCCACAAACCAGATATAGTGGGTGTAGGTGGATTTTTTGGCCAGTGGGAAAGGGATATAAGTCTGCAATAACCTCTGCTCTCACTTAAAAACAGCCCAGTGTGTTTGGGTGAGGGTGACACAGACAGCATTTGCTTTTGGATTAGTAGCTCATATGTTACAAATTTATGAAGTAGCGTTTGGATTTTTTTTTTCTTGAAATTGTGCATTTTCATAATCTCGGGGTCTCACTTGGCGTGTCGTGTGTTTACATTTTCACCGGGGCCGATCGCAGGGCTGAAAAATTATCAATGGTTTTATTTAAGCCTAACTTGGTTAAAAAAAAAAGGGGTGCCAAGTTTAAAAAATGTTAATTTTTCATATCATGTATCTTGTGCAATAAATGCCTGTGACAAAAGTGTGGGAGTAAGTCTTTCTAAATGGCTGTGAAAGTTTGCAAGGCCCTGTCAGCAGCAATTTCCCTCCGCTGCAGAGAGCCTGGGACGTGTCAATGCAGGCGTGTGAGACTGAGATTGAGGAGAGCAGCATGCGAGGCGCACACTCTTTCTCCCATAGAGCTCCAGTCCCTCAGCTCCCCCTCCAGTGGAGAGATCTTGGCAGAGTGTCCTCCCTTCATCTGTTCCCCCAGGCAGAGCAGCTCCCCCAATGATCCACACTTCTCCATATTTTACACCCCCGAAATGGGCACCGCTCCGATCCCCTTATTTCTCTTCATATTTCACTCCTTTTTATCCGTTCGTTTGTGTGTTTTCACATTCTTGCATCCCAACGCCAAATGCATGTTGAGTTGTTGATTGCCTCAAATATTTGGAGGTTTGCAGATATTTTATAATCCCGCGGGAACCGCGAGATCAACCCAGTAGATTAAGACTAGTGGTCTGAAAAAACAACCACACAAAGACGCTTCGGTGATGTATCACTGCTCCCGTTTCGTTTTCTGAGGCGTAGTTGCACACTAAAGTAAATGCCACATTGATTCATAGATCCAAATGTGATGTATCTGGGATATATATATTTTAGTAAACCTTTTCATGTATTGAGAATTTTTTGATTCAGCTTATCGGTGCTCGGCTTTAGAGATGATTTATGCAACCACATTCCTGCTTGCCTGTAGGAATGTTTACCTCATATCACTTGCATATTTCAATGATGTACAAAAAAAACAAGTAATTTCCACTTTGTGAAATTGCATTAGGCATCACCTTTGCTTCTTACTTTTTAAGACCCATGACGTCTGTCTGGCCGTGTGACCAGCTGTGAATAAACAAATGTCTTTCAAGTGCTCAGACGGACCACGTTCTCTCCAGCAATTCAATTTCCTGTCACTTGTGTGGGAGTTGACCTGCGTTGCCCATGTAGGGATTGGCCAATCTGAGGGGATGCTTTTCTGATTGCGACTGGTGGTTGGTCAGAAGGGTTAATGAGCCTTTTGAGTGATGCCAACCTGTAGTGGGAGGTGTTTAATTGACCAGGGTGGTTGGGTGACATCACACACAACCTCCAGTTATTTATTTTTTTTTTTTTTCAGAAGTCGATGTTAGTGTGATGGATTTTGTTTCAGGGCTGTTGTGATTTTGACGGCAATGTAAGTCAATTCATGAGCATATACAGTATATATCGGGCCGCCCCCTCTTTTGTAGATTAGTTTTGGTCTTAGTCGACTAAGATTTCTTGAGTCGATTAGTCTTTTCTTTTTATGTTTTTCATGCTTCATTTATTTACAAGAAAATTATGAGCACATCTCTGGTAAACACAAAATATAAATTGCTGTTTTTGTATGATTCTTTGTCAGTTTTACGGATATGTGGATTAAATTAACTAATCGATTAGTTGACAAAAATCTATATATGTATAGGTATATAACACTGCTGGGTAAAATCATACAATAATTTATCATTGTATCCATACATCATTTTTTCAATATGCATATTAATCGCCCAGCTACGCCCTGCAGTCCCCTGCTACGCCATAAACTACTGCACCTACTATTTCTAGTCATAGTTCCATTATCTTTATCAGTCCCTCCAGGATTTCGCTGCCTTTTTTTGAGATTGTTGTGGCCCAAAATGCCTGACGTTACGGGAGCTTTTGTAAAAAATTGTGATAAAAGTTGCGATGTTTTTTGTATGTTTGTTGCAATGACGTTGTGGGAGACAGAGAAAGTTGCAAAAAAAGTTGTGATTTTTTTGTATAGTTCTTTAAAAATAAAAAGGAAACCTGGTTTGAGGAGAATAAAATTACTCTAGTAACTAGAGGAACTCTTTTCCTAGTAACATTACCAATAAGGTTTCTGCCAAAATGGAAGTTTTTCCTCGCCACTGTCGCACTAAATGCTTGCTTTTGGGGGAATTACTGGAGTTGTTTGGTCCTTGTTAATTATAGAGCGTGGTCTAGACCTACTCTATCTGTAAAGTCTCTTGAGATAACTATTGTTATGATTTGACACCATCTATTTTTTTGGTTTAAAACCGAAGTCAAAAACTCATTTCAGTCGTTTTTCGATTTAAAATCAAAATCAGGACACCCCTAATATAGTTAGTTAATGAGTTTTAATTGGCCCATCCCATATGGAATTACAAGACACCATTATTCAGACAGAATTCTTCTGGTCTCGCATGTACAAATCATGTGGAGAAATACATGACAAAAACAAAATCTACAGCTCATCTCGTTAAAGACCTTAGTCTTTTCTTTTCCCTAGTGAGCAATGATCGAGAAATGCTTCATTCATCTCTGTAATTTTTGTTTCTTTGGAGTCAAGAGAGTAAATTACTGTACAAATGTTTGGCATTTAAATAGATATTTTTGGCAATGTATCTTAATGCTAGATTATCTGTAAAGCAGATTTTTTCTTTTAGTTTCTTTAGTTTAAGTGAGGCGTTGTGCTTTCAAATATCAAACAGATCAGTGTTTTGACCCTCATTCGTCAAACAGCATGAGCTGCAGCAGCCATATTCTTTTCATATACTGTATATCACATTACATTACATGTCATTTAGCTGATGCTTTTATTTAAAGTGACTTACAACTGCTATATATGTCAGAGGTTGCACGCCAAGTGTCTTGCTCAGGAACACATTGGTTGATGTATCACAGTGGGAATCAAACCTAGGTCTCCCACACCAAAAGCATGTGATATATCCACTGCACCATCACCACCCTAATGAATATATATTCATTAGTCCAAGGTCATGCCGTCTTGCCCTTGTTTATAGATGTTTCCATGATTAGTGTGTATTCTTTATCCATCGCCACAGCTAAGAAGGTAAAAGATTTCCTTAATTCAGCCAAGAGTGAAGTGAGGTCAAGCTGGGCTGAGCAACACGGCGGCGTATTTCCACTGATTCTTCCAGCCGAGGTCTCATTAGAGAAGGGATGGCAACAGAACAAGGACATTCTGGACTACCCCGTGTATCACAGACTCATCACTCACCTTGCTTTGAGCTGAATTATGTAGCTAGGTCTTCACTTATCAACAGATGTGCTCTCCTCACTGTGTGTCAGCCATGCCAAAACCCTTTTTAAACACAGAGAGTGTTTGTTCAGTGTCTCACATACTTATAGTTAGGGCTGCTCGATTATGGAAAACATCATAATCACAATTATTTTGGTCAATATTGAAATCACAATTATTTAACATGATCACTCATTGACTTTTGGAAAGATGTTGCATTCATTGAACCTGAAAAAATAAACAAACCGAAAAGTGAAAACACATTGAACCTGAAAAAATACAGTGAAACAGTTAAACAAATCAACAGTGAAAACA
This sequence comes from Percina caprodes, assembly GCA_013375575.1. Classification (NCBI taxonomy): domain Eukaryota; kingdom Metazoa; phylum Chordata; class Actinopteri; order Perciformes; family Percidae; genus Percina; species Percina caprodes. The sequence goes on along the minus strand of JABXJD010000035.1, from coordinate 4,044,817 downwards.
CATTGAACTGTGAAATGTCCCTTAATCTTAGATTTAAGTGTGGATTTATTGCACAAAGACTCTGACAAACTCTGGATTTCCAGGCTGGCTACAAAACCTTCTGTAAGGGCAACAAAAATGCCAAAGACATCAGCCGAATGCCCGAAGTATCAGCTTTTAGCTGCATGAAACGGTATGTTTCTACTCATTATGGTTATTAGTATTTTTAAATTAGGAATTAGAGATGCCTTTTTTTGTCGTATAGACAAGCCCGGGCTCAGAGAGTTAATACTTTTACCGTTTTTCCCTTAAGAACCCAAGACAAAATGAGAGTTTACTTGCAAAAAGTAACGTGCAAAATAATTGTTTTTCCCAATTACATTGTTTTTGTGATCCTTAGGAGTCAAAATCACAATCAAAATTTGATTATTTGCACAGCCCTACTTATAATATTCATCCACAACTACAGTTTGGAGCCTTATGTGAAGCAGAATTTAGCATTAGCTACAAAACCAGGTTAGGTGTATTGGTAATTTATGGTCTTGTACTGTATACATGTATATGTTCCCTAAAAAGAGCAACCAGAGAAAAGATAAAGAGGTTTTCTGTGTACAGAGGGTGTAATGACTGATTACTTTGCAACAATAAATAATCAACTTATTTGAAACTTATGTCATTTCTGGCTTTGAAAGCAGAACTGAAACTACTTTTTGGTGTCTTATAAGTCTGTGTGGGCTGTAGGGGTGTAAATCACAAGTTTTATCACAACACAATATATGAATTCTTTGGACAATCATACAATATTTGCTGATATCACAAAGTCTGCCATGCTACGATCTTGTTTTGATTTGATATAAGACGATACCGTTAATGCCCGTTTACCACAATCAGTTACATTTATACTAAAAAAAAACAACTAAAATATGATTTGACAATTTTACTACAGAGCTCTTTTCCAGACATTTAAATGAAAAACTAGATTTTTTTTTATAAGAGTAAATGTGAAGTCGGAATTTCAAAATAAAAGGCATCTTAAAGATGTTTCAATATTTTTCTTTCTTTTTTGCATCGATAATATTGTATTGTTGATCATTTAATCCAGATCGATATTAACGTATCGTTACACCACTCGTGAGCTTGGCACTTGTATTTATATGGTACAACAAATAACTTAGTAAGTACTGTACTTAACGTAAGCTCATCCATGTAAGCATCAACACACATTTATAGATATGCACAATACCTGCCCAATTAGACGTGTGAAACAATCATATACTGTATATGGATGTTTATGTTCGGTGTCAAATCTTTTATTTAACTGGCTGTATCACTTATCACATCATTGCTTTTAACTGCGAAGAAAATATACTCCAACAGTTAAGTGTAAACTGTGTGGCTGGGTGTCTTGTCTTCTCCCACCAGCTGTCCACTTTCTTTGAGAACCTGCCTTATTAGATGCTGTATGTGCATTTCCCTCGCAACTGCCCATTTTCCCTGACCCCTCGAGCTACACAAACAGTCATTTAAAATCTTCTGCAACACACTCTGTGTTTTACATCAATTATGGACAATTACCAAAATAACCATCTACAGATTGTTGCCAAGCTCTCGAAGTCAGATTCCAGATTGTGATCGTCTCCCTCCCTCTCGCTGCTCTCCCAGAGTCTAAATCAATGCAGATGTTCCGGTATGGTCTCGCAGCGATAATTACTGTAACAAGCAAATCATTAGTATCTGAATAGAGGCAGCTTATATAAATGCAGCACTGGGTCTTACTTTTACTTGTTAATACTTATTCTCTCATTATAGTTTTCGGCGGTTTGTGAGTCAACATGATGCAATATGAACTTACGAAAGAGCGCCCCAGCTAAAGCTCTGTGCTGCTTTAAGAAAAGCCAAGGTGTTCATTATCGCTGTAAAATCCCATTTAAATAGTGATGTATAGCCTTAGGTTTTCATGGTTTATTTTCCTACTTTTTATGATGTGTGAAGTTCCTCTGCGGAGGGTTTGTCTCCATGAAAGTTTGTCAGAATCAGAATAGGATTCATTGCCAAGTAGGTTTATACTTAAACACGTATTAAAAGGAACAGAACACAAATAAAAGAACCAATAAATGTAAAATAAACAATAACATGAATCCAATATCTACACAGAAGTTCAGGAGATTTAATTAGTGTGGGATGGGGGGGTTAAAAGTGAGGTTTTGGTCCCGATGGACCTCAGGAGTGTTTCAAAAAGTGCCTCCAATTATTATTTGTAAAATGATTATTATAAAACAGAAATTTACACAGTATGTATGTATATATCCACCTCACATTGTCTCACATTGCCAGCTCTATCTCTACAGCACTGTGGTCTGGCTACACCACAGATGCATTCTGGGATAAGAGAAAAAACACTCTGGGTTGTTTGCATTTCTTTAAAATGCTCATATTCTGATCATTTTCAGGTTCATAATTGTATTTAAAGGTTGTACCAGAATAGGTCTACATGGTTTAATTTTCAGAAAAAATATTTTTGTTGTACTGCACATTGCTGGAACTCCTCTTGTCACCCTGTGTGTTGAGCTCTCTGTTTTAGTGACAGCGTAAGGCATCTCACTTCAGCTCCATCTTTGATGGGAGTTGCAAATGTGCAGTACCTAGATAAGGACTACTAACCAGTCAGGAGCAGAGTGTGAGGGTGTGCCACGCTAGCAGCTAGGTGAGCATTATGACGTGTGTTACAAAGTGAGCCACGTTCGTCACGGAAGGAAAAGCTGGACAACAGTAGAGCTGTTTGGAGCAGTTTGTGAACAGTGTTTTCTGTTGGAGATGGTACGTCCCTTTGGGGGAGCATGTAGCTCGCTAGCTCGAAATTTGTTGTTGTTTCCCATGTTGAAGGGATTTTGAGAACGGCGACGCACAGAGAGCAGGCGTACGGCTTTATCCTGGAAAAGTACTTCCGTTGATTCAGACTACTATCCACCAGAAGCAAAAGCATTAAGTCAAGGGTTTGATTGGATTGGGATAGCAGTTTTCTTATTGGAAAGCTACAAGAGATTCCTGATACATCGCAATGTGTTCAGGCTGTGGTCATTGATTCAGTACCGTTCTTCATTTCCACATTCACTTCAATGCAGTCCTTGGTTTGGAAGCCATCATATGCTTGTTAACTTCTTATCGCTGGCTAATTGAAGGCCAGTTGGACAGTAGAGCACACAGTGTGCTGTGCTCATTATTATGATGCATGAGGGACATGCATGCTTTCACATCCATCTCTGTTGTAGCAGCTCCCAAAAGTGGAACAGAGCCTGTGTTCTGCTGCTGTCAGGCAAAGACAAACAGTGAAGTATTGTGACTGTATCAGACCAGCTGGCTTTGTGTTTGTGAATTCTGCGGCCTGCAGAGATCGTCTGCTCCACACCTCAAGATGTCCTTTAACTGCAAACTATTAGGCGTGTAACCCCTTACTGTATTGCAGTTCATTCAATGCTTTTCCCTAAAAAGAAAAACACTGCTGTTATTTTGTCTCTTTGTCATTATCATCCTCTCTCCTCAACAGGCCAAACCACCCAAAAACATCATTGTTTGTGTAGCTTTGATTATAATGAACAAATACTGTGTTAATTAATGAAATAATACAGCTCTTTTATTAGCATTTCATATTTGTTGGAACAATAGTTCATGTCTTAGAGGAATACACTATATAAGGTTGTAGCAGAACAGACAATACTTGCTACTAGCATTAATTAGTTTGTTTCAGGAGATTTTCTTTCATCATTTCATTAATAACAAGATCAGGTAACACTCAGTTTTTCCTCAAAAAGTGCATCTAGAACAGTCCTGTAGTCAAGCATGTCCCATCCTCATTTCTGCATATACATTAGAGTGACTAGAGTATATGGCTTTATCCTGTGAAGTTACAGTTTATGTCCAATTTGGCAAAAACAGTCTTTAGTATCTGAGCAGCAGCAAATGACTCATAAACGTACTGACTACTGAAATTCAATTTCTAACCTCTGCAAAAGCTTTAGAGTTTGTTTTAGGAAAATACCTATCCAATATTGCAAATAAACATACACAATTGCATTGTTCTTTATCCTGTAATTATCCCTACTGTGGCATGTTATGATTCAAGCGTTTCTTTTTTGACAGACAGCTGCCCCCATATGGAAGCCAAAAACAATTTCCCAAAGGCCAGACGATCCATAGCTGGCTTCATTGTGAGAACAAAGAACCATTGGTATTATTCATAATTAAACTCTTATTGTGTACCCTGCTGAATATTTCTATTCTTCTGCCTCTCTTCTGCTCACTCTCGTTTCCCCTCTCCGTACTTTGCACCTCGTGCTGGGAACATCTGTCTGGCGTCAGAGTGGAGCCTGGCTGTGCAGATTGGAGCAGGTAGAGGAGCACATTGTAGCCCAGCTAATGATGAGAGTGTCTGCCCTCTCTCTTGGAGGAGACGCAAGCTGCTGCTTCACGCTCGCTCACTCCACTCATACGCCCAGGGAAACAGATTTCCAAACATATGCAGTATGTTTTTAATCCAGTTGAGCACTTCATTTCCCAGCAAACACAAATAACCTTACGGGACATCCATATCTTATGACAAGGGGGTGGGCGCAAAGGAATTGAACAATTTTCCTTTTTAATGTGATTTTTTTTTTTTCCTCCAAAGTTGCTAAACATGCTCATAACCCAGGTTAACAGTTTGCTTGTTTATGGTTTCACAAACTTTTACACAGAAGTGCCTCCTGGCTCCTAGTCGTATGAAGCAACTTTATCCAATCTAAACTCCGCTCGCACACCTGTTGTCATCCTTTGTTTAAACTTAAACTGACAGCATTAGCACATGTTCTTTGTGTGAAGTGCCTTAAAGAATTTGAACAGACTGTTGTCAACGGTATATGAGAAGTATGAAGTATACTAAGAGTTATGCCAGAACTTGAAGAAATGTTTAAGTAAATTATAAAGAAGTCAGAAAACAGCTGGTATTTTGTATTGTGCATTTTATATTGCAGCTTGAATGAGTTTGACTCTGACAAAGTTTACATGCGGGTCATTCATCTTTTTTCATAACTCTCTGAAACCTCCCTCGGTACAAGTCAACAATAGCCCTTAACATGTAGGCTCAGCTGGAGGTGCTTAACATTTAGAGCGGTGCTCATCCCGCTGTCAGCTGCAGCCAGACAAATGTCAGAGGTGGTACTTCATGGAGTTCAGCTTGTGGAAGTCATTCCCTCACTAAACCTCATCCAACTCTCCTCGCAACCTTTCAGTCACATTAGGATGCTAGTGTTTTTTGACTTTAGCTCAGCATATTCTTTTTTCTTATTAGCTTTTTGACTATTTCTATGGTTGTACACTTTCATGTGTGTGCTATCTACATGCATAGATTTGTGTGCATGTATGAAAGATTTTAAACCTGGAAACCCTATTCTCCCAAGTTTTTGTTTCCAAGTGAATGTTGGGAAAAACGTTGAGCAAGAACGCTGCAGCCCCGATACAGGCTGCAATGTAAACACCTGGGGCATTTGTGTGCCGTCAGTTTCCGTCCTCTAAAAGTTCTGTTTTTGCCGCTGACAGGCTCTGATTATTATTTTAAGAGCCTGACAACATTATGAAAAGGATCCCTACAGAGAGAGACCTTTTTGTTAAAGAGTAAGATCCTTTTTGTTTAACATAAAATGGCTCCAAAATACCATCCATCACCAAACCCACCAGACTCCATTTAAATAATCAGTACTTTTAGCATGTATAGAGCCACATGTAAATGGGTGAATTAAGGCTTTATTTCAACCAAACCAGAGTGGTGATTGTTGGAACAGTGGGAAGATGAACCAAGATGACTTTTGACCTTTTATTTTCTTTCTGTTGACTTTGAATGAAGTGTGTTTTAGGATGTTAGAATTACTGTTTATTTAAATAGGGTCTGGTGGGTTTGGCGATACCAATATTGTTGCTGTTTCTGGTTAAACAAAAAAGATCTTACTCTTTAACAAGAAGGTCTATTTCTGTATGGGTCCTTTCCATGATGTTGTCAAACACTTATAATATTAATCTGAGCCCGTCAGTAGCAAAAAAAACAGCACTTCTAGTGGACGAAAATTAAAGATTCACAATTGCACATTAACGTTACATTGGAGCTGGTGTCTCGCTTAATACTGGACCAATTTCAGAGATTGTTGTTCTCATCAGTCACTTAGACACAAAAACATTGGAAAATAGGGTCCAAGTAAAAAATTATTTTTAAAAGTTACCTTGTAAAGCAAACAGATTTATGTGTGAAAGAGATTTGAAACAACTAATAGAACAAGAACTGGTGATTTGTGGGAAGACATGCTTCATACCTGAACTTGCTGTCACTGTGGCTGTGTCCCCATCGCTCTGCTACATCTGGGCCTCCCCTGGTCTTGTGCACAAACAGCCTGTAATAATACTATTGATCTTATCTTACTTGCAGCTATTTAACAAACAGGCTCTTCTTCAGTGTGGGCTGCTGCTCTCACTGTTCTCCGCCACCTAAAGGGAAAATTACATAAGAATCCTCCGCTCATTTGTCAGCTCCATCCCCCGTACACATAAAACACACAAACACACACACACACACACACACACATGCATGAAACTGTAGCTGATAACCTACTAAGCCTCTTCCTATCTCTATAACAACTGACCTCCCTGCTGTTGTTGCCGTGGTGAGATGATTGAGGAGGTTTCACTGCATAAAGAATGTGAGCTGCAATGGTTTCCTGTCAGAAGCTGTGAGTGCTGTTTAGGCAGCGAGGGAACAGTCATACATAACAGTGTTTCCCCTATAATTGTACAGGCCCAACATTTTTGTTTTTTTTAATACCAAAAAAACGGCAAATAACCATTGTGTTTCCCCTTTTTTCATTCTGCAGCAACGCACCGCCGTGAGTCTATGAACTGTCTGTGGTCAGTTCACATCTGTAACAGCAGGACAGTCAAGGAGTGTCTTATCTAAACTGCTAAAGTCCGTTGAAACGTTGTTGGTAGCCTACCAGTTACAAACTGGTGCAGTAGTGAACAACTACTATTCTCTGGTCCAGCTCAGCTATATTTAGTAATATTTTCCTTTTTTCTTTTATACATCCATTATTTTCCAACCGCAGAGTAACGTCAGACAATCTGATCCCTGTTTACGGCACTCACATGCCCAGTGTGTTAAAATGGTCATGTGATATGCGTTAGATTAGTTCTGCTACTGAGCTAAAAGACTTGTGTGGACAGAGATCATTTTAGTTTAAAAATGCAAGTTACAGATACTAGCAACAGCCCCGGAAACAGGTCAGTGATGCTGTTTTGCCCTCATTGTTCTCCGTGAAGTCTGCTGAAGGTGATGTAACGTAGTGTTTTCTGTGGAGTGAAGCACTGCGTCGGACTGTGTTTAAAACATAGCCTCCTAAACGCAACATTGCATGTAAGGAAATAACGGGAGTAAGAGGCGAATCAGCTTTGAAAGAGACACATTTTCTTTATAAGTGTAATCAAGCCTAATTTCAAAAAGTAACTGATGAAATATGTAAAGAAACTTTAAAGTTTGACCCCTAAAGCAGTAACCCTAGGGGAAACACAATTAAATACATTATAGTTTTCACATGTTTCTTGCTTAATAGGTTTTCTAAGAAAACTAAGTTCATATTGATATGACAACATGTGCATTTGGTATCTTTCTCTGGTAGAAAGACATTCACTTTCTTACACATTTGTTTCACCAAAGGAAGTAGGCCTACTGTGTGTCAGTGTGCTGCACACTGTCCTGGATGTGTGACGATTAGTCTCCAAGAAAACAAGGACAACCTGGAAAGCCCCCTTTGATCCAGTCTGTCACACTATAGCCTAGTAGGGAAAAAAAAGAACAGATTGGACCTTCTCCATGCAAATGCCGTTTAAAACCAGTAGCTCTGCACACATAAAGGCGCTTCTTTTAATATGTGCCCCCTTTCTTCACACCCACGACCATTGTGTATAAAATCCTATTTTTCCTGAAAAGATTTTTAGTCGCAGCCGCAGACAATGTTCCCCCACACAAGCTGTCGTCTTTGTCATCCCCCTCCACTTCAGTCAGTAAAGCGGGATCTCTGGCAGTCGGCCCCGTGTGCAAATCATGTGTTTCAGGGTACAGGTGGGGGGCTTTCTGGAGTCTGCCTACCTGTTCCCTTGTAAACTGGTCAATTTTGACAGACATGTGCGAGAGGGGGGGGGGAGAGAGTCAGGCATGGAAACCAGAAGGGGGGAGAGAGGGGCGGGTAAATGAACAAATGTCAGGGTTAGTGGGGGGTTGCTGGGGCCGCGGCTGTGGTAATCGCTTCCTCTTAGGGGTGTCTCCTGATAGGGTGCGGTGAAGGGGAGTGAGGCATGCTGATAAAAACAACTCACTAACAATTATGCGCACCTAAAATAGCCCTTACTTAAGTATATAGCATGCTTGCCAGTTAATTGTACACAAAAACAAAGACTTCCCAAAAGACCTCCTGAAGCGAATGTATTTTCTTTTTACTTTGGCATGATAATTAAGTGTGACAGCTGAATGCAAAGTTGGCAGATATTATGGTGGCCTGTCTAACTCTACGACATACTGATTAGAATAGTTTGGATTCCAAAAGTTATACAACACTATGAAATTAGAAAACGGTAGCACAGGAGGACAAAGAACTATATTGTATAATGAACAAATAATTAGAACTGGCATAGCATCTCAGATTGTGTACAATAACAAAGTGCATTCACATACGAGAAACAGTGCAGTCATGATTTTGTAAATCTTTTTAGGGCTGCACGACAATTAAAATAATCGTGAGGATTATTTTAATTGTCAATTTATCTGTCGATTATTCTCTTGATTAATGGATGAGTTGTTGGGTCTATAAAATGTCAAAATGGTGAAAAATGTGGATCAGTGTTTCCCAAAATCCAAAGATGACGTCCTCAGCGGGATTGTTTTGTCCACAACTCCAAGATATTCAGTTTACTGTCACAGAGGAGAGAAGAAACTAGAACATATTCACATTTAACACGCTGACATCAGAGAAACTTTACTTGTCTTTCATAAAGGAAGGACTCAAACCGTTCGATTATCACAATAGTCAGTTAGTTATTCTTTGCAGCTCTAAATATGCTCAAAAGTCTGGCCTTCATTGTTACCAAAACTTAGTGATAGAGGTTTGATATGCAGATGTTTGCTCAGTTTAATAAATATTAAATAATAATTGTTCCCTATGTTTGTGAGTGTATTTCAGTACTTGACAATTACAAAAATATGCACAAGAGATGAGTCCATTCTCTGCAGATTACAGCCCATATCTGTTTCTAAGCAAGCAGCGGACTGCATGGGATTTAATAACAGCGTTGCTAATATTCTCAGGAGATAATGCTTTTCATAATAGCGAAGCGAAAAAGCCACCATCAACACAATGCTTTCAGTGGAAGCCAACATTTTTTCCTTGAATAATTTGTGTACCATTTCTGCATTTCCTCTCAATTGTTCTCTGGATTTGTTCAACTTGTTCTTATTGATATGCTGTACGACTAACAACCATAAAATCTACTAAGACCTCTGATCTGTACTATTGACCATTATCATAGCCGAGAGCTTTGTTACTATGTGGTATTTTTATGCTACACTTGGTGCGAAACCTGTTTACATTCCAGGGTGCTGTATAGTTCACTTCTCTCCGCAGCTCAGTCGGATTCCAAAGCGCTGTATAGATTTCTTTCAGCTGATGAAATTAAAAAGACAGGAGTGTGTGTGTGGTGTGCCTTCCAGCAACGCGATTTGCCTGTGAGTTCACGATACGGGTTGAGAGGGGAGTTCCTTTGGGGGGGATTAAATAGCTCCTCTCTTCCTTCCCTCCTCCCCTGCCCTCCATACTTGCAGAACACAAACAGCTTGCAGGGCTGTACAGTACTTGTACAACATGTATTTGCCATAGTGCTGCTCACAGGTAACAATAAGCCAGGGTCAAAGGTTAAGAGGGATTGTGGAGCTTGGATTCTTGTGTGTTCCTCTGGCAAACATTACGCGTACAGGACACAGTACCCATAGTATCGCTGGGAGAAAGAAAGAGTAAGAAGACTGAGAGAGGGGGTTGACTCAGAAGAGAAGGGGGGCATCATAAATGCATAAGCATCAGTTTTATAAAGATATGTTAGACTGGTCTATAAGGTCAGGACAGTATTACTTATGCTTATAGACAACATCCACACTAGTACGTTTTGGTTTAAAAACAAATATCTTTTGCTACTTTTGCGCCTTACGTCCACAGTAATCTGGCGTTTCCGAGCCCTAAAGTGCGCTTTTTTTACACCTATAGTTTGTTTGCTTTGGTCCGAATCAGTTGATGAGTTTCTAAACTTGGAGCAATTTCCCAAGCGTACCAAAATGCATCTTTCAAATCACGCTATTCATTCACTCCGCTTATTGGTCGGATGTGTCTTGGGGGGGCAGGAGCAAGAAAGTGAATACAGTGGCGGGGTTTGGACTAGTGCATATTTCTTGCATCTCCATGGTCAAACCAGCCCATTTTGTCTTTTTTAAAATATATTTATTGAAGGAATAGGTTAAACAGGGGTGATACAGGGTAACGACACAAGAGTCTTCCCTCAGGGTTTTCTGTATGTTTAAGCAACAACACAGCAAAGGCCAACAAAGCCTAAGATACCCCAACCCTCCACCCAGCAGAAGAAAAAATAAAATCCCAAAAACATTCATAATGATAATAGAAAATAAATAAATAAGTAAAAACGCCAGCAGAGAGGAAAAATGAAATAGTGGCAGTCGACATAGTGCACGGGACAAAGGGAAGAGAGAAGCTGCATACTCAAGTGCTAGGGGTGTCGCCCTGGCCGTAATTTGAATCACACATCTCTGACCACTTGACCCACAGAGGATGCCATATTTTGTGGAAAATTCTTTCTTTGTTAGACATCTTATAGTGGAGTCTTTACATGTGTAGTACGTTCCCTAACTCTCTAAGCCATTGGGCTGGTCTCTGATTTCCACTGTTGCAAAATGATGCGCCTTGCCAACAAAGTACATAGGGACATGGCTTGCCCTTCATAGTTTCTAAAGTTGGGATTAGACACCACTGAACCAAAGATGGCAAGGAGTTGGTCAGGGGCAATAGTTTTGTGGAAGGCCTTTGAAAGTTAGTCAAATATAAGAGACCAGAAAAGAGTCAATTTAGAACAAGACCAAACTGATGAGTGAAGGTCCCTGAGTGTTGTTTGCATGTATCACATTTGAGAGAGATCTTAGGGTATACGGCATGGAGCCTGGCTTTAGAGTAATGAAACCTGTGGACTACTTTAAATTGTATTAAAGAATGTCTGGAGTTTATAGAGCTGCCATGAATTCTATCTAGAATCCCCTCCCAAACTGATGCTGATGCTAATGCTAAGTTCCTGCTCCCAATCGTTCTTCAACTTTACATTGGACACTCCTACGTGGGCCAGTAGGGTACCCTACATGGAGGAAACTGTGCCTCTGCTTCCTGGTATAAGGCCCCTAAGACTGTCCAGTGTGTTGTGTTTGGGCATACATTTGTAGCATGGTATATGAGTCCTTATAAAATGCCTTATCTGGAGGAACCTGAAAAGGTGTGTGGAAGATAAGTCATATGTCTGTTGGAGATGTTGAAACAACATTAGGTTACCTTTGTTTTCACATTTTTAAGGAGTGGAGAATAATTGGATTTTTTATATAAAGGGGAGTCTTTATTTATTTTGAGGAGTGCTGGGAGGGAGGTGGCACCACATGAAGATATTTCTATTTGAAGCCAAAGGGGTACATCTACTAGATTGAAGTGGACTGTCAGCAAACCCTTATGCCAGTGAAGTATTCCGTTCAAATTAGCGGCCCAGTAATAAAACTTAAAGTTTGGTAAACCGAAGCCTCCCTCTTCTCTACACTACACTACCAGAATATCCAAAAAACACCTGTCTAACTTAGTGGACCATATAAAGGAGAATATGATAGAGTCCAAATTTTTGAAGTAATTGCGGGGAATAAAGACTCGGATACTCTAGCAAATGTATAAGAATCTGGGAAGGAAACCATTTTTATAGCGTAGATGCGACCGACCATAGTGATGGGCAATGTGTTCTGGATGTTCTGTTTCAGTTGTTGTATTTTGGATTCCCAGTTACTGTTGAGGGGTTTCGAATGCTCCCGTGTCGCAATAATGCCCAAAGTTTTGAATTGGTCTCTTGCTATTTTGAATGGAGCGGCACATAGGTAGCTAAAGTCGATCAAGTCGGACATTGGCATTAGCTCGCTCTTTCCCAAATTGATCTTATAGCCAGAAAAACTGCAGAGGGTGTCAATAAGCTGTAATAATCGTGGAATGGAGGTTTTGGGGTGTGACAGAAATAGTGTGATGTCATCCGCAAAAAGGGATACAGTGGTGCTCAAAAGTTTACATACACATGCTTAAGTTGACTAAAAAGAGGAATAAAAAAATCATGTTTTGGAAATTTATTTTAATACCTAAATTAAAAATGAGGTAAAATCCAACCTTTAGGACACCAATTTTCTTTGTGAATGAATAACGTATTGTAAATAAATAAATGTTCTTATTTAAAATACAGGGTCATAAGTATACATACCCTATGTTAAATTCCCATAGCAGGCAGATTTTTATTATTAAAGGCCAGTTATTTCCTGGATTCAGGATATGCATCCTGATAAAGTTCCCTTGGCCTTTAGAATTAAAATAGCCCCACATCATCACATACTCTTCACCATGCTTAGAGATAGGCATGGGATACTTTCTATAAAATCATCTCTCAATGCAAATCAAACCAGGTATTAGTCTAACTGAAATAAAACCATGCCTATCTCTAAGCATGGTGAAGAGTATGTGATGATGTGGGGCTATTTTAATTCTAAAGGCCAAGGGAACTTTATCAGGATGCATAATATCCTGAATCCAGGAAATAACTGGCCTTTAATAATAAAAATCTGCCTGCCTCTATGGGAATTTAACATAGGGGTATGTATACTTATGACCCCTGTATTTTAAATAAGAACATTTATTTATTTACAATACGTTATTCATTCACAAAGAAAATTGGTGTCCTTAAAGGTTGGATTTTACCTCATTTTTTAATTTAGGTATTAAAATAAATTTCCAAAACATGATTTTTTTATTCTTCTTTTTAGTCAACTTAAGCATGTGTATGTAAACGTTTGAGCACCACTGTATCTTGTTCTCTATAGCATGAAGTTTAATTGGGGCTATCTTCTGGTTCAATCTAATTTGACTGGCTAGGGCTTCAATGGCTAGGTTGAATGGATAAGGAGAACATGAGCATCCCTGGTGGACACCCCTGTGGAGAAGGAATGGTTGGGAGATGTCACTATTAGTAAGTAATGAGGCTTGAGGGTGTGCATAGATAATTTCTATCCAATTAATGATGTCTGTACCAAAGCCAAAATATTTCATGGAAGTCAGCATGTGTACCTCCATTCAATATAGTCAAAGGCCTTTTTGGCGTCTAATGCAATTACCACAGACTCCTCCTTGTGTTTCTGGTACATAATGTTAAAAAGACGACGTAGGTTAAAGTATAAACCAGCTCATTTAATTTAAATAATTACACATTTTTTCTGCCGGTATCTGTCTCCAACTTTAGCGGCGGCTGGTTTGACCACGGAGATGCGAGTGATGGACAGCAAGCTTGACTGCCGTCTATTTCTGTGAGAGAAACCCTTAAAGCTGTTACAGTTCGCTGCTCTGCAGCATCACAGATTGCAAACACACCTGACTACTGGAGCCGTTTAGCTCAGACTTGTGGAGTTACCTATACAGCCCCCTAAAACAGAGACATTTGGAAACACTGCTGCCTTCGTTTTGGTTTTAAATCTCCGGGGTTGCTTTGTAGTATTGACAGTGATTAGTTCTGCTGCTGGAGCTAAAACTCTTGTGGAGATCTTTTTTGTCTCAAAACGCTGCTTAAAAATGAAAACATAGTTGCTGCTGACAACCAGAGACTGTCCTCTCTAAAACAGGTAGAGAGGACAGTCAAAGGACAGGTAAAGGTTTGTTCAAACCATGTGTACGTGACCTTTTTAAAGGAGGAACGTGTTTGAATTTGACCGGTGTTATTGTCCCTGTAGGTTTCTTTTAACCATGAATACAGTCTTTTGAACTGCACTATGGAGTTTTCTAATCAGCAAGTATGAAAGTAGCAATACCACAATGTCAAAATACTCCCATCTTTACCCCTGCATTCAAATTGTTATTTAGTGGAGTAGAAGTGTCAAGAAGCAGAAAATGAAAATGTATATTTTGGCCCCTACGGCTCTTACAGACGGTTCCTACATATGTGAAATATCTGCGTTTATTCACGGTCACATAACATGCATGTGTTACAACGCACACAGAAGGAGCGTGACTTCATTCTTAGCTCAGGCCGCCATTACACCACTATATCTTTAAATAAATGGATTTAAACCTTAAACTTTAGATTCAGTTACAAAGAGTTGTTGAACATACTTGGAAATGAAATTGGATACACCCATATAGAGACAATTTGTTTTACCTAAGATTGTCATGAACTGATGAACTTGGATGTTTATCTGAACAGTTGGTTAAATTGAAGCTACGGTGAAAGTCTATCTTTGTGAAACCAGATCCCTGCCTCCGCCAGGCTCTTTGAATCAAAAGGAGATTATCCATTTAATCTCTTAATCATGCACACATCATAAACCTCTGTCCTGTTCAGATGCATCACAGCCACCTTTCGTGATGATTCCCTCTAACCCACAGACCAATTCAGGTTAGCGCCAACACAGTTGCACATGTTCCTCTCCAGCTGTTGGTGTATTGTACCCTTGGTGCCCTGTTGAAACGCAACTCAGACCAACAGTGCATAAAATGGATTGTGAAAATATGTAGATTTTAAAACACAGCTTCTTCTTTTTTTTTAAATCCTTCATTGCCACAAATGTATTCAGAATAAAGGCAGATGTTTCATAACGTGAATTAGGTTACTGTACATTTTGTGCAGTATATGTTCCCAAAAAGTAGGAATTAATAATGAAGATGCTTTTTGGCCTGAAATTGCTATTCAAACAATTATGTACTTAGTTTCTTCCAACAAATGCATTCCACATTATTGTTTTGCCTCATAGCAAAGCACCCAAAAGACTAAAACCTTTCATTTCACCAAAGGCCGCTATTGGTCACCGTCAATAAAAGCATAAAAGCATTTATTTCCCACGTTTGTCAAATTAACAGCATACTCCAGCTCCCATAGGACTTGTAAGGTTCATTAACCTTTCTGTGAAGTGGGACAGGTTTCCAGCAGTTACCATAACCTCTGTCTCGCTCCTACCTCAATTATAATAGAAGAATTAAACATCCAGTGATTCAAAACAGTAATGCTGCCTCTTAAATCCCTTTGTACCAGCTCTCAGTTGTTAATGACTAAAGACACTGAATGAACTGTGGAGTTATCAACAGATATACCCGCGGACAGAAGCATATCAAATGGCTACTCTTAACAGCCGGGATTACTGACTACATGTACAGTTTTTGTTTGAGGGCCAGATTGTACTGTTTTTTAAAATGATTGTTCAGTTTTTCAAACGGTATGTTGCCTTTGTTTTCTATGAATAACACAGTTTTGGATTAACAGTACGTAAAAGAGTTACTATACATGTAGAACACCATGCCACATCTGTGTGGAAACAAACGCTGTTTATTAGCTTAATAATCATTGGAAAAGGCAAAGTATTTCACCAAAATGTCCCCGTCTAGTTGCGGCATGGCCCACCGTTCTTCCAAAGTCAAAAGAATAGACTCACCTTGAACTAATTAAGTGGTCAATTACACGCCTGTTGATCTCTTTTAATTTCTTAATAATTAGATAAAATGTGTGGGCAAAGAGTTCGTTCTCTTGTCCACCTACTCCTCCTTCGTCTTCCGCCTCTGCCTCTCACTTCTCTTCATTCCTCCTCCATGCCCAGGCCCACAAGGTTTCAATACTCATTTATTTTGTGTCACCGTTCGCACTGTTTTAATTCTATGCCATTGACTGTTTTTTAATAAGCTTAATCTACCGCTCCCACCCCCTTACGTTTCCCCGTCCTCTCATGTATTAATCAAAATCCAGCAAGTGCTTGGATGTAGTTGTAGGCATTAGAGCTGCAAAGATGAATCGATGAGTTGTCAGCTGTTCAATTTATTGTCAACTATTTTGATAATCGATTAATTGGTTTGAGGCATTTTCCATGAGAAAAAAAGTAAAAAGTTATCAAATTCCAAATTCTTAAATGTGAATATTTTCTGGTTTCTTTCAGCCTTTTATGACAGAAAACTGAATATCTTTGAGTTGTGGACAAAACAAGACATTTGAGGACGCCATCTTGGGCTTTCGGAAAACACTGATTGACATTTTCCCCCATTTTATAGACCGAACAATAGTAATAACAATAATAATGTATACTTTATTAATCCCGCAAGGGGAAATTACAATTTACACTCTGTTGTTATTACACACAGGCCTGAACTACACACACATGCTCAATACCTATACATGCACTAATGGAGAGATGTCAGAGTGGGGGGGGGGGCTGCCCATGGAAAGGCACCCCGAGCAGTTGGGGGTTCAGTGCCTTGCTCAAGAGCACCTTGACAGTGCCCAGGAGGTGAACTGGCACCTCTCCAGCTACCAGTCCACCACCATACTTTGGTCCGAATGGGGACTTGAACCAGCAACCCTCCGGTTCCCAACCCAACTCCCTAAAAACATCAACTAACTCCCAAACAAACAACTAAACGATTAATCAAGAAAATAATCAACACATTAATCGACAATAAGAAATAACCGTTAGTTGCAGCCCTAGTAGGCATATAGCTCTATTTTAACCTATTCATTTTCTATCTCCATGGATTTCTGTTGTAGCCATGGAGCAGTGAGGCCTCGTGTTCTTGTGTGTCTTCTACTTGTAGGCGAGCTCAGGCTGGGATTTTCCAGTGCCACCCCCGTCAGTGGGAAGCCCTATATGGGGACATGTCAGCGCCTTGTTTGCTTGTTGTGCTGATGAAGCTGGGGGTGCGGCGAGTGGGCAGCCTTGTTCAGGTTCCAGGATTCCCTTCAAATGAGTCAGCCAGCCCCCACTCAAAACCACTGTTACCTTGGGAACTCAGGCTTGGGCTTCCCTCAACAGTGCTCAAGTACAGACTCATCAACACCTCAGTACCAGAGTTATTACAGTGTACTTAAACACAAAAGGGCAGTAAAAAATATTTTTAGTCAACTGAAACTAAAAGAAAAAACTCAACTGGAACTATGTGGGAAGAAAAGGAGCAGGGTGCGAACTACGGGGGAGCTCGGCTTTCCTTAAAAAGACATGGGCTCACCTGAAAACGTGATTTGGGAAATTTTGGGGTGGTTTCTAAACATATTGACAATGTGTCATTGTGACGTGCAATTTAAGTTTTTATGTAATTTGATCATCGTGGATTATTATGTGTAAAATTGCTAAAATATCATTCATTTATTCATGCATGGCGGCGATTTAAACCTAATTCACTTCAATAAAGATAACTATACATGCTATTCTTGTCATGAGCGTCAAGGCGTGGCGGCGCTGCGGTGCAAATTCAACTCATGTTCAGTACATTTTAACTCGAAGAAGAACTGTAAACGTTGGAGACCATTAATCGGCCCGCAAAGTCCATTCTGCAGATAGTGTCATATAACCATGGAAAACAGAAAACAATTGCATTAACAGTTTAATTAATTTTGATTTTACTAAGAAATTGTGTTTCAAGGACGTTTATAGCACGACCAATTCACCTGCTGCAAGCCCTGTTAGCACACCGCCCGCCGGGGTGACTACGCAAGAAGAAGCTGAAGAAATAATGGCCTCTCAGGCTGAAGATGATGGTGGTAACAGCTCGTCGGAGGCCGTTCACGATCTTAACCCCTCTTGCTCCTCTCTCCCGTTATATTGGAACAGCCAGCAGTGGAGAGACTGGAAGAGCCGATATATACGTGGCTGTTTGTCAAGGATGGAAGCTTGGGGTGCATCGCTTAGGTCTAACTGAACAGAGGAAGCTGCAGTTATTATTATTATGAGGAAGCTGCAGTTATTTAAGGTAAACACGGATGTGGTGAGAATGTTTTTTATGTCAGTCATATGTAGTGTTTTGAGTTACTGTGTGGTGGGGTGGGGGGGAAATGCTGGGGTAACTGAGAAGGCCAGAATTGATAGAGTGATTAAAAGGGCTGGGAAAATGGTGGGGGAGTTAAATACAGTGGATCAGGTATATGACAATCATCTGGTAAAAATGGCAGAGAAAATAACGAGAGACCCGGTCACCCTCTTCATGGTAATCTGACTGGTAGGGTTATAGAGCGTAGTGGTAGGCTAAGACCTCCTGTGACACAAACTAAGCGGTATGCTCTCTCTTTTGTACCTCAGGCTATTAGACAGCACAACATGCACTTTAAACGTACATTTTTATAAGTTTTTATTTATTTTTTTAAATTGTATTTATGTATAATATTGTAGTGTATTTGTGGTAATGTATTTGTTCTCTAGTTTTTGTAGGGGGGGATGGCGAGTGTGAGCACTGTAATTTCCATTTTTATGGATGAAATAAACTTGACTTGACTTGACTTGACTTGAATTATGGTATTCTTCTGTAGCCTGAGTACCTTTAACCGTTGTTCTTGTAAAATCTCAAAGACAGCCTGATGCTTTGAGACTATAGACTATTTATTGGTGGGTCTTTGCTGTTTGACCTATCAATTCCTGTCAGTAAATTAGAATAGGGTAAATCCTGTATACAGTGAACCCTCGTTTATCACGGGGGTTACGTTCCAAAAAGAACCCGTGATAGGTGAAATCCGTGAAGTAGTAACCTTTATTTTTTTTACAATTACTATACGATGAAAGGCTCCATAATACATTGAAACCAAAGAACAAAACCTTTTTACAGGCCCAAGCATTTGTTTAACAAATAAAAGTACTGTATAAATGTTTTTTTACAAATAACTACTGTACTGTAAAATAATAATTTTAATCATCAATACGAACTGAAGGCTTCAAATTGCGGAGATCAGCACCGCCCCCCCGCGACCAGAGTCATTGGAACGGGAGAAAATGAAAAATGATTATGAAAAAAGTACAGTAGGAAAAACTGTGACTCAGGTGTATTTCCCTGCTCTTCTGACGGAGCCGCTGCATCCCGACTCCGCTCTGTAGCGGGTTTTTCTTTTAAAGCCCGCGGTGCAGGTGTGTTTTTTCGAGAGAAGAACATAGTTATCGGTAGTTGTTGTTGCTCTTTTTTCTTCTGAGCAAAAAGATTCTTATAAACCGACATGCCACCATTGATTATGTTGCAGAATGCAGAACACAATGCACGATGCAAATCCGTATAGCAGCGAGACCGTGAAAGGTGAACCGTGATATAGCGACGGTTCACTGTAGTGCATACACTTGTAGCTGTTATGTATCTTTGTAAGTCATTATAAGACGACCCCTGTGCACATGTTTGCTAACCAATCAGGGTGCGTTTTCAAGTGCCTGATAAAATGAATTGTGGTTGAGCCCGAATCCTTTATCTTGAGACCACGTTTTGCACTTTTTTAGTTTGGGCCTTGTTGTATAAAGTTTTTAAAGCAAGTCAAGTCAACTTTATTTTCAATTCTGCAATATGTGCCAGACATAGAGGAATCGAAAAAGAAATTCTCCGTAATAGATAAAATAAATAAATTCAAAGCCAAAGTTTGTAACGAAGGGCACAGCAGCTGCCGGTGCGGTCGACTTGTTTGTTATCCTCTCTCATGTGTGGCCTTGCGTAGCAGACACGTTACGTGTTACACAGATAGGTTATAGGTTATGATGAATAACGTTCAGCTTATCAGATGCTTCCTAAAAAATAAAGATTGTGAAGTCCTGCACCTTGACTCTGAGTTAAGTCTGAAGTCCCTGTGTGTGCGATGTAAGTGTGACTTAAGTCTCAAACTCGAGTCCCCATCTCTGCCCGGCCCTAACAAAACAAACTCAAACTACTCTAAAACTTAATATGTAAAAACTTATACTAAACCTTTCCAGAAGAACTGAAACTGAACTAGCAAACACACAATGAAAGTGAAATGTCAAAACTAAAATCAAATAAAAACAAATTAATAATTCACATCTGTTATTACCTTGATACGCACACACACAGGAGCTTGGAAGGGCCCTGAAGCAGCACCCGTGTTGGATTAAATTATTTTACTTAAACGCTCTCCTTGTGGCCTTTACTCTGCCCTGTTAGGCCCAATCTGCTCTGTGAGAATGAGATGACCAACCCAGCAAGGCCACTTTGTTAAGGCAGATCTGTAATTTATGCAAATTAGACTGGATAGATGAATGTGATAATGAGTTTGGGTGGCTACTAGTTTCTTTAATCAGAGATTTGAGTAATAGTATGCTTCCCTACTAATGAGCACGCCCAGTGTAGTGCCGGTTTGGTGCTTCGCAGTGTGTCGGGTGATGTCAGCGATGGCTGGAGTTCACTTAATAACTGGACTGTTTA
Source organism: Percina caprodes (assembly GCA_013375575.1). Lineage (NCBI taxonomy): Eukaryota > Metazoa > Chordata > Actinopteri > Perciformes > Percidae > Percina > Percina caprodes. The sequence goes on along the minus strand of JABXJD010000035.1, from coordinate 4,024,289 downwards.
TGTTTCCAACTCAGTTCATTACCAAAGCCAAATGAGCTTCTTTACTAAAGCCATTAGTCTAGCAGGCTATTGTTAAGTGGGTTAATTTGTTAATGCACTGAAGCAGATCATGGGTGACTCCCCCACTGGCTTTCACCCTGTCCTGCCGAGGCCAATCCATCCCGCTCAGCTGATCACCATTAGGTCGCTCTACCAACCAATCAACCCAGACTCAAAGCCCATTAGGCTCTTTCACAACAGAGGCTCATTTACCGTAACTGGAGTCTCCAGAAAAAAATATGATTAGGCTGTTTATTTTTGTTTTTTTTAGAGGTGTCAATGTTATCAGTTTTATTCTCTTTAAAATGTGAATCTAGCTGCACATTAACACATCTGTGTGGTATAACCAATATCGTACAATATAAGTTGATGTGTTAACTGATGTAATTAATTAAACAAATATTAGACGAGTGGGTGTGATGCCGTTAAATCCCACCCTCTCGTGTGGAGACATTCAACAGGGGGTCCATGACCCCTAGGGGGTCCTCAGAGTTTGGGCCGCCAAATTATGTTAAAAAATGATTTCTTTTTTCAGAATGTCTGAAAATATACATTAATATGAACCCAAAATATTAATACCAAAGTTTGATGGTTAATATATGGGGAAAAAAACATTTAATTTACACATTAAAGATAAACTTACTATGGTAGCCACTATGGTAGCTATACAGTTAAGTTTAGGGATTGTTTAACACTAAAACATTATGTCTAAATAATACCCTTTCATTTTCATATATCCGGCCCAGTTTACTATGCAACTCAAAGTTATACAATATATGTAGTAGAGGGTCCCTAATCGGTCTCTCTTTCAGCTTGGGGTCCTTGGCCTAAAACCTTTGAAGACCCCTGATGTAGTGTATATTGAGGTTTCTACAAAATAAAAGTTAGAATCAAACTGTTTTGTTATTGTGGGGATCAATTTGAAATTCTCAAAATGAAAAAGCTATAGATGATTTCTAGTCCCTCCTTAACACTAGCTTCAACTGAATAAATCCCACACATATAAACACAGAACTGCTTTGCATGCACACTCTTGTTGTAACATCGTAAATATCTGCTGAACAATCTAGTCCTTTAATCCGATGAATCACTTTATATAAATATGTTGCAGAGTTTCTGTGTGTTCCACTGTGGTTCCTGATTTATTTATATGAATAAAGTTGTTTCAAAAACAGCTTTTCAGCTCTGTAATGTTGACATGGAAAAGGCGGATTCATATTTTAAGTGATGAGCCTGGTGTGCTGTCATGCTGATTTGAGCATGTTCTAAATGATTAGTTGACCAATCAGATTGGCTGGTTGGATCTACTTGTATAATTAAGTTTGATTCATTGTTGTTTTTATATTTCCCCTATTTGGGAGGCTGGAGTTGGGGGAGCTACACCACTGCTTATACTTTGCAAAGAATGAATAAAACATACTTTGTACACGCTATAACTTCCATACACAGCTACCAGCTGCTCAACCTGGGAAGTAAAGGTTGCCTGCAATAAAAGAAAATTATAACTGATTATTCCTACTGAAATTACTCCCATTTCATGCAGCATTGGACTTCGCTAAGGTCTGTTTGTGTGCCATCTTGTGGAAGATGGCAGGTGACCTGCGGAGGCCACATACCAGCTTTTGAAGAGCGCCAGTCAGAGGGATATGTAGCTCGGGTTTGCATGTGCAGCTGAAAAGATGAAGCCATCTGTTAGCTGAGCTTTGATGCCGTTCTTCAGCACCTGATTCATTCTCTTCACACCTTTTTTCCTTAGTTACAAAGCCATATATATGGGTTTGATGCCCCTTTCCTAAGTGAATTTCAGAGATTAACATGTGGGCTGTTGTTTATGGTAATAGAAATCAGCAAGCAAAAAGTAACTAGGAAGTATGTGTCCATGCAGGGTAGTCCACTGAGATCCCCTGTAGCCTCTGAGTGAAAGTCATAGACCACCATCGGAAAGCATTGGTGATAAGGCTGGTCAGTATATCGATATTATATCGATATACAGTATGAGGCTGGATATTGTCTTTTTGGATATCATATGATAGGGCTGCACAATTAATCGAATTTTAATCACGATCACAATTTTGGCTTCCACGATCAAATTTGCGTGATCAAGCGATTTTTTTTTTTAAATGCGTCATTTCATGGAACGCTCCGGGTTTTTTTTTTGCAAAGCCCATCTACCGCTCCGTAAACCACTGTCTGCTCATGTGCCAGTCAGTTGTTCCTGCACCGTGCAGCTTCATTTCTAGATGGAGACAGAGTCTGTCCTCTATCACAGAGGACAGAGTACCGTGAGGAAAACTCAACAGATAGCAGTCGGTTATACGTCGGTCTCAAGGTTTACCAGTTTACCAGTAAACGCAACATTTTGTCCCGTCTGTGTTTTTCAGACAACAGCAGTGACCAGTGCTAGTTAGTGCTAGTTAGTGTCTGTTAGCTCACAGTGCTCGAGCGCGAGTAATATTTTTCCTCTAGGACGCACCGGTGCACCTAATGTCCTCGCACCCGCTGCAATGTTGTTTATATCGATATGTTTTAATTTTGCGTTACATGACCCATTTCTTCTGTAAAGCCGTGCCCGTGTTGGATCTCTCCTCTCCTCTACTCTTTCTCCTCTACTCTCTCTCCTCTACTCTCTCTCCTCTCCTCTCCTCTACTCTCTCTCCTCTACTCTTTCTCCTCTACTCTCTCTCCTCTACTCTCTCTCCTCTCCTCTCCTCTACTCCTCTACTCTCTCCTCTACTCTCTCCTCTACTCTCTCTCCTCTCCTCTCCTCTACTCTTTCTCCTCTACTCTCTCTCCTCTACTCTCTCTCCTCTCCTCTCCTCTACTCTCTCTCCTCTACTCTTTCTCCTCTACTCTCTCTCCTCTACTCTCTCTCCTCTACTCTCTCTCCTCTACTCTCTCTCTCTCCTCTACTCTTTCTCCTCTACTCTCTCTCCTCTACTCTCTCTCCTCTACTCTCTCTACTCTCTCCTCTACTCTCTCCTCTACTCTCTCTCCTCTTACTCTCCGTGCAGCCCGGCCACACTTCTGATATTTGTCTACAGTTTTAATTGTTACTAAAACAGCTGTATATTGTTAAGCATGAGAGGCATACCTGTATTTTACTGGTAAACTATCTGCTATCGCGGCCACCACGGTCGAAAAATACAGAAGAAGGTAATTGATTGCAACTAACTTCAGTTGGTAGAGTAACAGCGTGTGAGACGGAGCCTGCTGGACCTGCAAGAGATGTGACCCATGGCCAGAATATCATAGTTCATAAAAATGCCATAATCATGCAGCCCTATCATATGATATATGTTTTTTGTTCATATAATAGTGTTTTTTCCTGGTTTTAAAGGCTGCATTACAGTAAGGTGATGTAATTGTCTGAATTTACCAAAATAACTAGCTTTTATTATTATTATGTTTTATTATTTGCCTTTACCCACTTAGTCATTATATTGATATTACTGATTACTATTTTATTTATAAAAATCTAAATCTACATATTTTGTGAAAGCACCAAAAGTCAACCATACAATATCGCTGCAATAGTGACATTGATGTATTTGGTCGAAAATATACTGATATTTGCTTTTCTCCATATCGTCCAGCTCTAATTGGTGGTATTGGTATGCTATAGAGCTCCCAAATGTAGATGTGCTCCCAGGTCCTGGCCGGTAGGAAGGTGGTCTCTCACGATGGCTTTGGTGTGTCTAGACCACACCGCCACACCAGAGGAGAACAACTTTATGATGCCTAGGTGACGCTTCTCAGCCTCAACAAGTCCCCCAAACCATACCCCGAGATGGGTGGTTTATTCCTACCCCCTAATACAACCCACAGGAGCATTTCATAAATTTGCGTCCCTAGCAGTGACAGGAAATACAGGGTACCTCATAATACGATACACAATACATTGCCCGCGATACTGATAATAACACCCAACAGCAATTCTGTGATCAATAATTATATATTACTAGAAAGTCCTATGATGATGAATATCGGTCTTGAATATGAATATAAAAAAAAATTAAAAGGTTTTCTCTCTTCATTCACTGCAAATCCAAACTGTTAGAAAACAGCACGATTCTGCAGCACAAGTTTTTCAGTCTTTAAATGAAAATTACACAACTACAGAGCAACTATGGGTCCAGACTTTGGACTTAAACATGGATGGGGCATCTGTTATTTTCCTCAATCTGCAAACTGTCCGTCATCCTGTCGAAAACCTCTTCCTCTTTGGCTTGTTAAAGCTATAGTGTATAGTTTCTGTCGTCCTCATGAGGAATGTAATGACAACAAAACCATCGGCATGTCCACATTAAACAAGCCTTACGTGATCATGCACCACCCCCACCCCTCCTCAGTGCAGTTGCTAGTAGCCAAGGAGGATTAAAAAACATGATGGACTCTTCAGAAGAGGTAATTATCTTCTCTTAAGTTTCTGTGCCGGAAAGTCCCCGGACGCCACAATCTTCTGAACACAGTCATACTGAGAAATACAGAGAGAGTTCTGTGGGGCTGATAGTCTTAATTAGCTTTGTAGCAACTCATTTGGCAACGGCTTGAATGTAACAGAGGTTAAAAAGTTACGCATTAAAGCTTTAACTTATGCTCAAGTTTCCCTCATTTTATAGTGTCTATACCTGTTGGTTTATGATTTTAAGTAAAGTCCAGTCCTGCCTTTGAAAGGCTTCTTGTTTTGTCTATCATCTTATCCATCTATTATCTCATTCATATGTTGATCGCCATCTCAAGGAGCCATGAAGCAGCAACGCTGGGAGCAGGAAAATCTATTCAGAGCGCCTTATTAAAATATCCATATTTGGCACCAGTGTATAACCATAATAGTATTGCAAAAAAAAGGACAACAATATATTGCCAAATCAATATTTTGTACCATCCCTAATGTTAGTGAACTCAAAAGTAAGATGATGTTGCTGGTTTCTTTACACTCATTTTAAAGGAGAATTCCAGCCAATTTTTATGTTAATCTTAATCGCTATGAATATGCGGGTACTTTTGACTGAAAAAACCTCAACCTGAATCGGTGCAGGCAACACTGAGTAGTTGCACTTACGTGTACAAGCTTCCACTGAGCTAAAACGGTAGTTAACAGGGCAAGTTTTAGAGTGCCTTTGTGCCTCTTAACAGACACACAATGCAATTAATATGTGTAATAACATGAACAGGGCCCTTATGTAACATCAAGATGCGTTTTCAACTCAGATATTGTTTTACTTCACATACCCTGTCGTGATCTTGCCGGTGGGTAGCTTGCTTACCTGGTTAGCTGCTAAATTCACAGGTGGCAGATTACACTGAAATCCTAGAAGAAATTAAGTCGTTAGCAACTGAAATTCAATGTATTTTCTTCCTCAAGATATTTAAGTCTCCTAGTGAAACGGTGATGTGATTCTGTCTGATGTTCTCTCGGAGAATAAACAGTTTAACCTGTAAACAACAAAGTTCCTTGTGAAACAGACTTTTAATTCACAATAGCGCTGCAAATGAATGGGTTGATTACTGAGGCGAAGATGAGGAGGCAGTCATAAGCACTTGGCTTGAGTGGAATAGGCAAGGGGGGGGCTGAGGCTGTGGCGGTACAAGTCCAGCCTCAGAAATAGAGCTGTGAACACCATCTGTCATGCTCTCTCCCCGTCTGTTAGCCTGACTGCAAGTAAAAGGGAGAATGATGCTCTCAAAACTGCATTAGAAGGAACGTGGGTGCTGATTGTCGTAGGTGTGGGTCTACAGGGTGTGCAAAGGGGGAGGGAAGTGGTGTATATACAAGGAGGTGCATGAGTAACATGACAAAGGGAAGCACTCACCCACACAGAGAAGGAGAAGGATTGTTGGGCAAGTGGGTATTCCTGGTGAAACCGCACCCTGCACCTACTCAGTACCTCCTCGTGGACTCCTACCTCTTGTCAGAGGATTCCCATCGGAAGTTATGTAGACACATTATACAAACACACTGCTCATCTTCTCCTCTGATGGTACGTGTCCACTGGCAGCATCATTTCTACGCTTCCCATTTATTTTCTATGTGAGCAGCCGGGCAATGCATTCTGGCAGCGCCGCGGCAACTTTTGAGAAGCGGGGTGTCAAGTTGCCCGTTCCTCATTTCCAAAAAGTTAAGCTCCAGGCTACTTTATTAGATTAATAATAATCATTAGATTTACATAGCGCTTTATCACAGACACTCAAAGCGCTTTGGTGGGTGCTGAACATTGATGGTTCAGCACCCACCTGGTTTGATGCCAGACACTCACCACACTTGAGCTTGGTAGAGAGGGAGGGTAACCTGTTTTTTGTGGTGGGGGAAACCGGAGAACTGGGAGAAAACCCAGGCAGACACGGGGAGAACATGCAAACTCCACACAGAAAGGCCCGGGACAACCAAGGTTCAAACCCGGTACTTTCTTGCTGTGAGGCCACAGTGCTAACCATTGGGCCACCATGCTGCCTTTATGCAAACTAGGAGCTTCCAGCTCAACTCGCCGCCGAAAAATTACATTTTTTGTTGTTGGGGCTTTTCCTTTTATTATATAGTGACAGTGGATAGACAGGAATGTGGGGAGACAGACAGAGGGGATGACACGCAGCAAAGGGCAGGTTGGATTTAAACCCGGGCCGCTGCAAAGGACTGAGTCTACATACAGTCCCTCTAGACCTCTCCCCCTCTCTTTCTGGAGTGTGCAGGAGGCAGGCCACGGGGCGAATTACACCGCAATCAGTTGCAATCCACTTTGTAACTTGGTCATAAGCAACCAAGTCTCTGGCTCTTCCTTGAGTTTGTTTGGTGACTTCAGCGTCGGTCTGTAACAACAGAAGTACCTGAATCTCTTCGTCTATCCAGTTAAACATTTTTGTTTGTGTGGCATCTTCTTCACCCTTGTTTGTTTATTTGTGTGTTATTATTTATTATTATTTGTATTGCAAGCTGCATGAGAACACGTCATCAACACACCCATTCGTTTGCTGTGAGTTTTCTTCCCATCCGGCTCAATAAGACAGGGAGCTGAGAGTTTTGGGAGCAGTGGCCTTGGCCTAGGCGAGTTCATGACATACGAATATACATTTTTCATATGCTTTTTCACATTTTTGTTTATTTTTTACAACTCAAATATTATATATATATATATATATTTGAATGTGGAATATTCCTTGACAGCTCTACTCCCATCAGTAATCACTTCCAACAACTTCATGATCGTAATAAAACCATTATAAACTCTGAACTACTTCTGATTCATTGTGTAGATTGTGATAAATGAGGTCTGGATCAGCGTTGGTTGTGCTTCACGTAGAACATAGAGCGAGAGTTGTTGGTGCTTGGAGTGTGAGGCTATTACGTGACCCACAGAAAAAGCTCTGCTGCATTGCTTTTTCCACATTTTATTTCAGAATTATTCATTGCTCATAACGTGTAGGCTGTTCAGGATCCTTTCTGCTTTTGTCTGAGTCAGAATGTGAATTGCAGTCAGTAAAACATGAAGGCAAGCTGGACCACGAGGAGCAACAGGGAGAGGCAGGACGATGGGTCCGTAACACCGCAGCTGGACTAACATTAGTTTGATCTGGTCGCTGGTTCCTACATTTGAACAGAGCAGAGAGGCAAATTAAGTACTTAAATTAAACTTAAAGTGATTGATTGATTGATTGATTCTTTATTTCCATGTCATCCACACAAAGTGCTTAACCCCATTAATTTATAAGACACCAACATTTCAGTTGTAGTGTTTATAGGCTAACTACTGCTCTCTCTCCCCGGATCATCATGTATTTATGAATCAATTCTTTGTGTGGTATTTTTATATATTCAAATCCACAATTATTGCCTTGATTTTCCTCCACAGGTAGATCAGAGATGTGGGTCAGCTGTACAACAGCTTGTAAGGACTCTTTTCTTTTTCATGAGCCATTTACCAGTCTTGAACTCAGATTTAACCGGGGGTGTCCCTACTCACTGCACTCCCTGCTGCCACAAATATATCACAGAACATGTAGTTAGCCAATGGCATTGTCTGGATTTATTATATTTATGTATGAATGAATTAACAACTGAAACGTTTTCATTTTTTATTTTTATTAATAACACATTTTTATTTGCAATGGGTGCCTGGCAAAAAGCCTCTTGAGGGGCTAATGTCAAAAGTTAAAAAGACAGCAGCACACATCCGAACATTTCCAACCGTACAATCATGACAAGCATTACATGTGACAACAAAAATGACATGAATGACATACAGTCTAGCACACAAGCATCGGACAATACAACAACAGAATAAGAGTAGCATACACAAGCAGTAAGACAAACAGGTAAAGAAGAAAGTGAACAAACAGACGCATGGGACAAGAGTAAGCAGCAGACTGAAACAAAGCGTTATACAACAACAGGCCTTCCCTGATTCTGGTGATATTCTCTCTACCGCTGGTTCTTTATCTCTTAAAGACCTCATAATATGCTCATTTTCAGGTTCTTAATTGTATTTAGAGGTTATACTAGAATAGGTTTATATGCTTTAATTTTAGAATTAGAACTAGAAAACACAGTATGAGGGCGTGCCCTGACAGTACCTAGGTAAGGACTACTAGCCAGTCAGAAGCAGAGTATGAGGGCCCTGACAGTACCTAGGTAAGGACTACTAGCCAGTCAGAAGCAGAGTATTAGGGCATGCCCTGGCATTATAACGTGCAAAGTGACACAACAGTGAGTCATCTCTGAAGTAAAGGCTGGACTACAGTAGAGCTGTTTGGAGCAGTTTGTTAACAGTGTTTTCTGTTGGAGATGGTACGTCCCTTTGGGGGGGACTTTGGGCTTTTTCACTTTGTAAACTTATAACATGCACAAAAAAGATATATAACACAATAAAAGAAAGGGAAAAAGCATAATATGAGCACTTTAAATAGTGTAGCTCTCCTCCTGAAATAATGGCAGCTTTACGCTTCACAGTCTATTGGTCTGTTTCTGTTAAGTATTTAAACAAGTAAACATTTTTGATGCTTTCAGTTTGTATCTCTCTGTTAGTCTCTGCCTCTCCCTCACTACTCAGTGGGTGAGTCATCTTCGCAGACACTAGAATGGGTATTCCTTTCGTATGAAGACGCAAATCGCCCTAGTCACATTTTGTTTGACCCAATAACTCTCACATGAACTCAATGGAGGTCATTTATGTGACTCTCTTTGTTTCCTTCATCTTTGTCCTTCAGCTAAATACATAAAACAGACGTAACTAGATTAAATATTTTGCACCCAAAGTCTCCATGCTGTTATCATGACTGTTGTGATGTGAGTTTGATGATTGTCAGGTTTGGTAGTAGAAGTGACTGATTACTGATTTATGGTTCTGCGGAGGCTCCACGCAGAGCTTTGGCCGTGGCCTACGTAAGTGGCCTGAAGTTTATACTTGTGCGTTGGTGTGTGCGTGGATCTCTTTGAGAGAATAGCAGGGCCAGTGTGTGTGTCTGTGTGTCTGTCTGTTTGTCTGGTAGAGCGAGTGAGAGAGTGACGGCTATTTGCTTCGAAGCGAATCATAGTGGGAGAAACAAAGTGTCTCCCCTGTTCTTTCTGACCACGGTGGGAAATCTGGAGCAGGAGAAGTTAACCCTCTCCTTGAGTTCATGTTGTTTATGGAGAAGGAGAACCAGGATATGAGTCAGGGGGTCAGGGGGATGCAACGCTACCAAGCCACGGCCGAGTGGCGTATTTATCCTGATTTATTTATTCTTTTTCCGAAGTATTGATATTTTTTAACAATGATTAACCGAAATCTTTTCTGTTTACCGCTGACGGCAACTACAGTACATCATCATTGTTTTCAGCGAAAGCAAAAAAAATCCATGTTATGTTCTTTACAAATAAAATAAATGTAAGACTGACTGACGCGATGTGCATTCTTAGAAAACAATTAGAAATGTCTCATGCTATATTGTATTGTATAATAAATGAAAATTGCAATACAAATCAAACTGGCACCTATGTATTGTGAAAAAATCAAATCAGGACAAAAGCATATTGCCCGAGTAATTAATACTAAGACAGTTATCATTACTATATAAAGTGTGTACTGTTGTTGTTTTTATTGGGGAGCTTTACTGTGTCTGAGGTGCGGAGTCTCATCGCCTTTGACTTTTCTAACCCTGAGCCTCAGAGTATCATCCTATCTGAGGATATCATTGATCGAAGATTAACTTCACCAATGCGCCATGCAGCTTTTGATTCCTTCTAACAAAACCCGAATGGATTTACTAAATGAAAAACTTTGCGTGGTGGAAGCAGCCATGCCGTGTGTCATCCATGCTGCAAAACTGCAGTTGACACAACTTGTGTAGCTTGTTCACCAGCTAATCGGTTGGGTGCAACAGACGTTATGCGAGCCTTGTAATCTCACTATAATCCCTAATTTATGACATCATCATTCCCAGATTTTGCACGGCTGAGGTTGACAAGAAAATCATTCAACAGGGTTGAGAGGCATTAGGTGAATTTAATTATGTCAAACTACAGTGAATTCCAACCGCTCAAGTAACACTTTGTACTTGTATTTGTATTTTGAAACATCTTGAATAACTTGAATTATCGGAGTCATCATTTAAATTTTCAGGATGTGCTGTTGCATTTCATCTATGTCCCCAAAGTCAGACGTACAACATGTGTTGTAAACTAGAGCTGCCAAGATTAATCAATTAGTGGTCAACTATTGAATCAATCGCCAACTATTTTGCTAATCAATTAACCGGATTAAGTCATTTTTTATGGAGAAAATGTAAACAGTAAACTGAATATCTTTGAGTTGTGGACAAAACAAGACATTTGAGAACGTCATCTTGGGCTTTTTGGGGAACACTGATCCACATTTGACTCCATTTTCAGACACTTAATAGAAGAGGGATGGAAAATAATCGTTAGTTGCAGCCCCTATTAAAACTTTGCAAGTGTATTTCTAATTACAAAACTTGTTGCAAGGTAAAAACGGCACACTTATTGAAACCCATACTTTCAGCTGAACCTTTCTTAACGCACAATTAACACAGAAAGCAGCTGTCAATCATCTAGTTGTCAGAACTGTTCACGCCCTGAGTCCCGCCCCCACGGCAGGGTCCCTGAGGGAGGCCGCCCACCATGTGAGAAGGTCCTGTAGATTAGTGTGAGCCAGTCCGTCACCCCCCAGTGAACATCAGGAGTCAGCGGCCCCAGCACAGCCCTGCCCTGTCACAACTACCCGCTCTGCTCGGGAACCGATGGACCACTGCAACCACAAAACACATTATTTCTTTAGATTTCTTTGATATCTTGTGATTTTTAATATGTGCGATTCTGTGTGCGTTCTGCAGTGTGATTGACTTGTCTTTTATTATTTGGCTGAATTTCAATTTTGCATTCATTTGCTATTGTTTTCACTCCATGTATTGTAATGAAATTAAAAGGGCAGAGGGTGCAACGGAGAGGGAGCGAGAGCCGAGCATTGAGATGTGGGAAGATGTTGCACGCTCGAATGTTGACTACCTGTTGCTATGGCAATGGGTTTGGATCCTGCAGGCTGCAGGACTCTTGCTATTTCTAAATAAAGCTTCTTTTTTTTTTCTCGCTGATCAGTGGATGAAGATACTCACAGTTGAAACTAATCTTCTGATTTTTAGCAGGCTGTTTAAACACGAGTGCTCTGCACTCTAATACTGCTAAACCTCCTTTACAGCAGTTACAGGATTAAAGAAAAGAGGATGCACAATAGAGGACACATGCTTTGTTGCTGCTACATTTTGTTACTGAAAGAGTCAAATATATAAATGATAAAATCATGATTCACTACAAAGCACATCTGAGTCATTCTGGCGTCAATTTACAGACACACTGTGTACTCATGACAGTAGAGTTTTAACATTTTAATCGGCTTGTGCCACGGTCAACTCCAAGCAGCATCTCCACATTTGTATCTTTTTGTTTTTATCTTGGTTTTATTTATTTATTTACTGCTGCTGCTGTAGTGATTGCCACCAACGTAATTCCATTGTGTCCATACAATGACAATAAAGTATCTTGAATCTCGAACATATTTTGTCATTTTGTCTTTGCTCTTATTTATGAAATCATGATTCATTACAAAGTATATCTTAGTCATCCTGGCATTGATTTTAAGACACGCTGTGTACCAATCAGTAGCATTGTAACGTTTTAATCGTATCATGGTCAACTCCAACAGCAACTCCACATATTTTGTAATTTTGTCTCTGCCCTCTTTTATCTGCTGTTGCTGTGATTTTAATCTTGTCATCTCTGTGCTGTGTATTGTTGCTGTCCCTTCTTTATGTAATGTGCTTGTAATGTGTAACTGTTTCAAATGTGAAGCACTTAATGATTTTGTATCTGTGAAAGGCCTTACTTACTTACTTACTTACTTACTTAAAACACAATCTTCCCATTGCCTTGTCAAGAATATAAACTCAACACTAAGTTATTTATTAGATTACTGAAATAGGGGGATCAACAGTGTATTATTTTTATCCCTTTTATAAAAAAAGTCATAATTGTGGAGGTCAAAATGTGAAAAAATGAACTCTACATTCAACTTTTATTTATACTTGAAAGATCATTGAGGGGCGACCCTCATTTACAACGACACGGAGTCCGTTACCAAGACAAAGAAACAAAAAATAAGAAAAAACAATTACCCAGAAAAGAAACAACATTGTCATAAAAACAATAGAAAGCTACTAAAACTTCATGAATTGGGATTTCTTTTTTTGATAAACTAGTACAATTAGGATGCAAAAAGAAATACAATTATGTAAAGCAACTACTTGGAGGTAGAAGTTTGGTGGTTTAAAATCATATTTTCTAAAATCTCCAAAAGGTTTAAGTGAGTTGATTTTAAGAAAGTGCTGTATTTAAAGTTGGTTAAGTCTACGTCCCCAAAGAGAGATGTGGTTTAATGTTTCCATACTACTATAAACTGTATGGATGAAATGAGATGAGAGGGGTAAAAGCCCCTTGTCTTTGCATGCTGTCTAGTAAAACAGTACCTTTGTCCCCCTGAGGGGGGAGCCTGTGTGTGGAGAAAAAAGAGGACAGAAATAGGTGCTGAGACCTGATATTTGATGCTTGTGATGGGGACTTCCATGCTTACCTCGAGTGGGTTTCGGGCTATTTCACAGACGACAACATATTTAGTTCTTTCCCTCCCACTCGAGGATGCAGCCGTCCTGCAGAAAGCAGCCAAGTCTAATAAACAAACATTCCTGTGTGCAGTTTGCAGTGCGAGGTGCCTGACTGTGCTTCCTGGGGATGAGAGAGTTTAACCTGACAAACATACAGCAGAAAATGTTTATAAAAAGGTCTACGCTTCACATCGGGGGACTTGATATCCGTTTCTAGGCAACAGGAAGTTAATATACAATTAATAATATGGGAGATTGCTACATGGAAATCTACTTAGTGGTTTAATTTGCTTGGGAACTGTCTTTTTTTATTTTATTTCTAGCGACAAATAATTGTCTTTTTCTAATCATCACCTACATTTCTGTGTTTTCTTGGATCTATGCTTGCTAAAATCCCTTGAAATGACAATATATGTCTAACGTAGTCAGAATTCATCAGGTTAGACCATCACAACAGCAGCTCCGAATAAAACTGGCCTGGGAATTAAATGGCCTCTCTTTAGTTGTGTGGTAATTCAAGGACAGACCACTGAGCTAAGCGAGTGCAGAATATTTGGCTGTGGGATCACGAAACTATGAGAGAAAAGTGGCATGTTGTGTTTAGAGCTGCAACGGTCAGTAAGTTTCCATGCAAAACTGGCAAAAAAGTGACGTTTTTAAGTCTCTCAGATATGGAGATTTCTTGCTATTTTTTGTTTTATGTCATATTAAACTGAATATCTTCTGAAAAAACAAGAAATTTAAAGAGAAGACCTTGGAATTTGATAAACTGGGAGTTTCGAGAAAATAATCATTCAGATTATTTAATAATGAAAATAATCTCTAGTTGCAGCCCTAGTTGTGTTGTAGGAAGCAGTGCAATGGCCCACTGTATTTTCCTTCTTGTCAAACTGTTTGTCTTTTATTTTAGTTGCTTTATGGCCTAACTATTCTTCATAAATCTCCCAAATTCTTTACCTAACCAACTTTGTGTCTGTATTACCAGGGCGATGCACTCAAGGAAGGGCAGATACGGGGGACGACCCTCACCAGTGAGTATGGTTTTCAATTTACCATATATTATATCTTGGTTTACTTTAGTTCCATAAGTGTATCTTATTTAGTTATAAGCTTTATTTTTGGTTTAGTTTTCATTAGTTTTTATTTCAATGTCACTTAACAATTTAAATATATATTTTTTTCTTCGTGTAACATTTAAATTGCTCCTTCATGACCCCTTGCCTCCAGGGAATTTTGGTTCCTGCCTGCCATTGTTTTAGTGTAACAAAAGTAACGACAGCAACAGTAGAGCCGAGAGTCAGATGTGAACACTCAGTACGTTTACATGCACACTAATATTTCACTATTATTCCAAATATGACAATATTTTGAATGTAATACGGGTCATGTAAACAGCATTTTCTGTCTTATTCAAAATAAGGCCTTTGTTTTCTGAATTTAGCATTTTTTGATTAAGACATGTTGGATATGCCGGTACTATTCTGGGTTTTAGAGGCATTCTTTGGACATGCATACAGAGCATTCAGAATCTGCGTCTCAGTCAGGGATTTTTCTGCAGTTTGTGACAGTTTTACGGCCTATTTGCCTGTTTACGCCTTACGGTCAACTCTGTGCGTTTCTATGGTTGTTGGACACAAACCAACCAACCGGCAGTTTAAAGGGCTGCGGTAGAGATGCATGGCCAAAAGAAAAGAAGGAAAAACAGAGCAACTTTAAACATTATCAGAGACTTGTGTATTTGTCATTTATTTTCAAGAAGGCGGTTGAAGGAATGAAAGAAGTAGGACATTTTCATTAGCCACGTAAGCAGTTTAGTCGAAATATTTCAGAATAACTGCAAAAAACGGAACATTATGTGCATGTAAACGTAGTCAATGATAGAGTAAAGTTGGGTGTGTTTGCAGGGTTGGTGTTGATCAAAGAGGATTGTGACTGAAGAACACCAAGAATTAAGGGTTACAATTTCATGGATCTATAGATGTCATTTGTTCACTGTAATCTAGATCTAATAATCCATGAACGAATAGAAAGAACTGGGACTTCAACGATTTTGAAGTCAGATTTTTTGTTGCATCATTGTAATAATCTTGTACAGTATATTGCTTTGTAATATCACCAATCACAGCTCTCCTGTTGGTGATTCTTTGTTTTTCCGCGCAGACTATCAACGTCCAACCCCGCCACGGACATCTGGTTTTCACCGCTACCAGTTCATGCTGTTTGAGCAGCATCCAGATGCACCGGTGTCCCTCACCGAGCAGGAGAAGTCATCCTTCGGTATTCACTGCCGCTCACCAGCACCTTGAGTTCACAGACCTGTTAGCCACTGCAGTATCATCTATCATATACCATCTGATCAACACAACAGTTAGCTGTTGAATCAGCAATACAAAGATGGCACAAAGGCATTACAACTCCAGACTCACACATTTCTTTTCAAATAAACCACATTATACGGTTTCACAGTACCTTTATAGGCTACTGCAGGTGTTTTTGTAAGAATAAGCAAATAGATTATTCTATTTTTTGACATACAGTAGGATGTTGTCATTTTACAACATTATTTAAGCAATAGCTCTCAACAGGCATGTTGTGAATGTATCGCAGCTAAAGGGCGGCGTTCGGACCGACTCGACCCAGAGTTCCAATATGAAAGTTATAGTTACGCTCCAATTTAAATAGATTTTATTAAGCATGCTCACAATAAAATAGGCCCTCCTAGGCTGGCTGTTTGCCCAAACTGTACACGGTTGCAATGGAACTCAGCGCAGGTAAAGTTAGCCTTCACTAGCAGCTAGCACAGACTTTCTTTTGCTTAATGCTAAAGAAAGGCACACAATAACACAAACAAACCAACCAATCGAGACAGAAGTAGACCAGCATCTCCTGTTTCATGCGAGGTGAAATTGCTGTTTTATCCGCGGAGTCTGGTGGCTTTAAAGAGAGCATAAATGAGTTCCCCGTCGTAAAGGGCCTTCTGACAGAAGGTAAAGCGGTGAAAATATAAATACAGTTAAAGGGATACTAGCCAATTTTTATTATCTGTGTCATGGCAAATGAACGGCTTATAATAGCCTTTGCATATGGTTATTATATGACAGCTAAGAACCACTTAGCTTTATTTGAGCTACCCGTTTTATAAATTGATTTAGGTATTGCCTATTTTGTTTGAGTAGGCTTAATCCTTTTTTCAGGGTGAAACCTTTCCTTATTTGGTATTAGTTGCTATTATTAGTAATTTGATTTATTATATAATGTCCCGAGACACTCCAGCCAGACACCATCTAAACACCCTAAACCCAGGGTTTTGTTTTCTCAGGACACTTCATTTCACTTACTTCATCAACAATTATGAACATTTAATCCAAATATTTGGAGAGTGAAGACAAGTATTGTTGGCTCCCACGCACACCTGCACATGTCTGCCTGACCACGTCTTGTTAGCCTCCCGCTAAAATCTGAAAACCTTATCAGCCATGTCAGTGCACATGAACGGCGTACATTAACTTATAACTTATATTATCGCCAGGTAATAGTTAATAGCTAGTTTGTCTCTCAAAAGACGAAAAGGACGTGTTTTTTTATTGCAGAAAGCAGAGTTATTGTTTTCTTCATAGTTGAAGTTTTCTGACTTTTCCTCCCTCTGATGAAAAGTCTCTTGGAGGCGGGAAACTGCATTTGGATATACAGTACAGCACCTCGCAGGAGGCGTGCCCGTCTGTCTGTTCTACTCGGGTCACAGCCGGTGATTTGAGGGGAGATCAGGGCGGTTTGAGACTTCAAGCACTGCGGCCGTGAATGAGTGAAGCTGCCAGTCTCTGCTGTTTGAAGTCTTGACAGCTATGTCAGCAAACAATCCCGGCACATTAGGCTCAGGTCTGTTTGATGTTGACACATCTGGAAAGAGAAATGTCAAAATAGATGTACTTTGGAGTATTTTTCATATCCAAACTCACAATTGGGGAGATATTGTTAAGTTGTTCACTTATTGTGTCAGAACGGGTTAAGCTGAAGCAATAGTAGCATGAATAATAGCCTGCCATTTAGAATATTTTAATATATTTTTTGTGCAAAACAAACTGGAGCGTACTTGTTGTCTGCACCCAGCTCCAATACAGTAGTTGCCCACACATTATGAAGCGATTGAACTGAGTGGATCCACCCATCCTTAATCTACTGGATGAGTTTAACTCCCGCTGTTGCACTTCCTCTCTCCTGCAAACTGTTCTCCCTATTCAAGGGAAATTAAATTAAGAAATTCACTCTTGGATAATCAAATGTCTCATTCGATGGGTCAATTCTAGAGAGGACAATTGCCCTTGTAAAGAGAGTAATAATGGAAATAGACACAGCGCAACATATTAAGAAAAAAGCCTACTCATGGTTTATGAATAGAAAAGAAAATCAATTTTACAGATATTATGGTTTGGTTGAATTCAGTGGTGTACCTGCTGTATTATTGATGGCCTTCACTTAGCCATGAGAGCTCTATTCACTCACAGACAAGAGGAACGGAGGGAATCCCATGTCTCCCCACCTCCTCCGTTAAGTATGTTCACTTATTAGCGTCTGTCCTCCCTCCATGTGGTATGACACAGAGAGCATTTTTTATAGCCCGTGACATTAATTGATGTGATTTGCGAAGGGAGAGCATTTAGTCGTGGGTGGGAGACTCCTAATGATCGTTTTCCACTTCCAGTAGCGCAGTCATTGACTCAATTTCATCGCAAATTTGTTGTCTTTTTTTCTTTTCATCTCTGATCATCACTTGAGTAGTCCAGGGGTGAACAATGAGAGGTGGAGTAGGGCTGTTTTGCCGAACCGTGGGAGTCTGCCTTGCCTCCTGTGATAAGGTTATGAATGTGGGTCAGTGAACTGATGGTGACAGCTGGTTTGTTACACAAGGAACTACAGGGGGGCTGCGCTCTTGGCACCGGGCACAGGGGCGTGATCGTAGGGAATCCCCTTCGCTCTGGCTCAGGAAGGCTGTCCCTGACTGGAGGCTGCCCCTGTGCCAGGGTCGGGGGCAGGCGTGGGCACACAGGCCCTCGTGATACTTGTCAGCCACTTGGCAAGCCGTCAATATGTCCTGCTACAGTTTAGTGCCGCCAAGTCAGTTTTTCAAGCAAAGCAGTGTTGTTGTTTCCGTGGTAGGGAAACAGAGGCCTTGAGAGAGGCCATCTAGTGTTGTTTCAGACTGCACAGTAGTTTGCACCAGGGATTAATACACAGACTTTTAAAAGTGAAGCCAAAATATATGGATCGCCCCCTGGTGGCTGGCTGCAATGTAGGTTATAAACCACGCCCGCTCCATTTTAGCAAATGGACATGGCCCAAACTAAAAAAAAATCAAAGTACACTTCAAATAATTTCATAAAGAGGTTTCCTGTCATTTTAGGTAGTTGATGCTTGAACACCCTGATGTTTGTTCAAGTGTTTATTTTCCTGATCAGTTTGGTTTTTATCAATTATTTGATGCTTTAAAAATGGGCTGAAACGTCACGATTGACAGCTAGAATTGCCTCGCAAGTATGTGGCCGGGACTTGAATACAGCGGCTCCTTCGCCCGATTGCTACTGCGCAGACTTAATGCTGCGTCTCAAATCGTGCACTTCTGTACTTACGCTTGCTATTTTGTGTCCGTAACGCCTTCATGCTAACAAAGTATTGCCAAATGCTGCACTACAAGTACCAGGTTGCTGCACTCAAGACGGTCATAACATTGAATGTAGAACAATGGACACTACTCACTCTCAATGGTTGCCATCTTTGCTACAGAGCGGAAGCTACGGGGCCACCAACGTATTTTCAAACTTGAATATAGCGGGCGAGGAAGCTGCAGCGTTTGCGATTGAAATGGCGAACATTGAACTATACAAATGTATATATACTAAGTCAGATAGTATATATACATTTGTATAGTTAAATGTTGAATATATATATATATATATATATATATATATATGATAAATATATCCGCCGTATTGTTATATATTGTGGCGGGTGACAATAGGTGGCAATAATGCTCTGCCGGGTTACAATTTACCATTTAAAAGAAGAGGAAGAGTTGTCCGGTCAGTGCATACCGACCGTGTTATACAAGGGTACTCACGGAAGTATGCAAATTGAAACACACCTTTTGGCTCCATAATTACGAGAGGGTGGCTGTATCCGGGATATTTTGGCTTCACTTTTGTACACTTGTAGTGTATACGTGTTGTCCATCTTTTTTACAGTTTATGGTTTGCACATGCACTGTTCACCAGGGCTGCGTACCATTCAAAAAATTTGATACCAGTAACGTGACTTCAACACCGGTTCCTGAACAATACTTTTTTTCTATACCAATTTTATAAAATCCTTTTATAACAGAAATTATTTCAACATTACACATTACAGCACACATCTTTTTAATTATTTCTCAGCTCCTATTATGTGAGCGCCATCTCTGTGTGTAACGTAGAGTTTTTCCTGCTTTCTCTACGTGTACCGTTAGTTAGACAGCCAATCAGCAGCATTATTAGATCTTGGTAGAAGCTTGCTGCATGCTTATTGGCTCACTGACGCTGATGAGATTTTCTCCTTAGGTATTGAATAACATGGCAATTTTTGATACTAAATACTAAAGAGGCAATTTGGTCAGTGCCTAAAAAGTATTGTATTCAGTACCCAGCCCTACCGCTCACACATCCAGTCTCCTGAATGCAACTTCAACTTTCTCATTCATCAGAAACAAAAACGGTAATCATCACCAGAAGAATAGCATCAGAATTATTGGCTGAAAATTAAAGCTGAAAAATAAAAAGAGTGTATCAGTTCGTCTTTTTTTTCCCTCCAGTTTTTTGTAGTACACTACAAGGCCGAGGATGTACACGGCGATCATGTTGTGTGAATGAACGGATCATAGTGGAGTTAGCTGCTGGATGGTGCGCGTTGCTCATCTTGCCTCCTAGAGCCCCTACTGCCAGCTCAGCACACTCCACAGTAATTGAAGCCATTTGCAATGTTGCAGTGTGGTAATGGGCAGATCCATGTCTACCACCCACCCACAGCCTCTACCATTAATCAGAGCTGCGTGGAGTCAACAGAGCCAGGATTTGGTTGCTACAGCAGGCCTGAGTTTCAGCCAGGAGTCGGCTGCCTTAAAGGAACGCTTTGACGTTTTGAATTTTGGCTGGTTGTTTTTTTTTTTTTTTTTTTTTGGTTCAAGATAAGTTTCTAGATTTTTCCTCAACTCCCCTCATAAATATATAGCTTCATATAGTGTAACCACTGTTGAAATGAACAGTCAAAGTAGAGATAAATCAATAAGGCGATCCACAGATAGATTATTTACATGAATTAATTTACAAAAATGCCACATATTATGTAGTTACAGCTTCTAAATCTGTTTCTTTTCTTTGTCATACATGATGGTAAATAATAAAACATGAAATGCGATGATGTTACCTCCGACTGCAGGAAATAACAATGGGCATTTTTACTATTTTCTCACAATTTAATGATGAATTAATATTAAAAGTAGAGCTGAAATGATTAACCAGTTAGTTAATCAACAGAAAACTAATAAGCAACTGTTCTGATAATTGATCAATTGTGTGGGTCATTTATTTTCTGCAATGTGAATTATTATATTTACAGAATATAATTTAGCATGCAACATATCTTTTTAAGAATATGGAGGTCCTGGCAAGGTGACAGCATTTGGTAACTAGAGACCATCTTCCAGTGCTCATCTTCAAACTTGGTTTTTACTGATCTTTGATCTGAAGTTTTGTGACTGCATCGTTGTGATGCTAACGCTGTGACAAAATCTGTCCGCAGACATAAAAACAGTTGGCAAAGTACTTAAAACTGCCTCTGGGGTAGTTCCTGCTACAGTGGGTGTCTCCAGGACCACATTTTGCCATGACGACACACACACACACACACACACACAGAGAGACTCACAAGGTGAAACCAATACCAGCATCACTGTTGCGGCTGGTAACAGTGCAGTAGGGCTGCAACTAGCGATTTTTTTCATAGTCAACCAAATTTGTTGATTATTTTATTAGTTGTTTGGTCTATAAAATGTCAAAAATGGTGAAAACGTCAATCACTGCTCACCAACACCCACAATGACGTCCTTATATGTCTTGTTTTGTCCACAAGTCAAAGAAATTCAGTTGACTGTCACAGAGAAGTAGAAAATATTCACACTCAACAAGCTGGAATCAGACATATTTAAAAATTACTCAAACGATTCATTGATTATCAAAATAGTTGGAGATTTATTTAATAGTGATTAATCTTGCAGCTCTGCAATGTAGGCTGCTAAACTGACTGCAGGATGTTCCGTATCGTTCCTCAAAAACTGGTCCGTCAACAGCCTCTGAATCCTCTCTGAGGAAGACACTCCAGAGGCACCGTTCTGCTGACCCCTGACCACTGAAGTCCACAAAGAATCCCCCCTCGTGTTATAAGGATAGCATTATTATGACTGTGAATGTTACATGATAAAGCTCAGTAAAGCTCTTACCCTGATATGACTCCTCTCACTCTACTGCGCTGAACCGCATCACTTGGTTTTGAGTATTTTTCGAGACACTGTAAGAGGTTTAACAGGGACACCGCCCACACCACTAAATGTAGCAGCTCTGTGTCACCTCACAGCAGTTCCGATCTTCCTGCCATACCCAGACGGAGAAGCAAGGTGGAAACAAAAGGGTAGGCAGGAAGACTTTAACATCGCCCTCGGGTCCCACACTATCTGTCCTTTCCATGAGCAGGCAGATGGGAGAGGCAGAAACACGTCTCTGCACTACAAACAGATACCAGCCTATTTTAAGGTCATTTGTAAGTCCAGGTATCTGCAGGGTACCAGCCAGCGTGATAGCACCAGATATTATGAATTTACCTCACTTTGGATTGCGCCCAGTGATTGCACAGCTTTAGACAGGATTATGTGTGTAAAGCATCACAAGCAGCGCCTGGTTTTGACTCTCTGTCTGATCGTAAGTCTACAAGAAAATAATCTTTAGTGTGACATTCCCCAAAATGTTGTCTAAAAGTACTATAAAACAGGGCCTTTCTCTTTCCCTTATGAAAAGGGAAGGAGAAAAGTTTCGCTATTAACCATAGACTGTAAAAATAATGGACAAAGCTTACGGGCCTGAAAAATGAAGCCAAAGCTGAATTCCCTTAAACCTGCGTTCTATCTAATTTCCAGTAGGGAGCAACTCCACAAGCAGAAGTCTGTTTCTATAGAAGAGGAGATGACCTGGTTACCTGGGTAGCTCACCTGGTAGAGCGCGCGCCCACATATAGCGGTGGACTACTCTACACAGCACCCGCGAGTTTGACTCCGGCCTGTGGCCCTTTGCTGCATGTCATGCTTCCCTTCTCTCCCCTTTTGTGTCTTCATCCGTCCTATGAAAATAAAGGCCTTAAAATGCACCAAAAAATGATATTAAAAAGAAGATAAACTTGTCCCTTGATTTATTACCTCAGTAAACATTTTCATAATGAGTTTATGGTCTCAATTATTTTAAAATAGATGATAAAGCAGGGGATGCTTTAGGACCTGCTCATCAGGACAGAGGCTTAGCGATGCTAACCAGGCTAACTCTGTGGACATTAAAATAGACCTCAACTTGTTTTTGGGTGTTGTCCGTGTTTTCATCTTAATCTGTGACCCTCTTGCTGTGTGTGTTCACCTCATTAAAGTTAACTGGAAAATGTTTCTTGCCTGAAAATATCTTGTTCAGCTTTCTGCCAACCAAGCTAGATAGCTACCGCTAGAATTAGCTGGTTACTTGAGGGAAAGTTTGCCTTTTTTTTGTTCTGCTCTACATGCAGATGAATAGCGGCAGTAGCCGGAGGTCCACGTTTACGTGCCGGTAAATCTACGCTGGATGACTTGCTTCAGAAGGGTTTTAAACTTACTACTACTTTCCCTCTTTAGCGTTTGGTTTAGCACAACGCCATTGCAACCATAAACAACTCTGGCTTAGCTGCATCCTCCTCAGCTTCACTTTCTACCCTTATGTAACAATAAAAGTTGTCACATAAGGTTTCAAAAAAACGAAAAACAATGGCTGACTTCACTATGCTATGTCCATTATTTTTACAGTCTGTGATATTATGAATGACTGATATGAGTCAAATCTGCCTCCTGACTCGTGGGCTATATCCCTATATTCAGTGCAAAATTTGTTGCCTCACCCCTCAGCTTTCCTTAAAGGGTGAGAGACCTTGCAGGGGAGTTTGGGGATCTGCAGAGGCGGTGCATTATCTCCCACTGAAGCACAGGCCAGAGGGGCCACCGGGGCCGTGCCCTATCGTACAGGCAGGTCACTTGACTCCATTGCCCTTGCTTGATTATCGGAGCCCTTTCTGCAGGCAATCCTCATTCGCAGAGGGGACCTGGCAAGATTCAGGTACTCATCTGCTCATCTCCTGGTTATTATTCATCATCTTCCCCAGCTGAGCTCAGACCATGACCTGACCTCATGGAAAACCCAGGCACAGCGATTAGTGGTGTCAGTCTCATAAGCTAAAGATGTAGTGAGCATCAGGAAGGGTGCTTGAGCCCACAAATAGTTGAGTAACTGTCACTTTGTGTTGAAAATAGGGCCGTCAACTGATGTAAGTATGTAATTGTGACAAATCCCTTGATTGTCCATAGTTAATTGATGATTATTTGCAATTTTTTAAATGTACTCTTAGTGTATTTCTTCTCCCAGATCTTGTTTGCGATGCTGCAGGAAACAAAATGTGGCTCCCTGATGGAAGAAACAGCCACAGGGAATGCCTGTAAAGCAGCTTTCAGCAAGAGTTGAAGACCAGTAACGTTTTTATCCAGGCAGTGTCAGACTGTGAGACCATTCTCTCTACAGATATGAACTGTTTTTAATAGTTGGCTTTCTTTTCAAAAGATTAACTTTCCTACGCTATTCTTGAGCAGCTGTTAATGTAGTTGCTCCACATACGGAAATACCAGAATGTCAGCCATTCCCTAGATTGTGGAGCACGGCATTGTCGTATGTACACTCCAACATGTGAAGACGCAGATGGACAGACACTCGCTCGCTCTAGAATCTGTTGGAAGTTTGCAAGTTTTAAGCACACAGGGCTTTGTTGCCTTGGAATCATAATGGTGAATTTGTCTTTTTTTGTTTTGTAAAGGGAGGGGAAGCTGCAGGGCATCAGTGGTTGTCAAAATTTAAGAAGTGATATTGTCATACCAGCCGGATGGCCGTCTGGTGTTTGTTTAAAAGAGGAGGGAAGAAAAAAAACAGGCCAGGCGATTGAATCATATCTTCTTGCCAATACGTCCTTGCGTTCCCACCTCCATCATTACAGCAACATGTTTTATTTTCAGCAGTGCTGTTCTCAGTGACTCACATCCCAGAGCCATGTGCTGCTCAGTTAGGCCTCAGATCCCTTAAACACGGACCGAGCGGTCATGAGAAACACTCATGTAATGCACTAGAGATTGCACTCAGCCTGTACTTAATTTATGTAGGATAAAAACATGTCTTATAAACGTGTGAGGTTGAACTGCTTAGTTATTTTAATCTATCTGTGTTTTAAAGGGTGACTTAGGTTTTTTTCAACCTGGAATCTATTTTCCCAATTATTTTAAGGATATGCGACTGATGGGAACAATTCTCTCTGAAATGTGTCCAGACTAAAGCAAAACAAGCTGCAGTGTAACGTTAATGGGCAATTGCGCACCTTCAATTTCCGTCCACTAAAAGTGCTGATTTTTTTAAAGTGTCTGACAACATTATGAAAACAATCCCCACGGAGACAGACTTTTTTGTTGAAGAGTAAGATCATTTTTGTTTAACATGAAACAGACCCGAAATTACCATCACCAAACCCACCAGACTCTAATTTAAATTAACAGTAATTTTATCATCGTAAAACACACTTATATACACGCTCTATACACGCTAAAAGTAGTGATTATTTAAATGGAGTCTGGTGGGTTTGGTGATGGTGATTTCGGAGCGGTTTCTAGTTTAAAAAAGAAATTTTTACTCAACAAAAATCTCTGTAGGGATCCTTTGCGTAACGTTGTCACTTAGAATAATAAATTCTGAGCCTGTCAGCGGCAAAAAAGTGGATCTTTTAGTGGATGGAAACTTACGGTGCACATTTGTCCTGTATGATTACAGCCCGGTTCACGGCTGCCGGTTACAGTGTTCTCGCTTACATCGCCAGATTTTTCAATACATTTAACAACTAAACTCTTCTAAAACACACAATTCTGTTAATTTCATGCTCAAATTTTGGTCTAACAAAACACTGCAAACATGTTTCAAAATCAAACAATTATTCAAAACACTAACACATGTTCTCTTCCAACAGGAACATTTAGTCAATCATAACACAATGACAAAAACACTATCATCAGCTGAAATTACAGAAACTGCATTATTTTAGATATGTCAGGTATGCCCTTATACAATAGACAGTATATTGTATTGATCATAGATGCACTGTCTTTTGTTGAAGAAATTAAATACAAAAATGAATGACCATTTCAGAGTAGCTTTATAGAATGTACAGTTTATGATACAGATAGAATTGCTGCAGTAAAGACTTTATTTGCAGAAGGACATTACTGCAAGATATGAATAATAATTGGTAATCTTCTAATCTGCTCGGTCTTCTGCATTTGGCCACATGTTCTCATCCACATCACACCTGATAGCTTCTCTGGCAAGGCATCGAATCTTTTGCATGCCTTATCCACCCCTGGCAGTGTTCAGCTGTGATGTCTTGGAATGCAGCATCCATTGCATCCAGGAGGGACATTTGGTCATGCGGACGATTGTCAAAACCTTCCATCTCCAGGCTGAGAAAAACTCCTCAATGGGGTTAGGAAATGGGACATCATCCTTGGATGGGCGTCAAACCAGGCTGTGATTGGACGGGAATGGTGGAATGCCACATTGTCCCATGTGATCATATATATTGGCAAGTGGTCTCCCACCTGCCCCCTTTCTACCTCTGGCACCAGTCTTTCGTGCAGGTCTTCTGAAGGCGGTCAAGTGCCAATCTCACATTTATGCAGGAGTGCACCATTGTTTTGCGCACATGGTGATGTTGGCTCCAATAACTTCAATACTTCAATAAGCTGTTTCTCATTAGCAATGGAATAAAAACAGGGAATATATTTGTGTTTCAATTCAATATCAATAGTTGTTCACTTTGACTTTAGCCTGTAAGGTTAGGTTTAGAACATGGTGTTATCAGTTCTGACATACAGTGTTAAAGCATTGGTAAATTTTAAAAATCTATTGTTTTGGTCCCATTTTAAATTTGTGTTAATTGTATGCATTATGTGTTAAAGCAACAAGAAATGTGTTAATAGTATAGCTCACAAATGCTGATGTAGTGCTAACTGTGTTAAGAGTTTTGGAAAATTGTTCTGTCATAGCTGTAATACTGGACCAGTTTCAAAGATTTTTATTCACATTAGTCATTTAGACACCAATGCATATGAAAATAGGGTCCACATTGAAAAATACGAAATTACCCTTTAAGTGAAGTTCCCTTCTAAATACATTTAAATACTAATACATGTCGTTGTTGATGTTTCATCCTGCTCCTACAGCTAAATGGGATCTTTGGGCCTTCATCACAAGGTTTGAGCTGGGAGAACCTGTTGCCACGGTGCAGTTTCTCATCCAAAACTACAAAGCCTGAAGGATGCTCAGATGCCTGAAAGAAGAATCTGTCAGTACAATAATATAAAATAAAAAATGTTTCCCTCGCACCAGGTCAGCTCTCTTTTGCTTCTGTCTTATCGCTGAGTTAGAAAGAGATTTCCTCTTTGTGTTACACATGCTGCTTGGTTTTGATGTTGCTCTTTATCTCTGTCTCGGGGTCTGGAGCGAAGGATTTGGGAGATAGATTTTGACCTCACTGGGGATTTCTTATTAGTTTCCGAACACTGTCTACAAGAGAAAGAAGACGGCCTGATATCACAACTTGGTGTGGAAAGAGTTTATTCTAATTCAGGAGCGGAAACACGTCAGGGCCAAAAAAAGGAAGTGGGAGGTGAAACCGAGACCGCAACACAGCCGGATGCCGCAGTGGAACTTGAACCAAAATACTCTGTAGAGTGACAGGACAGGGGGGAGGGGCCGCAGGGCCTGGGGTGTGTTGGGTAAACGGGAACTTGCTGTTTGTGAAATTGTTTATCATATTTCCATTGACCACTCTCACCGCAATTGGAAACATTAAGGCACTTTCAGGTCCCTTGATTGTTTCTCTTTCTGTTGTTTTTCAGAGGAAAAGCTGCTCTAACACACGTTAGTGTCCTTGAATGTAACTTTGGGAGGTTGAACCCGCTTTGAACTTTGAACAGTTGCGTAAGAGGCCCTACCTGCCAGGTCTGTAGAGGATGGTGCGGATAAACTTTTCAACCCTTTCACGAGGAGATACTTTTTCAGACTCCACGAGTCTTTGTAGAGAGGGTGGGTCAGAGTGCCCCCACATGAGGAATATTGGTTTCTAACCAGCAACTCTCCTCTGGGAGGGGTTTGTATCAATACCCCCGATGTCTGGAAAAGGCTGGATTTACATGAGGGACTTTGATGTTCTGATGATCAATCTTTAGTTGGTGGTTTCATTGACCCTAATTTGGTGTCTCATCAGTGGGCTAGGCAGGAGTAGGTAATGGAGGTTTTTGTTCCTTTGGTGGTTAAGCCAGCCTTGGTAAACCCCTATGTGCCCTCCCTATGAACTCTGGGAGATCATTGATCAAATTGTCCTGCATCTGCTTTGTTTGCTTCCCCGACTTAGCAGTCAAAGCAGCCGCGTCCACAAACAAAAACAATGCACACACACAGTTAGTCAGACAATTCATTGCTTTTGAACATGTTAAGTATCCGTCAGTTGGAATATCGCTCTTGACCTATAATTTACCCATCTTATTTGACTTATGAAATCACATTTTTTAAACAATTGGCAAGTGGAGCCTAATTCTACACTCATTGTGAGGCATGCCAAGTGGGAGAGCATTCTTCCAAAAACCACCTACTTGAATCCATCAGTACACCATTGAAATGCCAAAATGTGTACTTCCAAATACACTGTGCATTTATTTTTCTCTCCTTTATATCTCGGAGATATCCTGCCAAAACAGCTGGGCTTTGCCACTCGGCTTCCTTGAATGTGTTTATTTTTACTCCAAATGTCAGGAGAGTTGGAGTTAAAATATTGTGATTAAGAAAAACTGACAGCTGTAGTTTAACGGTGAACAGTATATTGCCTTCTCTGATAAAAATAAATAAGTTCTCACATCCCCTGATGATATGCGAAAGGCATTTAATATTTTCTTAATTTATTCAAACTTACGTTAATTAAAAGGAATTTGTATAATCAATTCAATTGCCTAACCGGCACAAAGTGATCTAATATGCATGATGACTTGAGTCTCCATTCTATGCCCCATTTTTTGCCCGCTGCTGCAGAAGATTTATTTCACCGGAGACTTCCTGCTGTTCAGCGCTTGTTGTGAGCGGTGGCGAGATGGATTTGAGTGTGACATCTGTTCAATGGATGTCCACAGTTCTGCTGCTGGCCACTTTGCACACTGTACGTTTGACCCCACCAGACTGGTTTGGTTCTGCATAGAGCTGCAAAGATTAATCGATTAGTTGTCTGCTATTATTTTAATAGCAAACTATTTTGATAAGCAATTAATCGGTTTGAGTCTTTTTTTTATGGATAAAAGGTCAAAATCCTCTGTTTCCGCCTTCTTAAATGTGAATATCTTCTACTTTCTTCTCTCCTCTGTGACAGTAAACTGAATATCTTGTTTTTGTGGACAAAACAAGACATTTGGGGACGTCATCTCGGGCTTTTTGGGAAACACCGATCCACATTTTTTATCATTTTCTGACATTTTAGAAAACTAATCCATTAATCGAGACAGATATCAACAGAAAATGTCACAATCGGTGTTTCCCTAAGCCCAAGATGACATCCTTTAAATGTCTTGTTGAAAGTATTCACATCTAAGAAGCTGGAATCAGAGAATGTTTTAACTATTCTTTCTCAAAACGATTCACCAATTATTCAAAATGATTGATGATTAGTTTAATAGTTGACAACTAAATCGATTAATCTTTGTAGCTCTACTTTGAAGTGGGATGCTGGTCATCTGATATGAAAGGCTGTTGAAGATACGAGTTCTTTTTGCGGATTATGTACTTACTAGAGAATCATTACTGCCAGATTGCTCAGCCCAATTAGCTAAAATATGTGTCATGGCATGCTGCAGTGTAAACACATTACAAAAGAAATATAAAGTACAATAAAGGATGCACCGTGTCTGTTGGTGTGATGAGGAACATTTGTATCTTTCCAGATCTCTAACTAACCGCAAGGTTAGGTAACTGTTGTAGTCCTCCCCATGAAGCCTGGAAAAACCAAAACTAATTTGACTATGTATCCACAGTGCCTGGGCAGTTTTCCACTCTGCTTTAAACCGAGCTTCCAGGAGAATCCCTGTATGCAAATGAGCCAGCGTGCCGCCGCAGTCAAAGAGACCTAAACACCTCCCCATGTGACCCAGGTAACAGTCGAGGAAATAGGCCGGCAACGGGTAGGTGTTCCAGCTGGGCGGCCAACTTTCCAACCACAGACCCACACAAAAGCTTTCCCCGAGGAGACACACCATGGGACGCCGTGTCCTCGGCCTGACCTGAGGGGACTCTCTCGTGTCTGCATCCGTAACACGCAACAGTTGAAGCAGCCTGGATCTCCCACAGCAATTGGCAATTTGATTAATGAAGCACCTGTCATTACACCTGAACTCAAAGTGCTTTACATTAAAAGACAAAATACATACTAACTAATTTCATTTCATGTTGAATATAATACATTATTTAAGCACAATAAATGATTTTATGTTGCATTAAACTTACCGTCTTACCGCTGAGTCACGGTTGTGGCTAGAAGGGGAAAAAAATCAAAATAAAACTTTGGGGCCTAAACGTAATTATTGTCACCGTAGCTGTATCCTTTCTAGCAACAACCGAGTCACAGACGCATTATTATGGATCCCACGCAACTTCTACGCAAGTCCCGACAGATGAGCAGCCCGATTGGTTGGGGTTAGTCATTGACCTCGAGTAGTTAAGGTTAGGATAGCCGACTAGTCAGGGAATAGGACCTGAACAAATCAGGTTATGTTATGTAGTGTGAGAATGGACGCCTGGCCAATGTGTGTGGATGCTATTGAAGGGCGGGTCTTGGGTTCCATGATAACGCAAAAATGGCCTCTTCTTCTTTAGGGTTTTACGGAAGTTACTGCTATTAACCGCCAGCTGTTATTCCATCCTATTACAAGCTTTTAAAGCTTTAGTGCGTAACTTTTTGATATTAATGAGCGTCCGTTACATTCAAGCCGTTGCCAAATGAGTTGCTACAAAGCAAATTAAGACTATCAGCTCCACACAACTCTGTCTGTATTTCTCAGCATGGCTGTGTTCAGGAGATTGTGGCGTCCGGTGACTTTTGCGTGCAGAAACTCGAGTGAAGATAACGACCTCTTCTGTAGAGTCCGCCATGTTTTTTTAATCCTCTGTGTCCTCCTTGGCTACTAGGTATATGCTCGATTATGGAAGCCTTGTATCATGTGGACGCGCTGACAGTTTTGTTGTCATTACTTTGAATTCCTCATGGGGGAGACAGAAACTACACACTATAGCTTGAATTAGACCGTAAATTGTAAATATCTTTTTTTCTTCCTTCCACGGTGACCCCCACTGAGGCGTCTTTGTCCAGGGGGAAAGCGGACGTGTCTAAATCAGATGCAACGTATACGTTGCGAAACTGAACTCGTCCACTTTAATTGAAGTGAGAATAGCGCGTTAAAGGAACAGGCTGTAAATGCAAGTTGATATAAAGCACAAAAGTAGACGACCACCACTAAAGCACAAAACTCAATGCAAATCACTCAAAACATTACATCACATCAACTGCTACTCAGATACCCATTTTACAGTGTGTGTGTGTGTACTCAACACACACACTGTAAAATGTGTGTATATATATAAAAGCATAAACAGAATAAGTCTAAAAAAGGAACTGCATTGATCAACCTGTGCAACTGGACAAAATAACAGAAACACCAGACAATGTAATGCAATAACCCTGCTAAATACTTCCTTTAGGAAGCCAATTATATTCTTTATGTATAATTTACGAGGTCATAGGTCATCGCATTGTTCTGCATTACATTACACTGTCAGGCATTCAGGTTATTTAGTTTAAATCAAATATATATATATATATATATATATATATATATATTCTCTGCTTTATTGTGCACAATTAAGGAATTCATTTAACACATTCACTCTCCAGAAATGTGTTATTTGTTGTTAAAGTCGGTTCAGAGGGAATTTCATCAGTGAACATTGTAATATTCTTTTGTTTTTTAAACTTTTAATAAGCGTCCAGACCTGCTGTGTCACATTAACAGTATGTTTGTCTTTTTACAAACATGTGACCCAACATAACCAGCCTCTTGACATATATAAAATAGATTTTCAGTTAGATTGCAGTCACTGTATCACAGGCTAAAAACATGGACAGAAAATCTCAATCCCCAAATCAGTGATTAATAAGGCCTGACCACAGCTGTACGTTGTCACATAGACATCATCCAACCTTTACCTAACATAAGACAAACTATTTGAACTTGCAGTGCCTTTTGACCTGGACCGCTGTGCTAAAAAAGTGACACAGGGAGGAAGTGAGTCAGTGTGAGGCCGATGATGTAGTCACCAGAGAGAATCTATCCTTGGTCAGACACACGAGGGTTGAATTTTGAATCAAATCCATCAGGATCATTGCAGTTGATTGAACAAGCAGACACGCTAAATCTGAGAGGACTGTGCACATAAAACTGGAACCGCAACGATTGGTCGACTAATCCAGGGGTCTTCAATGTTTTTTAGGCCAAGGACCCCTTAGCGGAAAAGAGACGGAGCAGGGACCCCTTACCCTTACCTCATATAATGTAAAAACTGGGCCTACAATAACGTGTAGGGTGGCCTAAAGCCTTCACACATAGCTTTTTCTTTAGTGTGTCCAATACTAAGCTTTAAAAATAATAATTGTTGACATATTAATACATTTCATCATGGTTTGATGCTAAAATGTGGCACAGTAAATCCTTACGTACATTAAACAAAATCCTTCACGAATAATGTGTTGGATTCATGTTAATGTATGTTTTTTTTAGACATTGAACACTGAGGACCCCCTAGTAAAGATCTCTGGACTAATCGATAAATCAATCGCTAGAAACAAGGGTGTAACTTGTTTGAAAATTTGAGCACATCAAACACTTAATTTCCTGCATTCTGGTGATTTTTTCTGCATCAAGTTATTTGATGTCAAGTAATTTCTAATAGTTTTTTGGGGGGATTGTACATTGATTGGATACAATCCCCCCCGATCCCCCCTGTTAATTGACTAGAAAAATAATCAAAGTAATTTTTCATGCAAAAAATGGCAGAAAAAGCTTTTTTTTGTTTTATATCATAATTAAACTGAATATTTTGGGGTTTTGGACTGACAAAACAAGAAATTTAAAGACGTCACTTTGACAAACTGGGATGGCCATTTTTTACCATTACATTTTATTTTATAGAACGATCGATCGAGAAAATGATCAGCAGATGAATCGATAAGGAAAGAAACCGTAAAAGCAACACGTGAAACCCAGAGAGACACACACGTGGAGGACTTGCCTGTTGTAATGAGACACACGACATCGCTGCTCTGGCTGTGTGTAAGCCCCCTGAACACAGAGCATGATTCAGACTAATGCTCCCACACTCTGTTTACACTTCTGCTTCATTGAGGTACCATTCATTTCTCAGGTCTGAACATCCAGGCACTGACATTTCATTCAAAATATTTCCTGTGAGTTTTTGCAAAGGCCTGCATCAGGAGCGTAGCACAGCATTCTGGTCCCTGTAGAAAGGCATTATCCATGGGCCCCTCCCCACACCCACAGCTGTCCCTTCTACCTCCTCACATGAGGGCCCTTGGGTACCCAGTCCCCTGGCTCCCCTCCAGTCTGACGTCCCTGGCCTGCGTGTTTTACTTTGTTACAGCTACACACAGTGGTGGAATGTAACTAAGTACATTTACTCAAGTACTGCACTGAAGTACAAATGTTGAGGTACTTTACTTCTACTCCACTACATTTCAGAATATTCTACTTTTTACTCTACTGCATTAATCTGAAAGATTACTAGTTTCTTTAAAAATTAAGATTTTTCGCACACAAAATAATAATGTAGTTTTATTTATGATGTTTTATTATAAAACAACAAGCCGACAATACAACGGCCTACAAGCCCAGCTGAGATGATGAGACCATTAAACACACAGCTGTGTGGATCCTTTACACTTTCTACAATGGGAGGATGTTTCTGCATTGAGTAGCCTACTTTTACTTTTAATACTTTAACTACATTCTCCTAATGACACTTACAGACTTATACTGAAGTAACGTTTTCAATGCAGGACTTTTACTTGTAAGCGAGTATTTAAGTAAAGGATCTGACGCAGTAACAGCAGAACAAGATCAAGTGCTCAGCAAACTCACTAAACCCGAATGACCCCTAAAGCTGTCAGTCATTCTTAACCTGTTTGTGTAACAAGCCGAATCATAAAAGGGGATATTTCTTAGAAACATTATAAACCAACAACTGTTTGAAGCCTATTTTTTATTTTTATTTTTTTCACAAGTTGGCAAATTGGTTAAAAAAAAAAAAGCGAGCCATGACGCTACGTCCACTGTCATCTCTGTGGCTTCCTGATCACTTTTCCACTTCTACTTCACCCGGAACTCACATGTCCAAATACAGACAGAAGGGGCGTGGCCGGACACTGCCTTATATGGAGTTTCCACTTAAGCGGTCACTTGGGCTCCAAGTCAATGCAAGCCTGCGGATTTACTACGCGCCTTGCAATATTTACAAGCGATTACCTCCGTCAATTACTCGCTTTGTCAAGTGTTGTTGCATGAAAGGGAGGTGGACCAAGTGTTCTGCAATACACCAGGACTGCACACAGTGCGTGCACGTTCACCAAGAGCAGAAGCACGTATCCACTCATCTTTTCTGAGCAATGTTTCAGGCAAAAATGGCAAAAAAAATGCCGTTTTCAGCCTCTCAAATATGGAGATTTCCAGCTCTTTTTTTGTTTCATGTCATATTAAACTCAATATCTATTATATCTATTTTATTTTTATTTATTTATTTTTTTTGGGGGGGGGGTGGTCCCTTAGACTTTGAGAAGC
This sequence comes from Percina caprodes, assembly GCA_013375575.1. Lineage (NCBI taxonomy): Eukaryota > Metazoa > Chordata > Actinopteri > Perciformes > Percidae > Percina > Percina caprodes. The sequence continues at coordinate 3,989,773 of JABXJD010000035.1, read as the reverse complement.
TGGGAGTCAGAGTTCTCTTTTTCTGCTTGACAAAGAAACATCTTTCAATTAGATCAATGTTGGTAGAATATAAAGGCCTAATAAACAATGACATGAAGTCTCTTCTGCTTGCTTGTTTTTCTCATTTAGCGTTACCCCCCCCCCCCCAAAAAAAATAAAAACTGAATGAAAATGAAAAACTTGGTCACAAAAGAAAGTCTGTTTTGCGGGTGACAGCCCTTTATAGCCAAAGCTCTCTCTCTCTCTCTCTCTCTCTCTCTCTCTCTCTCTCTCTCTCTCTCTCTCTCACACACACACACACACACACACCGCTGCACAAAAAGCTCCCAGTGTGCCTCTCATAATAATAGATAGTCACTCACTCACTGGACGTCATCCTCATAATGTCTGACACAACTAAAGATAACAGCTGTAAGTTACTGAATCTTTGTAATGTTTTCCACCAGGACAGGAGGACAGGGACAGACAGAGGACACCTCGAAGAGGGACACAGACACCTGGAGCTGGAGATGCATGCGTGTGGATTCTGTCAACTTAATATCTACATCCATCTCTCTATCTCTCCGTGTATCGGAGCCTTTTTGCCTCCACTGCACTGTAGTTTCCACAGACTGACGCGCGGAGAGAGCCTGGGCGCCGCGCGCTCTGTCCATATATGGTCATCTACGTCACGCAAATGTTCCATCCCCCTATTTAACGCAGGCACACTGGAGTCCCCTATCCAGCTCCAATAGAACAAGCAGAGCTGCTCTTGTGCAACCACCGCCACCTACTCCATTGATTCACAGACTTCAAATTCCCCCACAAGCAGATCTATCAGCTTCCACAGTGGTCACACTAATAACAGGAGAAGACTGTGAGAGCGCACAGGAGAGGAGATACACGCACGGGATACTTGGATAGCAGCAACAAACCGGATCCATCCCTGCTCCTCTCTCCTCTTTTTTTTTCTTTCCTTTCCCTCCACACCTGCGTTTTCTACTTTGAGAACACACGCTGGTTTTTTGTTGTTGTTGTTGTGTGTGTGTTGAGTCTAACTGCTTGGATACCTGCGCGCTGTCCGTGTCTAAATGTCGGACTGACTCGAACTGCTATGACAGGGAAACTAGCGGAGAAGCTCCCTCTTACGATGAGCAGTTTAATAAACACGATCCCTGACAGTCTGTACCCAGAAGAGGACATCCCGACGTCAATGAATATTTTCACCAGTACGGAATCTATTAACCACTATTCACAAATGAACACAGGTAAGATTGTTTTCATCTACTGTGTGTGTGTGTGTGTGTGTGTGTGTGTGTGTGTGTGTGTGTGTGTGTTCCAAGTGCGATGTGCTGTTGTTGCGCGGAGGAAGGCAACAGTTAGTTGTGTCTTGTGCGCTCCGAGGATGGAGCACCTGTTTGCGCTCTGCCTTGTTGCGCACTAAGACACACACTCCCGTAGCCTACAGCCTGCTGCTGAAGACTTTATTATTATTCTTGATGTTGATCAGGGGTCCGGTGGAACCCTTGTCACTCCAAAATTAGATACACCTTTCAAACTGGTACACCTCCAAGTCGACCAAAAATGTAATAATAAGCTACTAAATTATCAGTTTTCTTCCGTGTACGTGATGCCGGCATGTCATGATTTCAAAACAGCGTGTAGCGTTAAAAGAGCTACTCATAGCCTATCAAAACTTGTTTTTTTTTGTTTTTTTAAATCAGCCGTAGAGATGTTTGGTTACATTTAAGCAGATCGTACCGTTTTTGGAGTGATTTTTAAATCCCTAAAGCTGAGGGTGTTTGAGCCAATGTCTCGTGTAGAGATAGAAAAGAGTCTGTTTTACGCAGAGAATTCCACTTAAAAGACGCACTCGGCTCCGAACTGAAATGTGTAGCGTGTGTAGTTAATGTGGTCAAAGTACAAATGCCACAGATTTAATAATCTAACATCCACGCGTGAAGATGGGTCAGCTGGGCTACTTTAGACAATGACTTTCATTCACAACTCCATTAACTTGTCACAGATTGGATTTTGAAGTAGGCGAGTGCGTGTGTGTGTGTGTGTGTGTGTGTGTGTGTATGGTGTGTGTGAGTGTGTAGCTGCATCTTTTTCCCTAAATGTAACATGTTGAGACGCAGGGCCCCTGGACCCTCTTACACTCACTGAACTGGCCTCGCAGTTTTGATATTGATTGGTTTATTGCTTATTTCAGATTCATGTATTAATCTGAATAATTCCGACGCCTACATCAAGATGTTTGGACTCCGTGTTGGCATTGAATCCATCCCTAATTGTTCAGGATCACCTTCTAAGGGTGATGGGTCAGCCACTAAATCTTCATTTAACCGCAGGAACTTTGTTGAAGAATCATTGATTTTTTTATTTTTTTATGCTTAGGATTTTTGTTCACAAATTAAAACAGCAGCACCTCAGTTTGATTTCCACCCGACAAATTTTTAAATATTTAATTCCTCCGGCGCCAGGTCTTTATTAAAAAAGGTGTACTATATACTATAAAAATGAGTGAATTAAATAGAAGCGCCGTGACATTTTTTTCTTCATGTGACCTTTCCCAGGAGCTATTTAAACCAATGAGATGACTGAATAGGAAAAGAAAAAGATGTTGCAGAGCACAGGTGTGTGTTGCTGTTATCATCTTTTTTTCTAATCTGGATCAAATTCATATTCTAACCTCTAATTTGTATATATTTAATATTTGCACGTATGCCTTTTTTTGGGGGGGAGGGGGTAAATAATAAAACTACATTTTTTTTAAAGAACCATGCTGTATTTCACAGGTGGAACAGGTGTTGCTTTGCTCTTCAACACTGACCTAAAATTTAAAAAAAGTGAGGACTTTGATTTTATCATCATCCTCACTCTTCTTGAAATCTCCCACAGTCCAAATGACTTTAAAATAAGAATTAGAAGTAAAATAAAGATACAATTGAGGGGGTGCATTAATATCAACTCAGGCTTGCTTTCCAAATGTCACAAAGTGCTGTTGTGTCTGTGTAGCTCATGTTTCACAATACTATTGTGCAATAATTTAGCTTTTGTTTTCTTTCATTATAATTTGCCTTTAGCCAAATTCCAGCACGCTGTAATTACCAGGAGAGAATATTTAGGCACCCATGTGTGTGTGATTTCCTGTGAATGAAAAGAAATGTCTCTTTTAACCTCTGTTCAGGAAAGTATTCTGTTCAAATGTTTCACATTTAACCCTCAGAGCACATCCATGTATTCCCCATTTAATCTGCATGTGATGGTTTATATGAATAGCGTTTTTTAGAATAAGTTAAACGTGTGTGTGTGTGTGTGTTCTGTACAATTAAAATAGGAAGGACGCTTAAAAAATAATAATAATGTTAAGCTCACTAAATGCAGAGATTGGATTGGATTTTTCATTTTTTTTACTCCCGTTCATGTGCAGATGTTGTACGCTGAAAATGTGTTTTTGAATCCTTGAGCGTATAATAGATGTGGCGTCTGCTTCATAATCCTCCCTGCTGTACAGAAATCAGATCTTGCCATTGAGTTTGGCTGTCCTCCTCAGGGACACAATGACTGGATCAAAGGGGGTGTTTAAGGTCTTGATTTATGAGAGCTTGTGGGATCTGAGAGAGAGAGACACACACACACACACACACACACACCACTGTCTCACATGCAGCAGTCACTCACTTAACTCACAGGATCAACAGCGAGCACATTGCTCCATGAACTGTACTGGACTCCTTTTATTTTTCATCTCCTGTTGGCACACTATCACAGAGACATGCAGAAAAGCTGAATTTCGGACAAACTGAAGACCGACACTTCAAGTTCCTGTAACTCGACAAAGTGAATTTTCTAGACTTTTTTTTTATAACAACTTGTGCCACTTTGAACGATCACTTTCACAGGCTTTTCTTCCCAACTGATTGCATTTTGTGTTCATGTTTGTGCAACCACGTGGATGATTTGTTCACCATATGTGTGTTTTTTTGTATGCTTTTTTTATTTTAGATAATATCATGGATCTGGGCATGGGGAGTGAGAAAGCAGCCGCAGATATTCAGTATGGATCCAGTTTCCAGTCCAACCGCAGCGGGCAGACTGTCACATATCTGGGGAAGTTTGCCTTTGACACTCCTCCGTCAGGCGGCATCGGCGGCTCCGGCTGGTGCTCTGATAACAACATCATCAGTCTGGTGAGCGCCGGGATCCTGGGCGTTTCTCCATCGCCTGGCACCATGACGACACAGACATCCTCCGCAGCCAGCATGGGCGGGCAGACGTCAGACATGGAGCAGGTTTACGGTCCGCCGCTGCCTGCCTACTCCACCTGCAGCGACCTGTACCAGGACCAGGTCTCCTTTCACCACAGCCCGGCCACCAGCACGGCTCTCTCCTACCCCAGCAACGACTATCACTCCACATCCAAAGCCTCCATGGACGGCAGCCTTTTCTCCATGATCCCTGACTACAACCTTTTCCACCATCAGGGGGAGGTTGGTGTGATGGAGCACAAGCCCTTTCAGTCCATGGACCCCATCCGAGTCAACCCTCCGCCCATCACACCCCTGGAGACCATCCGGGCGTTCAAAGACAAGCAGCAGATTCACCCGGGTTTCATCGGCGGGCAGCAGCACCCACCCCAGCACCACCAGCCGCCACAGACTCTCACCCTCAAACCCATCCGGCCACGGAAGTACCCAAACCGTCCCAGCAAGACGCCCGTCCACGAACGTCCGCACGCCTGTCCGGCAGAGAACTGTGACCGGCGCTTCTCGCGCTCAGACGAGCTCACGCGTCACCTCCGCATCCACACGGGTCACAAGCCCTTCCAGTGCCGAATATGCATGCGCTCCTTCAGCCGGAGTGACCACCTGACCACGCACATCCGCACACACACGGGGGAGAAGCCCTTCTCCTGCGAGTTCTGTGGACGCAAGTTTGCCCGAAGTGACGAGCGAAAGAGACACGCAAAGGTTCACCTGAAACAGAAGGACAAGAAGCCGGCTGACAAGAGCAGCGGGGCAGCTGGGAGCCACAGCTCGCCGCCCAGCTCCTGTGGGGGGCCCACAGTGGGAACGTCATGACCGTCACTACGTGCACTTGGACAGGACCCTCTCCATGCTCCATAAAGAGACTTATAGGAAGAAGGAATCACGTCCACTTTGAGATAAATAAGTGACTCTTTTCCTCTCTTTTTCATCCCCGGCTCTTTTTAATTCCTTCTATTTTGAGATGGATGCCTTTAAGTTAAATAAGAGGAGAAAGGCCGCTACGCCTTTCTTTGTGCAGCATCTCAGAGCCTCACCTACTGTAACTCAGTGCCAACACACAGAAGGCCAACATGGCACATTCTGTCCACAAGACCACTGTGTATCTGTAGGTTTTGGTGTGGATAAAGTTTTTTTTTTTGTTGTTTTTTTGTAAATTTGACTGAGAATTTCTAAATTGGAAGGAAGCCAGAATCCATCACAAAGGGGTCAAAAACATTTACAATGGAGATTAGTTAAAGTTGTCTGGGATGTATGCATTAATTTTATTAGGCTGTTTAAAAGTGCAATTGGTTATATTTGTGTACCGTCATGGATACCTTATATTAGTGGCTGTCTTTTTTTTGTTGTTTCTGTTAAGGTGTTGTGTTTGTTTTTTTTATTTTCTATTTGAATGTTGATTTCTCAAAAAGAATGTGCCAAATGTATTGTGGTGACACAGCCAACCGTGTTCTGATTATTGTGCCTGACATTTGCCAAACATAACCGTGATATCAGTTTAGTTCAGCACACACACACACACACACACATGGAGTTAAAAGGGAAGATCCGATCTCAGATTTAGATTCATACTTCCACAATTTGGTGAAGTCTAGATAACGACTGAATGGGTTACACAAAGCAAAGCGATGTCTTGTCCTGTTACCTTTACCTATACAACAAACTTGCCTGCAGCAATCAACACCTTTGCCAACACTTATTTATTTCTAGTCACTGAGAGACACTGTGTATGTTTGTGTTGCTTTTTATATGGGTGCTTTATGTTGTGTTACCAGATATCATTTCTTTTTATATATATATATATATAAAGCTCACCAATACTCTTAATTCGTTCAGTTTTTCTGCAGTTATATGCAATATCTTTGTGACATATGCAGACAAACCTGTAAATCAAATGAACTAAGAGCACAGTTACACAGACTGAACTACTTACAGTGAATACATGGTACTGGGTTGCAAGCCAGCAGTGTATGTAAAAACAAAGATGAATGAAGGATTCACGGTGGGAAAAGACTGAAACTATCAATTAATCAATAAATCAATAAATCAATCAATCAATCAATCAACATTTATTTATCAAGCCCTTTGCAGCAACTAGCAGCTGAATTCAAAGCACTTTCATCAAGGAAGAAGAATAAAACATAACATACAGTAAAATCAGAAGATGATAAAACATAACATACAGTAAAATCAGAAGATGATAAAACATAACATACAGTAAAATCAGAAGATGATAAAACATAACATACAGTAAAATCAGAAGATGATAAAACATAACATACAATAAAATCAGAAAAGGATAAAATATAACATACAGTAAAATCAGAAGATGATAAAACAACATACAGTAAAATCAGAAGATGATAAAACATAAATACAGTAAAATCAGAAGATGATAAAACATAAATACAGTAAAATCAGAAGATGATAAATAAATACAGTAAAATCAGAAGATGATAAAACATAACAGTAAAATCAAAAGATGATAAAACATAACACAGTAAAATCAGAAGATGATAAAACATAACATACAGTAAAATCAGAAGATGATAAAACATAACATACAGTAAAATCAGAAGATGATAAAACATAACATACAGTAAAATCAGAAGATGATAAAACATAACATACAGTAAAATCAGAAGATGATAAAACATAACATACAGTAAAATCAGAAGATGATAAAAGCATGAGGAAGAAATGAAAATGTCACTGTGCTCTTATGTATTAAAAGGCAGTCTAAAATAAATAGGTTTAAAAAGAGCTACGTCTGTAACAGCGCCAATGTCAGGGGAGGAGGGGGGGGGGGGGGCAGTTCCAAAGTCTCGGGCCAGATCAGCCCACAGCTTGGATGAGCTGTTGTGCTCACGAAGGGTTAAAATCTTGGCCAAATGAAGCTACTTGGTTTAAATCCCCAAAACGGTGAGCAGCACATGGCAAGTGAAAAAAATGAAAATGTCCAAATCCATGTTTACATCTTTTTCTAATACAGAGAGTACTCAGTCTGAGTTGTAAAGGAAGAAGGTGTTGTTTTTGTACAGTATACAGACATGTATGCAGGTAGCTACAATAGAAGTTTCACTTTTGTACTCAAATGTCAAACTCTAAAGTACTGAGTTGTGCATATACGTGCATGCCTTCATGCACACCATGTAAATACAAATGTCCGCAGAAACAAGAACTTTCAGTTGACTAAATGCTTGTGGGGGAATGTGTCTTAAAGCTTTTAGTAAATGTAGTTATAATACGGAATATTTTGTTGTCATAGGTCATTGCAAAAAAAAGAAGAAAAAAAAAACTGGAGCACTGCAACAGTGCCAAATATGGTGTATTATCTTCCATATGAGGAAGAGGAAGAATAGCATTTGCACCATTTGTACGTTTTAAAGTGGTGACTGTTTTTTTTTTTTTAAAGAAGCACTAATGTGTTCTTTGAATAAACAGCAAGATGTTTTTTTTTAACGATTTCTTTATCTCCATTATAGTCGCAATCAGTTGTGTCAATTAACACATCTTCCCCATTGCACAGAAAACACCGCAGGCTTGTTCGTCTCGCGTATGTCTTCACGTTGTCGGATAGACAGGAGAATAAATGATGGGATCCTTTCTTAAACAAAATGCATTACAGGGCAAAGCAAATATATTTCACATTCCTTATCAATCTTGGTCCTGATATCATTCAATGAAACATTTTGTGTAGGCTCATCTCTTTTTCATAAGCTTTTTTGGGCTCTTAAACGTGTATTATAACAATAAATGCACAACAATGACCACATTTGATAACACTTCTTAATGCCAGCGTAACTGCTTTTTCTGATAAATATGTTTTGACTCATCACTGTAAAGCAGGAAGGGTTTTTTTTGTTTTTTTTCCCCCTTCCTCCAAATCTGACTAATGGCCCCTTTTAGTAGTAATAATGTTGTCCGTGTCCATTTTATCCTTTAAGTTTTATCGCTCAAATGCCAGATAAACTTCTCCTCTCTATCTACGTTGACCAGCAACATTTCTGGTTATTATTGCTGTTCTCTCTGACTTGTAGAAGAGTATTTATGGCAGGGAATTTATGCAGACATTATCAACCGGGGGAAAAAAAGACGGCAATCAGACTTAAAGAGAATATTGACTGACAAATGCAAAAGGCCAAAAGAAAGGCTCAGAAAAACAGTGGCACGGAGAACACAGTGCATCCAGAAATGAGCTTCCAAAGCCATGCTTTCCCTTCCTTGTAACAACCAGTCTTCACTGCTGAGCTTCCCTGGCGGGTGTCCACTTATTTTCCAATTAATTTGGCCTCAGAGAGTCTTTTCTCAGATCATCTGCATGGTTTAATGAACAGAGCGCCTGGCACTTTTTCAGATGGTTTCAAAGTGCACACACCCTGGAACATCTAACTGCAAATCAATAGTTTCAAAATCATTTTGTTGCATGGATGGTCATCGACAAACTTAACTTTTCTGAGCGGGTCCTGGTAAAATGCGACTGAAATCACAACCTAAACTGAACATAACAGTATAACTTTATACACGTCACGTTACACGGCATTCCTTATGTTTGATCCTAGGTAATTAGCTTGATATGAATGTGATTCAAACTGTAGATCGGGATTGTGAGGGTAAATCTTGCAAAGGGTAATTTAACCATCATGCAGCAGAAAGAGTCCTAGAGTCCGCACAAAAGAGTATGAAGTGATGGGAAACACAAAATGTTCATCTGGAATAATTTAATGTTAGACACGACTAAATTATTTTGAATTTATTTTGACCGAAAAATGATGCTCTCGATTCGAAACTTTGACTGTTTGAGAATGGGTGTTTTTAATTATAATATGTATAAATAATATGTGGCCTCCTCTCAGAGAAAACTGTGTTTATGTTTGCTTTGAGTTGAGGGATGATGCAGAGCAAGGCGGAGACTACGCCAAACTATTTTCTATGTCTAAATGAAGCCATGTGTAATTACAACTTTGCAAACTCAAATATTTCATCAGTCATATCCTCTCGCTGTGTCTGTCACTTCTGTCTTGTGACACTTTTGTAATGGACGGCTAGAGTTTGTAAAATGTATACGATGCCCCCCCAAAGCATTCCACTCCTTCAGTGTAGTTTGGTGGTCGAACAACACAACAGCGGCTGCACCATGATGTGTGAATGCTTTAGATATACATGTACGTCTAAGGACTCAAACTAGGAAACAACCCCCTCTTAATAATGCTACTTCGAGACTAATTTATTTTATGTTTTCTATGTTTAATTGTCCAGAAAGTGGGCGACTGAACGCTCTGAAATTGGAAATTTTTTCCTCATCCTCGGTCTCTGCTTCATGTTGGATGTGAGCCAACATCAGCAGCCATCTTTGTGCCAAACTAGGTTGCAGGGTTGGCTGATCAAAAACAATGTGAGATGAGAACTCCACAGGAGAAACAAATCATAAATGTGACCTCAGTCTGCTTGCATTCGACGGCAGCCCTGTGCTAATGTTTGTGTTTAACTGTTTGATTTAGTGTCCGTGAAGTTGGCCTTGGGCAGGGCGAACGGGCTCATTCGTCACGATTAACAATTCAAGATTTTGTCTTTTGTTATTGTTCTTTTAAACCTCACGTTTGAAGAGATTTCAATAATGTGTAGATATTACAGGCTACCCGTGTCATCTAATGGACTACAGGGTGGCTTCAGGGATTTTGTGGTCTTCAACGGTGACACCATGGTGTTCAGATGGAGTCTATACTCACTGTTTTCTGTTGTGTTGTGTTTTTCTTTTTCTTTTCTTTTCATTACAGTATATCCTCATGTTTGCATGTGCACGGAAATGTTCCAAAGTGCTGCCCTCAGATTCTGTGGGCGGCGCTCATTTCTTTATTATGCATGAAAATAAGTCACATTGGGTGAAAATGGGATGAACCTAACAACAATTCAAGAAAGACAATTGAAAACACACACTGGGATAACTGTTCTGTTGGCTTTTATTTTTAATTTTTTTTTTTTTGAAGAAAACAAGGGGTCTTGTTAAAAATGTTGTGGATGTCTTTAGCCTATTTCATGTTTTTATTACCTTATAATAAGGTCCTTTTATGATGAGCTGAATATTGAAATGAATTTTACTATATCCTCGTGATGGGGAGATGTGCTCCTCTGTTTCCTTGGCACTTCAGTTTGTTGTAATGCAATTGTTTTGTTATTTCTATGTAAGTACTTGAATAAAGAAAAATATCACTTGCCTTCGGTGTGCCTGGGTCTCTGTATTAGCCGTCTGGTATTATTATATGAACATTTTAACGTTTCTACGTATATTTTATTTCAATTTCTGACCCAAAAACTTTATTTGTTAGAGGAAACACGAGCTGAGCTGAGCTACGGACTTCCGGTTCAAAGCTCGACTGTTGACTGGTGGAAAGGAATGAGGTCCTCGGAAAATAACAAAACCACCCAATGAAACCGGAATAAATATTCACTCAAAATGAGCTGGTATGTATTTCGGCTACATCACTAATTAAGCGTATTAGATTGAACGTACAACTAGAAAGCATACATTAATAGTGACCTAGGACATATGGCTTGTCGACCGACGGGGCTTCGGCTATTTCCTGGTTTCGCTACACAAACAGTAACGTTACAGCTAAACTCACGACTAAAACCTCTCCGAGAGGCTATGAAACCGTTCACAGGTGCAAAGCAGAATATGTCTTGTTAAACAGATGCTTGAAAAGTTGTAGTTGTTGCTTACAGTTAACGTTAACTTACATAGGTGGTCAATAAAGTCGAGTATTTACGTCAGCCAGGGTTAACTTGTAGCCACGGTTAGTGTCTAACACTAGCTAGTTAACGTTAGCTAGTTTAGTTGCGGAAACAATAAGTTAGCGAGCGAATAACCATCACAAAAGAGTAGGCTAACAATGCTATCTGAAGTTATAGCTGCTTTTCATACAGTTCGAATAAACCGGTTGTGTCTTTAGCATAATGAAGCTAATTCATAGCTAGCTAGCTAGGTCAACAGGGTCAACACTGAATTAGTTGGCAGTATCGTCAACTCAACTGTTGCTAACGTTAGTCAACTGAAGCTAATGGTAGTCAACTGTTGAGCTAACGTTAGCAACTGTTGCTAACGGTAGTCAACTGTTGCTAACGTTAGCAACTGTTGCTAACGTTAGCATTCTGACATGAACTTCACAACCAGTGGGGATTTTGGTTACTATTTGTGCTCTTGTGTATGCGTAATAATTATAATATTATGTTTTGTCGTTTACTATCCAAGTAGTATTTCCTAGAAAGTAGGTTGATAACTTAAGTGCTGGGTTTAATTAAAAATGTTTTGATATATGAATTCAATTTTGGTTTTCTGAATGATGCTTTTTTTGATACCAGTTTTTTAAAGTCCAGTTGAAAATTATTACAAAATTAAATCGTTAACAGGGTGAATCGCGATTTGCTTTCAGTTATGAACGGTATCTCTCCCAGTCAGGTGTGTGTGTGTGTGTGTGTGTGTGTGTGTGTGTGTGTGTGTGTGTGTGTGTGTGTGTGTGTGTGTGTGTTAGGGCTGTAACGATATGCAGTTCAGAATCCCGTCTATCTTCCAAAATATAACTCTTGTATCCAAACGAATTGTGCTTGAAGCTGCAGGCCATCCGCTTCTAACGACCTCATGCACATTGTCAAAATCATTTCGATATTGAGACATTACATTAAAAATCATTATAAATAACTAGGATTTAATGTAACCATCCTAACAACACACTATTTTTCCTAGTCCCCCGTTTCCCTTAACAACGCTGTCTTTGGGCAAAAAGTCAGGTTGTGAGATCGATAACAGTTAGCTAGCTAGTCTGTTTATGGATCTCGTAATGTTAGCCGTAGTTATCTGCCGCTGCCGGTTGGGACACAGAGACACTGATACAGTTATACAGAAATATGATTCATAATAATTACAGCAATTGACATGACGCGCCGGTGCACTTATACTATCAATAAAGATACTGTGACTAGAGATAATAGTAGCCATTTTATGCAGTAACATGACTGTCCTTTTCTTTCCTTTGTGTTGTCTCTATTTCGTCATCATTTCCTAGCCAAGTTTTGTGTTATGTTCCTGGGAAATGCTTCACTATCAGGTTTAGCGAGATGTGTCATCTGCTGTTAAGTCTGCATCCAGTGCTGTATGTAAAACCTCATGGGGCATGTTGCATCATCATTGATAGCGCACTGTGTGTGGTATCAAACAATTGCTTCGGTACTGAAGGAGTTAAAAAAATGTGTTTGTGTTGGAACTTTTTGGTTGTTTGACCAAAGCTTGAGAAATGGTCGTTAAGACGGCAATAACCCATTTCATACATCATTGTCACGTGTTAGAATTTTGGGCTTTGCAGCAATGAAGCTGGACTTTTTCTGTTTCTAGGACTTTTGCAAAACATCATCCACAACAGTTGACTTATGTCTTGTTCTTTTGTAGGGCTGCACAATATATCATTTTTAATCATTTTTTTTCAATATCAACGGACGGAATAAACATATCCTGGGGCCTTTTATTTTCAATTCAATGTTCAATTTGTTCAATAACATGTTTGAAGTTGAATACTTTAAACTCAACAAGCACTTTGTTGTATTTTAGCAGATTACTGAAAGCAGCAGAACTGAGTACGCTTTAATATCGGTTTATTAATCGCAAGTTATATTATTGGGGTTATCTTAACGTTGTGCAGCGCTTATTTCTATTGACGTTTTGAATTTCAGTTGAGTTTTTTTATATATACTGTGTGTATATATGTATATATATAATTTTTTAACATGTATGGGAAGATTTGTCTTACCAGTTGTCAATTGCGTGCTGCCCTTTAAGGGTTTAGAGGTTTGAAAAGATTCAGCACTTGTTCCTCACTTCAGTTCAAGAGGAAATGCTGAGAAACTTACACATATTATAACAAACCCTTTGAATATGTCAGTGCTGTGTATGTACATTAACTCCCTTCATAATATGTTACACATTCTTAGTGTAATTTTCAGGGACGACAGTAATCAAGGAAGCAAGAGGGCATCACTTGTTTGAGTCAGTCAATAGCTGGCAAGCGACACTTCGACCGTAGCACGCATTGCCAAACACAAGGTCAAGAGTGGGGTGTTCGGCCAGTGAAAAGAGTCCTTTATGGGCTCTGCTGACTGATGCATTCCAGTAGGGCCTGCACACTTGCCTCTATGACGCGAGAGGTTTGACTTTGGGGTCATTATCATAACAATTCTACTTCCCAACATCTTCAACTAGCCTTCTGTGCTCCATGGAACATCCAAGGTCCAATGATGCACTGTTCCTCAAATGGCATACACATTTGCAGTTGTAGTAAAAAGCCGTCGGTTCTTCCCGGATAGAGAAGACTGTCATGTCTTTGTTCTTGCCTACGTGCTTACTTGATGGTGGTGACGTGTAGGCCATTTCAGCAAAGATCAGATAGCTTTGTGAATGCAAGTTGACCAGCCGTCTGATGATGAAAGCAAATTTGTAGGGCTGCAAGTAACTGTTGTTTTCATTCTCAGTTAATTGATTATTTGTTTGGTCTAAATAATGTCAGAAAATGGTAATCAGTGTTTCCCAAAGCCCAAGATTACATCCTCCAATGTCTTGTTTTGTCCACAAAGATATTAAGTTTACTGTCACAGAGGAGAGAAGAAAATATTCACATTTAAGAAGCTGCAATCAGAGACTCTTTACTTTTTTTCCCCATAATAGTTGGCGATCCATTGAATAGTACATAGTAATACAACTTTGCAGCTCTACAAATGTGTAACAAGGCTTTAAAACGAGCAGTGACACCTGTTACCTAAAGGCTCTGACACACCAAACCGATGGCCGACCTTCGGCAGACGAGGCTGTCGGACTGACTGCCCCCCCGAGTTGGTAAAAAAGTGCCTGGAAACACACTGAAGCGACGCCAACTTGAGCGTACATTCTGCGCGTGCACAAGACTTAATACGTCTCCATAACTGCATGCAGCGCTAATCTGTATTGTCGCTCCAAAAAATGAAAACCACATGGGTCTGGCTTCTCCGGAATTTCAAAACCAGACCACAATGGCGGCTCGTTCGGAATACAATCTCATATTTTACGGAAATAGTTCACCGAAATGTCTTTCTGAAAACATTTTAAGCGAGAAATAGGCCGTGCAGCTGCTGAATCTGTCTTCATTTCAGATCGACAAAGGTCAGTTTAATTTTTTCCCCCGATTTTTATAGACTCTAGTCACGCTCATCCCGCTCATCATTTACAGGTTAGCACGTTACCAATCCGATAGGTCATTGAGTCCGACTGCCCACCTTCCGATTAAAACATGTCAAATCGGCCCAAATGGACGCTGACGGCTCCTCTGATGGACGACGGCATGGAACACACCGAACAGACTCGAGTCACTGACCTCGCCAGACTGTCTGACGGCCGATAATCTGGTTGATGTGTCAGCGTGTGTCTATCCGGTTTACGCATCTCTTGAGTAATTGGTTCATATTTACTTGTGAGTAAATGTTAATCGATTATGGGTATCTTTAAATTCAAGTACTGTAACATGTACTCATACTATACGACTGTAGATTCTTTTTATCAAGTTGTTTTTATTTATTTTATATATTATTAACGTATTTAACACTAAATACCAAGGCAATATTCAGCTAAAGTTCCCCCGCCTGCCTTCACTAGACATAGATTTGTTTTCAGAAGAATTTCAGCTGGTGTAACACAAGTTTTCAGTCTTCAGCTGTCTTGTGGTCGGGCCTCTGCCATGTTATTCACTAGTTCTGGGTTCACAGGACCCGACTAACCAGTGTTTCTAAATGTGACAGCCCCTACAGAAATATGGCTGTGTGAAGAAACATTAGAAATGATTCTCACAGTGACTTCCATCCTCCCTCTTTCTCGTTCTCTCCCTCTGGTTGCCTGCTACATTTTCCCTCTTCCTTCCCTGAAGCACACTTCACTTTGTGTGTTTGCCAGTTCTCATGAGCAGTTGAAGAGAGTGACCACTTTCCTTTGGCCCTTTGTACAAGTGCATATACTCTGAATCTAAAACATTAAGGACTCTCTTCAGTTTTTTCCGAAGCAAATCATATATCCTTTGGTACATTTAAAGGGAAAATCCACCCTAATACAATTACACTTGGATGGACTTTCTGCATGTCATCTAAAAAACAAATCCTGTCATTGTCCAATCTGCCAAAACTTAGCAAAAGAGAACATTGAAGCTAACATTTAAATGTTTGTGCATTGGTGGCTGTTTGGATCACTATAATGTTTATGCTCAATTCTTCCATTGAGTTTTTGCTGTAGATGTTATTTTCTCCCAGACACCCTCCAAATCGGCGCAAACATCAAAAGCTGTTGCCAAGTGTTGTGCAATATTGGTAGAAAACCCATTAATTCATTCATTCATTCATTCAGTCAGTCATTCCTTCATTTATTCCGTGCAGCCTGAAAAAACAAACTAATGCAAAATTGCACAATCAACTTGAATGCATCACTAGTGCTGTCCATTTAAAAGGGAATGTAAAACACTAAATCAACATGGTGACAGTATAATTGTTGTAATACAACCACATTGGCTGTGTTTTAGAACTGTGCAACCACTCTGGGTACATCCCAGGTTCTTGAATTGCTTCTACATTTCCTTCACTTGCTTCCCTCCCTCGCGTCTTAGTCCGTCCCAACAAGGAAGCCTGGGAGCAATGCGAGGAAATCATACGAGGAGAGAGGAAATGAGGGTTTTTAGAGAGATGAGATGTGCTTTTTCTGAGGCGTCGCATGAATTTGTCGGCTGTTAGCAACAGCGTTCAGCTGCACGGCTTCCGGGAGGGTTGCTCCCTGTATCCTCGCTCATAGCTCCTCAGAGATCCCTCAGAGATCCTAGCTCCTCGGGGAGGAATAGAAGCCTTGAGTCGGCATTCACGGAGAAGGGCCAGAGCAAATGTCAAATAACAGACTTGGGATCCAGCCTGTATGTTCTCTTTTATTTTGTGATTAAATTTTTATTAATTTTTTTAATTTTAGAAATTAAGAACAATTACAAGCAAAAACTGGGACATAAGAACGTGTCCCAGGGCCTATATGTTCTATTTTTACATATGAGTTATGTTTATAACTGACATTTAAGTTAAGAAGTTGTTAACTGCTAAAAAATCGACATGTACTGCATTGCACATATTTGTTAATAAAGCTTTATTTATTCAGGAAGTCTCAATGAGATGATTATCTCTTTAACAAAGTAGACGTGAGACAAATTAAATATACACGCCCTCATAATAAGACATAGTCACACAAAGAAATCATCACACACACAGACACACTAAAAATATCACAGATATTAATATTAAGAAACCCTTTAATGTCCCTCAGAGGAATAAGTGTTCTAGTAGCAAGATTTATTTTATTTGTTAGGGACCATATTATTTTATATATATATATTATACTGTATGTGTGTGTATGTAACCGTAGTTCCTGCCTGAATAACAGATTCATTATTGATAAATGTTAGAAGATGATGTGGAGAAAGGTCTCAGAAATCATAAGGGCATTTGCCAAACACACAATATACTGCATTAGCAAGAGGAACAGTGGTCACTGAAAGGTTAATGTGATATGAAATGAACACAATAAGCTCTTGTCAAGGGAGGCTTTTAATTGGTTGGTACGTGTCTGTGTTTGACCAGGCTGAATTGATTATCAAGTCATTTTTTTCCAGACTTAAATCTCATAGTGAAAATGGATTCTTGCAAGATGTAGTCTGTGTGAGACTGATTCTCCCTATCGAGAGGCAAAGTCCCTCCCCTTCCAGTGGATCTCATGGGACCTCAATTTGGGGAAAAAATAAGTACGGTAATGAACGGGGATAGACAAATTAATTTTTGATTCTGTTTAAATTTAAGCTTGAATCACACCTAAGATGTCTGTCAGTTTAAAAGATAATTTTGCAAAAGAAAAGGTCTCTGTTGTAGTACCACTGAGTTTTGTGTGCAACCGCTCAGTGACATACATATCTCACACAAAATATGTCACCTTGCTTAATTCTCAGCTAGCTTGGCTCTGTTCCACAACACAAGGAACGTTATCTTACCTGTTTTATCCAGGGTCTTTTTATCAACCGGGAAGCAAAAGAATGAGCAAAATTGATTGCCCGTTTGAGTAACGTTACATCTCAATACGAAACAATCAGACACACTAGCTTCAGCAAGATGTCACTCGTGACTTTGAAGTGTATAGTCTTTTTAACATTATTTTTTGAGCATTTTAGACTTTTATTTATACAGAACAGCTGAAGACATGAAAGGGGAGAGAGGGGGGGGTATGACATGTAGTAAAGGGCCGCAGGTTGGAGTTGAACCCATGTCCTCTGCATACTGTAATACTTGCATATCGCTGCCACTCTAATACATGCATACTCTCCTTATTGTGACGTTCTAGTGAGATGGTAATCAGAGAAAGGTGAGTCACATACGATGGTGGTGAGTAATTTCTATGGTTATTTTCCATGTTGGCTCACCCGAATGATGACACAATGGGTGAAACTTCTTTCCTGAGCCAAAAGCAACAAAATATGTTTAGGAACCAATAATTATCTAATGCATAAAGGATTAATTCAAAACTTCAAGTAAGCTAGTCAGAACAATTGGTACCTGATTCAACATAAAGCACAGCACCAGGACAGATCTGGGAAACCAAAGAAAATCTTGATATCCGAGCCACTAGTGAAACATGTTTTTTTTTAACTAGATTAATCCTTATGTTATTTGACCATGTTGAGTTTTGTGATTGAGCTGTCATCAAAAGGATCTTTCCCACACATCAGTAGCCTTCCTTCGTTGCACAAGGAGGCCCTACATCACACCCTCTTGTTTCCATCTCATTAGTCTACACACCTTTCTTTTGACGCAGCTGCTGCCTCACCCTGCCTGTCAGCAGCAACTGTCCATCATATAGCTTAGATTTCAGGCTATTAGTGCCACATCAATGACAACCTACAGCCAAGCACATTGGCAAGGCAGTTTTTTCCTTTCTGCCTTATACATTCCCAAAGCACTCTGATACATGGCAGCAACTTATTAAGGCAATAGCAAGGTTTTGAAATTCGGATAAAAGATCGTGTTTTAACTAAGAAGAAACAGTTTTTTTAAAACCAAAACTAAAGTCAGGATGTCAGTGTGTTTGTCTTTCAAGAGTGAAGAAAAGTTTGGATTTCATTCTCAAAATGAGGTGCAACTGAGATGCAGTTGCACTAAACCTCAAGACATTTTTTTTGTTTTTTGGATTCATTTGTTGCATTGCTCTCAAGTTTTCTTTTAAAAGCAAGGGCATTGTCTTGGCTGTACCCTTTTGAGTCCCACTATATTAGGGTGTCTGGGCTTATTTAGGGTTTATGATTTTTTTTTTTCTGATATAGCCTACAATATAGTGCGTGAATCTGTTTGATTGCTAGCCGTTTTCATGCAGTAAAGCCACACTAAGAAGAGGGGACAACCACTTCTGTTTAGTGATATATCCGCCTGCAATGGGAGCCAGATGTGTATAGTGATGACATGTAGTTAATGGACCTGGCTTTGACTGCACTCTCCACAGAAGCAAGAATTAACAGCTTTAGATTGTTGGTGTCAGGGATCTGGAAGAGGTGCTTGTTCACCTTGTGGACCTGTACCAGCCTCTAGTCACCCATCATGCAACTGATGGCAATCTAAGCATTCAGTAATTTCACCTTTTGAGGTGGTCATTTTCCAGTTGCTTATGTCTGTCACCTGTCACATGTTTTTTGTGATTTCAGGATTCCCTTCAAGATTGGACAACCAAAGAAGCAGATTGTCTCTAAAACTGTAAGTCAAAAGTTGACTCAATTCACTCATCCATCAAAAAGGTTAAGTGTATAAAATTCTACTACAAAAGTCTAGGTAAATGAATTTAAAAAAGAACTTGCTTTAAGGTGGTGATTTTGTGAAGGTTTAGCTGCAGTTGCTGCTTCCCAATTGGTATATACAACATGAATAGTAGTCTAAATAATGTCATCAGAGTGCCTCACCCGAAAGAATGATGTCTGAGCCATGCAAGGGGGCAGAGGTGGTTACCTTGAAGTGACAGTGAGTGGGTGATGTCCTTGCTGTAGAAAACCACTTCCACTGTAATGGGGCTGTGGCCCGTCAGTCACTCTTTTTCCAGCTTCCTGTGCCATCCTGGGCAAAAATCAGGGAGTGGGTTAGAGGCAGCCCAGTTAGATTATCCACTGGTGACGAAGTGTCAACTGCCCTCCTCGTTGTTTTGGCCACTGTTTACATCCCGGAGCCCACAGAACCGCAAGACAGGAACCCATGCTGCCTCTGTAACCTGCTAGACATGTTTTAGAAACATGGTTGGACAAGACGCCCTTGTTGACCCTGGGAACTCAAGCATTTTACTTGCATTTCAACAGCCTGAACCCACTTGAGTTATTGTTCCTAAGCTGTGGGCTGCCTGCCCCCAAAAAAGTCTCTGTTCCCGATAAAATATCTGGTAAAGGGGTGAGGGACTAGCCTTGAGACTCAACAACTTCTGTACATAATTAATTCAGACTACAAAGAAGCACTGGTTGTTGCTAGTATTACAACTCAAACCATGTCATGTGGTCACTTTTTAATTTCTCACTCTAATTAACCTAAACTTCATTCTTCAGATGATGTAAAAATGTTAACAGAAATGTTGTCCCCACTTTGTTCTTGACGTAGTACTTGGGACATGTAGTCGCAGACTGTGTATGATGTGTGTTTACAATTATCGTGTGTTTATACCTTGTGATTATTCAATTGAAACACACTTTAAATGATGAAATGACAGAATTTGACATGAAATGTATTGGTGTTTCTTTTAGGTTGAAAGAGACTTTGAGCGAGAATATGACAAACTTCAAAAGTAAGTCTGCATTTTGAACCAATGTCTAATATTAAGGTAGACGATCAAAGAGGTTTCTTATAGTTCATATCTGTTTGTAGAGTTTGCGATTGTAATACAGGGTTATAATCAACTCAAAACCTACTTTGTGTTTTGTGTGCTCGAGGTCCAATGCATGCATGTGTGAAAAATGGTGATCCTTTGATACCTTCAACTTGGTGTAATGCGATTTCTTACACCATATCTGTGACCACATTTTATTTTTTCTGGAAGTATCATTCTTTAACTGGGTCATTGCTATTAATTCTCCTTGCGCCAATGTGAACAATTCAGTGTCTTATGATCTTCAATAAGCATGTCTGCGAAATATGAAGTCAGAAATATGTACGGCTGGGAAGATTCGTTGACGTAGTCGACGTCATCGATTACGTAAATGCGTCGACACAAATAATTTGCACTGCGTCCAAAAGTAACATGGCTGCCTCCAGCAACAGCACAAGTATGGATTCCTCGCAACAACACGTTGAGAAAAATGCTCGCAAGCGGTCTTTTAAAGTGTTGGAGTATTTTATTCTTAATGCCAACATCAACAGGGTAGTCTGTAGACTTTGTAAAATGGTCGCTGAGTCAGGATACCAGCAGCAAAACAAGTTCTGCTCACCTATGCCTCTCCAGCCTCTCCAGCAGCTCACCCGTATACAGTATGTCCTGCACTGACTCGGGTGTGAGGTAAACTGGGTCTTCGATTATTGAACAACCAGGCCAGATTGTTTCAGATATCTCTCGAGTCCTTTATAACGTCAGTTATAACGGCCCACATATTAAAAAATTGTTGGGTTTAAATTGGGCTCTGGCTCATAATTCCCTTAGAAAGGAGAGAGAAAAATTGCACTTTTTTACTATTTTCAAGTTTTTTTTTTATTTCAATCAGGTTTTCAAACATGTTTACAGATATGCAAAAAGTTTTATTGTACAGCACAATTAAAAGTACAAAGTCTTTGGAGTTTAGACTCCATTGTTATACTAACAGTTTGTATATAAGAGTAGAGAACCATCATAACCCCCCAATGGAATCTAGACACCGGTGGTGGTGACGAAGGAGCCCGAAGACCCGACCGAAGGAGGGTCCGGACCGGTCAGCTGGAATAGGTGACTGGAGGTCGAAGGGGAGGTGGAGGGTTGCACTCTTTGCCTGAAACGACAGTTTATAGCAAAGGGAGAAACAGATTTTAAAGCAGGGTTGTGACTCTGTGATTGGCCCTTACAATTTGTGTATGATTCTGATTGGCTTAGCGGGAAGGTGAACACCTCCAACAGCTGGTTCAATTTAGGTAGAGATCATTGATTACCTGAAAGAATTTACGCTCGGCTACATGTCAATCAGGAGAGACTAATTTGCAGATATGCGACAGTTATACAGAGTATGATAAAAATGTACAGTTATTTGGATAGCAGCTGATTTGATTTAGGAGTGCATCGATTAACAGTTAGGTCTTCCTGAAAGAAGTTACGCTGAGAATGAATGAAAGGTGAAAAATGAATAGAATTTGAAATTTACGTGTTTTGGCTTAACTTGTTTAGTAAGCACTCTGAGAAGCTCAGTTAAAATGCTTCTCATTGTACACACAGTGTCTTTGTCCCACACAATCTGCCAAACCCTGCGGCGTTTGGGCAGTTTTTTTCTCAACATTGAACTGTGAAAAGACTGACGTTTGAGCTATGGTGAAGTCTGATATTGGGAAAGGGAGCTTTTCTTCCATTTTTTCCCCTCAACCTCTGATGAACTTAGATTAAAGCTAGAAGTTATGATTTAATGACATTTCCTGTAAATGCACCTATAGTGTTCATAAATAGTAGTAGTATTTCATTAACTTGAACATTAACATTCTCAGGGGTTTGTAAAAGTAACTAAAAAAGCCTTAACTACAAATACATTCATAAATAACTGTTGACTGCTATTAATTAACCAGCCTACTTCAAATTGAGCAACATCATCAGGATCTCAAAGAGAGAGGTGGGTCGAGCATTTCAGCACCCAAGACCTTGGATCTCAGTACATTGGGGGCTTTTTTTTACCACAAGGCTGAGGTTATAGAAACCCCCCAAGGGCCCCGCAGAATGAGTGGGAGCACCATTTTCCTCTCAGGTTTTGTTGAGTAGGAGGGCCCATTATCAGGAAGGTGTGGTGCCAATAGACTTTATAGATGAGTCAGAGCAGCAGGCATGTACAAACTTTTAGCTTCTCCGCCCTAGAGATCCATATCAGCACACTGTGGGGCATCTGGGGCCTGAACATACTTGGTAGGCTTCACCATGGATTCCTGTTTTTGAATTCTGTCTGCCTGACAAAATATTTAGGTGTAATTTGACTCGGGAGTTTGTTGAATTAATGATATTGAATCTCAATCAATCAATCTTTTTCAGTAATGGGACACTAAACTGGCACAAGATGCATTTGTTTTCTTATAGAAAGTGTATGAAATCAGTGACGAAAGTAGTCATACATTCTGCCATTGTGTAACTTAAGGGTGAAATTATAACATAGCCTGATCTTATTCAGGACACTTGAATTTTTCCTGCACATTCTATAAATAAACCACTAGTTTCCAGAGCCAAGCAGACATCGACGTGAGTTTCCAAAGTGTACCTATGAATGTAAATGGACTGTATTTATATAGCGCTTTTCTAGTCTAGTTCTACTGAAAGCACGTTTACGTAGGATAGGGAACCACTGACCATTCATACACTTTGGCCGAGGCTGCTGTACAAGGTGCCACCTGCTCCTCCGATAAACATTCACAAATTTAAACACCGATGGCGCGGCATCAGGAGTAATTCGGGGCTAAGTGTCTTGCCAAAGGACACTAAGGGCCAGAAATCAAACCACCATCCTTCCTAATGGCGTTCAGAAAATGTTGAGGGGAGGGTCTTTAGCCAGGACGACAGGGGGAAGTAAAAGACTTAAAGGGTAATTATTGTTTTTGTTTTTTTTAACCTTGGCCCTATTTTCCTGTTTTTGTGTCTAAGTGACTGAACAATCTTCTTTTTTTAAATGAAGTCTGGTGGGTTTAGCACTAGCGACCTCAGAACTGTTTCTGGTTAAACAAAAAGGTCTCAAAGAGGCCTATCTTTGAAGGGATCCTTTCCACAATGTTGTCTGACATTGTGTCAGACAACATTGTGTCAGACAACATTGTCAGACACAATATTAATCTGAGCCTGTCAGCGGCAAAACAATCACTTTTGTGACAGTTAGTACAAACTGGACAATTGCCGTATTAACTTACCTTGCAGTTTGTTTTGCCGCCGCCAACTGCGGCGATCTCACTTAATACTGGACTATTGTCAAGGATGTTGTTTCCATCAGTCACTTAAACACAAAAACATAGGAAAATAGGGTTGAAAAAAACGATAGTTATCCTTTAAGACCACAAACAACTATTTTAAAACATGATCCGCCACCATCAAAACAAACATGTCATAGAATAATTTGAGTTGCTTTTTCCAAATATTTTGACTAGAAGGAATACGCACATTTACAGCGGCGCTTTTGTCCGGCGTGCATGTGAGTAAAAATTCTCAGCCGTCAGGATTAAAATGTGTCAATCAAACTGAAGTATGTGTGTAAGACATGCCACCAGAGACAGGTAAACCAATCAGGCTTGTCTTTCCACCCATTGATCTTATGGGAGTTTTTACTGCGCTTTGTGTAAGATACAGTGCGTCTATGTTAGCTCATTATGTTACATAAATTATATGTATGTAAACATTTCTGAGAACCCTTAAATTTGTAAAACGGAGAGCAAAATATGAAGTCAGCTAAATGTTGTACAAAGAAAATTAAACATATTTGTAACAGATTCATTTTTTAAGAACTTTCCTAAATGACATAACCACTAATACAATTTATCTGCAATCGGCAAATATCCCCCGAGCTATTTGCCCAGGTTATTTATTTGTCTTGCTCTGGACACACACACACAAAACAAAAACACGTAATCACTACATGACAACCTCACTTCATTTAGCAGCTTGAATGCTAATTAGCTTAACTGCATTGCCTGGCCTCGTTTGTGTGGGAATGGCAGTGACCAGGTATTTACCCAAAAGGAATCTGGTGTAAATGGTCAATTGTGCTTAAATGCCTGTTCATTATCCAGTCTAAGGGTTATGTGCGTAAAAGCCCCATAAACTGCAATAGTGTCTTACCAGTTGTCAATAGGCTATGTGGCTAGATGATTGTGGCTGCACAGGGGCAAGGAGCAGCAGCTGTTCCACCCGGCTGCTCTGTTAGCACCCTTTGGAAAGAGACTCCAGGCTCTCCTGGCACACATCCAGAATGGCTCTCTTACTATCAGTGGTGCTGACAGAGTAGGGAACATGCAACAGTATTGTGCAACACATTTTTACAGTAGGAGGTACTACTGAACATGAATCTCACATGCACAGACACGCACTACAAGCGCACATGTTGAGTGTGCAGGCATTAGATTCATGTCATGCTAGTTTGTTTACATAGTGAGAAGCTTTCACCCACTGTCCCGAATTGTTGTAGTGATGCAACAATTCACTCAACTCACGAGTCAATGCGACAAAATAATTTTCTCAGGATTTTGACTGAGAGATATTCCTATATTTCTATAAACTGTGCAAACAAACAAAAAACTGGGTGGCTTGTGGCTCGGAGGTAGACTGGTCGCCCCATAACCACAAGGTTGGTGGATCAATCCCAGGCTTTTCCGGCCACATGTTGAAGTGTCCCCGAGCAAGACTCTGAACCCCAAGTTGCTCCCCGGACGATGTATGTACAACTGTCCACTGCTCCTAATACTTAGTTAAATGCAGTCATAGAATTTCACTACAGGCTACTATGTTTGTGACAAATAAGGAATAAAGTTTTGTAAGTTTGTAAAACAAATGTCTCCTTATCAAAAGCGCAACTGAAATTGCATTTTATCTTAAATAAATTTAAATCAAAATAAGTTGAAAAGAAATCTCTTAAATTAAATAAACTAAGAACACAAAGTCAAACAAGTGAAATCAAAAGAAGAATATGTCTAAGGCCGTTTAAAACTTGCATTGCGATTCTTTTTTTCATCTCAACCGGTTGTAATCTCGACACGTGATCGATTTTTAATCAATACAGAATGCATCGTTACGTCCATAACTGGCGGTGTTTTGCTGTCATACTGTTATTTGTCTCATTCCATACTAGTCTCCTTTCATTACTTTGAAGTATTACTGTGTCAGCCAGTTTACAAGACCATTTTAGTTTGGGTTTATTTTGCATGATACCATCCATTGACTCCACTGGCATTCAGAATTGCATTATAACATGTTGCGTAACGTAGTTTGACGTCCCAACTGATTCTACTTGCTGCCATCACAAAGACAGAAATGATAAAAACTGACCACACAGCAGTATTTCCAGATCTTTTTGTTTTTCAACCATGTCAGAAGCAGTTTTTTAGCTGCAGGTGTGACTCAAAACTGAATTGTAATAAAATTCCTGCGTGGAAATATTCCTGTTCTGTCAGCTTTTAAACCCTCTTTAAATGTTCTTAACTAAGCAGAAATAAACTGATTGTCTGGACGTGTGGTGACCTGAACTCTTCACAGCACATTTATTGTCAAGGTCTACTATACTACTAAATATACTGACTGTGCAACCCTATGTTACAGAAACAGGAAGCAGTCAGTAATTATCAGATACTGATTAAATCCTGCCTGAGGTATTGCTAATAATATCGACTATGATGTGAGTAGCTTTTCCTGCAATTAGAAATGTCTATTTCTAAATATCTGGAGTGTAAGAGTTTACATTGATTGCTGTAGAGAAAGGCTGATATGGCTTATGAGACCCAGTTACATCTTATTGGCGAGAAATACAAGAAGTTACTGTGGAGATTGTTCTGACAGAATGTTTTTTTCCCCTGTGGTGTGAACAATACGAGATGAAGTTACATCATTTACTGCAAATGACATTTTTGGAACAACCTCCATCTGGTCTCTGGCGATTCAGTGCAAAATCCTAAAACCCGTCAAGACAAACAAAAGCATTTAAGGGACGAGTTATGATAGGAAATAATTAATAATTTTTACTTGCCCTTAGACCATACAGATATTTACTGTATGTTTTATTTTGTTTTATGTGCAATGCAATTTTAATCTTAAGGCAAATTTCTCCTATAGGGCAAGGAGGGTGGTGGGGGTGGCAGTAGCTCAGTCTGTAGGGAGTAGGGTTGGGAACCAGAGGGTCGCTGATTCAAGTCCCCATGCGGACCAAAGTACGGAGTGCGTGTTGATGGCTGGACAGATGCCTCTTCAGCTCCTGGGCACTGCCAGGTACCCTTGAGCAAGGCACAGTATCCCCCCCCCAACCGCCCAGGGTGCTGGTCCAGCTCGCAGCCCACTCATTCTGACATCTCTCTATTTGTGCGTGAATAGGTCCTGAGCATGTGTGTGTATTTCAGGCCTGTGTGTGATTACTAACAAAAAGTGTACACATAGTGTAAATTGTAATTTCTCCACTGGGGATTAATGAATAGTTAAAGATTAAAAATTAAATTAAATAAAGGCTTATCTTCTCTTATCAGCTGTCAAACTCAAGGCCCGCTGGCCAAATCCTGCCCATTGCAAATTTTTGATCTAGCCCGCAAATCAATTTAGGTTCTTCATAAATATTGGCCTGCCTAGGTGTGCGTCAAACCAAAAAGACGGGAAAATGTTTGCAAACTGCAAACGTGCATCACTCAAAGCCGAATTTGGCAGATTTACTGACTTTAAGACTCAGAAATTCCCACACAACCAACAAGTCTTAATATTCAGGCCTACTTTTGAAAACATAATCGAAATGCATTGTTTTGCTAAATAATATGATGACTAAGGAACTTTTTTGCCAACGTTTTTTTTTTTTGGGGGGGGGGGCTTTATGTGGACAAAATTGAATGTTAAAAAAGGCCTTATGAGAGATGCCTTAAAATACTCAAATGTATTATTCCTTTTCTAAGTAAATGACATGTCAATAAACTGTACAAGTCTGGCCCCTGATGCTATTTTTATTTTTTACAGTGTGGCCCTTTGTAAAATTGAGTTTGACACCCCTGCCCAAAACCCTGCATCCACCCACAGTTTACTTGCCCTTTGTTAACGCAACAAACAAATGAATAATTTAAATTCACATACAGATACAGATCACATCTAAAATCAAAGCAGGTACAAATGCAATTTGACATGGGCTAATACCACAAATGTTTCTGCTGCTGCTGTTCACATGCTATTTTTTGAGAAAGAAATCTTTTACGATGGTACTGTATGTGATTCAAAAGATTCACAAATTACAGTGTAAGAAGTTATTTTGCTTCAAAACTCTTTGCTCAAGCTGTTTGGTTTAATTTGATGTTGCCCCTTTTTAATGTTAAACATTTCCTGTACCTTCTTTCTTGTGTTTTTTTTTTTATTTTTTTATTTTAATGAATGGAGCCATGTGAGCAAGCTCATTGTGTGAAGTATGGACATAATAAAAGCTTCAGAGATTAATTAAAAAATAATAATAATTTTGTAGTATTATTCTTTTGAAGCCATACGCCGTACACAGATTTAACAGCCAGTATTGAGAAACAATAATTCACCAATTATTGGAAATAATTAACCAATAAAACACCACTTGTTTGTTTCCCAGCTGCTAAACAAAAAAAAAAAAAAAACAATTTGGAGGCACCAAACCGCCCTTTGTGGTTTTTTTGGCCATATGTGGGTTACCATTACCAATGTGGGTTTGACATTACATCAGTGGCCATAGTGCCCCCACCAGAAATCCTATGGGATTACACAGCTATTGTCTTCCTTGTTAATATAATCCCTTAAAGCAGAGATGGAAATGAAACCACCATGTTCCCTTTTTCATCAAACCAGGCGAAGTGATATGACAGCAGTCTCAGGGGAGATTCTAAACCCCTCGTTTGCCTTAATTGATATAATGAATGGCGTGTGTTTTGCAGCCTCCATAGTCTGGTAATTGCCATTTTTAACACCCATCAATGGAATATGTGCAGTGGAATGATTGAAGACATTAATGCTTTTGAGGGGAAATGTGGTTGACAGACACAAGAAGGATTCCCTGTATTATTAATTAGCTAACGGAAATTATAATAACATTTTATGTGGAATCAATGAAATGTGTAATTCCTTCTTGAACCATGTTTTTATGTACTCATTTCCTTTTCTAGGTTTTTTGGGTTGGATGTTATCATTGTCCATTTCAACACATCTTGACAGGATCAAATAGATTTCGAAATCTACTGTATAAAGATTAATTATGATATATGTGTAGGGAAATGGTACCATTTGTGTCACATTTGTTGCTTTTTCCTGTTTGGTCTCCAACTCACCCGTTGTTGATTGTATTCCTAGACCAGAAGCTGACTGATAATCATTCCTTCTTGTCTCACAGGCTGGAGGATCAGACGAAAAAGCTTCATAAGGACATGAAGAAAAGCACCGAGGCTGATTTAGGTGTGTTCTGCCACCAATGCGTGTTACCGCCTAGTGATCTCCACTTGTTCACCCACATACTTGATGTTGCTTGGCAGGTTTTTCTCGGCTAGAAAGACGCTTTGGTTGTCTTGGTTTGTTTGGAGGCGCATCAGTTCAACAACTTGACAAATGAGACAAGGGTGCTGGCCTTCCCCTTAATCTTTTATAGGATTTCCCAGGCTATCAAAGTGTGCGTGTGATTTATCAGTGTAGGGCTCAATTTGTCTACCCCCTCTGCCTTCATTTATTCAAGCATTTGTCGGCCACAGAAACCATGTTTACTTGACTTTTTTTATTTGCTTATTTGTTGGTTTTGGAGTTGTGTATTTGGGAGGCAGCAGTAGACATGGCCTGTGGTAAGTAGTCAGTTGTGGGGGTGGAGGAGCGGGGATGGAGTGTGAGAGGCTTCTTCATTTCCTCTCCTTTGTGCTCTGGAATATGGATGTCTGCATCATCAAAGTGTCATAGCTGTCAGGCCCTCATTATCGTTAATGGATTCCATCTGTTACACAGGTCCCGTTTTCCACCAACTGCTACTAAACAAAGAACTGGACCTACTCTGCATGTCAGCACTACATTTAATACACTGCTCTCTGTATTAGTTGTCATTTATCAAGTCAAGGGTGGTGATATGCAGAGCTCTATTAAACTCACTTCCAATTAGCTGGCAAGGGATGATAATATCTTTTTAAGGCTTGCTCCTGTTAACAGTTTGGATTAGACTAAGTAACAGAAGGCAAAGAACGTTGCGGGGATAACTGATTTTCATACAAGTTCAAGTTGTTTTAGCCCCAGTGGATTTACAAAGGACTTGAACTTCACTTATGTGTACTTTACTAACGCTCATAATTAAATCACTACCCTAAGGTCACCTTTTGGTTTTTGTGACCCTGTAATAAACATGTCTCTCAGTCATAACAGGAAAGGCCAAATCAAGCACATTCTTACCGGTCAAATTGAGAGAGATGCAGAAACGCCACACAATGATAATTGATTGGTTGGAAATTGGTCTTGAGAGAATCCCGAGGGAGTGTGAAAAGAGACCAACTGTTCCAGATATCCACAAAGCCTATTTTTCCCCACAGCCTCTTCTGTCAGCTTGTATCTCCTCAGTGAAGCTCATTTACTTTGACTGTGAAGTCATAATCTAATGCATGCTCTGTGTCTAAACAAAGTGGCGTGAGTGCAGATTAACAGTAATTGTGGCTGTCAGTGTAGAAACATTTTAAAGATTCCTGAAGCTCTAGTGAATATTCAACACTGCAGCTAGCCCCACCAACCCCTTCGATATATACAATGGGGGGCAGAACTGGGCCACTTTGCTGTTAAATTCTTTCCCAAAAGCTCACTTTTGAAGATCCGACCAAAATCAAACACATACACTGATAAAATGCTTAAAGCTAGGGCTGGACGATATGACCTAAAATCAACATCACTATTAATTGAAGATTTTGCCTCGATTATGATCAAGGAATGATTATTTTCTAGCAGGCTCACAGTCACCTTTTGTGGGCTTAACTTACCACTTTGTGTCGTCTTTAATGAAACCAAAATGTGTCCTAATGACCGTCGTTGCGTCTTTCTTTGGCATCAGCTGCTCCTGTTGCTTAGTTGACATGTATGAGGTCTCGATGCTGCTTCCATGCCGCAGACTGGACAGGTCTGAGGAGTCCCATAACTACACACGCGGTAGTATGTTTTTAAGGGGAAAATACATGAACACACAGTGGGGAAGGTATAAACATGATAAACAAAATAATCTGGCGGCAGTGTTGTAGTACTCAAGATCGGTATTGATTTCAAGACCGGTCTTGAAGGTATAGTAAGTAATATAATTTCAGAATCAACCGCCTTTTTACTCTGTCTTGGATAAAGAGGACTCAGGATTTTTATTTCAAGACCAGTCGAGACTACAACTGCAGGGATTTTGCTAAATTTCCTGTGCATTCTGATTTATGTGTTAAGCTTAATGCACAAAACAATGGTTGAAGTAAAATGCAAACAATCTGGCAATGAATTGGATTAGAAGTTGTAGATGAGGACATTGTCAGTAGCCATTTCTATTGGCTGTTGTCAACATGACACACAGTTATTTACCTATGTTTTAACACTATCCTCTGCTGTGTGTTTGTGTCTGTCAGCCATGTCCAAAGCAGCTGTGAAGATTTCTGCAGACCTGCTGAGTAACCCGCTGTGTGAGCAGGACCAGGCCTTCCTGGAGTCCATGACTGCTTTAGATACATCCATGAGAAGGATGGACTCCTTCAACCAGGAGAAGGTCAGACCCCTTCCCACAGTCTTTAACCCTTTTACTGTTTTTAGTGTGTTGTCTACCTCTTTTGCTCTCCTTTACTGCTATGTTTTCACTTGCCATCACACAGATACCATTAGATTGGTATCGGAGGAAATGTCTTTCATTAGACACAAAGTATGAAACTAGACAAGTTTTTGTTGAAAATTCGTGTTTTCATATTAGTCAATATTGTGCAGCCTGTGGACTAAAAACTCTCCGTATGTCTTTCCTTCTGCTGTTTTTGAAAAGCATCTGTGGCATCATCCTCTATAAGCTCAAGCTACTGGTTATAAGCTGTGAGATTGATGCATTTGTGACTCACTGGTTTCTAAAATAACTCCTACAATGTAAAAGCCTTTTCTCAACAGGAAAAAAAAAGTCCTACCACAGAAATCATAGGAGTAACTCTGATCACGGCTTACTTGGTGAACAAGTCTTGTATTGTTTTTTTACATTAATGGTTTACAAAATGTAAACTTGAAAGGTTACAGGAAACGGTTAATTGTTTCCTCCTTTGTGGAGAAGAGCAACTGTAATCAGTTTTGTTTATAATACTTCTCTGATCCCTTCTGCAGCTAGAGCTGTATAGATACAACATGTTGATCGATATATTGATTCATTGATCGGAGACATAATATCAAGGATGCAAAGTGAAAATATATACAGTGTGTGTGTGTGTGTATATATATTTTTTTAAATGTATTAGATAATGCTGAAAGTGGGAGATTATATCATCATCTTTAAAGATGTGCCTTTTTTTGTAAATACCACTTTTTTATTCTTTTTACTACAAAAAATAGTTTTTGTCTTTCAATTTTATTATTCTTCTTATTATTATTATTATTATTATTTGTTGGCTCAAAATTCCTGGGATTAGCTGGAATGAGCTAGAAACATGGAACTTGGGGGAATAACTGGAAATGGTGTGCATGTGCTTCTATAGAAATATGAACCCACGTTCAGATAAGTGCCCCCAGATATACCCAGACAGTTTTATATACATACGCCAATAGGGGGGCGCTACAAACGCAAGATATCAAATTTGTATTGTGGCAGACTTTGTTGTCTTTGTCCAAAGAGTCGATGTAATATTGTATTTTGATAAAACGTGCTTGTGATTTACACACCTACCTGCAGCATTGCATGTTTGTTTGTTAGCACTAGATAAAGGAACACATTTTTTATTTTTTTTATTTAGGGTATTGTTGATTTGGAGTGTTTCCTGTAATCTTTGTGCTTTGCGCTCTTGTATGTTTTGTCCTAAGGGGCAACCGTAGAAAGGCAGACATTTCTTTCCAGCACTGTAAGCGGTACAGCATACTGTAGCCTCGCTCTCTCACATCTGTACTTTGTGAAGATTTCTTCTTTGGCTGTCAGGCCTCTTCAGATTATTTGCTGGGTGCACTTCAGGTTTTTTGATTAGTTTCATCGCCACAGGTAGTTATAATGTGAATCATAGTGGCACCGCATGTGTGCATCCTCAAGGCACTACACTGCGAAGGGTAGACTTTGAAAGAGGAAAAAATACAGGAGATCACACTAAGGCATATACCGATTGACTTTTTTCCATCTGTGTTTTCTTGACTCATTGCCCCGCTGTTAGGTGTTCTTTTTGTTGCCTTCAAAATATTCCCCTTTCTTTTCACATTTAGTTGTGTAGCAGAATGATTTCATAACTTTACAACAATGATCTAACAAGGTGGAGAAAATGAATATCTTTCTTTAAAAAGTGGTTAATTCTTTTTATTCCATGGTAAAGTTGTAATATAGTGTCTCGGGAACAGCACACCATCTGGTTTTGTACATATTGGGTTGAGAGGGCATGATTTATATTTTCTGCAAAACCTCATAAACTGGACTAAATTTCCTTAAAAAAATAAACTCTGTTCTCCAAGATATGTGAGGGAGGGAAGCAGTGTCCATGCTACAACCCAAACCATCTTTAAAACTATGTGCATCAATTTGGAAACATATTGTGAATTTTAGTAGAATGAGTTGGAGAATAAATCTCATCACAAAGTAAATTGTCATGTCAAGAACTTTCTTTTTCTGACAGAAAATGAAATTTTTTACAAAGAAAGCAACTATGCTGTGACAGTCACTTTTGTTTCTTTCCCTTCATCTTCAGCTATAACATACCAGTCTTTCAGACCGACTTTCCTCACAGCTCATCAAATTTTACGGGAGCCATTTTGAGTGACTAAACAAAGTAGAATGTGTGTTGGACTGAGCGTGTGGGTTTGTGACCCGGGGTGCGTATGTTCCAGGACTTGGCTTGGTCCAGTGCCCAGGAGAGCACTCCTGCCAGTTTGACTGCTTTTAGCACTGAGTAACTTTTACATTCTTCAGATTTTATACAATATCAAATTTGCTTTCTTCCCTCCATTTTCACTGTATTTGAATTGGGATCTGAAGAACATTTTTCGCCAGCCACGCACACTTGACTATCATTGGATAAGTGATGTTGGGAACTCTAAATCCACCTCTTTCCTACCACATCATTTGAAGACCAAAGTTTCACTGCTTCCCTTTTTCATTCTGACCAAAACTGTAACCTTTATCTGTGCTGGCTCTCCTCAGCACCATCAAGTCTCTGTCATCCCTCATTTTAATGGGATTTTGTATTTCTAGGGATGTTAATGATTAATACTATCAGTTAAACAGTTGCAATCAATATTATTAAATAGGTAGTTAGATGGGTATAAAAATATTTTGCATTGTGAAAGAAAAATAGGCAACACAATCTATTACTATTGCTAGTCAACTTCCTAGTGTAAACTTTGCACTAGGAAACTCTGCTGGACGGCGCTCACAGTGGATAGCTATGTGACACATGCCATTGTATCGATGAGGACTGGCACGTTAAATCGGCCGTCCTAGAGTATGCCAGGCAGACACAGCTGACAATCTCTCAGGTGAATGCGGTGTAGACAGGCCAAATGATCGCACACAGCTGCGGACATTTACTGGTCACGCCAACACCAGAGCGGTCCTAGCAAAGTGGCTGCATGTGTCCACAACAATGCACAGATCATTGTGGCTGTGGGACCGGCACAACCCCGCGGAAAGTACATCTGAGCATCCTGGACGGGTGAACTGGGACTCCGTTGCCTGCTTGTCGGTTAACGGTTAATCATTGGTTAATGAGGGTCGGCTGTCAGTAAAAAATTAAAATACAAAAATCCAAATAACAATCCCAAGTATTTTGACATTTTAAATAGTTTCTAGTAACAAAAGGCACAACTTGTCTTTAAAGTGTATAGTTTTGGCTCCATGGTGTGTAGTTTTCCAGTTTGACATTGATTCAGCTTGGCACTTTGATCCCAGCACAGTTTTTCACTTGTGGAGGACAACAGTCACCAACTGTATCTGTGTGTGTGTGTGTGTGTGTGTGTGTGTGTGTGTGTGTGTGTGTGTGTGTGTGTGTGTGTGTGTGTGTGTGTGTGTGTGTGTGTGTGTGTGTGTGTGTGTGTGTGTGTGTGTGTGTGTGTGTGTGTGTGTGTGTGTGTGTGTGTGTGTGTGTGTGTGTGTGTGTGTGTGTGTGTGTGTTTAACACACTTTCATCCAGAGTGGATTTTGACAGCTAGGTCACACCTGATTTTCTCTGCCCTTGTTTCAGTCTTACTAAATAAAAATCCTTGCCTTAACACAATGTTCAGTTCCAGGTTTGGGCATGGGCTGTGTGGCTGAAAGTGAGCTGAAGGCAAAATAGTGATTGTGGGCACTGTTTTTGGTCAGCGTGCAATGTGGAATATCACCCCAGGTTTGCTAGGTGTTTAAAAACCAACACAGCTCACTGGAACACTACTCCAGCTTCTCCCTTCAAGCTGACTGTTGATTCTGACGGCACCGACAGCAAACCCTATTGCTCCTGCAAAACAGACACAAAAGCATCCACCCTTTGCTCTTCTCCGTGTTGAGACGAGATGTTCTGCCGCGGGGCCCACAAGTGAGAGAGCCAGCAGATAAAACGTGCAGCGATAATGAAGGCAGCAGTGGCCCAGGTCTGTGTGTTTATTTCTGGGGCTTAGGAGGGCGCACAGCCCCGCCGGCACACTGCTGCCGAAGCTGAGCCCCAGTGTAGATGGCGGCAGCGCAGTAGAGGATGCTCCGTTTGGTGGGATATTGATTTCCTCTGCGATCTGTGTGTATTTTTGGGAGGCCTGTGTGCCGGGATGGCCTCTGCCCTGTGACTCACTGATGGAGACTACTGCTTGAGCGTCGGCCTCAGGCTCTGCAGGGCCTCCAAGGAATAGCTCAGCCCCCTCTGTGGGAAGGGGCAGAGGGTAGAGGGCACCGGCATGCTTAAGCAAATCTGCCGCTGTTGTTCTCCCTCCTCGCTGCATGCTCTCACCTTAGAGGCAGCGGCGCAGCTCAAGTCAGGGAGGTGGGGGGGAGGGATGGTGTGAATATGTAAAACAAAGAAAATGTGAATTCCCATGCACTTATTTGTTATTGGTTCTCTGTTTTCCCTCAAACCACAATCAACCATTTTGTACTTGAAAATCTGCCTGTGTGAAGCAGCGAGTGTTGCTGTATGTTCTCATAGACGGTCAGGGCATTTTTACAGAGCACAACTGCAATCTCGCCTCCTTGTTGTTGTGTGATTGACTGGCCTTCCAATAGCAAGTGAACATATGATTAGTGGAGCTGCTCACTGTTCCCATGTAGCTGTCACATCTCACATCCCGCTGCTTTTAAACCCTCCTTCACTGTTCTTAGCATTTACTCTTCACTTGACTCGATTGCCTGGTTAACTTAACATTCTGTCACGCTCGCAGATCTCGTAGTAGCAGTCGTTTTGAATCTGCAATGTAAATGATGCTGGAAACTTTATTAATTGTGCGCCAACTTATGTCGATGAGACTTGGTGCCGGGGCTGGAGGCCTCAAGATGAGATGTTCGTTTACTTCCATTTAACACCACCCTTCCCCTCCTTCCCTCCCCTGTCGGTTCTGGCAAACAGAAGGAGAATGCAGGAAAATATAAACTGTTATTGTTAAAATGTTTGTTTGCAAAGAACTTTCATCTTGTAAGGCAGCCCACCCTCCACAGGATTTGAAATCAGTTGGGCTTTGCTTTCATGTCCGTCCCCTGACAGTTCCATCCTTTTGTATTGTGAGCCAATGAATATTCAGGGGTTTCTCCTCCAGGCTTGTGTACAATAAAAGAGTCAACGTCACAAAAGTTTCTTTGCAAGGCACCCCCCCCCCACTCTTTTTTCTTGAGTGCTCTGTTTGAAATTTACACAATTGTTGATGTTTGTGCAGTGGCATTGCTTTGCAGCTAATGAGCAAGAGACGTAGACGCTGTTTTGTTCTGACTTTAATTTTGATGAAACTCAATCCGACAGTGAATACCAATGTTGTGAAGTCTCTTCCCTTGAAATACAGTACAGGTTCTTATTCCTTATGTTAACAGTTTTTTTTTTTATTACAGGTCAACCAGATACAGAAAACTGTTATCGACCCTCTGAAAAAGTAAGTGTCCAACTTGATTTCTCGCACTCTGCTATATTTTAAAGGGTTGGCTTTAAATGTCTCTTTACCAGTCCAGGGTCAAATAGTTGTTTAACATTTGTTGGGAGCAGGGCCATAAAGTGAATCTCGATGCATTATAAGTTGTATTATAAGTAGTACTATAAAGGCAATTTAGGTAAGTTTGTGTGGATCCCTGGACCTGATGTGCTGGACCGCAGGAAGTGGCCTGAAGTGTAGTAGCACAGACTGCAAAAAAGACCTAGGGAGTGAGTGGTGGTGCTGTGGTGGTGGTGTGTCTGGAAGAAAGTTTATTTGGTTTTCATTCCTAATACTCGCCCCCATTCGAGCAGGCGGTGAGTGCTATTCCATTCCTAAAGCCTCACGGTTTCACACACACACACACACACACACACACACACACACACACACACACACACACACACACACACACACATGCAAAGCAGAGGTACTAAAGGGAGTGGTTGGACTATCCCACTCTTCTTCCGGAGCTCTTGTTAAGGTTTTGCTTCCTCCTCTTGGCTCCTCCCAGGAGATTATACATATGCTGTATCAGAGAGCATGTGCATTTGTTTCTGTTGATTTACAGAAGCTTTTTTGTTATTTTTCTTCACATTGGTAAAACATGAATAGGCTAGGTATATGTGTCTCTCTCTCTCTCTCTCCCCCTCTCCCTCCCTCTCCCCTTCCACGTGTGCTCTGATGGCGGAGCAATGACAGGATGGAATGGTTCTAATTTCCTCTTCCTGGTGGGCGGCAGGCGGACGTGTGGGCAGGCTCAGAATATGGCAAAGGGCCCAGCTTCCTGGGCCCAGAGCCGTGGATTGGTTTAGGAGGAGAACTGTCTCAGGACAGTGCACACAAACATACGTACACACCAACCCAGATTTTAGAGGGGGTTGTGATTTTAGACCATAAAGTAAGAGTAAGTAAGTATTTACATAATCTGAAATAGAGCAGTGGAAGTAAGTTTATAAACGAGTTTAGAAGCCAAGTTAAACTGGCCTCTTTATTAACGTGTTTCCTCCTTTTTTAAAGCAATATTAGTTATTAGTTTATCAAGGCGTCTTCTTTAGAAAACTGAGACACAAAAGGCTACCAAGCTTTAAAGCTTCCATTAAGATTCCATTAGTCCATCCCTAATGAATATTTTTCATTGTTTACTTCTCGTCTCGAAATACTCTATTGGTGATCTTGTGTCATCATAAAGAGATTTAGCGACCAGTTGAAGAGGAGAACGTTTAATGTTAATGGAAGACCTTGAAGTGTGTGTCTGTGTGTTTTTGCTATTTAAAATGTTGGCATTCTTAATACTTTGTATACTTAATAAACAAACGATAAAGAGGCAGCTCTCCGCCCCCACCTCTTCCCTTTCTATCTCCCAGACGTGTGTTTCGTCCACTCAGCGGGATCACTGAATGACATCACCATGTTTATGTGAGGGGAGGGGAGTGCGTGGGCATTGAGGAATTTGTGTTATCTAGGCCTCCTAACCTAGCCCTATCTGCTCCGTTGCTCTTTTGGGTGAGACAGAAGTCAAGCCTGTTTTGAGACCTCTGCTCCGGGTTTAGATGTGACTAGACCGGCCCTCTCAGTCAGAGGAAGACTCGGCCCCTGGAGCAGGTTGTAAGGCCTGGAGCTGACTCAACTTTTTGGCCTTAGCTGGGGGGGGCCGATGCAGTTTTTTTCAAGGGGAATTAATTGATCACATTTTGTTGTTGAATTCTTGTAATCAAAGTTTAGTTTTGTACCCAGGATGTTTGCTATGAGGTTGTCTGTCTTTCTTTTTTTCTTATCTGGTATATCATGTATCCAGGCTGTGTGTGTGTGTGTGTGTGTGTGTGTGAGTTTTGATAAACAAAGCACAAGACAAGTTGCAGCAGATCAAACTATCCTTCTGCTGAGAAAAGAAAAGAAGGTTCTGCTGGCAAGTACGTCACCCTTTTACAACATCCCATGGCCCACTGCTCCTAAATCTTGGTGGTAGTTATTTCACATTCACAGTGAGCGTATTTTAACAAAACTAGCCACGTGATATAACCTTGTCTGACACTCTTCAGTCTTTATCTGCAGCCGTGACACTTTGGAGGTGGTATTTGACACAAACAATTCTATTTCCCATAGCTTTAGTGGTTTGCTGTGTTTTTCTTGCAGTAGTGCGTTATGTGACGGTGATAGTCAAAAAAGGGACAGCCAGCCTTCCAGACTGAGGGTGTCTAGACCAGACTTGGGCTTGGCCTTCGGGTCAGACTGGCCTGTCTGTGGATTGGCAGCTGCTCATAAACACACTCTCCGGTCCAGATGCTATTCCTATCCAGCCTGTTCACCACACCCTGACCTGTCACATGGACAGCGGTGTGCCCTTGGCCCGCGCACAGCCTTTAACCAGACGAGGCGGACCGCAAATGCAGATGTAACCAGCTGACCTGTAGTTGTCCAGTCAATGCCAGGACATCGAGGGAAATGTCCAGTAGCTGTCATCACAAGAGCTGCAAAAATGTAATGAATTAGTTGTCAACTATTTAATCGCCATCTATTTTGATAATTGATTAATCAGTTTGAATTGAGTTTTTATGAAAATAAAGTCAAACTTCTCTGATTTCAGCTTCCTAAATGTAAAAATATTCTAATTTCTTCTCTCCTCTGTGACAGTAAACTGACTGTCTTTGAATTGTGGACAAAACAAGACATTGGAAGACTTAATCTTGGTCTAAAGGAAACACTGATCGGCGTGTTTCACCATTTTCAGACATTTTATAAACCAAACAACTAATCGATTATTCGGGAAAATAATTGACAATGAAAATAATCGTTGATTGCAGCCCCATTCATCACTACTATCAAAGTAACTGCAGTCACATATAACCAAGGCCACTGCTGCATATGTCTGTGTGGGAACCTTTGACGCTGAGTCACTGGCCACAGAGAGCCTTCAATGTAATCGTGAGATATCAGCATCCAGCATGGAAAGAACAGGAATGGGTTAACAAGCAATTGGCTTTGTGTCTAGCTCTTCCAACTCCTTCAACCCAGGAGAGCAGCGGCCCTCAAGTCTCGGTGTGCTGAAACATAGTAGTTGCTGGCAGCGTTGTCCCACTTTAGAGCACACAAACTGCACGCCATTGTGATGCGTAATGAGTATATTGCACCGTGCTGTCAGGTGAAGTGCGCTGGTGAGAACAAAATCGGCCTTTTGTGTCGTCTGTGTCGGTTTGCCGCTGCATTGTCATCAGCCAATAGTGTTGGAGAGCAGTCATGCCTAGAGGGCAGTTGCATAATCCCTTGGCACTTCAAGTATGTGTACACTGGAGCAGATCGTAGACTTGAGGATCGGCATCCACCCCTGCCATAAACTGGGCCAAAGTGGTATTTTATAAATAGCGGTAGAGCGTGGGCCGTGGGGCTGGGCTGAGCTGAGCTGAGCTCTGTGATGTCACTCAAAACGCTGCACCACTCCTTGCTTTACTTCCTGTAGGAAACAATCCCTGCTTGTCTGAGACTGTGCTTTAGTTTGCGTCACTTTCTGCGCTCTCCTGCCCTCTACTTAAATGCGCAGGCAGTCACAAGCTAGTTTTTTATTTTTATTTTATTTTATTTATTTTTATTTTTTATCACAACCAATCCACGGGTTCTCAGTGGTTCCCTCATCTGCTGCACAGCGCAGGGCAGGGGTTGGCATGGAGAGGAATGTAAATCATAAAGCCCACACATTTTGTGTCTAATAACACTATGGGCAGAGGCACACATAACAAACTATTGTAATACTGTGTGCCTACACAGTTGTTGAAAGGTTGTAAATGAGTCATTCAAAAAAGCTAAATTTCACTCTTCGTTACGAGTGTTTTTATTACTGACTCACATGCATCAGACACCTGTGTGAATAATCTTGTGACCTGCTTTTTAATAACACTGTCACTGCTTTGTATACATGTCAAACCAACACATGTTTCTTAATGTTTGTATTGTTAAGTTTGCTTTGCTAATTTGTCAATGAATGCGGGGATATTTTTTCTTACGGCTTAAAGTGATGTTGCCGTGTATTTCCCCTTCACTATAACACACATTTGAAGGATGTTCTTTGTCTTTTAAAACTAATGAAACTGGAGCATAAGACATATTAGGAAAATCTGAGAAAACATGGTTGAATATGCCAATAACGATAATACTTAACAGGTATGAAAGTGGTCTCAGTTCTGCCTTTTCTTCTGCTTTCTTTCTGCTATTGAATTAAAAAAATGAAATAAATTGATTGAATAAATTGAACATTATTAAACTGAACACAAAAGGCACCATTTAATCAGAAAAAGAGTGATAGTTACATTTTAAAGTAGTTTTCTATCAATACTCTCTTTAACTAACTAAAAAAAAACTCTTGTAAAAGTGTCAATGATGATAAAAAAAGTTAATTGTGCAGTCCTAGTCCAAACAAATAAAGCTGGACCCTTAAAGGTGCACTATGAGTTCCAGCATGGTTTCAGCGCAATTTCATTTTTGTCTCAAATCGTAGGCATCTCTCCTTGATCCACTAGCTGCCTGCCCCCTGAATACATGTTGAAAAAGCCCGGTCTCGGGAGACAACATAGGGGTCGTGAACGTCAATCAAACACTTGAGGCACAGGCTGTGCACCAAAATACAACAAACCACTCCAGCCAGTCACCGACAAGAAGGTTGGGGGAGGGGGGGAGGGTTAGTGACAGTCAGTCATAAGTTACTGAAACATGGGGCGAGGGGTTTGGTTTGAAATTTACTTGGAACGTCACCAGAAGTGACCATGCAGGAACTTTAATGCAGCTGAATGTTAATGGTTCATACATTAGAAGAGACTTCAATCTTGTAGTTTAGATGTTGGCTATCATCCAGGTGGGTTTACCTTATTTTTTTTTCTTTTGTTTACCAGACATTGTTGGGTTGAATATTTCTTATATGCAGTATTCCTGCTTCCCATTTAAAGCAGCCACAAACCAGTGCAACAAGTCCCAGGATAAAGCTCAGACTCCTGTTGCTAAGTTACAGATGAGTGTTTTCCTATTTTTAGTGCTGAAGACTATGATTCTCGATGCAAGAATATATTTTCATTTGGAATATGATAATTGTCGCAAAATGAATTGTTTCATGCCATTTTGAACTACAGTAATTAGATAATAGATTAGAGGAAGCTTAATGCAGAGCTGTCCTCTGGGGGCTTGAGAGTATCTCTACTATAAGATGTTGAGGAGAGGGATTTTATTAATTCATAATGACTTTTATTAAGATAGGATGCCATGCAGAATGCGCGTCTACAAAGGAAAGCCTTTTTAAAGCTGTTTTCACAATTCAAATGACTTCAGTTTCTACCCCAAAAAATAGGGCTGTTAGATTATGGAAAAAAAAATCATAATCACAATTATTTTGGTCAGTATTGAAACCTTGATTATTTACCATGATTACTCATTGGCAAACGGTGAAAACACCTTGAACTGTGAAAGTTCCCTTCATACTTTAGTGCGCGGAAACACAGGAGGGATGGGATGAGAAGGAGGGAGGGGCGAGAACACTTTTAAAATAATAAACAAATATATTCAAATGTTGGCTGAGTGAGTTTAACCTTCGGGAGGGGCCAACGTGGGCTTGCCATTAACAAGACAAACTAAAATTGTGCAAAATAATTGGATTTCTCGATTGCATGATCATTTTTGTGATCGAAATAGCGATTAGATTAATTGCGGCTGCCTAAGTAATTCACCTGGTACAGCACGCGCCCATATATAGATTTACTCCGCGATGCAGAGGCCGCGGGTTCGACTTCGACCCACAGTCCTTTGCTGCATGTCATTCACCCTCTCTCCTCCCTTTCATGTCCTCATCTGTCCTATGAACATAAAAGCCAGAAATAAATAAAAAAACTACTACTACTTTATTACTCTGGTTTGTGTTTGTGTATTTTTATTGCTTGCATGCATGCACGCTTTTTTTTTTCTGTGCACGTTTTATTTAGATTCTTGTATGTGTGCTGTTTGTCTCAGGTACAGCGGCGTCTTCCCCAGCCTCAACATGGCAGTGAAACGCCGGGAACAGGCACTGCAGGACTACAAACGGTTGCAATCCAAAGCGGAGAAGTATGAAGAGAAAGAAAAAACCGGGCCTGTTATGGTCAAACTACATCAGGTACTACGAGTTTAAAGCCTGCATCAGTGCATGTGTTGGACCACTCCAATGCTCCCTCTATCTGCAGAGTGGGCAGAGTTCACTTGCTCTCACAGGTTGCACATAGTGTTGAACAGGGCGCAATAAGTGGAAAAGACACAAATGCTGACTGGATATGAACAAAAATAGTTGAGCACATGCATACTGTACATGTGCGCTCCTTCACCCACGCAAGCTACCAGGCTCTCAAGTAGTGCCTTTTCAAAAAGGCACTGCTGCACATCTACAGGCTTGTAATTGAGAATCGTAGACACACACATACAAACCAGGCCACTGCAGAAGCGCACACATTCACAGATAGCGTTGCAGTGTTGCTGTTGCCTTGAACACATCCTCACACGGCGAGCCACCCACACACATTGAGAAAAGCACTGTCAGGGGAACAAAGCCTTGAAGAGGCCCCTACATCCCTGCCCTTTTAATCCCCGTGCACTTATAGAAATGATCCTGACAAAACACTCGTAAGCCATTTCGACTGGCCATGTG
The DNA here is from genome assembly GCA_013375575.1 of Percina caprodes. Taxonomy (NCBI): domain Eukaryota; kingdom Metazoa; phylum Chordata; class Actinopteri; order Perciformes; family Percidae; genus Percina; species Percina caprodes. The sequence continues at coordinate 3,946,659 of JABXJD010000035.1, read as the reverse complement.
TGAAGAAAACTGACATGAAGAGACCACACCGTCACGCAGGAGATAAACAATATGTTGTAGTTTTAATATAGCAACCCCCCCTTCCCCTTAATAAAACTTCTCACCCTCTCACACATATTCATTGTGCTTTCCATAACTCCATGCCTACAGTAGACTACCCACTAATACAGTCACACACAGATCAGTGGTGCTGGAGTCCACTCACAGCCAAGTCTGCCCACATAACCCACTCCTCCTCACTGTGGTCGTGATTACAGCCTTTTTTTTTATTGTACTGCTTATTCGTGGGAATTAGGCAAATATATTTCTGAACAATAAGAAAGACACTAAAGATGGCTCCTGTATTAATACTTAAAACTAACTTTCCATTTGCAGGTAGTGCTGGGTTTTAAAAAAACAAAATCTTCATCTTAATGATCCAGTATCGATTTGTTTAATCCTGAGATCAATCTTTTAAGAGCCTCCGTTTTAAAGCTAGAGTGAAGATATTGGTTTCATATTAAACTAGACTGTCTGAGGAATCCATGTTATGCTAAATTACGCTCCAAAGTTATGGTAAACGTTGGCGAGGAATAAACTGCCGTGGCCATTTTCACGGAAGTATTCCTTTAGGTCTCCATCTCTGCACCACACCCTCTGCTCTAATGAAAGCACATAGAAAAAGTAACTGCTTTGTGTGCCATTCTTAATGTCAACATTCATATTTTTTTAATAATACTGCAAGTTACAGGGTTCATTGTGCAATTTACAGCATTAGTTATCTGAGAATCTCTCTAATTGATAGATCAATACAATCAAATTTGGACATTGAATTGATTCAGGGAATCACTGGCAATGCCCAGCCCTATTTCATGGGTTGATATTTGTTTTTGTCCAAATCTGCCACTCTTTGCACCTGTTTTTGTGTAAAATGGTGTGTAAATTACAACACAAGCTGACGTGGTGAAATGAGAAGATGTTGTGTAAAGTTAGAAATGATGGTGACCATTCTTTTGTTTCCCCTTTCTCCTCCACACCCCAGGCCAGAGAGGAGCTCCGACCGGTCCGGGAGGACTTCGAGGCCAAGAACAAGCAGTTGCTGGACGAGATGCCCAAGTTCTACCACAGCCGCATCGACTACTTCCAGCCCAGCTTTGAGGCTCTCATCAGGGCGCAGGTTCGTGATCACCCTCCCCGGAGACACACAAACAACAAGGCCCTCACACATGCAAATTTTAACAATTATTAATGTCCACTCAAAGGGAACAATTTACAGGGACATATATTATAGATGCAGTTAAAATGTGTGTTCAAAATAATAACAGTCCAACATAACTAACCTCATAAATCATATTTTTTGGTAGAAGTAATATTTCTCCATGGCAAATAATTTACTAGTAAGTGTTGTAGAGTCATAGAAAACCAACAGACCCAACAGTCATGACATGCATGCTGCTCATTCTGTAATCTGTAGTGTTGTCTTCAGTTAGTGAGGTGATTGATTCTGTGAAGAAACAGGTGTCAATTATCACCCATATTTAAGGAAGGAAGGAAGCAAATGTGCATGCTGGTTATAGTGCATTTCACACTGAAATACTCAGCAAAATGGGTCGTTCCAGACATTGCTCTGAGGAACAGCGGACTTTGATTAAAAAGTTGATTGGATGGGGGAAAATGTAAAGAACTGCAGAAAATGATAGGCTGCTCAGCCAAAATGATTTCAGATGCCTTGAAATGGCATCCAAAGCCTGAACGATGTGGGGGGAAATGGTCAACTACCATTCGAATGGATGGAAGAATTGCCAAAATGGCAACAGCTCAACCATTGATCAGCTCCAGGAAAATCAAAGAAGAAAGTTACCTGTGAGTACTGTTACGGTCAGAAGGCTATGTGAAGCTAAGCTATCAGCTAGAAGCCCCTGCAAAGCCCCATTGCTGAAAAAATGTACTAAATAGGTTGAAATTTGCCAAAGGACACATTGACTGGCCAAAGGAGAAATGGCGCAACATTCTGTGGACTGATGAGAGTAAAATAGTTCTTTTTGGGTTTAGGGGCGCAGACAGAGTGTCCGACGACCCCCATACATTGAATTCAAGCCACAGTACACTGAAGACAGTAAAGCATGGTGGTGCAAAAATCATGTAATGGAGATGTTTCTCATACTGTGGTGTTTGGCCTATTTATCACATACCAGGGATCATGGATCAGTTTAAATACATCAAAATACTTGAAGATGTCATGTTTTTGAATCCTTTTCAAATGGGTCTTTCAACAAGACAGTGACCCAAAACACACCAGTAAGCGAGCAAAGTCTTGGTTCCAGATGAACTATACTGATGTTATGGAGCGGCCAGCCCAATCCCCGGACCTCAATCCCATAGAACACTTGTGGGGTCACATCAAAAATGATGTTTCTGAGGCGAAACCCATTGATGCAGAGGAATTGTGGGACGTAGTTTAATCGTCCTGAGCACAGGAATACCTGTTCACATGTGCCAGAAGTTGGTCGACTCCATGCAACACAGATGCAGATGAAGCAGTTCTGAGAAATAATGGTTATGCAACTAAATATTAGTGCAGTGATTCAAAGTAAAGCAAACCCTTGAGACATTTTTTCAGTTTATAGAGTAATTGTTTGCGTTTGTAAAGAAAAATGCAAATACTGCTATCTTTTTAAACAGCCTAATAATCCTTTTTCTTCACTTTATGTAAAGGTAGAACACAACCTTGATCAATTTTGGTCATATTTTGATTTGGAATTGAATGTGCATTGTTATTATGGAATTAAAAGCTATTCTAAGGATTTTGAGCATTATTCCCTTTATTAAATACACTGCTATTATTCTGAACACAACTGTATACATACAGCAGATCTTCATAATGTTAAGCAAATGTCTTTGCCATAAATGACCACACACACACACACACACACACACACACACACACACACACACGAATGCAATATATTCAGAATAACTGAAAAAATGTTTGAAAGAACATTAAGAAAAACCACCAAAAGCGTAAAAAGTGCCAAAATAAGTGTCAAAACCTTTTCTTTTCTTTTTTACATTGAAAGGATGTCAAAGTTTAAAGGAAAAGAAGTCAAAAATTGATGAAAAAAAACCCTCCACAAAACCCCCCTCCCATCAAAAAGCGTCGAACGTAAAAAGAAAAAACATCTCAAACGCCAACTGAACTCTTGATTGGCCAACAACACATTCGGATCAAACCATTTAACAAGCATTCTCCGAAGTGGGCAAGAGAACGAGAACATCATTTATGATACGATTATGCCAGAACGGGCAAGTAGGTTGTTATGTTTACTTGCCCAACGTGGCCTTTTTATTTTAGTTGGCGATTCATTCAATAGTTGATGAATCGATTAATCTTTGCAGCTCTACAGCCCACAGTGTCTGTTCAGCCCTGTGAGCGTTGGTTGAACAGTGTCTGATAGAAGGGAGTGTATAATCCTGGCAGTCTGTCTCCCTCCACGCGGTCCTAATGTGATTAACCCCCAGTGACGGCCCACACTGCTGTCTTTAGCCCAGGAAGGCCTCCTCTGTCTGGCTCCACTGCAGCCCTGCGAGTCTCTAACCTGGAACTTCTCTTAAAGCAGCTGGGCGTCTTAAGTTAGCGCCACCGTGTCCCCCTCCCCCAACCCAGACCTGCCTGGCCATGTCATTTCCTCTTTAGGACGGTCACTGGCACACTCCTAATTACTAAACTAGATTATCCTAATGGCAATTATAGGGTTCTATGATGTTCTTTGAACTTTAAAAATAGCAATTAGAGCAATCGACTATAATAGACATTAAATATCTCAGTAAATCTGAGCTCAAGTCTTTTCTCTTTTAGGGTTAAATCACATTTTTTTACCTGGCTTTGCATGCAAGAGCTTTTATAAGTCACATGCATGCTGTTTTATGTCCACAATATCTTTATTCATGTGGCTCACGCACATGAATGAGCATCTACACATGTTTACACATACACACAGCCACACGTGGGTGGCCAGTGGACCGCTGGACCTCGTCCCCAGCCTCGCCGCATGTGCTCGGTCTCATCCTCCCCTCCCTTCTCTCGCAGCCGCTGTTGCTGCTCAGCTCCCAGCGGCAGCAGGAAAAAGGCACAAAGGCTGCCTTTGTTGAGCGCCTTCAGCCTGACTAACACCAGGCCTATCCAGCAACTGTCAGTGGGACACTTGGCTTGACCTGTCCACCTGTACAGATGTTGATGAATTGAGACATTGTTTTGAATTTTTTCTTCATAATTTCGCGCTGCGTGTGTTCATTTGGAAAAAAACAAACACTTTCTTTCTTTGTCCTTTTCTCAGTTGATTTTCATTGTTTCCTGAAACAGTTTTTAAGGACTTACTGGATAGAATGCAACATAAATGATTCATTATCTCTTTAGGCTAATAGGTCAAAGTGTAACATATCTGTGTAAATATTAAGCAGCTGGGGCTTATGGTATGTTAAAATGGCCAGACAGAAGTCATGTAAATTAAAGCTCTGCTTCACCCAAAGACTTCTGTTTGTATCGTAGGTGGTCATAGGCTGCGTTTACTTCTCGTGGTGAGTAGACTAATTATAATAGCAGTGTCTTTGCTCCAGAGGGCATTCAGACACTGATCTGGTGTACATTATCATCACTGGTCATATGGACATTTCCGATGGCCCTTTCAACAAGCCATTTTAGGGGGGAAAAAAGAATATCCGCTTTACCCCCACAAACAGCAGGAACCCAATACTTATGGCCCACTCATGTGGTTTAGGTGGCAAATATTGATATAAACACATAAAGGTCTTTCATACCGAGCACTTAAAAGGCTTGTTCAAGGTGGTTTAGAGATACATTTTTTTCCTTTCGTCTGACAACGTCAAATCTGCTCTTGATAGTCAGACAAATGTTATGTTATATCTATACAAGATGACTCTTATTTCCAGCTTCACCTAGCCCTTATTCTGTTGTTCCGTTAGCGATAAGTAAGCATTTCTCCCATCTACAATAGGACACACGTGCAATTTCCGAGAAGCCAGCGATGCCCCCTTAAGAGCATGGTATCGTATGCATCGCTGCATGAATAAATATTGAGATGTGTGTGTGTGTGTGGGTTTAAAGGAGTTTTATTTCCGAGTACTTTCATTCTCTGCCTACTCTTCTGGAGTCTTGTAATGTGATTAAAGTCTATTAATCATCAAAGCAACTCTCTAGGGAGCCTGACTCATGAACTAAGGGGAAGAAGCAGAGGTGGGAAGTGTCAAGAAAGCTTTCAGTGAACACTCTATCTCTTGTTCAGATTGGGAGAGAAAAGCAGGGTCACTACCGGCTGAAGTGCTGGGTTTTTGGGGCTTTGTCGGACTTGTTTGATATCTGTTGGCTCCCTCTTTGCCTCTCGAATCACTTCTCATTAGCGGGGTTGAAGAGGTATAAGAGCAGCAGCTTCAGCCTAGTGTAAGTGAAAGCAAGGTTGGATATAAAATTAGTTTGGAGTTTTTTTCCCCCTTAGAGGCGGATTGGCCTTGTCGACTCTGTGTCAGAGGACAGACGGGACTATTTTTTCTGCCATCGCAAACTAAGTTTTTTTTTCTTTCTGCCCCTCCAGGTTGTCTATTTCACCGAAATGTACAAGATCTTCAGCGAGTTGACAGACCAGATCGACCAGGCAGGGCTGACTGACGAGCAGAGGGAGAGGGAGACCGAGGCCAAGCTCAGCGAGTTGCGTGCTCTGTCCATTGTCGCCGACGACTGAGGGAAAGAGGCCAAAAAATGGGGAACGGGTTCCTTTTAAATGCCTCTCTGAATGGATTGCACTCTTTTCAGGCTCCTTGGCTCACTTCAAGCGGACAGCAATGGCCTTAACCTGATCGTCAGATTGTTTTCTTGTGGCCCCCCATTCCTCTTGCACTACACTCCCATGCTTCTTTCTCTCCACAGAGACTCTCTACGACTCATACTGCTGCAGCTGAAATGCCACATTAACTAAGCCATCAGCCATGTGCAACATTATAAGCCAATATGTCTTTTTTTTTCTAAGGGAAGGAATCAAACTGGTTCTCGTCAGAACTAATTAACAGGGTTACACTTCTTGGTTTCAGAGATGTCTATAAGCATTTGTTTCTAAAGAAGGAAATGAGCAAGAAAACTTTTTTTTTTTTATTAATCTGCAATCTTACCAACAATCTGTGAAACAGTTTTTTTCGAAATGACAAACTCTACAGACAATGCTTTGTAATGTATTGTAGGTTACCGGCAAGAAAATGTATATCTGTGTTTTTGGCCTTTGCTGGTTAGCTCCAAGTTTAGCTCTGTGCCATGTTGTGTTAGGGCAGTTTGTTGGGGTTTACAGGATGATGATGGTAACATCACCTGTGCATAATGTGCCTACGTTGTCCCGACTGTGGATGTAACATGGAAAAACTTCACTGGAGTGAAGTGAGATTGTACCCGAGCAAGCAGCGGTGTTGAAAGGTCGACCACTCAGGCTGTGGGGAGAACAAGTCGCTGTTTGAGTCTAACTGCTGTCCAAAACAAAGGCTGGTGCTCCCTCTTGTGGTAAATACTAATCCAGACACCCCATTTCCTTTCATTCACACACCATCCATCCTTTGTTTTATTGTTGGTTGTTAGATGATCTGTTGCTAATCCTACACCAGTGTTGGAAGCCAATTTTTTCTTCTTGGGTCAAATCATACGGTGATTTTTTCCACCTTTTATCAGGTATCCCCCCCCCCCCACACACACTCTGGTTAATGGGGTTACACGGTGATGTGCACACACTGTTTGCTCCCATATCATGTTTGTTTCTTTTTTAAAAGGTGTCATACCAAGAAGTTAACTATTTATTCTTTGACATACTGTACTTTTGAAATTATTGAAGCAAATGCTTAGTTGATTGACCGTCTGTGTATTATTGTTTGATTTAGTTACGTGTGTATTAATGGGTTTTTTTCTATTAATGTTTTTTTGTAATTAAGTTTTTTTTTCCAACACACTAAGTGAATAAAACTTACACAGTGGGGTTTCATTTAGGTTTTTTGAAATGTATTAACACTACAATCTGTTAAATGACAATGTTTTAGCAATCATCTAAATCAATCATGAAAATAAATTTGTGACTGTGAGAATAACAACCATGTCTACAATCCTCCTTAGAGCTGCAACGATTGTTGTCAACTTGATCACCAACTATTTTGATGAGCAATTAATCTGTTTGAGTCATTCTTTTATGAAAAAAATAACAATTCTGACTCCAGCTTGGTAAATATTTTAATGTATAATAGTTTCTCTATGTGACCGTAAACTGAATTTCTTTGCGTTGTGGACAAAACAAAACAAGCCATTGGAGGACATCATCTTGGGCTTTGTGGGAAACACTGATTCACATTTTTCAGCATTTTAGAAAGCAAACAGCCTTAATCGTAATGTTGTGATGATTTTAAGTCTTTAAATATCCACTTTGTATTTCTCAGGGTGAATGCAGGAGTTGTTGCAGAATTTAAATCACAAGAGTCATCAGGCACTAATCTTTATTTCGGTTCAGTTTTACTTTACTGGAATTAGTCAGTGTTCTGTCAGCAAATCTCAACATAAGCAGTATGTACAGTTCAGGAATTATTTTTGAAACCCTCATTAGTTTTAATTGTTTAACTTCAGGTGAAGGGTTACATGATCACACTGGTTTATGAAATTGTTCAGAACCGATTAGAAAAATACACGAGCAAGGCACTGTTGGATGTGTGTGATTTGAACTTTCTTCTCCCAGGTCCCCCTGTTATTGGGCATCAATAACCTGTGTGTGTGTGTTAGAGTTACAAAGTGGGGTCCTTCAGATGGCTGTCTTGCTGTACATGCTTGAGATTTGTTCCTGAAAGACTCTGCGGATGTCGACGCGTCTGCTCTTTAGAGTCGGGGTGAGAAGGCCGTTGGCGATGCTGAACGTCTCCGGGTGCAAGTAAATGCCCTTCACCTGAAAGGAGAGAAACAAAGGTCAGTATTGGGAGGTTAGTAGTAAAGCTGCAACCAATCATTATTTTCATAGTCTATTCATCTGTTGAGTGTTTTCCCAAAAAGTCCAAGATTACGTCCTCAAATGTCTTCAGTTTAAGGTCACAGAGGAGAAAAGAAACTAGAACAAATTCACATTCAACAATGTCAGAGAATCTGAGAATTTTTACATTTTTTTTTCCTCTTACTGCAGATTTGTATTCAGTGTTTAATGACATTGGGTCCTATCTTGCACCCAGTGCAGCGCAAAGCCCAACACAAGTGTCTTTGCTAGTTTACGACTGACGCAGTTATCAATTTCGTTTAAATAGCAACTGCAGGTGCGCCCATGGGCGTGCTGGTCTTACAGGGAGGTGTGTGCAGCATTTCATTGTTATTTTAACACCTGCTTCATCTCGTGGAGTTTCGGTGGAATAGTCCTCGCGCTTTCCCTTCACGTGCGAGCAGATCTGTTTCTTCTACTGAAAATTTTCCTTTCCTGCTTAGCAAATCCTCCATAATAGCAATGCGCCAAGGTACAAACGCGCCTGGCTTTTAAAGGGAATGGGAGATGACAATCTGATTGGCTTATTGCACGTTACGCCCAGAACACACCAATGAATTAATGAAGACACTAAGTTCAACCTTTTTACCGCAGTTGAACTAGCAAAAGTGGGTTCGTACACGCACCCGCGCTTCACGCCGTGCGCTTAGATCATTAAAATAGGGCCCATTGTCTGTTAATCCAGTCCTCTACAGTTGTCACTATTTATATTTTACAGTGGTACATGTTATTAAGTAACCCATTATCAAAATAGTTGGATTCATTTTACAGTTGCCAACTAATTGATAAATCTTTGCAGCTCATAAATTCAACCAAGACTAATGTCAGCAGAGTTTTCTCACTTGTTCAAAGGACTTCAGCCCCGCTTCTTTCCCCACAGCTGTCATGTCCTCTAACACTGCTTTGTTTAAACCCTGTTGAAAGACAAATTACTGCTTCAATTGTTTTTCAAATGCCAAAAGTAAAATGGTCATGTTATGAAATTAGGCTTTAGATGACATACAGGATTCTGGCACAGCTCTTCATAGGATCCCACAAACCCTCGCTCTTTAGCCCAGTCAACAAACACCTCCGGGTCAGGTACAACTATGCCTATGAGAAAAGACTGGAGACATGAAGCACAAGAGAAAAATCAAAACGCTAACCCGTAAAAACAGCAATTGACTAACTGTAGGTCAACTGAATAGGAATCGCGTTGTACCTGTAAACTATCTCCGTGCACGAACACCTGCAGCACAGGAACACAACGCGTGTAGACATTTTCTATCTTCTCTGGAGCGATGTACTCTCCCTGGGACAACTTGAAGATGTGCTTCTTCCTGTCAATGATGCGTAGCGTCCCGTTCTGGTAGAAAAAAAATAAAAGGATGACGTACACATTTGCTCATTTACGTGAGACACAAGAAGATGAAGTTCATCTTTTTTTAGGCTGAGTACTGTGTGTAATCTTACTGGAAGCCACTGGCCTACGTCCCCACTGTGCAGCCAGCCGTCGCTGTCCAAGGCTTCAGCCGTCCTTTCTGGGTCCCTCAGGTAACCTTTGAACACGCTGGGGCCACTAATACAGATCTAATGGGGACAAAGACGTGAAAAGAGTCACAGTCTGTCTGTTGATGTGAAAATGTGAACACTGGGTTGTTTGCATTTCTTAGAACCAATCACAATCGTCCTGGGCAGCGCTGAGCTGTGGACGCAGCATCGGAGCTTGGAACTCGTTTTCACATACCATATTAACTGAAGGTAACTGTTGACGCGATACAGTAACGTGAGCTATTTAAAACAAACAAACTTTGTAAATCTTTACAATAACTCCCTGAAAGACCCAAGCAGGCCTGCTTTGTTGAATGAACCAAATTTTCTTCAACACTTGCTGTTGAAGAAAATGTCGACATGTCGAAGTTTGTTTGTTGTTGCCCGCAGCACAGGGGCCCAATTGTTGGCAATGTGGCCTCACAGCAAGAAGGTTCTGGGTGCGAATCCAGGTCCTTCCGGGCCATTCTGTGTGGAGTTTGTATGTTATGCCCATGTCTGTGTGGGTTTCCTCAGGTGCTCTGGTTCCCCACCATCAAAAACATGTACTAGGTTCTCCAGTCACTGGCTCAGACCTGGAGTTGGTCCCTAGGCACTTACATGGCTGACCACAGCTCCCTTAACGGGTTGGCTTAAATGCAGAGAATGAATTTCACTATGCGTATGTGAGAAAGTACCTTTCCCCAAAGCGAAGGGATCTGAGGAATGGTAACACACACAGAGCGTGTGGCTCACGTCAGGCAATTATCCTGGAAATGTACTACCATTGACCCCGACTAGTACTACTGGTATTGGCTGCAGCTTTTGCAACTTTTTACTTTTGATTAACTGAAGGCCTCCTCTATGATTTCTTTCTTACCCTAATGGTGGAACATGATTATCTAAATCACCATCAGTGAGGTGTCTGACTTTGTTGATTTTAAAAGGTCCGAAAAGGGCCGAACCATCATTTAAAATGAAGAGAAATGCATGTGTAGCAATACGTTTTTCTAAGTCTACTTCCAGCCATCAGCAGCTTACGACAGCCCTTGATATGCGTTACTTTTTGTTATTATGAATAGTGTGATGGCACCTTAAGACTATCTCACCTCTCCATTTCCGTTCTTAGCAAAGTAGTTCATATCAGGGATGTCGATCAGCTTCACCTTGGCGCAGGGCAGCGGAGCCCCGACATGACCTGACAAAGACACATCCACACACCTGATGAGGACAGGATTAACCAGCGCTAAAACACAAGCAATTCAGAGAAAAAAGGTAAAGAACCAGATGATGTTTTACCTGCGCTCCAGTCTCCGGGCATGGAGAAAGTACAGCCGGCCGTGCACTCCGTCTGTCCGTAACCTTCGAAGATCAGACAGCCCAGAGTGGCTCTGAGGAAGGACAGCACAGTGGGCGAGATGGGTGCTGAAGCTGTCAAAGCGAACCGCACATTACCTCCTAAACTGGCCTGAGACACAAGACAAGCAGAATTTATGTAAAACAGTTCAAATGCAATCTTATTGTGGATGCAAGCTCCGTTTCTTTTTAACAGTGTTTTCAACCTAGACCATATTTTCCCATCTGCATTGACCAAAAACGGAGCCAAAATCCTTTGGTGTGCATGCTGCTCCAATACACTCCCACAGGACCAATATGCTCTGGGTGGATTTGGCATTAATTGCTGGAGTAGTTGTGCTCCTCTTGTGGAGTTTGGATACAAATGTGTTGACTATTCACAGCGATGCTGGTTTACATGTAGCACTGTGTTAAGTGCTGCAAAATAGAAATGGTGACAACTGTAGAGTCCTGGATAACAGACAATATGCCATTAAACACTGAAAACAAATGTAGTAAAAGAAAAAAAGATTTGTTTTTGTTTGATGGTAGAGCTGCAAAGATTGTTCGATTAGTTGTCAACTATTAAATTACTCGTAAACTATTTGGATATTCAGTTTGAATCATTTCTTTAATGAAGAAAAAAAATATTTCAGATTCCAGCTCCTTAAAATGTGAATATGTTTAAGTTTCTTCTCTCCTCTGTGACAGTTAACTCAATATCTTTGAGTTGTGGGTAGACATTTGAGGACGTCGTCTTTGGTATAGGGAAACATTTAATAGATCAAACAACTAATCCATTAATGGAGAGAATAATCAACAGAATAATCAACAGATTAATCAACAATGAAAATAATCGTGAGTTGCAGCCTTATTTGCGGATAGATTTTCTTCACTGGAGACCTACATTAAAAAAAAACTATATAATGAAGCTTCCAACAACTGACCTGAATCCTGTTGAACACCAGTTTGTCCCACAGACTGTTGTTGCGTACGACTCCACTGCTGAGCTCGGCCTGCTTCCTCCTCACAGCGTAGTGAAGCAAGGCCCGGCGCAACGGAGAGGTCACAGACCCCAGGATCTGTGTGGAAAGCAGAAACACAAAACCCAATTACCCATTACGGTGGCCTTCATAGTCCAACAATCACAAAACGTGTGATAAGGTCACTAATTAACCGGGCCGCACCCCCGAGCAAAAAAACTAAGCCCGCTAAATTTTGCAGATTTTTATTCTGGATCACCGCTGAAATCTGTTAAAAAAAATAATAAAATAAAATATTCTGTGTGGGTCTGCTAATCAACAGTGACTTTTAAGACTTCTACGATCATATTGTAATTCATCCCATTTTGCCTTCTAAGAGGAACCATCTAGCAGCATCACTGCAACACAGAATCTGTAGACGCTGAATTTTCCCGCAATACTTCCCCCGCTTTTAAATGAATTAAAGCTTTAGTGCGAAACTTTTTGATATTAAATGTCCGTTACATTCAACCCGTTGCCAAATGAGTTGCTACAAAGCTAATTAAGACTAATCAGCTCCACACAGCTCTCTCTGTATCTCTCAGTATGACTGTGTTCAGGAGATTGTGGCGTCCGGCGACGTTCCTCGGCAGAAACTTGAGTGAAGATAATTACCTCTTCTGAAGAGTCCATGTTTTTTTAATCCTCTGTGTGTCCTCCTTGGCTACTAGCAACTGAGTGGAGGAGGGGTGGGGGCACGTGTGCAATCACGGAAGGCTTGTATCATGTGACGCACCAACGGTGGTGTTGTCATTACTTAGAATTCCTCATAGGGGTGAACTAAACTACGCACTTTAGCTTTAACAAAAATAAAAGTCACAATGTTAACACATCTCCACCCCAAGCTGAAAAAACTATTTTGTACACTAACTTACTTAGTTTAACTTAATTAGCTTACTTTATTTTTTTGGTCTAATTATCACTGCTGCTAACTGTACCTAGGGCCCTATTTTAAAGATCTAAGCGCACGGCGTGAAGCGTCTGACGCAGGTGCATTTAGGGCGTGTACGAATCCACTTTTGCTAGTTTGACGGCAGAAAAAAAGGGTCGTACTTAGTGTCTTCATTAACTCATAGGTGTGTTCTGGGCGTAACATGCAATCAACCAATCAGAGCGTCCTCTCCCATTCCCTTTTGAAAATGCTCCATTTTGAAGCATTGCAATTACGATGGAGCTTTTGCATGTTTGTGTGCTGCTGCAACTCTGTGTGTGTGTGTGTGTGTGTAGACCCAGAATGCACCTGGACACACCTCCCTGTAAGACCAGCACACCCATGGCTGCACAGATGGGCGCAGGTGCACTTGCTACTTAACCGACGTGGGCGCTGGACGGTCTTAAAATATCAAAGACACTTTAAGAGGTCCTTGCGCTGCGGCGGGTGCAAGACGGGGCCCATAGTGTTACTTAGACGCCCATGGGCCCCTCAGTGGTTCCCCACCCAGATTTATTATGCCGGTCCGGGGGATTCTCTAACCCTGAGGCCTCCTCCTGAATCTATTTACTACTACTACTACTACTACTACTTTTAATTTGTAATGCACTTTATATTTACGCAAATCCCAAAGTGTTACATGATAAAACAGGTAAGTGCTAAAAACACATGGAGAGCATTTAGCTCTCCTAAAAAGGTGGGTTTTAAGACCATGTTTAAAATCCTCCTCAGGTGGTCAGGGAGAGAATTCCACAGTCTGGGAGCCGCTGAGCAGAAAGCCCCATCTCCCATTGTACGGAGCTTTGTCCTGGGGGGTTAACCTGGGGCATTTACTGACCTTGTCATAGATGCGATTGAGCAAGCGAGGCACAACAGGAAAGAAGGTGGGTTTGAGAGTTTTAATGTCGTCCATGAGAAGAGAAATGTCGCCTTGGTAGAATCCTACTCTCGCCCCGTGGCAGAACATGGACACCTGTGACAGAAAGAGACTTCATTTAGGTGCTTACAAGGTTATTATAGTGAAATAAAACTAAAATAAGCAGCGAAAAGTATTTTTTGTGAACTGAAACCATATATTTATTTATTTAGGTTAAATAAAACTAATAAAAAGACAATGAGTCAGGCAGACTAACAATGTCTAAACTTGGTTTACACACATACACACATTACAAAAATGTAAAAATGTCAAACAGCTATTTTGTATATACTTGTTTCTGTATTTATTGTTTATTCATTTATTTCATATTAAAGCTTTAGTGTGGAACTTTTGGATATTAATGATCGTCCGTTACATTCAACCCAGTTAATTAAGACTGTCAGCTCCACACAACTCTCTCATACATTTCTCAGTACGAGTGTGTTCAGACGACTGCTGCGTCCGGTGGCTTTCGCGCGCAGACACTAACCCTATATTTACCTCTTTTTAATCCTCCGTGTCCTCCTTGGCTACTAGTAACTGTGTGGAGGCGGGGTGGGGGGGTGCGCCGACAGTGTTGTCGTCACAACTTGAAATTAAAAGCCAACCACCAAGGCAAATTCATTGCCTTTATTGGCAAGCAAGTGTTGCTTACTTGGCAATAAATCCCTTCCTGGTTCAGATTTCTGATTCAAAAATAAAAAAGTAAAAAATAAATTAAAAAGGGGAGAAATGCATCCGTTACCTGAATCATCCTCTCAAACATGTGGGCAAGCGGCAGGTAAGAGATCGACACATCCTGCTGTTGGATCTCAAACGAACCCTGAGAGAGAGAGAGAGAGAGCGAGAGAGGTAAAGCACAGGGGAGAGATTACATTCAGGAAGCAAGCAATCAAACGTGCAGTATGGCTTTTTCAACAGCAGTTAGATAGCGTAATCTCTTTACCGGGGGGGCAATTAGTTAAAGTACCTTGCAGTGACAGGGGCAATCAAACAGCCAATTAATCATACCATTAGACACAGCAGGGAGAGGGACAGTTTTTTTGTTTTTTTTTGGAGATACTGAGACACAAACAGATGGGAGCTGCGAGGCTGTTCTCAATTAGACAAGGAGGTGGAAGAGTAGACAGACCTCCAGGATCTTAATGACAGAGGAAGTGTTGGAGGCGATGTTGCCGTGGGTGATCATGGCTCCCTTGGGCTTCCCTGGATAAATAAACACAGCATTATGGCAGTGCCATAAAGAGAGCTTGTTAGTGGGCACTTGAGGACACTTCTCTAATGATGTGAATGAAGGATAATTACGCCGAGAGAGACGGTATGGAAATCAAAGGCGGTACCTGTGGTTCCACTGGTGAAGCAAACCACGGCCAGATCCTCGGGCTGGGGCGGCTACAGCAGGCAGCAATAAAACATGAGAATATGACAACAGGCTTCCTCTACAAGTGAGTGTTAATGATATCGTATGGGACAGGAGCAACGGGGAAACTGTCATCCTGGCATTTAGAGGGGGATTATCTGTTTACTGGAACCAGTTTGATGTGGTGATGTAGTGTAGCAGCTGAGAGACGATGTAAACTCACCACAGGATCTTTGAGGTACTGCCTTCCCAGGTCCTAAGAGAAGAGGGGACAACGAGGAGTTCTTCATATCAATTTACATATCACCATCGGTGACTAAATTAAAGGGGAGACATTTAAAGGCTTTACAGGGATTTAGTACCCCTTTGCTTTGTAGTCTGGACAGGCAGACGGTCTTAGGCCTGTGTGTAGTTGTAATTTCCCCTTGTGGGATTAATAATTAATAAAGTATATATTATTATTATAGTTAAGGGTATAGTAAGTGATGATAATCCAATACAGTTTTTGTCAAATTTAGCGAATATCTCCTAGCTGTCTGCACTCTGTGTGGGCTGAACAGAAATCTGGTGTTAACACACAGACCTGTCTGTGTAAATGGAAAACACACAAACACTATTTCAGCCAATCGGCTACAGGCGACGGCAGTTGATGGTAGGGGCGGGACGGGGGCAGCATGGACGCAGAAGAGTTCTGCTACTGGAGCTAAAAGGAGCAGTGGAGATGTAGAAGTGCTCATATTATGCTTTTTGGCTTTTTCCCTTTCCTTTATTGTGTTATATATCTTTTTTGTGCATGTTATAGGTTTACAAAGTGAAAAAGCCCAAAGTCCCCCCCAAAGGGACGTACCATCTCCAACAGAAAACACTGTTAACAAACTGCTCCAAACAGCTCTACTGTAGTCCAGCCTTTACTTCAGAGATGACTCACTGTTGTGTCACTTTGCACGTTATAATGCCAGGGCATGCCCTCATACTCTGCTTCTGACTGGCTAGTAGTCCTTACCTAGGTACTGTCAGGGCCCTCATACTCTGCTTCTGACTGGCTAGTAGTCCTTACCTAGGTACTGTCAGGCCCCTCATACTCTGCTTCTGACTGGCTAGTAGTCCTTACCTAGGTACTGTCAGGGCCCTCATACTCTGCTTCTGACTGGCTAGTAGTCCTTACCTAGCTACTGTCAGGGCCCTCATACTCTGCTTCTGACTGGCTAGTAGTCCTTAACTAGGTACTGTCAGGGCACGCCCTCATACTCTGCTTCTGACTGGCTAGTAGTCCTTACCTAGGTACTGTCAGGGCCCTCATACTCTGCTTCTGACTGGCAAGTAGTCCTTACCTAGGTACTGTCAGGCCCCTCATACTCTGCTTCTGACTGGCTAGTAGTCCTTACCTAGGTACTGTCAGGGCCCTCATACTCTGCTTCTGACTGGCTAGTAGTCCTTACCTAGCTACTGTCAGGGCCCTCATACTCTGCTTCTGACTGGCTAGTAGTCCTTACCTAGGTACTGTCAGGGCACGCCTCATACTCTGCTTCTGACTGGCTAGTAGTCCTTACCTAGGTACTGTCAGGGCCCTCATACTCTGCTTCTGACTGGCTAGTAGTCCTTACCTAGGTACTGTCAGGCCCCTCATACTCTGCTTCTGACTGGCTAGTAGTCCTTACCTAGGTACTGTCAGGGCCCTCATACTCTGCTTCTGACTGGCTAGTAGTCCTTACCTAGCTACTGTCAGGGCCCTCATACTCTGCTTCTGACTGGCTAGTAGTCCTTAACTAGGTACTGTCAGGGCACGCCCTCATACTCTGCTTCTGACTGGCTAGTAGTCCTTACCTAGGTACTGTCAGGGCCCTCATACTCTGCTTCTGACTGGCAAGTAGTCCTTACCTAGGTACTGTCAGGGCCCTCATACTCTGCTTCTGACTGGCAAGTAGTCCTTACCTAGGTACTGTCAGGCCCCTCATACTCTGCTTCTGACTGGCTAGTAGTCCTTACCTAGGTACTGTCAGGGCCCTCATACTCTGCTTCTGACTGGCTAGTAGTCCTTACCTAGCTACTGTCAGGGCCCTCATACTCTGCTTCTGACTGGCTAGTAGTCCTTACCTAGGTACTGTCAGGGCACGCCCTCATACTCTGCTTCTGACTGGCTAGTAGTCCTTACCTAGGTACTGTCAGGGCCCTCATACTCTGCTTCTGACTGGCAAGTAGTCCTTACCTAGGTACTGTCAGGGCCCTCATACTCTGCTTCTGACTGGCTAGTAGTCCTTACCTAGGTACTGTCAGGGCCCTCATACTCTGCTTCTGACTGGCTAGTAGTCCTTACCTAGGTACTGTCAGGACCCTCATACTCTGCTTCTGACTGGCTAGTAGTCCTTACCTAGCTACTGTCAGGGCCCTCATACTCTGCTTCTGACTGGCTAGTAGTCCTTACCTAGGTACTGTCAGGGCACGCCCTCATACTCTGCTTCTGACTGGCTAGTAGTCCTTACCTAGGTACTGTCAGGGCCCTCATACTCTGCTTCTGACTGGCAAGTAGTCCTTACCTAGGTACTGTCAGGGCCCTCATACTCTGCTTCTGACTGGCTAGTAGTCCTTACCTAGGTACTGTCAGGGCCCTCATACTCTGCTTCTGACTGGCTAGTAGTCCTTACCTAGCTACTGTGCATGTGCGACTCCCAACAAAGATGTAACAGAGGTGCGATCTCACTCTGTAGGTAAACTAGAGAGCTCAACACACAGGGGGAAAAGAGGAGCTGCAGCAATGTGCAGTACAAAAAAAAAACTATGTTTTTTGAAAATTAAACCATGTAAACCTATTCTGGTACAACCTTTGAATACGATTATGACCCTGAAAGTGAGCAGACTATGAGGTATTTAACGTCCCTCTGCCTCCATTAGCTCACCATAAGCTGCTCCAGTTTCAGAACCTCTATCTTGCAGTTCTTCGCCCTCTCCACGAACGCTTCGCTGAACTCGTTGAAGAGAACCAGGCAGGAGAGCTTCGGAGTCACACCTTTCTCCTTGTTCTCCAACAACGCTGCCGCCTTCTCCTCCCGGTCGCAGATCACCAGAGAGATCTCCGCTACGAACGCCGCCGACACAAAGAGTTACTAAAACAACTAGTTAGTAGTGTGTGTAAACAGCTGACAGGAACAGTTCCCCACAAAGAGAGAGAACGGCCATTTTCTACAGAGCCTCAGGCGTCTGCCAGCGTCTGTTTACATTAGGATCCTATGGAGGGAACCACGGGCGTCAGGGCGTCTTTTTGAAGTTCAAAAAATTCAACTTTTTTGAAAAAATAAAAATACATGAAGCGCTTTTTTGATAACCTACCAATGACAAGCGGAGTAGTCAGACCTGTCGTTTCCATAACAACAAGAAAAAATGGAGTCAGAGCACAGCGAGCTATATGATATGATCAGGTGCTTCCTGTACGGAGAAGCACCTCTCTCTCTCTCTCTCTCTCTGGTCTTTCTCTAGCTCGCTCCACCACTTTGTTTTATAACGTTAGCCTCTCTCTCTCTCTCACTTTGTTTTATAACGTTAGCTCTCTCTCTCTCTCTCTCTCTCTCTCTCTTTGTAACGTCTCTCTCTCTCTCTCTCTCTCTCTCTCTCTCTCTCTCTCTCTCTCTCTCTCTCTCTCTCTCTCTCTCTCTCTGTTTTATAACGTTAGCGCCTCTCTCTCTCTCTCGCTCTCTCTCTCTCTCCCCCTCCCTCCCTCTCCCCCCCTCCCTCCCTCTCCCTCCCTCCATTTACTTGAGTCTTATACTTGTTTTACCATTTTCTATCCCACAACTCTTACATGACTTTGCAGAGGTAGATTGTTCTGCTGTCTCCTTTTTATACTCGCGATTATATTATAGCTAAACAAACTAAAACTGAAATCAATTGATTAGTTTATTAACCTGGTAATATGGTTTCAGTTTAGTTTAATTTTTTTAATTAGTTCTAATTTACTTAAAATATGTTTATCTGCTTTATTTGAGTTTTCATTTGAGTTTTCTATAAAAAAAAAAAAAATAAAAAAAACTTTTCCTGCACATGTTTTTCATGACTCTGCCTCCAAAAACAATCTCGGGTGGATGAGTTCCTGTGTGTGGCTCACCATTATGGTCTGGTGCTTTGATTTGATTGGCTGGCAGACAGGCCAAAGAATACATCTTTTTGTGAACTATTCCTTTTAAATAAAGATAAAATCCCATAAACAATGAACTAAATCTCTGAGTTGTTTCTCCGTGCAGGTTGTTCTCACCCAGGTTGAGTATGTGGACCATGGCCTCCAGGCCCAGAGTGTCGTACAGAGGCACCACGGCCATGGAGAAGGTGTAGCATGCCAGCTCCGAGATGATCCACTGTGAGCAGCAGAGGGAGACAACGCAGCACGGTTAACACTCACTCCCAGCCTCCACACACTGCTGAGCACTAGGTGAGTTAGATATCTAGACATTAAAGGGTAACTACCGGGTTTTTTTTCAACCAGGACCCTATTTTTTGTGTCTAAGTGACTGATGGGAACAACAATCTTTGAAGTTAGTCCAGTATTAAGAGTGATCGCTGCAGTCTGCATCGGCGAAACAAGCTCCAATGTACAGTAAGTTAATAGGGCAATAATCCAGCTTGTATTTATCTTCACAAAAGTGCTTGTTTTGCCGCTGACAGACTCAGATTAATATTCTAAGACAACATTATGGAAAGGATCCCCTAAAAGATAGACCTTTAAAACCTCTTTGAGACCTTTCTGTTTAACCAGAAATAGATCTAAAGTCGCTAGTGCTAAACCCACCAGACTCCATTTAAAAAAGCACTATTTTTAGCGTGTATAGAGCCAACATATTTTCACATGTAAATTGGTAAACTGTGTGTTTATTTCAACCAAAACTAGAGTTGTGATGGTTGGAAACGTGGAAAGACGACCCCAAAACGGCTTTTCATAGTTTGATTTTGTTTCTGTTGACTTTGACAGTGTCTGACAACATTATGGAAAAGATTTCTAAAGGAGGTCAAATAATTATTATTATAAATAACTAAAAAAAAAATTAAAAAAAACAACAACTTCCAGAAAAACTAAACTGAAACTATGTTGTCAGGTTGAAGAACTAACAAAAGAGTAATAAAAATGAACATTGATTTCAGTTTTAGGTTTTTATCTGTAATATGACTGCGTTGTGCTATAATTGCTTCACATTGGACACTAAATTAGCTTAAAGATGAATAATTAAAACCAAACCTTTCTGAAAAACTAAAACTAGAAAAACACACTGAAAACTAAAACTAAAATGACATATATATTCAGTTATTTATTTATATTAACAGAGTTTGGGAGCAGGCATGCTGCATTATGAGCATTATGGAGACCCACATTCTCCAGCAGCACTCTGCACTCAATATGAAGAGAGACAAGAACTAATTTCATTTTCAAAAATCACAGAACAAATCCTGGGACGAGTTCAGATGAGCAAACCTCTGTGCAGATGTGGGTGTGTGAGAATATATTAAGTTCTCCGCAGGTAAAATACAAAATTTGAGCCGTTTTGGACCTCAATAATAAAAAACAACATCTTAGTTCTAATAAAAATAATATCTAAGCAACACTAAAGCTCACAGGTAATTAAGGCTGGGCAATATATTGATATACGAGACTACATATCGTCTTACATTTTGGACATGTGGACATTTTTTGGACCTTGGCATTACAGTGAAGTCATTTTCTAAACTTAACAGACGGTTGTAGCCGCTGGCTTATGTATTCTACTATTTACTTTTACCCACTTAGTCATTATATCCACATTACTCCTGATTATCAAAAATCTCACTGTCTTAATATTTTGTGAAAGCACCAGTAGTCAACCCAACAATATCGCTGCAATATCGACACCTCAGGGAAGAAATAAAACAAACGCTCGCTACAAAGCCAGCGTTGAGTCGCGGGTCATACCTCGGGTCTGTTCTGTGCAAATATCCCCACAAACTGCTGCGGGTTGGGCTGGCAGCCTTTGGCCAACAGCCCCGAGCCCAGCACCTGGGCCCGCTCAGCCACCTGAAGAAGTAAAAAAATAAATAAATACTCCGTCAACAAACAGCAAAGAGTTACCATGTTACACAGAAGTGCTGCGATGACTGGAGAACTGAAACATGTCCGACCTCAGTGTAGGAGATCCACTGGTAGGGCTGGCCCGGCTGTCTGAAGCCCAGACACGGCTCGCTGCCTGAAGAGCACGAGACACACGTGACACCTCAGTTCAAACATATGCAATATTTATAGTGTGTTATCTGTTGATAGGTTACTTTTTTTTTTTTAACTTGAATTAGGGACTTTATATCTTGAATATTGTTGCTGTTGGGGAAAAACCAGACCAAAAAAAACGGACCAAAACCACGACCTGTCACATTCACACAGTTCCACGTTCATATGTGCAAGCTGCCACGGTCGGGGTTTAGGGCCTTGCTCAAGGGCACCTCAATGGTGGTGATGAGGGAGGGACAACTGACAGGACAACCTTCAGGCCACCACTGGCCTTTTGCTTTTCAGTGAATTAAAAAAAAATAAATAAATCATTTTGAAAACATTTTGTTCAGCAGAGTCAGATGAAGTCGCCTCGTCACTGTTTTAAATATATATAAAAACCCACAGACAGACGTAAAGGGTGATCAATAGCTTATGACCCATATCAGGTGAAAGTCTGTTGGGTTTTTTTCTGCTTGCTATCTAACTGCTATAGTAGATAAAACAAAAACAAGCGTGAAGTTGAGTGGAATTACTTTGTGATGAGTAGCCATTACGTACACCACAGGCTGGTTCAACGGATAAAGGAGAAAGCCTGACAACCGCTTGAAAACCAAAAACTGAGTTTTAGGGAAAATTTTTGTATGGTGCAACACGTCAGCCTGCTTGGTTTTTCCAGGGAATGATTGTAAAGTCTTACAAATAATATGTTTACGACATTTCCTCTCTAAATGGGACATTTTGTGAGTAATTGCTGTGGACGTACACACGGAGAGTCACTGGTAAGAGATAACGAGGTGTTTCATGTATCAGCTGATTTAAATAGCTCACCTTGCTGTATTGTGTCAACAGTTAACTTAATATGGTATGTGGCGTTTTGTAGTTCCTTCATTCTTTTGTCACTTCTTTGATTTGGTTTCACAGTCAAATTTAGGATCGAGTTCAATAAAAAAGTGCATTGTGAATGCGTCAGCACCTGCGATCCTCAGGCCTCTCTGGAACATGTCAAACACCGTCCTGGTGTCATCGTAGTAAAACTCCAGCAGTGTGTCGTCTTTAAGAAGAGCCGATCGTCTGCAGCTGGGATCTCCCTACAACAAACATCACACTTTAAAGGCTAACTTCGATTCTTTTCATTTCAACCTGGACCCTATTTTTCCAAGGGATTGGCGTCTAGGTGACTAATGAACACAAAAATCTTTGTTGAATTTATTGAAATTGGTTCAGTATTGAGCGAGAACACTGCAACAGACAGCCATGAACCGAGCTTCAATGTAACCCTAAAAAGGTAAATGCACACCTTCAGTTTGCGTCCACTAAAAGTTTTTGGTGAAATAAGCTGCAATGTAACTTAATAGGACAATTGTCCAACTTGTACACCTTTACAAAAGTGCTCATTTTGCCACTGACAGGCTCAGATTATTATTCCAGGTGTCTGACAACATTATGGAAAGAATCCCTACAGAGATAGACCTTTTGTTAAAGAGTAAGATCCTTTTAGTTTAACGTGAAACTGCTCCAAAATGGCTGTCTCCAAACCCACCAGACTCCATTTAAATAATCAGTACTTTTAGCGTGTATAGAGCCAGCATAATTCCACATGTAAATGGGTGAATTAAGGCTTTATTTCAACCAAACCAGAGCGGTGATTGTTGAAACGGTGGAAAGACGAACCAGGATGGCTTTTAATAGTTTTATTTGGTTTCTGTCGACTTTGATTTAAGTGTGTTTTTACGATGATATAATTACTGTTTATTTGAATGGATTTAATTTTTGTTGAACATGAAACAGCCCTGTAATCACCATCATTAAATAACCAGTAAGTTTATCATCGTTAAAACATTCAAAGTCGACAGAAACAAAATAAAACTACCAAAAGTTTTACATGTGAAAGCATGCTGGCTCTGTACACGCTAAAAGTACTGTTTATTTACATGGAGTCTGGTGGGTTTGGAGATTTTGGGACTGTTTGATGTTGAACAAAAAGGTCTCTCTGTTGGGATCCTTTCCATAACGTTGTCAGACATTAAGAATAATAATCTGAGTCCGTCAATGGCAAAAACATTAAGTGGATGGAAACTGACGGTGTGCATTTGCCCTACATGGTTATTTTGCAGCCCGTTTTGCAGCTACCGGTCACAGCGTTCTCGCTCAATACCGGACCAACTTCCAGATATTTGTTACCATTGTTGCCGTTTACATGAATGACGATGCAGACAGCGGCGACTCACATTCACAGCGACAGACTGGGCTTGTAGATCGCAGGGAGGACGCATGGGTCGAGGACGGGTCACCAGCCAGTACGCGGTGAGAGACGCCAGGGCTCCGAGACCCAGCAGAGAGGAGGAGGACAGGGAGAAGGACGGCGGGACGGCAGGAGACTCCAGAAGTCCTCCGATTCAGAAGCTTTGAGTCCAGCGCTTGAGCGAAGTGACTGTAACCAGTCCTGGAAATGCATAGCTGAGAGAGGAGGAGGACAGAAACCAAGAAAGAGAGAAACGTATCATCGTGCTGCAATTTGAAAAATGCAGAAGGAAGCACAACAGCAAATGGAATCAGCCACTTTCTGTAACTCCCATTTTATTGTTATGTTTTCTGTTTTTTTTGTCATATTCATTATGTTTTTTTCTTTTTCACATGAAGTAAATCTACGACAGTATACCTCCTCGGATTACCTCAACTTTAGAAACCCAGTCTATTTTTTTTTTTTTTTACCATCTTCAAGATTCAGTGTGTCCTTTAAAGTCACTTTTAAACGTATGTAATTTCCTTCTAATTAGAAAGAAATTGTTTTGTAATTTTAAAAGAATATTGTTTTTATTGTCACATGCAATTGTAAACCGCACAACATAGTGAACCTTGAGCTCTGCTTTAAGCTGCAAAGCACCTTGGGATTGCTCAGGGACCCCAAGCCGGGGATCAAACCGCCAACCTCGTGGTTACAGGACCAGTACTTTTCCTCCTTAGCAACAGCCTAAAAAGTTCCCTGACCGGGTCTCGAACCCTAGTCGCGGCAGTGAGATCGCCGAATCCTAACCACCGGGAATGGTATGTGTACTGTTTGAGTTTCTATTTTCCAGTGAGCCAATAAGCACCCAGCATGCTGCTACCAAAATCTAACAATGTCTATGATTGGCTCATGTAGTAGGAGCCGAAAAACAAAAAAAAAAGATTTGTTTCGTAATGTGTAACGTTGTGATTTCTTTTTTGTTAAAATTGATTGCGTGAGGCAAACCTGAGGCTGGTCGTCATAGCAGCAAACTGCAGTGACCTAACGCAACACACACACACACACACACACACACACACACAACGTCAAAGATATTTTTGATTCTCGGCGTGTTGCCAAAGCCAGAAGGCAAATTAATTTCTAATGAACCTGGAGGACACCCCCCCCCACCCTGCCTCCGTCTGTCGCTAGCCACGTCTCCGACCAATCAGCAGTCTGCAGGTTTTCACGTCACCTTTTGGTTTTGCCTCAGCTTGCTTGGAACCTCGAGGTAGTACTACAAAAAGTACCTGTTAGCAGGTACCAGGGACTTTTTATCATAATGGAAAACCAGAAAGGGCGAGTAGGTACCATGCAGTGGAAAACCGCCTTTAGTACCAGCTTCCAAGTGAGCTACTCCACCTCAAGAAGACAACGACAATAATGGCTAGCGCAAGGAAACCAGAATCATTTGTGTGTTGTTGTTATGGAGACGTCGTCGCGGGGTAAGAGGTCAAAGGCTAGCGGTTGAGGGGTGTGGCGATGACATCATCGATACGCAAGTATGCGGCTTCGCCGTCCAAACGAAGTCGCAAGGGTGCCGTTTTTTCGAATTTTTTCACCCTGGAACCAGGTTTCAAAATAAAAATAGTTTCCATGTGGATGGCCCCCTCCCTGATGTGAGTCGAGTGCAGATTTGAGTCGCGCATGTGTCACTTTGCTACAAGTAGCATACAAGATGCTAACAAGAGACTTCTGTAATGTCAACACAGTAAAAATGGACCTACTTAACGAAGTTGGTTCACTGCTAGCTTAGCTACAAGTTAGCATCAAACACAACACAACAGTTGAATGGTGTTTTGAGCTAACGTTAGCAGTCAAACAACCATAGATAGCTAAAATGTTTTTGAAATGACTGCTAGCTTAGCTACAAGCTAGCTTAGCTACAAGCTAGCAGTCAAACCCAACAAAGGCTGTCACTTGAATGGCGTTTTGAGCTAACGTTAGCAATCAAGTAATCATATTTAGATAGCTAAAACGTTTCTGAAATGATTTCCATCTTCTGTTATTGTTTGTAATGAGAAAAATTTATTATTTCACGGATTTCACAAATTTCAGTATGACACGTTATGCCGTAAACCGTTTACATCTGAGCATGCGCGGCTCCCATCGGGGAGCGACAGCCCCCAACAACGGTGCCGGCATGTTCTGGATCATTCAAAGACTAAACTGAATTCTTTAAAACTTTATACAACAGTTTGTCAAACGGTTCATCCATCTTCACGGTGCGCCGGAGACAACAAAGGCCTATTCTCTCCTGCCCCCCCCCTCCCCTCACCCCCCCTCCCCACCCCTCCCCCACAGTAAACACTACAATCCATCTTAAACGCAGAATGCAACTAACCCTAAAGGATGGGGTTATTAAAGCCAACACTCGGCCTTCTGAAGCTCTTTAAATCCCAGTGTGATGGGGCTGGTTAAAAGGCTGAACCACACTGGGCTGCAGGCTTGGCACCACTCACAGAGGGAAGAAAAAACAAGAAGAAAAGCTGTAAGGGTGGGTGGTGGGGGTGGTGGGGGTGGAGAGACACCAGGAAGTAATAATGATTGGTTTAACAGAAACAGGCGCCGAGGTTACTCTCAGTCATGTTGCACCACTCTTTGATTCAGCAGAGGAAAGCAACTCGGGGTGCAGACAGTAGCGAGGGGCCGGTGCTGAGATATGGTGAGGGGAGGGCCGCCTAAGTCTCCCCCCCCCCACCCCCACCCCTTGATAGAATAGACTTGAATGAATGCAATCCTTTCAGTGCAAAACATCAGTAAAAATGCAAAGCAGGTAAATATAAATAAAAGTCTCTAAAGTCACTATACATAGTCATACAAACACAGTGTATGTATGATAGATAGATAGATAGATAGATAGATAGATAGATAGATAGATAGATAGATAATCTGTTGTATTTTTCAAAGGAAAAATGTGCACATCCATACAATTCTTCTGTGCAGGTGCGTAGGACTTGAAGAAAGAAATCCCGCACACTGCTCTTGCTGCCGGATCACCATTTATTAAAGAAAGGAAAGTTAAAACCCACAACAAAAAGGCAGAGCACACAAACATTCATTCACTGCATGATTCATCCTTCCGCTGCCAGGCACTTTATTGTTCATATCGAAACTGAATTAAAGAGGGGGAAGGGGACCTTGAGACTGATCTAAAAGCTCCAACACAAACTTAGAAAAAACTGCTCATTTTACCTTCTCTAACAAACCACGTCATCTTCTTCCAGGCAAGGACGTCACCTCACTGAATAAGTCTCCGCTTTCCCACACCCCCCCCTCCCTGAACACCCCTCAACCTCTCACCCACTTTCTCCCCCGGTGCCCAATAGGAGTGGGGAGAAAGAGTGATATCAAACTCCTCCCTTCCTATTCTACCAGTCCGCTTCCTTTCCCTGCAAGGGCAAAGTGATGCCATGCTCGTCCACATAGCAGAGTACCGGCCGGGTCTTAAATGTATTTTAATTTAATGTTCTAACATATCTAATGTATTTAATGTATCCAACGCCTTAAAAACAAGTACTACTATGTTTATATTAGGGCTGCAACTAACTATTATTTTCTTTGCCCATTAATCTGTTGATTATTTTCTGAATTAATGGATTAGTTGTTTATAAAATGGTGAAAAATGTGGATCAGTGTTTCCCAAAGCCCAACATGACGTCCTCAAATGTCTCCTTTTGTCCACAACTCAAAAATATATTCAGTTTAATGTCACAGAGGAGAGAAGAAACTAGAAAATATTCACATATAACAAGCTGGAATTAGACAAGTTTGACTTTTTTTCATAAAAATATGACTCAAAGCTATTAATCGATTAATTTAAGTTGACATCTGATCTATTAAATCGGTTAATTGTTGCAACTCTATTTTTATATTTCTTTTGTCTTGTTGTAGGGTTAAATAAATACCGTGACATCATAGATAAGTGTGTGTGTGTGTGTGTGTGTGTGTGTAACTTTACAATTTACTCAATTTGGATGTTATACGACAGTATAGTTATTTTGTATTTTCAGTTTTGCAGCATAAGATCTCTTAATGTGACACATATTTTATTTATTTGATGTTATTAGAACACAACAAAAGCTACTGAGCATTAAATATCAATATGAGTACTATACAGGTAATGTAAATTGGTAAATAATTATTTTTCTCTGGCTTAAAATCCGTTCTGATGTGGGGGCTTGGGTAGCTCACTTGTTAGAGTACACGCCCGTATATAGAGGTGCAATCCTCAACGCAGCGGCCGCGGGTTCAGTTCCAACCTGCAACCCTTTGCTGCATGTCATTCCCTTCTCTCTCCCCTTTCAGAGCTAAGGTGATAATAATAATAATAATAAAGGCCTAAAACAGCCACACACCCAAAATAATAATTCTGTGTTGATTTTCCATAATACGGCCTTGAAGTCGCATTACATTTCATCCTAGAAAGGTAGAAGTGAAAATGTCTTAAAGTCTTAAATTTAACTTGGAGCATCCCGGGGGTCATTTTATCTGGATTAAACCCCCTCGGGTTGTCACTGCACACCTGCTGGAGCGACGTAGCAGCTGGTGTACCCCTTGAATCCCTTCTCTAAGTAAATAAATGAGAAAAAAAAAAGGCCTTCATGAAATGTGACATCAAAAAAAAATGACAGTCTGCTGTGAGGAGAACGTCCTGCAGCCCCCCCTACGGTCTGACAGTCTGCTGTGAGGAGAACGTCCTGCAGCCCCCTACGGTCTGACAGTCTGCTGTGAGGTGAACGTCCAGCAGCCCCCTACGGTCTGACAGTCTGCTGTGAGGTGAACGTCCTG
The DNA here is from genome assembly GCA_013375575.1 of Percina caprodes. Lineage (NCBI taxonomy): Eukaryota > Metazoa > Chordata > Actinopteri > Perciformes > Percidae > Percina > Percina caprodes. The sequence goes on along the minus strand of JABXJD010000035.1, from coordinate 3,918,282 downwards.
CAGCCCCCCCTTCGGTCTCCCTGCGACGCTCGCTGCTCCCATCCATCAGGGCTATTGTCAGACAGACAGAGGCCATTGTGCTCGCGGCTTTTTACGACAAAAAGCACACACACACACGTGAAAATAAACTTAAGGAATATAAATGCACCCTCGCATCCCGTGGTCGTCCCTGCTGGGGGAGAAGAACCTGAATGTGTTTACACTCAGGAACTGATCGCATAGCAGGGCACTATGTTCTACAGCTGCAAAGATGAATCGATTAGTTGTCAACTTTTCAATTAATCAACTATTTTGATAATCGATTAATCTATTTGGGTCATCTTTTCATGACAAAAGTAAAAGAATTGTGATTCCAGCTTGTTAAATGTGAATATCTTCTAGTTTCTTCTCTCCTCTGTGACAGCACATGGAATGTGTTTGAGTTGTGGACACAACGAGACATCTGAGGACGTCGTCTTGGGCTTTTGGGGGAAACACTGATTAACATTTTCCACCATATTCTGACATTTTATAGCCCAAACAACTGAACACATACATTAATTCGAGAAAAGAACCGACAGATTAATCCATGATGAAAATGATCATTAGTTATAGTTATTTTTATTATCCATTAATCTGCCGATTATTTTCACGATTGATCTTCTGGTCTATAAACAAGATGTCTTTAAATGTCTTGTTGCGACAGTCCAAAACCCAAAGATATTCAGTTTAATATGACATAAAACAGAAATAAGCAGGAAACCTCCTGATTTGAGAGGCTAGAAACAGCATTTTCTGCCATTTTTGCATGAAACATTACATTAATGAATAATCGATTCGATAGTTGACTAACCGTTGGAGCTCAGCAGGGCACACATGATGACATCATGATGACATCATGGGATCATCAAATGACGTTTGATCCACTAAATTAAAACCTTTCCAAAATAGAGCTGCAGCTAACAATTATTTCCATTTTTGATTCATTTGTTGATTGCTTATCTCGATGAAATCGATTAGTTGGTTTGGTCAGAAAATGGTGAAAAATGTAGATCAAAAAGCCCAAGATGACGTCCTCAAATGACTTGTTTTGTTTTATCCGCAACTCAAAATATATTCAGTCACAGCGGAGAGAAGAAAGTAGAAACTATTCACATTCAAGATGCTGGAATCAGACTTTTTACATACATCAAGCATGTTTTTTATAATGTGTGAATCAACTAGTGACCTATGAGGTGTGATGCTAGGACAGCTGGAAGCCTGAACCTGGTGCTGCTACGGTTACATGAAACCTCTGGCTGGGGGGAGTTGGGGGATGCACAAATGTTGCATTGTCTGACAAACCTGATTGGAGTCAAGTGAATTTGACACCATGGGAGACTCACAAACATCTTGTGGAAAGTGAAGTGAAGGCAGTGTTTCCCCCAGTGTATGGCAAGCCTGGTGGCTCATGTACCAGGCCTAAGTACCGGGGCTAAATATATATATATATATATATATATATATATATATATATTTTATATATATATATATATATAGTACTGGAGTTTATGCACCGATCCGATACCACGTAATAAAGCCCTAAAGAAAATCTACGTTGAAGTAGTTTATTTATGTTCTTTTTCCCGTTAGAACTGACTGTCAAACTGGGAATAAACTGGATAATAAAAATAAAGTTCTGTAGCGTTCATTTTTTGTGTTTGTTCATGTTTCACCAAGAGTTTAACCTGAGTCAGACCGACAAAGATAGAAATCATATCACATCCATACAGGGAGAGTAGTACACAGCTGTTAAAACATAATCAAATATACAACACATGGGATCAGTACTCCGTATCGGCCGATACGGAAGTTCAGGTATCAGAATCGGTATCGGGAAGCAAAAATAAATGGTATCGGACTATCTCTAGTGGCAGTTTTATCGCTTTTTCAACGTAAAATAAAGCCACAGAGCGCCGCTTACTGTGCTCCGTGCCCATGTTAAATCTGGATCCAAATGATCGGATTTTGATGATTCCAATAAAGAAACAACTTCACTGGAATCGTAACTTCTGAAACGATCCCGAGTAGGAATCGGTCCTCGACGCCCGATCCTACTGAGCACTGATGTGATGTTCAACTCCGTGATTCGGTCCATGATTCTGTTATCACAGAACCTACTGGGTTCTACGTTAAAGCTGCCATCAGTCTGTGATTGGCCCCAGCTGGGCCCTCGTCGGGGAAAGACACTAGCCACCGGGCTAAACAACTCTTCTTCCTTCCCCTGGGGGGTGTTTTCTACGTGGGAGTTGCGTGGTCTCCCTCATTCATTCTTCACCTCCTTCGTCCTCCACTAGTGAACCTTCTTTGTGACCGAGTGTGTGTCTGTGTTCTTCACGCTTCATTTGGGAATCGCATCCGGAGAAAACCCGTGCATTTTTGTTCTTTCTCTCTTGTTGTCCCCATCCCACCCCCACCCCCACCCCCTAACCCCCAACCCCCACCCTGCTGGCCACCGGGCCAGCCAACCTCACGTGTGTCCCCCTCTATCGGACCATTCACTCCTCAGAGCACATGGACAGTGTGTAGAGTTCATTGCTGCAAAATGCAGTTGCCTCAGTCCCATAAAAACCTCCCCCCCCCCTCCTCCGCACATGTCACCTCCTGTAGTTTTCTGGGTCAGGGGGAAGCATTCCCCAGCATCACCACAGAAGCTCCGCAGGCCACTGTGCACGGCCTTTTCTTGCTCTTCGTGTGCAGTGATTCAGGGACCTGTTCTACGTAGGGCCGCAACTGACGACTGGTTTCATTACGGATGAATCTGTTGGTTATTTTCTGGAGGAGTGGATTAGTTGTTGGTCTCTAAAATGGTCTGGTAAAAATAGTGAAAAATGTTGATCAGTGTCTTCCAAAGTCCCAAGATGAGGTCCTCCAATGTCTTGTTTTGTTCACATCTCAAAGATATTCAGTTTACTGTCACAGAGGAGCAAAGAAACTAGAAGATATTCACATTTAGCAAGCTGGAACCAGAAGAAGAAGAAATGACTCAAACCGAAAAGTTGGCGATTAAATTAAAGATGCAGTAGGTAAGGGTTTTTTTTCCCCATCCAATCGCTTTTTCTGACATTTTTGTCACTTTTTCAATGTTGGGGTTGCTTTTTTATGTTTTATCCAAAGTTATTTGATATTTCTAATGTTGACACTTTCAGCTTATTTCGAAGGCCCATTTTTTTGTGATGAAAAAACTGAAAATGGGTCAAATTAGACCCGAGGACAACATGAGGGTTAAAAAAAAAAAAAAGTGTCTCCTTTGTCACCACCTACAGCCTGTAGGGCGATTTGCAAAAATCCACCGCTCCCTGTTCAGATGCATGCTAAGTGCGTGTCAATCACTGCTCATGCATACACATTCAGGCATTCGTGGGGGGAGGGGCTTAGGAGCTGGATCTTCTTCATCTCCTGGTCCATTATAACACCTATAAAGAGAGACTTCGCATTTATAATTTGGAACTGAGGAATGCAAGGCGGTCCTTCTTCTCTGATATTATCTCTAGAAACAATAATAATTCACGTGCTTTATTTGCTACTGTTGATAGGTTAACAAACCCTCCAGTACCAGTAGCATCTGAACTTTTATCTACCAAGGCCTGCAATGACTTTGCCTCCTTCTTCAAAGAAAAAATTCAAAAGATTAGACAAACAGTCAGTGCCTCCATATCAAGTACAGGATATGTGTTGTCACAGTGTTCAAGCAAAACTAGTTCCAATATGACTGAGTTTCATGCGATCAACCAAACCTGGAGGACATTATACAACATCTGAAAACCTCCTCCTGTTGCCTTGATATTCTACCAACGGGTGTTTTCAAAAATGTCTCGAATTGTTTGTCTTCTGATCTTCTACAGATTGTGAACACATCTCTTCTTTCAGGAGTCTTTCCACAGGCCCTGAAAACTGCAGTAATCAAGCCACTCTTAAAAAAGAACAATCTAGACACGTCCCTAATGAGCAACTATAGGCCAATATCAAACCTTCCGTTCTTAAGTAAAATCATTGAAAAAGCAGTTTTTCAACAACTCAATTATTTCTTGTCACTAAACAACAGCGTGTGGAGTTCCCCAAGGCTCCATTCTGGGGCCTCTTCTGTTTAACATCTACATGCTTCCACTGGCTCAGATTATGGAAAACAACAAAATAAGTTACCATAGTTATGCGGATGACACACAAATTTACATAACCTTATCGCCAGGGGACTATAGTCCAATACAAAAACTGACTAAGTGTATTGAACAAATTAACGGCTGGATGTGCCAGAACTTTCTGAAATTAAATGAGGGAAAAACTGAGGTGGTTGTTTTTGGAGCAAAAGAGGAACGATTAAAAGTCTGCGCTCAGCTTCAAACAACAATGTTAAAAACAACAGACATTGCCAGAAATCTTGGTGTAGTCATGGACTCAGACCTGAATTTTAACAGCCATATTAAGACAATTACAAAGTCAGCCTATTATCACCTTAAGAATATATCAAGGGTTAAAGGACTTATGTGTCAACAGGATTTGGAAAAACTAGTCCATGCTTTCATCTTCAGTAGACTTGACTACTGTAACGGGGTCTTTACAGGTCTCCCTAAAAAATCAATCAGACAGCTGCAGCTGATTCAGAACGCTGCTGCTCGAGTCCTCACTAAGACCAAGAGACTGGATCACATCACTCCAGTTCTCACTAAGACCAAGAGACTGGATCACATCACTCCAGTTCTCACTAAGACCAAGAAACTGGATCACATCACTCCAGTTCTGAAGTCCTTACACTGGCTTCCTGTGCCCCAAAGAATTGATTTCAAAGTTCTTTTGCTAGTTTATAAATCACTAAACGGTTTAGGGCCAAAATACATTTCTGATCTGCTAGTACACTATGACCCCCCCAGACCTCTAAGGTCATCTGGGGCAGGTCTACTGTCTGTTCCTAGAGTCAGAACTAAACAGGGGGAGCAGCTTTCAGTTTCTATGCTCCTCATATCTGGAATAAACTCCCAGAAACCTGCAGGTCTGCTGCTACTCTCAGTTCTTTTAAATCAATGCTGAAGACCTTTCTTTTCAATGTTGCCTTTCTTTAAATGATGTTCATTTCTTTACTGTTTAATCTTTTATACTGCACTGTAACTTTTATTCTTGTGTTTTATCTGTTTTTATTTTTTAACTGTTTCTTCTGTGTTTTATCGGTTTTATTTTCTTTTAACTGATTTTGTGTAAAGCACTTTGAATTGCCCTGTTGCTGAAATGTGCTATACAAATAAAGCTGCCTTGCCTTGCCTTCACAATCCTACCAACAGCACCTTTAATAGTTATGCAGCTCTAATTCTATTCAGGAATATAGCTTTAAGGGGGAATTTATTCTGGCTTTTCTAGCAGACCACATCAATATTTATTCATTTAAGGAAATAACTAAAAAGTCATTATTACTTAAAAGAACATCATTAAGGTAAGTCCTTTTCTGTCCGCTGGTGATAAAAACACATGGATACATTTGTTAAAAAGCAGCTTGTACTGCTTTTTTTAATCCCCCTCAGGCTTAACCAAAAGTCTCTTTTAATAATTTAAAAGTCAACACCGAGTCTGGCTGCCAGAGTTTTAAATGGAGCAAGTAGAGTTAACCTCTCTCCTTATTTTAGGTCTCTGCACTCGCTGTAGTAGGCTTTCCCCGATGGTAATGTCACTAAAATAAAGAAACTGCCATTGTAATTCTTAAAGGTCCCATGACGTGGTGCTCTTTGAATGTGTTTATATAGACCTTAGTGGTCCCCTAATACTGTATCTGAAGTCTCTTTTATATAGACCTTAGTGGTCCCCTAATACTGTATCTGAAGTCTCTTTTATATAGACCTTAGTGGTCCCCTAATACTGTATCTGAAGTCTTTTATATAGACATTAGTGGTCCCCTAATACTGTATCTGAAGTCTCTTTTATATAGACCTTAGTGGTCCCTAATACTGTATCTGAAGTCTCTTTTATATAGACCTTAGTGGTCCCCTAATACTGTATCTGAAGTCTCTTTTATATAGACCTTAGTGGTCCCCTAATACTGTATCTGAAGTCTTTTATATAGACATTAGTGGTCCCCTAATACTGTATCTGAAGTCTCTTTTATATAGACCTTAGTGGTCCCCTAATACTGTATCTGAAGTGTCTTTTATATAGACCTTAGTGGTCCCCTAATACTGTATCTGAAGTCTCTTTTATATAGACCTTAGTGGTCCCCTAATACTGTATCTGAAGTCTCTTTTATACAGACCTTAGTGGTCCCCTAATACTGTATCTGAAGTCTCTTTTATATAGACCTTAGTGGTCCCTAATACTGTATCTGAAGTCTCTTTTATATAGACCTTAGTGGTCCCCTAATACTGTATCTGAAGTCTCTTTTATACAGACCTTAGTGGTCCCCTAATACTGTATCTGAAGTCTCTTTTATATAGACCTTAGTGGTCCCTAATACTGTATCTGAAGTCTCTTTTATATAGACCTTAGTGGTCCCTAATACTTTATCTGAAGTCTCTTTCCCAAAATTCAGCCTTGGTGCAGAAAAAAAACTCAAAAAAAAACTCATAAAGTGACATTTTCATGCCATGAGACCTTTAATGTACCAAAATCTTATGATGGTGCATTTACATGTATTAACCTAAACCCTGGACAAATGTCTCCCTACAGCTGGTCTCAAATTTGATATAAGACCAGGTAGATATTTTACTAGTAATACTCACCGGTCCTAATACAGTTTTCTGAATGTGGTTGCATTTTATGGCACCCCCGAAATGAAATATACAGAGCTACATATACATGGGCGCCGATTCGATTTGTTTAGCAATTTTCATTTATTAACCCTTGTGTTGTCCTTTGTGTCACAGGGACTTGTGTAGTTTATTTAACCCGTTCGAGGGCAGGATGGGTCTAGGGACCCCGGAGGACCAGGATCGTCAAAATACGATTGAATACAGGCCGGTTCTCTTGGACCCGAAGGACGAGATAATGGTACTGGGAAACCTGAGGTCTCAGGATTTGGGCAGATGCGATGAAGGGTAGTGGGAACGCGGTCGACTGCAGGAGGGGTCTCTAGGACTACGAAGGTTGAGGCCCCCTCTGGTTCACGTGAAATGACATCACATGGTAGCCTACGCAACGGTCACCGAGGACCCGAAACTCAACGCCAGGCTGACACAAAAAGTCAAATTAACTGAACGGGTCCCGGTGACCCGGAGGACAACACAAGGGTTAAGACTCTAGAAGACTTGCGATTCGATAGTATTGAGTATCGCGATGTTCTTGTCCTTCTTTAACAAAATCAGAAGTTGAAGAATAAACTTCCAGAGACAACATATAATGAGACATTTCTCCAAACTAATAGTTTTCTAAGAAGAATGCACATCACATGTCTGTCGGTCAGACATTCACTTCATTAGTAGAGAAGAACATAACATGGATTTTCTGCTTTTGCTCCGTTTTGCCTGAAACGGATATGATGTAGTGGTTGCCGTCGGCGATACTGTAGCAACAGAAAATATTTAAGTGAATCATTTGGTTTAAAAATTTAAAAAATGTTGATTCTGGGGAAAAGAATTGATTTTAAAAACCGTCACACCCCTAGTATGTACCATTGACTTTTAACCCTTGTGTTGTCTTCCCTTTGACCATGAAAAACATTTTCCCCTCATCAACATTTTTGTTGCTTTTTACAAAGTTTTTGTATTTTTTTTAAATTATAATTTTTTTTATTATTGATTTTTGCCTCATAACATGGATTTTCTTCTTTCGCTCCGTTGTGCCTGAAACGGATATGATGTAGTGGTTGCCATCGGCGATACGGTTTTGTTTTTTTATTGATTTTTGCCGCTTTTTCCAACATTTTTCACCTGTATTTCAACTTCCTTTATGTGTGACAAGTGTGTGCAGGCATCCTTTTTTTTTTTTTTTTGGAAAATTAATCTTCGGGGTAATAATTCCCTGCACCAAAAAGGAGACAAAGCAAGTGGTGTGTGTGGTGTGTGTGTGTGTGTGACTGTGTCAAACCGCATTTGACAGTCTGAGCCAATCAATGACTGTAACTTAGTCATCGTTGACCTAAGTGCCAGATGTTTCTCAAAACCAGTTTTTGGATTCTGTTATTTTAAAATTACATATTCTGCTACACAGCAGGTCTGAATATCTCTTAGCTCTGTCTCTGCTTGTCAGCTGGAGTAAATGCACAGACCTGCAGACTGCCTCAGGCTACCTGTTACATGCCCGTCATCCCCCAGTGAACCTGTTTATATTCCATAGCAATAGAGGTGCAAAGATTAATTGATTGTCAACTATTGATTAAATCGCTAATTCAATTAAATTTTTTATTTATAGTATCAATTCATAACAAGTGTTATCTCGAGACATTTTACAGATAGAGTAGGTCTAGACCACACTCCAGAATTTACAAGGACCCAACAGTTCTAGTAGTTTCCTCCAGAGCAAGCAACAGTGCAACAGTGGCGAGGAAAAACCTCCTTTTAGGCAGAAACCTGGGACAGACCCAGACCCAGACCCAGAAAAAAGTCAAAATGCTCCGATTCCAGCTTCTAAAAGGGGTAACTACCGTTTTTTTTCAACCTGGACCCTATTTTCATGTTTTTTTTTGCATTTAGCTTCACACAAGTGCTTGTTTTGCCGTTGACAGGCTCAGATTATTATTCTAAGTGTCTGATGACATTATGGAAATGATTTCTAAGGAGGTTGACCTTTCTGTTAAAGAGTAAGATCCTTTTTTTTTTTTTAAACATTAAAACATCCACGAAATTGCGTTCGCTAAACCCACCAGACTCCATGTAAATAAACAGTCATTTTAGCATCGTAAAATATACTCCATTCAAGTTGACAGAAGCAAAATAAAACTATTGAAAAGCCATTTTGGGTCTTATTTCCACTTTTCCCAATCATCACAACTCTAGTTTTGGTTGAAATAAACACATAGTGTTCAATTTACACGTGAAAATACGCTGACGCTATACACACTAAAAGTTTAACTTTTTTTAAATGGAGTCTGGTGGTTTTGATGGCTGAATATCTTCTTCGTCGAGGAATTAAACCTCTATATAAAGGGAGCGTGCTCTACCAGGCGAGCTACCCAGGCGCCCGGCTGAACATCTTTGAGTCATGGACAAAAGAAGACATTTTCAGGACGTTATCTTGGGCTTTGGGAAACGCGGATCCACATTTTTTACCATTTCCTGACATTTTATAGACCAAGCGCCTAATCGATTTAATGGAGAAAACAATCAAAAGATGAACCGGCATTGAAAATAATCGTTTGTCACAGCCTTTCAAATGTTTTTTGAATGATGATGGGTTAGGTTGAGTGTAATGATGGCGGTAGATTGTTCCAAAGAGATGGTACTCTGCTATTTCAATGAATATTGAAATTAACACAGGAGATTAAAAGTCCTTAGAGTGTTTTACATTGTTTGAGTGAATTTCTGTGAACTAAGATTTGTAATCAGTGAAGGGGAGGGCAGAGAGCTGGCATCGGGCCATGTGGACAACTTCAAACATGTTGCATGCCAGACGTGCAGGTTAAGAATGATACAATACTCAGGAAATGGCAAATACAAACAAGGGCTTATCCAAATTGAGGGTGTAAGGATAGAGGGTTTCGTATATATGGGGCTGGGTTTAAAAAACAACAACAAAATAGATTGCTGTGGTGTTTTTTTGTTGCTGCCTCCAGCTTCTTATGAAACTAAATTTGTCTTCTGGCAATCAGCCCCATGCCGAGAATTAAAAACACCTTCCACGTTCTGTGTGTGTGTGTGTCGTGTTAGGTCACGGCAGTTTGCTGCTATGACAACCAGACACACTCTCCTCACGCATGAGGCGGTATTAACCTGCAATGGAAAAAGGAGGACGGGGCACCGCGGTCGAGTCGAGCAGGTACCAATAAAAAGGTCCCGTGGCATGAAAATGTCACTTTGAGGTTTTTTTAACATTAATCAATAAATATAGAATCAGAATCAAATCGATTCAGGACATCAGTGGTGATACCCGGCTCTGGTACGCTGTGCAGATGTAAAATCCTCTTAAAGCTAACCTACAGTTCAAAAACACACAGAACTCTTCCAACCCATAATCATCCCCAGCTTGGATCAGGGACAACATACCACAGGGCTGTAGGCTATTTCAGGGGGTTTTCCTGCATGGAGGATTTTTTTGGTTTTAAAAAAAACATTAGTCCACTTCCGTGTTCTGGTAGAGTTGGTTTGCACACCCGATGAGAACCGTATGGGAGTAACATTACGCATGAACTGTACTCGAGAGATTACTTTTTCCAAGTGGATTTCTTTGACCAACCGCCGTGTCCGGTACCTAGCGTTCACACTAATCACACCTCTGTACTCTATTATAGTCAGATATACTCTTTATATCCTGAATTTTGTCACCTGCCATCTCACTTTAGCGTTTTCCTTCACATAAATAAGTTTCCACCATGAATTGGTGCATACACGTGTATCATAATACAGGAAATTAAGCGTTTGAGGCTCAAACAAACAAACATGTACTTGAGATGACAGATACACACAAGTGCAGTCCAGGTCTTTGAAAGAATTTGGAAGCACACTGCAAGAAATATCCAGAAATCTTAAGGTCTGCGCCATGAATTCTTCAAATGTTACAGTAGGGACAAAGCAAGCAATGAAGTGTTTGACACTTAAAATGGCCTGGGGGATCCATAGACCCATAGACCCTCTGGTATGAGCCAGGAAAAAACCTGTAGGCTACTTAACCCTTGTGTTGTCTTCCTGTCTCTAAAAATATAAAAAATAAATAAAAGTCAACACTTTTGTTGCTTTTTCCGATGTTTTTGTCACTTTTTGTTACTTTTTCCAAGTTTGTGCACTTTGACCACTTTTGTTGTTTTTTTCCCAACATTTTCATCACTTTGTTTCAACATTTTTTTAATCAAATTTTTCAAATGCTATAAAATTGAAAAAAACACCCAAATTCAAAGAATGTAGTAAACTGATCATTTATTTTACTAATTGGTTGTATGTATGCAACCATCCATGTTATAATTTCTTTGAGAATTTCATTGAAAGAAACCCAAATTTCTGATTTAGAAACTTTTTGAATATGGGTCAAATTCGACTGGAGGACAACAGGAGGGTTAAGATGGCGCGCACGCACACGCGCACGCGCACACACACACACACACACACACACACACACACACACACACACACACACACACACACACACACACACACACACACACACACACACACACACACACACACACACACACACACACACACACACACACACACACACACACACACACACACACACACACACACACACACACACACACACAAAGTGCACCCCAGGTCTTTTAAACAATTTGAAAGCACACTGCAAGAAATATCCAGAACTCTTCAAAGTGCATTTCTACAAGTACTGCAGTAATAAAAAAAATCCTCATGACATCAAATAAGTTAAAGCTTCAGGTGAGCACATGAGACACAATGTTAAAAAGGTTAAATGTTAAAATCTTATCTGGAGACATAAAGAATCCCTTTATCCGATGCGTTTTGAATGCAGCATTCCTAACTGCGCCTGTATGTCATCACTGGATCAGTTAAAGACTCAACTCTTCCAAACTTCTGGAAGAGTTTGTCAACAGGTTCATTCATCTCCAACAGCCTCTCAGCTCGGTAACCGCGAGCTGCACACGCGACTTAGATTTAATCCGGATCTGAGTTCGGGTTTCTGAGAGCGAGCAGAACCGACTGGGAACAAACTCACAGACAAAGAAAGAACAAATTAAATGTACCTCGGTAAACTCAGGCCTCCAAATGCTCCTGCGATTGTGCTCCCAAGTTCCACTACTCAAGCTGCAGAGCCATCGAAATATCTTTACACGTCAAGCTACCGAGAATAGGACTCTATTTCCGGTCAAAACCTTCAAAATAAAAGCTCTGAGGTAAAGGTGCGCATCCTCGTTTTATTAGCGGGAAATGTTCCCCCAGACTTTTAACCCTTATTGTCTTCCCGTCAAAATGAAAATCAACACTTTTGTTGAGGTTTTTTATGGATGTTTTTAACTTTTTCTTACCTTTTTGTCCCTTTTTTCAATGTTTGCCACTTTTTTCACGTTTTCACGTTCATAACACTAACTTATTAACTTTAGTTTTACAGTTATTTTTGGAATTTATGGTCAATAAATCTCATTTATGGGAAATTATACCTAATGTTTGAGTTGATAAAGCAGAAATTAGGAATTATTGAGACTAAAATTAAAGGAATGGATGTATGTCAACTTTTATTCAATACTATCTCAAAACCACTTCAATGTTTTTCTTCTAAATGTTATAAAATTGAATAAGACGCCCCAAAATTAATGAAAGTAGAGATTTGTACTTGGCAAAGAGCGTTGTGTGGAATCAATCATGTTATTTTGGGGAATTAAAAAGAACATTGAAATAGGAAAACGGGGCAATTTGACCTGAGGACAACATGAGGACAATGTTGTCATATTTAATTATGACTTGACATAACATGTCATATTTCAACTTTAAAGCAAATAAATTAAATCCAAAAGAAGGAAATATGATGAATTCATGTTAAAAAGTTAATGAAAATGCTGAAACAGAGAATGGAAAGAATGAAACAATGAAGTAACAAACTTACAAAGCATGTCTTTTTTTATGTTTTCCAATTGGGGTGTTCACCATTTTATCTATTTGTAATGTATTGTTACATATTTAAGCTATAACATCAATCAATTATTCCTGAAGCCACAATTAATCAAGCCACACCAGGGGTGTGGACGCTCTGTTTTCAGAATTATTTGCAGTATTTTTCAAGCCATTTGATAATACAATGCCTAAAAATCTGCTTCATCATTTGGGAAAAATACGATAATTGCCGAGGAAAAGAATTATCCTTCAGAGCCGACATCCTGCGTTGTTTTCAACTGTCTTCATCAGTCTGAAACCAGATGTTGAGGATGACTCATTTTCACTCCTGACACCTAAATAGAGGCAAACACTGGGTGATATTCCTATTTTTAAGCTACATAACAGGTGCAGTAGGGTTGGAATTGGTGTAAACAGCAGTCAGAAAACCTATAGAGTTCACAGACTGAATGGCAATATTACCCCTGTAGTCTATATTCTAGGGTGGGGGGGGGGAATCGATACAGCATAGTATCGCGACATTTCATGATACACAGGCGCCAAGTATCGAACTTTTATTATATACGTGTTGGTCAGTTTATTTCATTTTGCAGCAATAACATTGAAGTGATGAAAACAGATGTTTTCCTTGTGGGGACGTCATTTGAAATTGGAAAAAAGGTTAGAAATTGCAATATATCGCAGAATATTATACAATATGTTTAAAATCGCAATAATATCGTATTGTGGTGATATCGTATCGGGAGGCGTCTGGTGTCCCCCCCCCCCAATATATTCCTGACGTTCCACTTCCGGGATTGCTCCATTCCTGCCAGAAATTCTTCAGGATGTCCTTCTTTTCGGCCGGATGTCCGTCAGCTTCCCCTTTCTCTGTGTTGGCGCTCTAACCTCCGGTGGATTTCTGAGGACTATGGTTACCTGGTCCTCAGATCTCAGCAGGGTAAATCCAGACAGCTAGCTAGACTATCTGTCCAGTCTGAGTTTTCTGTTGCACGACTAAAACTACTTTTAGCGTACACACGTTCCACCAAAACAAGTTCCTTCCCGAGGCTGTTTTGCAGAGGTGCCGTGGCGCCAGAGCCAGAGCCAGAGCTGGGAGGAGGTCTCGGGGAAGACCCAGGACTAGGTGGAGAGATTATATCTCCAACCTGGCCTGGGAACGCCTCGGGATCCCCCAGTCGGAGCTGGTTGATGTGGCTCGGGAAAGGGAAGTTTGGGGTCCCCTACTGGAGCTGCTGCCCCCGAGACCAGATACCGGATAAGTGGATGAAGATGGATGGATGGATGGATGGATGGATGGATGGATGGATGATGGATGGATGGATGGATGGATGGATGGATGGATGATGGATGGATGGATGGATGGATGGATGGATGATGGATGGATGGATGGATGGATGGATGATGGATGGATGGATGGATGGATGATGGATGATGGATGGATGGATGGATGGATGGATGGATGGATGGATGGACCGTGGCGCCGTCCGGCACTTAGCGTCACCCATGACGATTGTGATTGGTTTAAAGAAATGCTGATAACCCAGAGCACTCCGTAGCGCTGTGGAGGACGCGAGACTATTTCCCCAGTAACAAAACTTTTGCTCCATTGGTTTGCCGATCCAGTCAGGGAGACTGAGGGGAAATGACACACAAAGTTAATGTTTTTTTGTTTTTTTAAAACCTTAAAGATTCAGGGCTTTTGAGGAAACATTCAGGATAAGAGCCCCAGAAGATGGCGGCGCTGCTCTGCCCCTGAACCACACCGGGCATCAAATCACAACTTGTTACCCTCTTTATAAAAACCCGACTTTCAGTCCATAGTTTGTCCTAATCTAATAATCTGTTTACATATATATATATATATATATATATATATATATATATATATATATATATATATATATATATATATAACGGGTTTTATATTTTACAACAATTTAATTCATTTACTTTATTTTGAAGTTAAAATCACACAACTTCCTGTATTTCCCTTTATAACTTTCTGTTACTTGACTTCTCTACTGCAGGATTGGTTCAACTCTGACGTAACTTCTTAATTACATGCAGGCATTTTTGGGGGAGCCGACAAATAATGACACGTGTTTAAACCCCCCCCCCCCAAAAAAGAAGAAACTCAAATATGAGAGAAATAAACAAATGAAAGAATAAAGACAGTCTATTTGTTTTATTAAGTTCCATTCAACAGCAGTGACATCACTAAACTCATATTTATAAATCTATAGAGAAGAGATTGAACATCAAAAACAGTCTGAGCCCACCGCAGTAGGCAGCATAATTCATTTATCAAACAATATCTACACTTACTGTGGAAAATATTTATTCTGTCTAAAAAATAGAATTAATTCTTGATGGCAGTAACACTGAGGGCCGTGAAATATCTAAAATAACTAAAATTGAAAGTGATAAAGTATTATCAGACATGTTTTTTTTGTTGTTTTTTTTTTTTATTCCCGTTCAGAAGTCCTCCCAGTTTGTGCACGGATCCACCGAGCCCTCCGTGTAACAATCACATGTTCTGCTCTCCACAGGATCCTTCACCTGAAAGGACAACATTAAACAGTTAGATATGTTCATTGCAATATGAGTTATCACAGAACCAAAAAAGAATATGCCAAATGTGGACGTGTCTTACTTTGGGAATCAGCGGAGGGCTTAATGTGGCTTTACAGAGTCCGTCCCAGTTAAATCCTTCAAACCACCTGAATAAAAACAGAGCATCACAACGCATGAAACCACGTTTCCAAGCACAGGCCTCAGTGTTTCTTTTTCTCCGGTGTAATAAACCTGTCGTCTTACTTGTGCTTCTGAATGGCCTTGGCCCCATTTCTCTGACCCCCCAGTCTCTCTGAAGGATTGCTCCTTGGTGATGGAAAGCAAAGACATCAATTATGAATTGATAATCAGATTCTGTCCTTTTCAAATGTGGTGTTACAGCACAAGTCGGTTCCAACACACCTGGATTGTTTCTTAGGCTACATCCACGCTTCTACGTTTTTGGATTTTTAAGCGGCGTTTTGAGACAAAAACCATCTCCACATGAGAGTTTTAGCTCTAGCAGCAGAACTAATCTCCGTCCATTTTAACACGTCTGACAACACATGTCACATGACCCTTCACGTACACTGGGCATGTGCAGAAAATACTTTGGAGAAAGAACAACAATGGTGACAAGTAAGATCAGGGATGTATTATCTTGGAAAGACGACGAGGTGGAACTGGAACTGAAAGGTTAGTCTATATCCACGACGTTCTACTTCTAGGATTGCTCCGTTGCCGCCGGAAATTTCGCTTATGTCTTAGGTCTGTTACCTTCCGCTTTCTTTGTGTTGTTATTTCAAACTCCGGTGGATTTCTGAGGACTATGGTTACCTGGTCCTCAGGTCTCTGCAGGGTGAATCCAGACAGCTAGCTAGACTATCTGTCCAATCAGAGTTTTCTGTTGCACGACTACATATGTTCCAAAAAAACAAGTTCCTTTCCAAGGCTATTTTTACAGTGACAAAATGCCAATAAACCAGAGCACGTTTTTCTCCCATCCCAGAATGCTGTGTGGACTAGCCAGACCTTCCTCCGCAGCATTGTGAAGGAAGGTCTAGCAATGCGAGACTAGTCGCAGCCCTAATTTGTATTGGGTTTTCAATATGTATCATCTGATGTTTTATGTGAAGCACTTTGTGCAGCGAGTGAAGAGACCTAAGCACCGGGGAAACGTGAGATTGTCTATTTGACCGAGCGAGTAGGCTCTTCTGGATTCTGGATTAACTGAAGACGATCAAAAGCAGACATACT
This sequence comes from Percina caprodes, assembly GCA_013375575.1. Lineage (NCBI taxonomy): Eukaryota > Metazoa > Chordata > Actinopteri > Perciformes > Percidae > Percina > Percina caprodes. Next base: position 3,901,801 of record JABXJD010000035.1, on the reverse strand, counting down.
AAGTGAGAAGAAAAGTGTGTTACAGTGAATATAGTGAATGCAAAATAAGAGGAAGGCATGCCTATTTCTTAAAAGGAAAAAAACAAGATCTGGTTAGCTGCTTAACATGAAGGTCGAACGACAAGGATAGATCAAATATTACCTGTAAATTACGCAGGTTGGAGTGGACAAAGGAAAGAGACCCAATACATCGCATGATCATGTGGACGATCTTTTTCTGGAGCAACAACCTACATTTTTGTCTTATCAGCAGTGTTTAAACACTCAAGTAGATAATATACCTTACTGAGTTTAAAAAATTTAATAAAATAGAGCAGGATATCATCCGCATATAACCGGTATACAATAGCAAGTGGACAGAGGATGGATTTTGTTTGGAAAAGCTCTATTTAAAAACATTTTTATTAGCTTTCACATTATAATTCATGGTATCAGAGGTTAATGTTAACAATACCTGCACAATTTCTTTATAACACTGGAGGCATTTTTGCTGATGGTTTTTGGGAAGTCGATTTGATCGATGCCTCGAATGGTTGCAGTGAGAATCTTTATGGGGTCTGAGTCGCAGAATGGGAGCCTGGAGAGAAAAACATGAGCCTGTCACCATCGCTTTAGTCTACAACTGGAGAAATGAGCGTAACAAGAAGAGCTGAAGACTGTAAAACCTACCCACCACTCAGAAGTTCAAACACAAAAACACCCAGTGACCAGAAGTCTGCAGATACACTGTGGCCTTTGTTCAGGATGATTTCAGGTGCCATGTAGCCCGGTGTACCGCAGAACGTCCACGTTTTCTTACCCACCTCAACCTTCTTCACACATCTGGAACCAATCTACAAAAGGCGGATATGAGTTCACTACCACACCTGGAGAACCCAGAATGCTACAATTTCATGTTGAAAATCTGAAAATAATTTCAACCTGGACGTTGTTTCCAATGCATTTTGTGTCAAAGTGACTAAAACAAACAAAAATCTTTGAAATTGGTGATTACTTAGCAACAGAAGAGAAGACGTCCGTTCTTGGAGACTTTCTGACCGCTTTGACTGCGATCTGTATGCATTGCTTATACATGCACGCTGTCCGCACCGCACCCGACCGCCAAACCGCAAGAATCATGAAACCCATTTTAGGATCCCTCTGTAGCTGTTGCCATAGGAGGCGAAGTTTGAAAAAACTCACTGTAGCAGCTGAGACCTAGCCTACTAGTTGGGGAACACAGCGCAAGCCCATATGGACAAAACAACTATGCTAAATAAACATATATGTTTATTTATTTATTTATTTATTTTCTTAAAGATTATCTTTTGGGCTTTTCCGCCTTTAATTTTTGACAGACAGTTAGGTGAGAGAGGGGGAAGACATGCAGTGCTTCTCCTGCCCCCGTCTTTTGTTCACATCTGTCCCTCAGACACTAGTCTATTTCGAGATGTTCCACTTTCGGGATTGTTCAGGTGCCGTGCAAAATTCCGCCGGATGTCCGGATAGACCTTAGTGGTCCCCTAATACTGTATCTAAAGTCTCTTTTATATAGACCTTAGTGGTCCCCTAATACTGTATCTAAAGTCTCTTTTATATAGACCTTAGTGGTCCCCTAATACTGTATCTAAAGTCTCTTTTATATAGACCTTAGTGGTCCCCTAATTGTGGGAATGCTGTTCCACAGCAGTCCCACTATTGTTATTCTGTTCTTTATTTGTGGGAATGCTGTTCCACAGCAGTCCCACTATTGTTATTCTGTTCTTTATTTATTGTGGGAATGCTGTTCCACAGCATTCCAACTATTGTTATTCTGTTCTTTATTATTATTATTATTATTATTTCGTCTTCCGTACGTTTTTTGGCTCTCCGTATCTTCTGCATACTTTCAGCTATTTAAACCATTCAACTTTTCAAATCTTCAGCTCTTTCAGCAGATTATTGGACTTCTTCAGCAATTTTTCTGCTATTTATACTTTTTCAAATATTAAGCTTTTAAACAATATTTTTTAACATTAAAGTCAATGAGAGCACACTTCAAATCCTTCAAATCTTCTTCTGCTCCCAAAACTTTCAGCGCCTTCATACTTTCACCTACAGACGTGGTTCAAACTTTAAACCATTCACAAAATATTTAGCTATCATGCAATGGCTTTTCAGATTGATATATTTTACAGTTTTTGTGAAAAAGCAGTTTAAGTATAGTGAACATTTTATGATTTTTCTGCGTTTATAATGAGTGTGTATTGCGTGCAGTAGAGTGAGGAGTGATGTCACTAGAGTGGAGAGAAAAAATCTTCTTTGTTCTCTCTCTATAACTCGCTCTCACGCCAACAATTCTAACTTGTCATGGACAATTTATACATCAAAACGTAGGTATTCTTGTCTAGTTTCAGCCAATGTGCTCATTCATGTGGTATGAATTATACTTTTTGCTCAGCGAGCTTTCAAAGGACAAGAGTTCAGGATCTTTCTCCATTCACTGCCATGTTAAACATCGTCCACATTTCTGAGCAAAACAGAGAGCAAAGGACTTTTTTAAATCGCTGATACGCCCACATTTATAAGTTTATCAACATGAATTTTATATCAATACGTTCACAAAGGCCTTCTGGTGCTCATGAGGAGGTTATTTGACTGAAATAACTTTTCATTTTGCCCATCTGACCATTTGTTTGAGAGCTGGTTTAGTGTCTCAGGAGCTGCGGTTTCCCCACAGTTGACACAGCAGCTGCATCGTTAACAGATCAAAGAGATGACATCACAGAGATGAAAGGCTTCCTAGCTGTGTTTACAAACATGGCCACTGATCATATGTAGCCACGGCAACCACTTCCCAGTCACTGCAATACTCTGTATGTCTGTCTGTCTCATTATATATTACAATGTATAGCACACTAAACAGATGCTTTAGTGGTGGTGTAGTGGTTATGACACATACTCTTCATGTGGGAGACTGGGGTTCGATTCCCACAGAGAAACTTCTGCATAAACTTTCCTACATTTTAACTATTCTTACTACTTAAGCTTCTTCTTACTGATTTATCCAGTTTAGCTTTAGCATTTGCAATTTTTACATCATTTTTACATTAGTGGTGTAATTCAACTTAATTATAACCATTCCTACTTTTTCAACTATTCTCACTACTTTTACTAATTTAAATTATATATTACCCTGTATAGTTTGTAAAGAAGACATTTCAGTGGTGGTGCAGTGGTTATGTCACATGCCTTTCATGCCAGAGACCGGGTTCAATTCCTGCAATGGCATCCCATCACCTAGTGTTAAAAAGGCTTTTAACCCGTTTATGATTATTTATTATTCGTACGTTTTTAATTGTCTGTATCTTCTGCAGTCTTTCAGTTATTAAAACCATTCAACTTTTAAAATCTAGCTCTAGCTCCTTATGGTGTAGTGGTGTTATTCAACTTAACTACAACCAGTTCTACTTTTTTCAACTATTTTTACTACTTAAGCTTCTTCTTACTGATTTAAGCTATTCATACAGTTTAGCTTTAGCATTTCAGCATTTTTCAACTATTCTCACTATTCAACCAGGTTAGCTTTAGCAATTCAGCTATTCAGCATTCCCACGCATTTTCTGCAGGAAATGCATTTTCTAGTTCTTACTTATTATTCCGTACGTTTTTTGGCTCTCTCTATCTTCTGCATACTTTTAGCTATTTATACCGTTCAACTTTTACAATCTTCAGCTCTTTCAGCAGATGATGGGACTTCTTCTACTATTTTTCTACTATTTATACTTTTTCAAATATTAAGCTTTTAAACAATTTTTTTTAACATTAAAGTCAATGAGAGCAAGCTTCAAATCCTTCAAATCTTCTTCTGCTCCCAAAATTTTCAGCGCCTTCATACTTTTACCTACAGACGGGTTTCAAACTTTACAACGTTCACAAAATATTCAGCTATCTGGCTATGGCTTTTCAGATTGATATATTTTACAGTTTTTGTGAAAAAGCAGTTTAAGTATAGTGAACATTTTAGGATTTTTCTGCGTTTATAATGAGTGTGTATTGCGTGAAGTAGAGTGAGGAGTGATGTCACTAGAGTGAAGCGCTTCGAAAAAATTATCTTACTCCGTTCTCTATAACTCGCTCCCACACCAACAATTCTAACCTGTCATGGAGAATTTATACATCAAAACGTAGGTATTCTTGTCTAGTTTCAACCAATGTGCTCATTTATGCGATATGAATTATACTTTTTGCTCAGCGAGCTTTCAAAGGACAAGAGTTCAGGATCTTCCTCCATTCACTGCCATGTTAAACATCGTCCACATTTCTTAGCAAAACACAGAGCAAAGCTCTTTTTCAAATCGCTGATACGCCCACATTTTTAAGTTTAGCAACATGAATTTTATATCAATACGTTCACAAAGGCCTTCTGGTGCTCATGAGGAGGTTATTTGACTGAAATAACTTTTCATTTTGCCCGTCTGACCATTTGTTTGAGAGCTGGTTTAGTGTCTGAGGAGCTGCGGTTTCCCACAGTTGACAGTTACAGCAGCTGCATCGTTAACAGATCAAAGTGATGACATCACAGAGATGAAAGGCTTCCTAGCTGTGTTTACAAACATGGCCACTGATCATATGTAGCCATGACAACCATTTCCCAGACACTGCAGTACTCTGTATGTCTGTCTGTCTCATTATATATTACAATGTATAGCACACTAAACAGATGCTTCAGTGGTGGCGTAGTGGTTATGACACATACCCTTCATGTGGGAGACCAAGGTTCGATTCCCACAGTGAAACCTCTGCTTAACCTTTCCTACTTTTTTTTAACTATTTTTACTACTTAAGCTTAAGTAGTACTTACTTAAGCAGTTTTTGTGAAAAAGCAGTTTAAGTATAGTGAACATTTTATGATTTTTCTGCGTTTATAATGAGTGTGTATTGCGTGCAGTAGAGTGAGGAGTGATGTCACTAGAGTGGAGAGAGTCGAAAAATTCATCTTACTTAGTTCTCTAGAACTCGCTCCCACGCCAACAAGTCTAACTTGTCATGGACAATTTATACATCAAAACGTAGGTATTCTTGTCTAGTTTCAGCCAATGTGCTCATTTATGCGATATGAATTATACTTTTTGCTCAGCGAGCTTTCAAAGGACAAGAGTTCAGGATCTTTCTCCATTCACTGCCATGTTAAACATCGTCCACATTTCTGAGCAAAACACAGAGCGAAGGACTTTTTTAAATCGCTGATACGCCCACATTTATAAGTTTATCAACATGAATTTTATATCAATACGTTCACAAAGGCCTTCTGGTGCTCATGAAGAGGTTATTTGACTGAAATAACTTTTCATTTTGCCCGTCTGACCATTTGTTTGAGAGCTGGTTTAGTGTCTCAGGAGCTGCGTTTTTCCCACAGTTGACACAGCAGCTGCATCGTTAACAGATCAAAGAGATGACATCACAGAGATGAAAGGCTTCCTAGCTGTGTTTACAAACATGGCCACTGATCATATGTAGCCATGGCAACCGTTTCCCAGACACTGCAAGACTCTGTATGTCTGTCTGTGTGTCTGTGTGTGTGTGTGTGCACGCACATGCAGACAGACAGATAGAGACATACACAGATAAATTATATATTACCCTGTATAGTTTGTAAAGAAGACATTTCAGTGGTGGTGCAGTGGTTATGTCTATTCATACAGTTTAGCTTTAGCATTTCAGCATTTTTCAACTATTCTCACCACTTCAACATCTTCTTACTGATTTAAGCTATTTCTCCAGTTTAGCTTTAGCATTTCAAGGTTTTATTTTTATTTATTTTTTTTACATTTTTTCACCTTTTTTACAGTAGTGGTGTTATTCAACTTAACTACAACCAGTTCTACTTTTTTCAACTATTTTTACTACTTAAGCTTCTTCATACTGATTTAAGCTATTTATACAGTTTAGCTTTAGCATTTAAGCTATTCAGCAATTTAACTATTCTCACTACTTCCACATCTTCTTACTGATTTAAGCTATTTCTCCAGTTTAGCTTTAGCATTTAAATTTTTTTAAATTATTCCACCTTTTTACACTAATGGTGTTATTCAACTTAATTAAAACCACTTCTACTTTTTTAACTATTCTTACAACTTTTACTGATTTAAGCTATTCAACCAGGTTAGCTTTAGCAATTCACCTATTTAGCATTTTTCAACTATTCTCACTACTTCAACATCTTCTTACTGATTTAAGCTATTTATCCAGTTTAGCGTTTCAATTTTTTCTACAACTTTTACTGATTTAAGCTATTCAACCAGGTTAGCTTTAGCAATTCAGCTATTCAGCATTCCCACGCATTTTCTGCAGGAAATGCATTTTCTAGTTATCCTTACTTCTTACTTATTATTATTATTCCGTACGTTTTTTGGCTCTCTCTAACTTCTGCATACTTTCTGCTATTTATACCGTTCAACTTTTACAATCTTCAGCTCTTTCAGCAGATGATGGGACTTCTTCTACTATTTTTCTACTATTTATACTTTTTCAAATATTAAGCTTTTAAACAATTTTTTTTAACATTAAAGTCAATGAGAGCAAGCTTAAAATCCTTAAAATCTTCTTCTGCTCCCAAAATTTTCAGCTCCTTCATACTTTCACCTACAGACGTGGTTCAAACGTTAAAACGTTCACAGAATATTCAGCTATCCAACTATGGCCTTTCAGATTGATATGTTTTACAGTTTTTGTGAAAAAGCAGTTTAAGTATAGTGAACATTTTATGATTTTTCTGCGTTTATAATGAGTGTGTATTGCGTGCAGTAGAGTGAGGAGTGATGTCACTAGAGTGAAGCGCTTTGAAAAAATTATCTTGGTTCTATCTTTATAACTTGCTCCCACGCCAACAATTCTAACTTGTCATGGACAATTTATACATCAAAACGTAGGTATTCTTGTCTAGTTTCAGCCAATGTGCTCATTTATGCGATATGAATTATACTTTTTGCTCAGCGAGCTTTCAAAAGACAAGAGTTCAGGATCTTTCTCCATTCACTGCCATGTTAAGCATTGTCCACATTTCTGAGCAAAACACAGAGCAAAGCTCTTTTTTAAATCGCTGATACGCCGACATTTTTAAGTTTGTCAACATGAATTTTATATCAATACGTTCACAAAGGCCTTCTGGTGCTCATGAGGAGGTTATTTGACTGAAATAACTTTTCATTTTGCCCATCTGACCATTTGTTTGAGAGCTGGTTTAGTGTCTCAGGAGCTGCGGTTTCCAACAGTTGACACAGCAGCTGCATCGTTAACAGATCAAAGAGATGACATCACAGAGATGAAAGGCTTCCTAGCTGTGTTTACAAACATGGCCACTGATCATATGTAGCCATGACAACCATTTCCCAGACACTACAATACTCTGTATGTCTGTCTGTCTCATTATATATTATAATGTATAGCACACTAAGCAGATGCTTCAGTGGTGGTGTAGTGGTTATGATACATACCCTTCATGTGGGAGACCAAGGTTCGATTCCCACAGTGAAACCTCTGCTTAAACTTTCCTACTTTTTTAACTATTCTTACTACTTAAGCTTCTTCTTACTGATTTATCCAGTTTAGCTTTAGCATTTGCAATTTTTTCACATAATTTTTTACATTAGTGGTGTAATTCAACTTAATTACAACCATTCCTACTTTTTCAACTATTCTCACTACTTTTACTAATTTAAGCTAATCAACCAGGTTAGCTTTAGCATTTCAGCTATTCAGCATTTTTCAACTATTCTCACTACTTCAACATCTTCTTACTGATTTGAGCTATTATACACACAATGTTTACATTAGTGGTGTTATTCAACTTAATTACAACCATTCTTACTTTTTCAACTATTTTTACAACTTTTACTGATTTAAGCTATTCAACCAGGTTAGCTTTAGCATTTCAATATATTTTTTGAATTTTCCCACCTTTTTTACATTAGTGGTGTCATTCAACTTAATAAAAATCATTCCTACTTTTCAACTATTTTTACTACTTAAGCTTCTTTTTACTGATTTAAGATAATCAACCAGGTTAGCTTTAGCATTTCAGCTATTCAGCATTTTTCAACTATTCTCACTACTTCAACATCTTCTTACTGATTTGAGCTATTTATCCAGGTTAGCTTTAGCATTTCAATATATTTTTGTAATATATACACTGTAATACTCTGTATGTCTGTCTGTCTCATTATATATTACAATGTAACTGTTTGTGTCTCCCTGTGTGTGTGTCTGTTTGTGTCTCCCTGTGTGTGTGTGTGTGTGTGTGTGTGTGTGTGTGTGTGTGTGCACGCACACGCAGACAGACAGATAGAGACATACACAGATAAATTATATATTACCCTGTATAGTTTGTAAGGAAGACACTTCAGTGGTGGTGCAGTGGTTATATCACATGCCCTTCATGGCAGAGACCCGGGTTCAATTCCCACAATGGCATCCCATCACCTAGTGTTAAAAAGGCTTTTAACCCTGTTATGATTATTTATTATTCCGTACGTTTTTTAATTGTCCGTATCTTCTGCAGACTTTCAGTTATTAAAACCATTCAACTTTTAAAATCTAGCTCTAGCTCCTTATGGTGTAGTGGTGTTATTCAACTTAACTACAACCAGTTCTACTTTTTCAACTATTTTTACTACTTAAGCTTCTTCTTACTGATTTAAGCTATTTATACAGTTTAGCTTTAGCATTTAAGCTATTCAGCAATTTAACTATTCTCACTACTTCCACATCTTCTTACTGATTTAAGCTATTTCTCCAGTTTAGCTTTAGCATTTAAATTTTTTTAATTATTCCACCTTTTACACTAATGGTGTTATTCAACTTAATTAAAACCACTTCTACTTTTTTAACTATTCTTACAACTTTTACTGATTTAAGCTATTCAACCAGGTTAGCTTTAGCAATTCACCTATTTAGCATTTTTCAACTATTCTCACTACTTCAACATCTTCTTACTGATTTAAGCTATTTATCCAGTTTAGCGTTTCAATTTTTTCTACAACTTTTACTGGTTTAAGCTATTCAACCAGGTTAGCTTTAGCAATTCAGCTATTCAGCATTCCCACGCATTTTCTGCAGGAAATGCATTTTCTAGTACTGTATCTAAAGTCTCTTTTATATAGACCTTAGTGGTCCCCTAATACTGTATCTGAAGTCTCTTTTATATAGACCTTAGTGGTCCCTAATACTGTATCTGAAGTCTCTTTTATATAGACCTTAGTGGACCCCTAATACTGTATCTGAAGTCTCTTTTATATAGACCTTAGTGGTCCCCTAATACTGTATCTGAAGTATCTTTTATATAGACCTTAGTGGTCCCCTAATACTGTATCTGAAGTCTCTTTCCCAAAATTCAGTCTTGGTGCAGAATTACAGCCAATAGAGCTGGTCCCACAATGAGCTTTGCTTGGTATGTGCCATTTCTGAGTCTGTAGCTATTGAGGAGGGAGGGGGGGGACAAGGTGGAGGCTGGGGGTTTGGCCTTGACCAACTGCCACTTTGCTAATTTGAAAGCCATGACGTCTTTTTCTCATGGGTAGGCCAAATTCTCTGGGCGGGCAAAGCAGAGAGAGGGGAGGTAACATTGGTCCTAACAACCTCATAAGGGGCAAGATTCCAGATCGGTCCATCTGAGCTTTAATTTTCTCAAAGGCAGAGCAGGATACCCAGGGCTCGGTTTACACATAATACCAATTCTAGCCACTTGGGGACCATAGGCAGGCTGGGGAACTCATATTAATGTTAAAAAAACTCATAAAGTGAATTTTTCATGCCATGGGAGCTTTAAAGAAATGGCAATAAACCAGAGGATTTTCTTTTTCTGCCATCCCGGGATGCTGTGTGGACTAGCCAGACCCTCCTCCTCAGGGCTGTGGAGGAAGGTCTGGCTATGCATTGGAAAATAGAGTCCAGGTTGAAAACTACTGAAATACCCCTTTAAGTTTGTAACCAATTGTAGTACCAGTTTGGCATAACCGTGCTGATCCAGGACTACATTTTTAGGCTTAAGGTCTCTATAGACGACACTTCGACAGTGAAGAAAGGTCAAGGCCTCAACAACGCAAGCCGTGAAGAACCTGGTGCTGCATTCGTCAAAACATCCTCTGAAACAGTATGTAGAAGTGTCGGTTTAAGAAATGGAAGGAGCCAAAACTACCAACCTTAATACAATGGACACAGAGATTAAAAAGAAATGTATATAATGGAACAAATGACGGAAAATCTGCAACTGAAAATGGACACTTTCATGCAAAGCTGGACGTGTGTCACACACTGTCTGGATGTCCAATAAGATGCGATTCATAATCTTTGTGTGTAACAAAGATTATGAAATTCACAGAAAAGGTCATATGTTTCTATATGGTCATAGGTTTATTTGTATTTCTATATCTTTATGTATTTATTTTCTCTTAGTCCAATGTCAGGGAATGTTCTGTTGTGTTTAAAAAAAAAAGCTTTAAAGCTTTAGTGCATAAGTTTTTTGATATTAATGATCGTCCGTTAATTAAGACTATCAGCTCCACACAACTCTCTCTATATTTCTCAGTATGGCTACGTTCAGAAGATTGTGTCGTCTGGTGTTTTTCCCACACAGAAGCTCAAGTGATGATAATTACCTCTTCTGAAGAGTCCATGTTTTTTTAATACTCCATGTCCTCCTTAGCTACTAGCAACTGCGTGGAGAAGGGGTGGGGGAGCGTGCACAATCTCATAAGGTTTGTATTATGTGGACGCGCCGACAGTTTTGTCATGACTTAGAATTCATCATGGGAGCGACAGAAACGACCCAAAAAAAGTTCATTTAAGCATCACAGAGAACAAAAACATGAGATGTGAGATGTAGACATATGTAAGACACCCAATCCTGCTCAGTCTTAAAAACTGTATTGTGACGAAAGCTTGGTAGGATTCTAACTATTTTATCACTATGATGACAAAAATACATCTTTCATCCAAAAAAACATACTTATCTTTGAGTAGACTGCATAAATCTCCACCAAGACAAGCTTCTGTCAAAATGTACAGACACTCAGTATCTCTAAAGGCTTTGTGTAGTCTGTGATCAAAACAAATACAAAACATGTTAAAGCGTAATTTCTTTTTTTTTTTTTTTTCTCAACCTAGACCCTATTTTTCTGTTTTTGTGCCTAAGTGTCTGATGGGAAAAACAAGCTTTGAAACTGGTCAAGTATTGACACAAGCTACAATGTAAGTGTGAGCGTTAATGGGTAACTTCACACCTTTAATTTCCGTAAACGTGCTGTTTTTGCCACTGACAGGCTCAGATTATTATGTTAATCTGATATATGTTGTTATTATTATTAAGTGTCTGACAACATTATGGAAAGGATCCCTACAGAGATAGACCTTTTTGTTAAAGAGTAAGATCACAGTAAGATTTTTCTTTAACATAAAAATCTCAAAATTGCTATCACCAATTTCACCAGACTCCATTTAAATAAACAGCAACTTTCATCATCGTAAAACACACTTTTTTCAAAGTCGACAGAAACAACATAAAACTATTAAAACATGTCTTGGTTCGTCTTTCCACTGTTCCAACAATCACCACTGTGGTTTGCCTGAAATAAAGTCTCAATTCACTCATTTACATTTGGAAATATGCTGCTCTACACACGTTAAAAGTTGTGATTATTTACATGGAGTCTGGTAAGTTTGGCGATGGCCAGTTTGGAGCGGTTTCTGGTTAAACAAAAAGGATCTTACTCTTTCACAAAAAGGTCTATCTCTGTAGGGCTCCTTTCATTAATCCTGTAAGACACTTAGAATAATAATCTGAGTCTGTCAGTGGTAAAACCAGAAATTTAACGTGACCATTTGCCCTATAGGGTTACATTTGCAGTCCCGTTCGCGGCTGCCGGTTCCAGCGTTATCACTCAATACCAGACCAACTTCAAAGATTTAGTCATCTAAACACCAATGCATAGGAAAATAGGGTCCAGGTTGGAAATCATTGAAATTGTTGTAATATCATTAACAAACAAAACAATCTATGATTAGATAACTTTTTTAAAAACAGACACCTGGCTATGAATGGACAATGAGCCTCCATTAGGATCCGCCCCTCTCTCAGGATGTGCTCTCGTTGACCGTTGTTGAGGATCAGCTTCTTCTTAAGGACCCTCATGGCGTAAAGACACTTGCTGTTGCTCTTCAGTTGCACCTGACAGAGGCGGAAATCAATTGATTACATTATAGAAACATGGAATCTGGAGGATGCTGATTGTGTGTGAGCTGCTATAAGATCAACCCTCACCAGGTCTACGTGACCAAACTCCCCAACTGCTAGAGTGCAGATAATCTGGAAATCACTTAAGGTGGAAGACGAGAAGAGATCGGGATCCTTGTCTGACCTGTTCAACATCAAAACACAGGTGAGCTTATGGAGTTCTCTAACGGTGAAAGTTATTAAGGCTGCCCCCTTTAAGTCGAGAGACTTGGACTTCTTCTGCCTATTAGTCGTGTTTTTAATGCTTATTCTCCTGAATGACTAATTTCCAAGAAACTTATAAGCACATCTCTGGTAAAGTTGAACTGGTGCTTTTGCGTGATTCTTTATGGAGTTTTACAGATTTGTAGATTAAATGAACTAATTAATTTGTTGACAAAAATCACACAAGTGTTAATCAACCAAGAATTTCTTAAGTTGAGGAAAGCCTTAGAAATAACATGTTATTGTTGTAGAAAAGAGTGTAATGCTCCTCACTTGATTTTGGATTCATGGCTTTGTAGCACGTCATGACTACGGTCAAATACCAAACCATCAATGACGTCTTTGAAGGTCCTGAAACACAGAAGCAAATGATTAGTCTCAATAATCTCTGGATAAGTACATCAATTTATGACCAATTTAAGAGTGTAGTGCAGCAAGTAGTCAGGGTCATATCCAAGGACAATTGCGTGACAATAATTTCTTCCGCTCTCCGTGTGTCGCCCTTCTCAAACTTTGAGCTAGTGAGCTACACGCTGCAAATTGAAAGGTTTTAAAGAAAATTTGGATCTTGCAACAAGGCAGGCCTGCTTGGTTCTTTCGGAGAATGATGGTGAAGATTTACAAAGAATATATTTAGGGCATCTCTTCTCTAACTGGGACGTTTTGGGACCAATTGTGGAGCAGATACACACCGAGATACACTGGTAAGAGCTTATGATGTTTAACTATGTATCCAGCTATTTTAAATAGTTAAAACTTTAATAGACGTTACTGTATTGAGAACAGTTAACGTCATTTAATATTATGGGGGGAGGGGGGTTCCTTCATGAGACTATTCTGCAGAGCCACCAACGCTGCATCCGGAGCGTCCCAGAGCGTTTTTTACTCCTATCCCCGAAGGCATCTGTGGTGCAGCCATACCTTACTGAACAGCGCTATGGTGATAGGTTTGGCAGTGCGAGACAATGTGGCAACTGAATCAGTTACTAATTTTCTGTGCAGTGACCAAATATCCACTTACTCCCTGTCTATGACCAAGCACGTAACTTCCCTTGCAGCAGCAATGACATTCAAAGTCCGGACATCCTCTCTAAAGACAGAGTAAAGATGAAAATCTTAATGTTATAAATGCAAAAAAAAACATTGATAATTATAATGGCACGGATGCCAGTTCTTACCACAATCAGCTTCTGTACTCTTGCACAATTTCCTCTGAACGTTAATCATTTCCAGCTTACCCCCACAGAGCTTTCTCTCCAAACCACTGTCTCTCAGAGAGCTTAGAAAGGACAATCTGTTCTTCATGGCCTGGCTTCTTTTCTGTCACTTTCACCTGTCGGGCACAAAAGAGATTTTTTAGTTTTTTTATTGAAATAAACAAGGTAATGTAGAAAAATCTTCTACGTCAACCATCCCCATCATAAAGCAATTTCTGACTCTGCCGCTGACATTTTGTCCTCTACAATTTAAATATTTTGTTCCCCCCTGAAAGCCTCATTTCATCTGTGCAGAAAGTAGAGAGCGTCAATCTTTACCTGGCCTTTGCTAATAATATAAAAGGTGTCTCCTGTGGCGCCTTGTCGAATGATGTAGTCACCTTCACTGTAGTGTGTCTGTAGAACATCCATGACAGATAAAGAGAGAATCTTTTAAAAAGAGCATGAAAAGACAGCAAGGAAAAAAAAGCCCCAACTCTCCTACAGATATAAAGATGAGGGTTGGTAACAATGAAGGATTATATTCTGACTCTGCCCCAGCACCTGCATGCAAAGCAAAGCAAAGCAAATAGAAAATACAGAGTGGCTGCCTGTAAAACAATCATGTTTACACACGTCTGTGTGAATACATAATCTATCTGCTGGATTCCGTATGAAGAATAAGTGATGGTTACACGATGCCGTGCTTCAGATTTTAAGTACTTAATCTGTACCTCCTCCATGAGATCACACATTTTCATGATGATATCCTCTGGCAAAGACTGGAGGAAGGGAACGCTGCAGACACAGAAACATGTCAAACAATATTATTATTAATAATAATACCTTTATTTTTAAAGTACCTTACATACAGCATACATAAGATAAATAAGTTCATAACAATAGATCAAATCCCAATACAAATAAAAGGCACAGAGCTAAAAGTAGTAAAAGTGGAAATAGAAAATGCTAAAAATGAATTACATTTAACTATAAATAAGTTAGTTGCAGTCCTGTGTGTGTGTGAGTGTGTGTGTGTGTGTGTGTGTGTGTGTGTGTGTGTGTGTGACAGACTGGATCAAAGGGGGTTTTCCAGGTTGTCTTTATTTTCTTGGAGCCTAATTGTAACAAAGACAGAGGAAGGTAACGGACATCCGGCCGAAATGAGGGACATCCGGCACTGGAGCAATCCCGGAAATGTAACATCGTGGATATAGACTACTAGTTAACTAAATGCTAGCCTGAATAACTTCAGTGGCTTTTAAAAGTGTCATCACAGTTTGCATTTCTAAGCTGGGTAGGGTGTTCCACATATAATCTGTCATATGGATGTTAAAGCAACGTCTCGGGTTACGTATGTAACCCTTGTTCCCCGAGATAGGGGAACAAGACACTGCGTCGGTTACGACACTATGGGAACGCCTTTAGGCACAGTGTCGTAACCGACGCAGTTTGAGTTCCCCTCGAAGGGGAACGTCTCGGGTTACGTATGTAACCCCATTATTTTTTATTAAAATAATGTTTCTCAAGTGGTTCATCAACGTGATGAACGGCACCGAGATCTGTAGTTCAATGAGACATAATGGACCTGAGCACTCTAGTGCTTCGGTTACGACACTATGCCTAAAGGCGTTCCCATAGTGTCGTAACCGACGCAGTTCGAGTTCCCCTCAAAGGGGAACACTAGAGTACTTTTCCCGCTTCGGCCCCCACAGGTTGGAAGTGGAATTGTCCCATTATGTCTCATTGGAACTACAGATCCGCTACCCGATCTGGCAAACTTGCATAGTGCGGTTATAGCTGGTAGAGAGCCGCAAAGCCAATGCAGAAGTGCCGTTCACCCTGTTACGAGTTGATGAACACTTGAAAGGGTTTTGGAAACATTATTTTTAAGGTACAAAAAGTTCTCCAGTGTTGCTTTAATATTTCGGTCCGTGTTAAAAACCCTAAATGCAGTATTGTGGCAACTGACTGACAGACAACATGACCCTGGGGACATTGTGTTGAAGGTATTAGAATACAAAGCAGCTTTCCCGGGGGGCCTGCTCCATGTCAAATGAAGTGTATCGGCCCAGCGTTCACCTGCTGAGCAGCTCCATTGAATGAGAAAGGCTGTTGAGACTGCTCTGCATAAGTATGGTCTGGTAGCTTTTTCCATCAAGAACCCACAGCTTGCTGTCCGTTCGTGCTGCGGATAAAAAAGACAAAAGACGGAGGAAGTGATGAAGGTTGTTGTGACAGTGACACTGGAGCTCAGGTGGAAACGCAACCAAGAAGCAAGTATTAAAACGGATCTCAAAGACACGGATGGATGTGGACTGAATGCAGGATCAGCTACAGACTAAAGAGCAGGCCAGGACTCTAATAGATCATTTAGATTAAAAAGAAATCTAAGTGCTTGTTTTCTTACGGAGAAGGACTTTTAATATAAATCTAATCTGATTTCCTTTACTTTTATTACTCTTTCTTCATAAAAGAGCCTCAAAGACGGTGTTGTAAATTAGTAATGACCCGTATTGATTTACTAAAGCTTGCTGCAAACAGAAGTAGACATCCTCTAGATCAGATGGTGGATATAATTATACGGTCTAGAGTCTAGACCGTATAATTATATCCACCATCTGATATATTGTTGCAGCCCTGATATCTAAATTTCCCCTCATTTGGATACACCCCATCGGTTTTCATTTCATCACCATATGAGACGCAATTCAGGGCCATTGCTTTACTTGGATCTGAACGCTGTTTTTCTTATAATAAGAAAAACATTGCTTTCAAAAGGAGGATTTTCTGACATTTTTCTGAAGTATATAATTTGCCACAGTGCACTTCTGTGACCTAATGTTGAACCCTGCACCTTTATCACTGTCACAATGAAAGAGACCACATGAACAAAAATCTCTATTGATGGTCACAGGTGGAAAAAAAAGAAAGTAATTCCAGATCTGGAAGGAGATAAATACAATGGGGCCTGAACAGATTTGAGGAAAGGGCTGACAGAAATAGACAGGAAAACGGACAACAGACATGGGATGAGCATTGTTGCCGGAGAGCAGCATAATAGTAAAGAAGAAATTGGAATTGGCCGCAAAAGATAAAAAAAAGCAGTAGAAAAAGATGGAGGAAGGAATGAGATGCTTAGGGCCCCTGCAAGGCATTTCATTTAAACTGATCCTAGCAGTTTCCACAACCTATTTATTTGTGAAACCAGGTCAGATGCTCGTGGGGATGGCTGAGCCGAATGTTTCCCCACAGGACTCTGTAATCAGAATGACAGAATGACAGCACAATTTCTATTTTCTAAAGAATATCACATATTCTCGCACCAGAAATGCATATATAATAGGTTAAATTCCAAACAGGAGACGAGTGATTTGAATGCAAACCTTTCCTGAAAATTGTTATTTGAAACTGTTGCAAAGAATTGCGTGTTGGATTGCAGGGAAGGGATGTGGCAGTCAGACAGCTGGGTTATGCAGTAAAGCAGAAAATGTTTCTCTGGGAAGACCCTTTGAAGCTTTGGCGTAGTCTAAGATCTCAAAAGGTCTTTGATTTTAAATTCAACAGACGTCTGTCAAAGACCACTGGCGGATATCTGCATACTTGTCATATTCTCTCAATTCTCTAAAATAAGAATTATTTAGTATATTCCCGCCAAATCAAAATGAATCAAATCAACAAATTTCCAGCGATATCTGCATGCAAATAATAAACCAACACAATGCTTTGATACCTGACACTAGAGCTGCAAAGATGAATTGATTTGTTGTCACTTATTATTTTAATAGCCAACTATTTTGATAAGCGATTAAACGGTTTGAGGCTTTTTTTTTGTGGATAAAAGATTACAATTCTCTGATTCTGGCTTCTTAAGTGTGAATATTTTCTAGTTTCTTGTCTCCTCTGTGACAGTAAATTGAATATCTTTGAGTTGTGGACAAAACAAGACATTTGAGGACGTTATCTTGGACTATTTGGGAAACACTGATCCATATTTTTCACCATTTTCTGACATTTTAGAGACCAACAAGTAATCCATTAATTGTGAGGATAATCGTTAGTTGCATCATTGCATCGATGCCTCGCGATGCAGACCTAGACAATTCTGCATCGATGCAGTGACGGACCATAATCGATTATTACCTACTGATGTTACTTGTTGATTTTTCGGTCATTGCTTTTTTTGTTTCTGCTTTTTGGCTGCTGTGTTCAGACTCCGCTGCATTCAGGAAGTGTCTTTTTTGAAGAACAGATACAATATCAAGGGGAGTTCATATATATCCAACTATATCCGAATATTGAACTGTCATGCATCGGGATAGCGAATCGATTCAAATCAGGAGAATCGGAATCGAAACGTGACACCAGTGAATATTCACACCCCTAGTTGCAGCCCTACCTGAAACAGAGTAGGTGTGGGAGCAGTTGTAGAGGAGAGCCAGCTCTCCGAACATGTCTTCCGGCTCAATTGTGAGAAGCCTCAGTCCGTCTTTTGTCACATCCAGCTGCCCTTCTGTTAATAAACACAAAGTGAAGGAATCTAGCACGCACATAATACTCCAAACTGTTATCTGCATGTGTTTTTTTGTGTCAGGAAGTGCAGAGAGACTGCCAAGAACCATCAGCTGTCTGACACAGACTGTACAAACAACAGATATGCAATCATCCCCGAGCATAAAGGCCACCTCCACGTCTCGCTGGTAAGGATGACAAGCAGAAAAATAGGGAGCAGCGCCTCTCCATTAGCTGTCACATTACAAACGCAGCCAAGATTCCCGAGGACAATCAGGCACTGATGAACTCTCTGCAACTACCACAAAGCAGAACCTCTTTTGTCTTTTGTATCGAGTTGACCATCAATGTGGGTCAATGTGGGTCGTTATCCCAGATGCCTTGTCTTTTCTTGCTCAAACATGCAATTCCCACTTTGTCTGAGTGCAGGGTCAAATAACTTTGTAAGGGTACAGAAGCGTATTACTGGCCATTTCAGTAGATTTACTCACTAAAATTGTTGTAGAAAAACACAATAAGTATGGAAACTAAATGCACACTCCCTGCAATACTGCATTACTTCATATACTAAGTTACTCCTCTAGCAAACTAGTATTCTCATGGAATAAATCAATAAAGCATTGAGACCATTTAACACACTGGGTAATAACATTCAACACATGAACTGGTTGCTATGGACTTGTCACTAGGCTTCCTTAGTCATTTTATATTTTAGCAAAGGTAAAGCTGCTTAATCTCAACATTATCCAAAACTCCACTCACAAGATATGTTCATGTTCTAACAAGATATGTTCATGTTATAACAAGATATGTTCACGTTATAACAAGATATGTTCATGTTCTAACAAGATATGTTCATGTTCTAACAAGATATGTTCATGTTATAACAAGATATGTTCATGTTATAACAAGATATGTTCATGTTATGACAAGATATGTTCATGTTATAACAAGATATTTTGACATTATAACAAGATATGTTCATGTTATAACAAGATATGTTCATGTTATAACAAGATATTTTGACATTATAACAAGATATGTTCACGTTATAACAAGATATGTTCAAGTTATAACAAGATATGTTCATGTTATAACAAGATATGTTCACATATTAACAAGATATGTTCACGTTATAACAAGATATGTTAAAGTTATAACAAGATATTTTCATGGTATATTGAAATAACAATATAATGGTGTTGTTTAACTTGAGTTGTATGTTAATAACGTGAAAATATCTTTTTACAACGTGAAAATATTGTTTTAAAAAGTGAAAATATTGTTTTAAAAAGTGAAAATATCTTGTTATGACAATAAACTTTTCACCTAATAATAAATAATTATACTTAAACTAATATGTTTTTCTTTTTTCAGGTGTGGCAGCAATAAGCTTCCGTATAATTGTAATGTGAGCCAGACGTAAAAAAACAAAAAAAAACAATGAATAATTAATAATAAAAAGAAATAATAATAATTGTATTAATAATTAATTAAAAAACAATTAATAGAATCTAATACTTTTATCTTGCTGTACTGAAGCACCTGTTGTCTTGAGGAAATGTCCTCAAGCGTGATTAATGTTTGCAATTGTAAGAAGGCAACGGTTTACCTTCCAAAACATAAGCCTGAGCCCCATTGGTCCCCTCCTGGATGACATAACAGCCTTGATTGATGGCGGTGGGATACATACAGGCTATGACGGCTCTGATTTCTCCCTCATCAAGGTTCTTCAACAAGTCATTCTTTAAAAAGGCTGCCTCAATCAACCTCTGGGACCTGAGGGCACAAAAGGAAGGTAGGACACCGATGTAACATTTAAGCGCAAGTTATACAACATGCGTTGAATGCATGCGTTGTTTGAAAATGGTTTGAAATATTGAATGGTATCTGAATCATGCAAAAAGTAGTCGCAGAGCCTAGCCTTGAACATTTTGAGAGACACATTCAGTGATAGAGCAGCAGCTGAGAGAACACTGTGTGCTTACTCCTGGCTTTTGTCACAGCTTCTGTGTGAAACCATGGCGAGAGTCACCGGGTCCAGAGTGAAGGGCTCAGAAATCACAGTTCTCCTGTTAGCTCTGTGTGAGTCCTCACTTTGAACCGAGCATGCTACAGGGAAAAACACACACACACACACACACACACACACACACACACACACACACACACAATAAGTCAGGTTTCTGACCATATTTGATGCTTTAAAATATGACATTTAATTAGGGCTGGGCGATTTGGAGAAAATCTAATATCACGATATTTTTGACCAAATCCATCGATGTCGATACCGCAATGACTATTGGTGCTTTCACAAAATATGTACACAATGAGATTTTTTATAAATAATCATCTGTAATGTGGATATAATGACTAAGTGGGTAAAGGCCAATAATAGAACAGCTACAACAGTCTGGTAAGTCCAGAAAATGACATCACTTTACTGTAATGCAGCCTTTAAAACCAGGAAAAGACACTTATGTCATATTAGGATATCCAAAATCTAAGATAACATAGTACAGTAATACAGTATGAGGCTAGATATCGTCTTAAAT
The DNA here is from genome assembly GCA_013375575.1 of Percina caprodes. Lineage (NCBI taxonomy): Eukaryota > Metazoa > Chordata > Actinopteri > Perciformes > Percidae > Percina > Percina caprodes. Next base: position 3,881,087 of record JABXJD010000035.1, on the reverse strand, counting down.
AGTGGACATTGTAAAATTGTGATACGACACAACTGTTTTAAAGTCTACATTAAAATAAAGTCACGTCATTTTTTTACTAACCAACCTTAATAGCTGTTTCATTATTTTCCTTTACCCACATTTTTAAAAAATCAATTATTTCTCAAAACTGTCATTACGTTACTATTTTATGAAAGCACCAATTGTCAACCCTTCAATTTCTTGATTATTCTGTTTTAGATCACGAGGAGCCAAAATCGTACCCGCAATTAAACCTTCGATTATTTGCCCCGCCTTGTATAGTAGCGATTGGCCAATTATCGGCCATGGCCGGTTGTCGGGGACGATATTATTACTATTACAATGATCTGTATCAGCGTTATATTAGATCGATAACCAATAAAGTGAATTAATTAAAAAGTGCGCTACTTTGGCTCCGCTACGGCTCAGTTAGCAATCTGCAACACCTGAAAACAAACTGTTAGCATATTAAAACTTCAGGAAACTGTTTTTGTTTTTGACTTTGTATTAAGTTTCAGTTTTATTAAATAATTCCTTAAATAATTTAAACAAATGTTTGTATTGGAATTTGTAATAAATGTTTCATTTTGACTGAAAGATTTTCATTTTTACTGTACAGTAAATGTAGCCTGGACGCCAGCCGAATTTAGCCCCGCCCACAACATTTTAGGTCGGGAAGTTCAGTCTGGACTTGATCCAATGTGGAGCAACGATGCTCGAACCAGAGCTGTTCAGACCAATCAGATTGTCAGGGCGGGGCTTTATACGATGATGGACAGATGATCAACAGTAACGTAATCAACCACGTCACCAAAGAGCGCTCATAATAAAAACAAACTTATTGTAAAGGCTGCCATGATACTTCTCAAAGCTCAGACATGGAGATTCCTCCATCACGTCTGTTACAGAAGATATGGACAGCGCATTCATTTTAAAAGAGGAACAGAGAACCGCGATCAAGGCATTTGTTGATCAGAAAGATGTTTTTGCCGTCCTTCCTACAGGATTTGGCAAAAGTTCAACATATGTCACATAATCCGTTGCTCTGATTGGTTGTAGGTCTTTCCAATTGAGTGCAGAGGCATTATCTTTCCTGGTTCGGTTGAAACACGCCCCCATAATCCCAGCCCAATGGGACAGAATCAGACTCATAGTCTGACTAGAACCTGAGTATTGACGTCAGGCCACAGTAAATACATATTGGTTCCAAATATCACTTTCATTAACTACTAATAATCAGTATTGGTATCGGCTTTGAAAAAACAGTATTGGTCAACCCCTACTACATAGCATCCGCCTATACTGCCTATAGATACCACGGGCCGGTGGCCCTCATATGCACACCGTGTTCGGTACCTGCACTAGCTGCAGAGGATCCTGGGAGGGAGACGGTGGCTCGGTAGCGATCCAGTTCCTCCTGCAGTCTCCGAATGAGTTCATCCTTTGTATCCAACTCTAACTCTAATTCATCTATTAGTGTGTCTCTCTGGCGAAGCTCCTCAATCTTTAGTTGCAGGGCAAACTGGAGGTCCCGAAGGGTACCCATTACCTGCAAACACCACGTTAAATATATCTCTTTCTAAACCCAAATATGGACATTTATAGAGTGGTGCACAAATGTACAATTTCTGTCTGATTTTGAGTTGCAATGAGGCCACCTTTGCAGCAGTCTCAGTTAACTTAAAGCTTGACAGTGATCTGCATCTTATCCATTAATTATACCAATATTATTAATATTAACAATATAAACAGGGAATCAATAAGGTACAATGGCTTTACTTAAGCGAGAAAGAAAAAAAAGGGAGTTTTCTGTATGCATCTTAAACATAATATCCCCATAAGTGCTTGAAATAGATAGACAGAAATACAAGCAGCCAGGCCGATAAACACAATAGAGATGGATGGATGGATGGATGGATGGATGGATGGATGGATGGATGGATGGATGGATGGATGGATGGATGGATGGATGGATGGATGGATGGATGGATGGATGGATGGATGGATGGATGAAAACCTTTTTCAACAGGCTGAATAGGAAAAAAACAACTCAAATCCAATCCATCTCACAGTTTCCCCTGCAATCAAAACTATACAGATATATCTTTGATTTATAGCTTACAGTATTTCTTCTACTTTATTTGGTTTCCAGGAGTAGAAAACATTCAGGCTACAAATGCATTATAGACACAATATGTCTATGCAGTTTGTATTTTACCATTTTTTCTCATTCGTGTTTCACACTCACACAAACTCACTGTATGAATTCAAGGACACTTCAAAAAAGAAAGAAATTAAAAGGGAGGAAAGTAGCAGTGCTATTGTAATGTCAAAGAGATAAAAACACCTCCGATTGAGAAAAGGTAATTATCTGTTAAGTCACACACACTTTGTGTCCCTGCAAAGAGAAAATATAGATTTTTCTCTGAGCCATTCGCACTGATAATAGCTTTTTTTTTTAAAACATGAGTGAGTTGCTAGAATGTGACAACAACGTTTCTAATAGACAGTTTGTTAACACACATGCACGCTCTGTTCTGCAAAAAAAGATGTGTATATATCTATATCATGCCGTACTGTTTTTCACATCACATCACACACACACACACACACACACACACACACACACACACACAGATCACGTACCACCTGCAGCCTGTCTGACGCTGTGGAAGTCTTTCTCACTTGTTTGTCCCTGTCTGGCAGCAGACAGTCCACCCGACAGGTGTTGATCTCCTTTACACTCGCTCCAGTGAAAGATGCTCCTCTCTTGCTCGGGGGGCTGCACAGGGCTGGGTACAGACACCGGCACAGACAGCAGCCAATCACATGACCAAGACAGTGGAGAGGAGACCATGCATCCGGGAAGCTGTAATAAGAAATGCATGGGCTGGATCCCAATTGGGTCAGACGGTCTTTGGGGTGTTTCCGAGCCCAGGGGAAGGTCTCCGGCAAACTGAGCGGGGAGCATCAGTCATTTTATCCCCCAGACATTTCGCGCATGTGGAAGAGTGTAAAGTAAAAGCCGGCTGTGTGCACTGAGAAGAGGTTTTTACTCTCCATCCATTGTAGCTATAGAGATAACTATATAGCATAAAGCTTAGATATATACCATAATGCTAAATGCTGTTAGGTATGCTGTTAGGGTTAATGATTGTGTTTCACTATAGTCACTATTTCTGACTAATGTTTAATAGTTAATAAATGTGTAGTAGGTAGTAAACAGTTTTGGGAGGAAATTAAGACACTGGCCCATAGCTTTGTACAACAAGACCGACGCAAAGACGAGAATGAGAATGTAGGATTGATAATATTAATAATTAGGCTAATAACTAGAGAGTAATTATGTTTTTTAAAGGTTGATTTTTTTTTTTTAATCACTTTAAGATCCCTAACTCCAGCGATGCCCTTCATCATCCTTTCCCCCTTTAATATTCAATTATGGTCTAATTATCTCAAACAGAAGTAAGAATAATAATAATTTGTCATTTTTTCCCCAGCCATACAACCCTCCAGCCAGTAGGTGGCAGTGGTGTCACCTGAGAGCAGCAGCAGCAGCAGCAGCAGCGCATCTGCGGTAGAAGAAGATGGGCCGTTGACAAGAGAAGAACTCCTGCGGCTATCTTGAGTTAGCAAATATAACGTTACTGGAGTGTATTTAGTTTGTTAACATTTGAACGCGTTGTTTTTTATTCGCATTGAAAATGATCCTTACCGTGAAACCGCTTCAAGGAAAAGAATGCAGCGTACAGGTAAGTTGAGCACCGCCGGGCTAACGCTAGCTAACTGCTAATTGTTCACTCCCTAGCTTGATCCGCGCTAGCTAGCTAGCTAGCCTCTGTAGGCAAGCTAGCTAGCTAGCTATATGTTTAAATGTAACACTCCAGTTTCTTTAAATGTTTATCAGTTACTTTTCGAAATACACATGAACCCCTCTTCATATCGGCATGAATTCACCGCATAGCCCTTATTTAAAAAATGAAATCCCTTTTAAGGCTGGTTCGCCTCTAACTCCCGTTATTTCCCTACAAGCATTGGAGCTAGCATTTACAAGGCTGTTTTTTAAACGGTCCGGCGCATTGGTCACTCCACATAAAATTCTGCATATCATCATATTCTCTGGTCCAGTTCAGCTAAAAACACAACAACACCGAATTCCTTTACACAGACAGTTGCCTCGTTCATTGACTCACAATAGTACGTCACAGCACTATTTATATATACGAAAAACACAAAAGATTTTTCTGTACAAAAAGGTGAAACACTGCTGTACATTAACGATATGAGACTGCCTGCTGTTAACTCTCTCCTCCGAGTTACAACGTTGTGCAACAACGTACAACACTGGTGGATATTGGGAGCTATGTAAGTCCTTATTTGGTGGTTCTGGTAGCGAAGGGAAGTCCCTTTGCAAATAGTTCAATAGAGCAGTATCTCTGTGGTTGGTTAGCACAGTGGTTATAACTTAGTTAGCAATTAACTTACAAGTTACTAATGTTAAACGTGATGAAGCGATGTCACACGTGTTTTAGGCTACACCATGTGTTGTCACATACAGCAAACATCCACTCACTGTCTGCTAGCTGCCTGTCCACTGAACACACTGTAAAAAACATCTCACTATCTGCTAGCAGCCTGTCCCCAGAACACACTTTAAAAAACATCTCCTCACTATCTGCTAGCTGCCTGTCCCCTGAACACACTGTAAAAAACATCTCCTCACTGTCTGCTAGCTGCCTGTCCCCAGAACACACTGTAAAAAACATCTCTTCACTATCTGCTAGCTGCCTGTCCCCAGAACACACTTTAAAAAACATCTCCTCACTATCTGCTAGCTGCCTGTCCCCTGAACACACTGTAAAAAACATCTCCTCACTGTCTGCTAGCTGCCTGTCCACTGAACACACTGTAAAAAACATCTCACTATCTGCTAGCAGCCTGTCCCCAGAACACACTTTAAAAAACATCTCCTCACTATCTGCTAGCTGCCTGTCCCCTGAACACACTGTAAAAAACATCTCCTCACTGTCTGCTAGCTGCCTGTCCCCAGAACACACTGTAAAAAACATCTCTTCACTATCTGCTAGCTGCCTGTCCCCAGAACACACTTTAAAAAACATCTCCTCACTATCTGCTAGCTGCCTGTCCCCAGAACACACTGTAAAAAACATCTCACTATCTGCTAGCTGCCTGTCCCCAGAACACACTTTAAAAAACATCTCCTCACTATCTGCTAGCTGCCTGTCCCCTGAACACACTGTAAAAAACATCTCCTCACTGTCTGCTAGCTGCCTGTCCCCAGAACACACTGTAAAAAACATCTCCTCACTGCCTGCTAGCTGCCTGTCCCCAGAACACACTGTAAAAAAACATGGTCTCTGTAGACAGCCCAAGGTCTACAAACGGCAACAAAAACAAACTGCCCACCTGCACCACTAAGCATACACAAACAAAGTTCCAGCTTTCCAGCCAATAATCAACAAGAAGGATTTGGGGGTGGGGGGTTAGTGCACGGAAGCACAGAAGGGAGGGGACGGGATGAGGAGGGAAGATCAAGCTAGTCTTGTTTAAAATACATCTAACGTCAACAAGAATTAACGTCACCCAACATCGCTTAGAGCACCTTTTAAAGGTCACATTATGCCAATTTTCAGGTTCATATTTGTATTTATTATTTCTACTAGAACATGTTTACGTGCTTTAGTATTTAAAACTATTACTACTATTATTTTTCTCATACTAGCTGTCTCAATATTGTAACTGTATTCACCTTCTGTCTGAAACGTTGTGTTTTAGCGCCCTCCCGAAAAAACTCAGTTGGCCCTAAATGGCCAGTATTTCTGGGTCTTTCAGGAGTCCGCTCTGCCATTGCAGCCGGGGAATGACTGTAACAACACTGTGTATATCGTAAAATGTTGTTGTCACAAGTAGAGGTGTAACAATGAATCAATTAATTAATTAGTTGTCAACTATTAAATTAATCCTCAACTGTTTTGATAATCGGTTTGAGTAATTTTTTTCTTTACAAAAATAAGGTTTCTCGGATTCCAGCTTCTAAAATGTGAATATTTTCTAGTTTCTTCTCTCCTTTGTGACAGTAAACTGAATATCTTTTGAGTTTTGGGCAAAACAAGACATTTGAGGATGTAATTTTGGGCTTTGGGAAACACTGATCCACATTTTTCACCATATTTTTTTTGACATTTTTATAGATCAAATTACTACTCGATTAATCAAGATAATAATTGAAAGATTAACCAATTATGAAAATAATCTTTATTTCTGCCCTAATCATTATGTGGTTTTTCTAGGTGACTGAAGACGAAAAGGTCTCCTCAGTGAAGGAACTTGTGTCAGAACGTCTCAACATACCAGCGAACCAGCAGCGGTTGCTCTATAAAGGGAAAGCGCTTGCAGGTAGATTTGCCAACTGTCAAGTGTATTATAACCTTTTGTGCAGAACGGTAATTGCTCGATTCACCAATCTACATTTTACATGAATCAAATGATTAGATTTTTTTTAAGATTGCATACTTTATTGCTTTTCTCAGATGAGCACAGACTGAGTGATTACTCCATTGGGCCAGAGGCTAAATTGAATCTGGTTATCCGTCCAGTGGGGGAGAGGACTGGAGCGTCGGGGATGGCTGCAAGCAGCAGCAGCAGCAGCAGCAGCACGCACGGAAGAGTGTGGCAGACGGTGTCCACTATTCTTGCTCGTCACTTTAGTCCATCAGATGCTGCAAAAGTCCATGAACAACTTATTAAGGTATTCAATAATTATATTTCAGTGCATCATAACCAAAGCTCTAGAGCTGCAAAAATTGATTGTCAACTATTTTGATAATCAACTAAATGGTTTGAGTCAAACATTCTCTGATGCCAGCTTCTTAAATGTGAATATTTTCTAGTTTCTTAACTTCTCTGTGACATTAAACTGAATATCTTTGAGTTGTGGACAAAATAAGGCATTTGAGGATGTCATCTTGGGTTTTGGGAAAACACTAATTGGTAACATTTTGAAGACATAAAAGATTGAAACGGGTACCATCAAATGCCGATTTGGCCCAACTATTTGTTTTAATGAACACATTGGGATGAGGGCAAAAGACAATGTGATCTAGCATGCTGTGATCTATATATTTTTTTTAAACTGACATCTAATCTTTAGTCTCTCATTCTGCTAGTATCAATGCTGCATTTGTAGTTATGGACCTTGGACCTTGATCCTCCAATGTGTAATACATCTTAACAGTCAAGTCCGCTCCAAATATGTACCTCAGAAATGTATTTCACCCAAACAAAAACACAGCAAGGTCTCAATAATGAAAGACAAATAAAACTGCACTTTTTGTTCTCATAAGCATTGCAATTTTGACATTTAAAATGATCTTTTGTTTATTAATGTCTCCTAAACACATTGTGAGTACATAGTGTTTATTTATGGAAGTTATGAATGTGGAAGTTATATGGATATGTTGTAGGACTGAACAATTTAAAGAACAAATGTAACTGTGCGTGGAACATTGAACCATCAAACCACAGAACATTTATCACAAAAGCCAAAGTTATAATAATAACAATAATAATAGTAATAATAAAAAAATCCAATTAAAAAATATCAGTACTTACCTGTAAACCAAAACTTCTTATTTGCCTCTGTTGAACCGTTGCAACTACATATTACAACTACATGCATGAAAATTTCACTTTATGAGTTGAGTGTTCACCCCGTCTGCCTATGGCCCCCCAGTGGCTAGAAATGGTGATAGGTGTAAACCGAGCCCTGGGTATCCTGCTCTGCTTTTGAGAAAATGAAAGCTCAGTGGGGGATCTGGAATCTTGCAGAGAAAGGGGAAGTAAGGGGAAAGGTTACTTCCCCTTTCTCTGCTTTGCCCGACCAGAGAATTTGCCCCCATGAGAGAGAGACATCATGGCTTTTAATTAAGCAAAGTAGCAGTTGGTAATGGCCATTGTTCATCGTTCATCCCTAATATATTGGAACCTCAGAAGTCGTTATCAACTAGATATGGACCGGTTTAAAGGTTTACCGCGGTTTGTAAAAGTCACAGATTCAAAACCACTAACGTTTTCTGTCATACCGTTGCTATGGTATGACAGAAAACGTTAGTGGTATGAGTGTTTTTTATGAGTCCTCAAGCACACAACAAGCACTTTAGAAATCCTTCTCCCTGCCGGTGTGCAGTGTGTTTTAAAAAGAATAAAATACGTTGTGATCAATGTTATTTTTATTTTTTTACCCGGACTTTTAAGAAATAATACATTTTAACGTTATTGCGATAATGCAATACTGTGAAATTGTAATATTTTAGCTATAGGTTATCATACCGTCAGAATCGTATACTGACCCCTGCATATTATTACTACTTATTTTGATTGATATTTTATTTTGGTGACTACAATCAATACTTCCTATCTCATGCTGCAATAAAAATAGAGCAAAATACCCAACACACACCATGTAAATGCATTTTTTATGCAGTGGAAAAAAAAAATAGAATAGAAAAGTAGAATATTTTATAGCTTGCTCTTTCTAAATATGTTTTTTCTTACTTTTCTTGAAGGACTATGAACGCTCCCTTCGACAACTTAGTCTCGATGACATTGAGCGCTTGGCGGGACGACTGCTTCACCCCGACGGCGAGGGCATGGACACCTCATACATGGACTAAGAATGCCTAGCTGGAAGTTGCTTTTTGTGATTGTGTTTTGAGAGATGCTCAGTGCTCGGAGGTGCATACGGTGTTTAGAGTGTGAGGCATGGAAAATATAGCATCAGTTTCCCTGCAGAGCGCCCCAGCTGTATGCCTAATTGGTTGCTGAATGAACACAGATAACACTGACTGTAGATTATCTCAGCAATAGGGCTTTCTTATCCACGACCACAGGACTTGGATAAGAAAACTTGACATTTGGTCCCAGTCATTGGTGTTGCAGTAACAGTAATGACACAAGGCCTGATCACATAATATTTGAATACAAAGTAATCCATTTATGCTGTTGGTTTCACATGATCTCTGGCTGCTGCAACTCCCAGGGGGCACTAACTTCTACTGAAGGGTATTTTTAGCCATGTCTGTGTTGAATGATGACTGGGTGTTTTTTCTGTTAATCATTTGTGAGACAGTGATACATGTTTTATTACATAACTAACTGATGTTCATTGTATGATTTGTAAATATCATGTTTATATATACAGACATTAAACCACAGGAAAAAAAGACAATTGTTAATGTTTCCTGTTTTGTTATATGCTGATATTTTATGTGAAGTTAAAATGTCTAAAGTACTATTGTTAAAGTTTACTGGCAAGGGTTTTTAAAGAAGTTTATAGCATAAAAGTAGTGGTTAAATATATAAAAATAAGAAGGGCTGTTGGGTGGTGGGACTTTAAAAGGCGGGACCAAACGGCGAGTCTTAGAAGTCTCAACCAATCAGGTCACGTTGACACGCATCAGTCATATTCCATGACCAATCAGATTGAGAAGAGCAATGTTACTACCATAAACTGGCGGTTATTTCTGTTGCTGCTAATTCTGGTTAACAATTTGGATAAAATGCCATGTTTTTGACTCGACTTTTTTTCTACGTATAATGAAGGACATACGCGTTGGATAAGGGTGGGATATTATTTGTTTGGCATCGGTAAGGTCACAATGGTCGGTTGTTCCACCGGCTAAGCTAGTGTTAGCACAAAGCTAGCACTTCTCCTTCATTTCAAGCCTTTAACATTAGCTGCCAGTTAGCCATAGCTTTAACCAGCTAACATTAACTGATAAAACCGAGCCTTCCGGCCTGTACTGCTTCCTCATTTGTTGCCATGGAACTAAGACGTTAGGTCAGCGCCGTGAGGATTAATAATAGCCAGTGTTTAGTTTAAAGTCTTAACGTTACTTTTACTGAGTAACGACGTTAACTGGGAGGATTCGGCAAATTATTGGTCTTCTAACTAGCTGATGCTTGGGCGTTACACCCCTCTCATCAGGACCACTTTCCTCCACGACAGAGCATTACTGACTTTCTAGGGGACTAACAGTTAACTCTAACGTTAGATCATATATCTTTCATATGTATCCAATCCATTCGCAACACATTGTTAGTTTTTCTTGCTCAGAGAACAATGCAGCCAAATTAATTCTCATTTGGTATTTTGGTAATAGCATTTTCCTAGCTCGAGTTATTCTAGTTTCAGTATGATTTAACATCACTTGAGTTTATTTGCTGTATAAAGTTCTTCTGTCCTTCCTGTCCATGCATGACTGTAACTTCTCTTTCACCAATTTAGTAAGTGTGCCTAGTCTATTGGAAGGATGGAGACTCTGATTCCCACCATCAACCGGCTGCAGGAGGTGTTTCTCACAGTGGGTGCAGAGGTCATACAGCTCCCTCAGATAGTCGTGGTTGGATCGCAGGTCAGTCGGGAAAACAACAACAGTGAAAAGCCTGATCACTAGGGCTGGGACGATATACGATATTTGACCAATTAGATTTAGTCACAAATCGATACATGGGTGCGGATACGATTTGTATTGCAATTTTCATTCATTGGCAATCTAGAAGAATTGCGATTTGATAGTATTGAGTATTTGGGATTTCATCATATTCTTCAACAAAAACAAATGTTGAATAATACACTTTTAGAGACAATATATCATGGGACATTTCTAAAAAAACAATGCACATCACATGTCAGATAGTCAGTCTGACATTTAGTTCATTTGTAAAGAAGAATATAACATGGATTTTCTGCTTTTGCTCGGTTTTGCTGTAAACAATGGTGATGATGTCTCTGTTCGCGGTACCATATCAACAAGTAATATATAGGTGAGTCATTGGTTAAGAAAAAAAAGGATTCTAGGGAAATAATCAATTTTAAAAACCACTGACAAAATCACGATACATAGATTAATTGATTATTTTTCCCACCCCTACTTATTTGAAACTTAACTAATATCTGTAACCCTTGGCTGTACTTCACTGTTGTTACTAAAACTGTAAGTTCTCTGATTTGAGTTTGAGTTGTTTTGTTTTTTTAACCCTTGTAGTGTCTTCACTTTGGGACCCTCTCATATCCCTCGGGTCAAATTGACCCGTGACTTATTTGGGGTTTTATAAACAATTCTTAAAAAAATTTTACTTCATAATCTATTAACAAATATTGTCTTTATCTCAATTTCAAACCATTGAGATGACATATGTTCAGGGAATGCAATCAGTCTCTACTAGAACACAATTAAAAATGGAAGTGGGATTCGTTGTTTGTAATCAGTTATATGTTATAATTCATGTTAAAAATCCACTATGGAAAAAACTTAAGTAGTCATATCCAGGATAATGTTCTGAATTGAGTCAGGAATACATGTTACAGAAAATAAGGTAAGGCCGTTGATTTTCAGGTAGAAAAAATGTACTTGTAGCATTTTTCTTCTTGTACAAATTTGAAATGGGTCAATTTAACCCGAATACCATACAAGGGTTAATCAGAAATTCAACGTGCCTTGGGAATGTGTCTGCAGCGTAAACTGATAAACTAAATTGGCTCTCATTCTGTGCTGTAACAGAGCAGTGGAAAGAGCTCTGTGTTGGAGAGCCTGGTTGGACGGGACTTTCTGCCTCGGGGATCAGGAATAGTCACGAGACGACCCCTCGTGTTGCAACTTGTTAATGTTGCTCCTCTGCAGGAGAGACTGAAGAGCGAGAATGGTACCGTCACATTTGTCCATTTTAGGACCGCAACTTTATTGTCGATTTAATCGATTTAGTTGTTTGGTCTATAAAATGTCAATTTGTTTCTAAAAGCTGTGTTTTCCAAAGCCCAAGATGATGACCACAAATGTTTTGTTCTGTCCACAACTCAAAGATATTCATTTTACTGTGACAGAGGAGAGAAGAAATTAGAAAATATTCACATTCAACAAGCTGGAACCAGAGATTTATTTTTATTTTTATTTTTTTTTTTCACAAAAAATGACCCAGATTGATTAATCGCCTATCAAAATAGTTGGCAATTAATTTAATAGTCAACAATTAATTGTTTAATCGAGTCATCTTTGCATCTCTAATCCATTTATTGATATTTATAATAAGAGTCGAGTTGTTTTGATTATCCTTGAAAAGACACAATCAAGTTTTGGTTAAGTTATTTATAATTATTTATATCGGCATATCACAGTTGGACAGCAGGTTTTGTTATTTCTGTCTAGGTGTGGAGTCAGCTAGAATAGTTCATGTGTGATTAACACTTAGACCTGGCGCTTTTACTAACTGTTTGAACTGCATGCTTCTCCTTCCTGAGCTTCTCTTTGCTAACATGTAGTCTTTTCTTCCTCTTCTCCTTTACTACTCTTTCAGGAAATGGGGTAAAGCAAAATGCCCAAAGCAGCTACCCAGGTCTCTGTATTAATTGCTCTGCATGGTCTTTGTTTAGCCTCGCCTTTTCTTTTGTGAACTCTCTCAAAACCTTTTGTTCGTTCTGATCTACTTCTGTCAAGTATGTCAAGTCCATTTGTAATTTCCTTTAGTCATTTTTCTCCAAACTGTACATTTATTTGCAGACATCTCTGTAAAACTATTTGCACTCACTCTTATCTGTTTATTCAGGTGTCAAAGCTGAAGAATGGGGTACATTCCTGCACTGCAAGAACCAGGTACATTTATCTGCAAATGCGATGTCTGTGTTATGTGCTGGACTCAGCTGATCCATCATTCTCACACATTTGATGACAGATCTTCGCAGATTTTCAGGAAATCCGTCAGGAAATTGAAGCTGAGACTGAACGTGGTTCAGGTGACAACAAGGTGAAAAGAAGGCATTGATGTTAAGTCAGTTATGTCTTAAATTTAGCTTTTTATTGCGAAATACATTCATTTGGTTCTCTGCTTTTCTTTTCATACCTTCCAGGGAATCACTCCAGAGCCCATATATCTGAAGATTTTCTCCCCCAAAGTCCTTAATCTTACCCTGGTTGATTTACCTGGAATTACTAAGGTAACCTCAGCCACTTGACAAGGACGTTCATTTTGTTTCACGCAGGAATGTCCCGATCGGATTGGAGCCAATATGGCCAATTTTTGTTTTTACTGATCGAGGATCAGCAGTCACCCCGATCACATACTCAATCACTTACTGTACGTCAGTAGATTCTACACCATTCTAAGTAGGAGTTGATTTTAAATGTGAGTTTTACAGAAATGCTAGCTGCATTAAATAGAGCTGGGAAATATATCGATATTATATCAATATCATGATATGAGACTAGATATTGTCTTAGATTTTGGATATCATAATATCGTAATATGACAGAAGTGGTGTCTTTTCCCAGTTTTAAAGGCTGCATTACAGTAAAGTTATGCCATTTTCATTTGCCTTTACCCACTTAGTCATTATATCCACATTACTGTTGATTATTTATCAAAAATCTCATTGTGTAAATATTTTGTGAAAGGACCAATAGTCAACACTACAATATCGTTATCAAGGTATTTGTTACAAAATATTGTGATATTTGATTTTCTCCATATTGCCCAACTCTAGCACTAAGTTACATCTTAGTTGAATGTATTAAGCTGAAGACTAGGGCTGGGTATTTTTCAAAAATGTTCAGTACCGGTACCAATGCTGTGACTTTGATACCGGTTCTTAAACAATGCTTTTTTCTATACCAATTTCACAAAACAAAAAGAAATTATGGCACTAAACTTTTAAAATAATTTTTCTCAGTCTCTGTAACGTAGAGTTTTTCATGCATGTCTCTACGTGTGTAACGTTAGACAGCCAATCACAAACACTATTAGATCTTGGTAGAAACATGCTGCGTGCTTATTGGCTCACTGACGCTCGTGAGATTGTCCTCCTTAGATATTGAAATTGGGCATTGAAAGACGAGGCATTTTCGATACTCGATACTTTAGAGGCAATTTGGTCAGTGCTTAAAAAGTATCAAGGAATCAGGTACCCAGCCCTACTGAAGACATCTTGGTTCTTGTAAACAAAAAGAAAACAGTGTGCAGCTCTGTTATCTAGGCAGATACTAGAATCGGATCGGGACTCGGTATCGGCAGATATTCAGTCTTTTAAAATCGGATCGGGATCAGGACATCACTAGTTTCATGTGTTTATGTGTGTCTGTGTGTGTGTGTGTGTGTGTGTGTGTGTGTGTGTGTGTGTGTGTGTGTGTGTGTGTGTGTGTGTGTGTGTGTGTGAAAAATAGGCACTATATCATGACATTGACATCATATCTGCAACCATGACAGATTCCCAGCAGCAGCACATCTGCGCTGTGCTCACTGTAACGCTGGCTGCTCATTGTTGTCGCCTCAGGTTCCTGTTGGCGACCAGCCAGAGGATATTGAGGCACAAGTACAAGAGATGATCCTGTCCTTCATCTCCAATCCAAACTCCCTCATCCTCACAGTGTCCCCTGCCAATTCTGACTTGGCCACCTCTGATGCTCTGAAATTGGCTCGCGAGGTCGATCCAGATGGTAGGACATTTTGTACACACGCGTCTCTTCTCCTCAGATTTCTTTTTCATTTTCTTTCCTTTCCATCGGTGCTTATTACATAAGAAGCCTTAAGTAGAAATGCATTTTCAATGATCAATTGTGCACAAAGAATTATTTCATGCTAATATGCCTCCCAGTCTTTACCGTTAAAAGCCTTCTGACAGTTAACAGCAAATTAATGTTGCTGTCATCCTGCACTCTGAAGAATAGAGTGATGGATGATGAGACTCTGAAGTAACTATCTGGGAGGTGCATGTTATACACTGAAAGTAAGTGTGCTAGTTTGGATGTATGTATCTGGGCCCAAATGTTCCACCGCTGGCCTAAATCCTGTCCCATGAGAGACCTGATTCCTTGTTTTTGTCTATGATTATCCTACTGAACGCTTTTCTCAATAGCAATGATAAAAAACTAAATTGGGAAGACTGTCCTCAGAACTTGTGTGTGTGTGTGTGTGTGTGTGTGTGTGTGTGTGTGTGTGTGTGTGTGTGTGTGTGTGTGTGTGTGTGTGTGTGTGTGTGTGTGTGTGTGTGTGTGTGTGTGTGTGTGTGTGTGTGTGTGTGAGACAGGTCGTCGAACACTGCTGGTGGTCAGTAAGCTGGACCTGATGGATGCAGGGACTGATGCTCTGGAGGTTCTTCTGGGTCGAGTCATTCCAGTCAGGCTTGGAATTATCGGGGTGGTTAACAGGTTTGCAAAAAGGAATTATTTTCTTTTAGTTTAGCTATGTAATACGGGTGTCACGATTTTCATTTTAAATTGATCAAAATAAGCTTTCGAGTTTAGAATTTAAAAGCAGGATCGGCGATTCCCCAAGTATGTTTTTCTCTCTCCCCCCACCCCGTCTAATTGTGCACGTAGAAGAAAAAAAACAAAAAAAAAACAGACACAGCTTGGCTGGTAAGCGTACCTCCTATGGAGACATTTTGTTGTTAACAAGCCATCACCCACCGTTAGCATCCCATTGACTGCCATTCATTTTGGCGCCACTTTGACAGCCAATAACTACACATCTGAAGTGTTTAAAGACTCTATTTGTCCGTTGTTTATTTCTAAAGAAACAGGACAATGTATAAAAGGCTCCATTACCTTATATCTCACGTTATCTCTCCGTAGCAGACGTTTTTGTAAAAATAGGCTGTTGCATAATAGACAAATTACAGTACAGGAGAAGCTTGCAGGCAGTTTGGACTTACATTAGCTGTGTAGGTTTAATTACTAATGTTAACTAGCATTTTAGTTAGCAATAATTAGCCTGTGCTTACGTCACATCTACATACTCAAGCTCAGTTGGAGGCTGCGCAGTAACGCTCAGCTATCACCAGTGCATCTAATAGACTTCACTCTTCTCCGTGGAAATATATGGCATCACACTGTCCATTTTGTTTACTGTCTATGGCTTACCATCTGGTAGCTTGCAGCTAAAGACACATGATAATGTTAGCTTAGCGGTAGCCTGCAGCTGCTCTTTTCCAGCTACCCTGGCCACTGCCGGAGTCGGAGATAACGGAGAAACAACAGAACTGCAAAATCTTCAGATTGGTATCATGAGGACGCAATCCCCATACTAGCATCGACCGAAAGGGAACCTCTTGCTGCTTCCCTGTGGCAACATGTATCCATCCCTTCCCTGAGTGAGTTATGGAAACACAGAACGAAGGTAAAGCATGTGGGCTCTGACTGGACTTCATGGTGCGTTCATGCGTGACTCGTTGAACCAACAGTGATGATAATTTTGAAAAACTTCTGCCATCTAGTGGCTCCTATTGTGGCATTGCCAACCTAGTTGAAAAAACATGTTTAAATCAAATATTGAGTGGAATCTAACCTTAAAATTAAAGAATTGGGAAAAGCGTGACACCCCTACTATAATGTTTTCTAGGTTCTCAATACAGCAAAGTTGCTCATGTCCTTACTACCCTGATGATCTGATTACCCTAATCTGTGATCTTCCTAGGAGCCAGCATGACATCAATACCCAGAAGAGCCTGGAGGACTCGGTGAGGGATGAGCATGCCTTCCTGCAGCGTCACTACCCCTCGCTGGCCTCCCGCGCCGGCTCACGCTATCTGGCCAAAACTCTCAGCCGGCTGCTCATGCACCACATCCGGGACTGCCTGCCAGAGCTCAAAACCCGAGTGACCGTGCTGAGTGCCCAGTACCAGGCGCGGCTCAACAGCTACGGCCAGCCAGTTGAGGACCACAGTGCCACCCTGCTGCAGATAGTAACCAAGTTCGCCAGCGATTACTGCAACACCATTGAGGGAACAGCCAGATACATCCAGACCTCAGAGCTGTGAGTCAAATCTCTACAGTAGCAGGATTTGTGTTGAGTAGCAAATGTTTTTCTTTTTGTGTAGGGCTGTCATTTGATTTAAATATTTAATCGGAATTAATTGCATGATTGTCCATAATTAAATTGTCACTAATCACATATTTTTCATCTGTTCTAAATGGACTTTAAAAGGGATTTCCACTTTATTTATCCTATTAGTGTGCAGCCGGATATCTCTAAAAAAACACACATACACAGAAAAAAAGCACCACCAGATGCCAACAACATTGTAAACGCAACACAGGACACACATCAACACATCAGTGGAGACACTCCTTCCCCCAAAACCAACGACAGAATCTAATTGGACAGTACACAGGTCAGTATGTCATAATGAACAATGACAGGAATAAATGAATAAATAAACATATACTATACAAAGAGTTCATAAGATGTCACTCAAGTGAATTCAGGTTTCTAATAGCCACAGAAATAAAAGAATCCCTGGCAAGTCTAGTTCTTTTAAATAATATCTTTACCACTTTTTCTAATATAAACACAGAAAACAAACAATAGAACAACTGGGCCACAAGAAGAACAAATCTCACACTTGCTATTATATATATATATATATATATATATATATATATACACTCAATACAATACAATACACTCACAAAATTGTCTCCCTACCTTAATAAGTTATGAACTTGGGGAGACATGGGATCTACACACACATTAACACACTTACATAAGGAAATGCTTAGACCCATTACAATTGACAGCGATGCAGCGAATACATATCTGGAAAGAAAGAAGAGTAATAAAGAAAATAACATCCAACCTTACGACCCAAAAACATCAGTAAGCCAGGTTTTCTCATTGCCATTGCAAGTGTAGTTCAATTTCAATTAAATTTTATTTATATAACGCTAAATCACAACAACAGTTATCTCATTGCGCTTTTCATAAAAGAGCAGGTCTAGACCGTTCTCTGTGATGTTATTTACAGAAACCCAACAATTCCCACCAAGAGCAAGCACTAGGCAAGTTCTTAACATAGGTAACCTAAAACGGCAACCTTAGGGGAGCAGATTAAACTCCCCAATGAGATCATGGCAGTTTAAAATTTGGTTAGCCTGGAAAAGAGGGTTAAGACTCGATATATTCTGCTGGTAACTCAATTCACATTGGCAGAACATGGAAATAACTTAGTCTTGTCAAGAGAACCATCTGGAAGGGCTTTGAAACTGAACTTTCAAAAGACCCTTTCCTTTATCCATTTCTGCACAAAGACTTTTTTTTCTGCTAGACATAAGCAACGTTACTGCTGCATCGCTTCCTGACGGAGTGGCCCGAGGCCCAATTTACCCAACGTGCGTGTGTTAATCACCAATCAAAAGCATTGGTGGCATTAAAAGGAATTTGCGTTAACTTGTTTGACAGCCCTATTTTCTTTCTGATGATAGCAGCCTTTGTTTCATGTTTTTAGTGATTTGTTGCTAATTTTCTCAGGTTCTAACTTTATACTTTTATTGCGCGACTCAGCATTTCAATTCAATCGGCTCGTAATGTATATCACGAGGGTAAAGTCCTTGGGGTGATGTAATTGTAAATTGAAGTGGTATCAGCATCTTCTGTTGGCACCCTCATCTTCACAGCTCCCCCGCCACAAGACAATTAATTTGTGTTAACATGTGGGAAGCAAATATTGACCTCTTTTAGGTTGACTGAAATTAATGTTGGCGCGGGTAGCATTGCTGACACACACAGCGCTGAGAAAACGCACTGGTGTCACAGCTGAACCCGTCTTTTCCACAGCTGTGGGGGTGCTCGCATCTGTTACATATTCCATGAGACCTTTGGGCGCACTTTGCAGTCCATCGACCCCCTGGGAGGACTGACGGAGCTTGATATCCTCACTGCCATCCGCAATGCAACGGTGAGCTTCTCCTGACTTGTGTTGTGTAATTGGTATCATTTAAATTCTAGTCAAGTTCTGTAATTTGGAGAAATACCAGGTAAATTGTGTGTGTGTGTGTGTGTGTGTGTGTGTGTGTGTGTGTGTGTGTGTGTGTGTGTGTGTGTGTGTGTGTGTGTGTGTGTGTGTGTGTGTGTGTGTGTGTGTGTGTGTGTGTGTGTGTGTGTGTGTGTGTGTGTGTGATTTGCCCTGCCCTGCAGGGTCCGCGGCCAGCACTTTTTGTTCCCGAGGTGTCCTTTGAGTTGTTGGTGAAGCGGCAAATTAAGCGGCTGGAGGAGCCAAGTATGCGCTGTGTAGAGCTGGTTCACGAAGAGCTGCAGAGGATCATCCAGCACTGCTCCTCCTACAGCACACAGGTTCGCCAAAAGATATTGATGCATTTTTACACTTGATTGACTTTGTAGTTCTTTTGCTCTGGTCCAAATCAGTGGATGAGTTTCAATTTCACCTTGCTTTCATTTAACACGGAGAAAAATCCAAGCCTACAAAAATGCGTCATTACAGACCACGAAAGAACGTTCACTCTACTTATTGGTCAGGTGAGTCTAGTGGGGCGGGACCAAGAAATTAAATACAGGAAGAAGGTTTTGCGTTACGAATGTCTCAATGGTCAAACCGGCGCATTTCATTTAAGTCATTTTTTAGACATTGTTTAGCGAGGGACGTTACTATGTCTGCTCCGGTGTCTGTCTCCAACTTTAGGTGTGGTTGGTTTGACCACGGAGACGCGAGTGACCGCAGCCTATTTCTGTGTGAGAAAACTGAAAGCTGCTACTCTGCTGCATTGCAGATTAGAGATGTTCCGATATATACCAGTATCGTATCGCCTCCGATACTGCCTAAAATCCTGGTATCGGTATTGGGAAGTACTTGAGTTTATGCACCGATCCGATACCACGTAATAAAGCCCTAAAGAAAATTTATGTTAAAGTAGTTTATTTATGTTGTTTTTCCGTTATAACTGACTGTCAAACTGGATAATAAAATTAAAGTTCTGTGGCGTTTGTGTGTTTGTTAATGTTTCAGAAAGAGTTTAACCTGAGCCAGACCGACAACGAAGATAGAAATCATATCACATCCATACAGGGAGAGTAGTACACAGCTGTTAAAACATTGTATAATATATGAACCACTGGTATAGGATCAGTACTCTGTATCGGCCGATACACAAGTTCAGGTATCAGAATCGGTATCGGGAAGCAAAAAATGGTATCGGACCATCTCTATTGCAGATGGCAAAGCACACCTGACTACAGGAGCTGTATAGCTCAGACTGCAGTTTGTGCGGTTCTAGGTTGGATCACCTTTTGCTGCAAATGAACCGCTCCAGAGTTCGACTGAAAGCCTACCGAGACCACCTCATCAAGGAGGTCTTGGTACGCTTATTTGATCCGCTTTTGGTGCGCATTAGAGTGCAATTGCTCCATCACACCTCCCCAAAGTGTTAGTACTATGTTAATGAAGTATGTCTTTATCTCTGCAAGGAGCTTATACGTTTCCCCAAACTGCATGATTCCATTGTGGAAGTAGTGACTGGATTACTGAGGAAGCGCTTGCCGGTTACTAATGAAATGGTAATCCACATTTTGGCTCAAATAATCTTTCATACTAATTGTATTAATCACTGACTGCCTGAAATTAATTCCGCTTTTTTTTCCTTTTAGGTACACAATTTAGTAGCAATAGAGCTCGCCTACATCAACACAAAACACCCAGACTTCACAGATGCAGCGCAGGTCTCTGCGTCTGTCAACAGTCAGCAGGTAGTTATTTGTCCCTTACAGCAGGTAGTCTCGTTTATTATTTATTCCGCTTGGATAAACAGCAGAAATTGAGTTCTGTAAAGCCTTAACCATCATGTGTCACATCCACCCTTTAGAGAGCAGTGGAATTCCAGACTTGCTTTGACCCTCTGACTCCCTGTGTAACTTCTTCCTGTCAGGCGGAGGCTGTTGATGGAGGGAAGCGCTGGAAGAACGAGAAGGTCGCAGAAGAGAAGATTCCGGCTGCAGGCTTTGGCAGTCCCAGCAAAAGCCAGGCCATTAACCTCCTTGACTCAGTGAGTGGTGGGATTGGCAGCAGGACAAAACACTTACTGTTGAATATATTTCACACTGTCAACATTTTACTTTCTCTCTTTCTCTTTCTGCCAGGCAATGCCCGTATCCCGCAAGCTGAGTGCAAAGGAGCAGAGGGACTGCGAGATCATCCAGCGCCTCATCAAGTGTTACTTTCTCATTGTCCGCAAAAGCATCCAGGACAGGTTCGAGTTAAACAAGTCCAGAGCACCTGGGGTCAGGGTTCAAAATGAATCACTTTTTTGTCCACCAGCCAAGTGAATGTCCACATTTGACCAACCATGTGCATATTTTACTAAGGTTTGGCTGGTGGATGGTGCTAATTTTGAACCTGCCTGGGGGGCGCGCATCCTCGCCATTTGGCCTGAGCGTGGGAATCACCAGGCCCCACGATACGATATTATCACGATAATTTGCTACTTTTATTTTCTGATACTTTTATTCTTGTGATTTTAAACATAATGCGTTATTCTGCGAAATATTGCAATTCATTACCTTTTTGCCAACTTCAAATTATGTCCCCAAAAGAAAGCTTTGTCGTCATCTGTTTTATCTAAAAAGATAAAAGTCTGTTTATTCATCTCACTTCATTTTTATTATTAATATTATTACCAAAAAGTTAAATTATTATGTGATTTTATATAATAAAAGATTGATACTTGATGCCCTTGTATAGATACAGTATTGCCACGGAAAATTTTGCAATACTATGCTGTATCTGTTGTATTTGTTCCCCAGTAGAGCTCAGTTGTTGTCAGTGATGCAGATTTTCTGATTTTGTCCCGGGGCTGTGTGTCCGCAGTGTGCCCAAGACAGTGATGCACTTCCTGGTGAACTTTGTGAAAGAGCATCTGCAGAGTGAGCTGGTGGGTCAGCTTTACAAACAGGGACTGCTGCAGGAGCTGCTCATTGAGTCACAGGACACGGCACAGCAGCGGACCGAGGTGGCTCAAATGCTTGAGGTAAACAAAACAAAAAGAAATCAGCGGAGGCTTTTGTTGTTTTGACACAGCACAGTTTTATCGATATCCTACGGAGCCCCTCTAGGTTCAGCTGAGAAAAAAAAAAACTAAACTGGAGAAATAACATTGGAATCTAGTAGCAGCCGGAGGTGCTTAGGGAGCGTCTATAAACCACAACACCAACACAGAAATATGTAATAATTTAATGATTAAATAAAGTAGTGTCCAAACTTAACAGTGACTGTAGTACAACACAAGTTATAAATCATGATTTAATATAATAATAATTGAATCTGAGTTTGAATGACTTTGTGAGCAATTATGGACTAGTGCAATATCCAAATCTGAATCAAGTATTGTGGTGCTGCAGAGACGTCCTGGCCTACAAATCCTACCCTAGATCCTCACAATAATTCAACAGGGTTTCCGCCGGGTCTTAAAAAGTGTAACATTTTAGGCCTAAAAAAGTCTTACATTAAAAGTATTGTGTTCTAGGTCTTAAATTATTTGAAACAGGTCTTACATTTTCCTATGTCACGCTACCTTTAATACTCACTGAAATGTTTTTCTTTCTTTTGCTAGTCCAAATATAATTTGCTGTATAAGTGCAGATCAGTATCACTCTGTTGCTTTTGATTGAATTTTAATACTTTTTTTGTGACTCTGCATTTCATTGTACTTCAGTTTTGTGATATAGGTCTTAAATTTAATTCATAAAGGTCTTAAAAGGTCTTAAATTTGACTTGTTGAAACTTGCAGAAACCCTGGATAATCATTTAAACCTTTAAAATTTCAGTATTTTTTAATGAAAATGATTAAAAAAAAGATCATTCTCTCCAGTAGCGTGAATCATATCGCAACATCAGGCAGAATAATAACAATTAGATATTTTCCTCATATCGTGCAGCCCTAGTTCTGAGCGTGAACGTGAAGTTGTTTCTCTTTATTTTTTTACATTTGTTTTTAACTATTTTATAAACCAGTGACATAACTGCCCTCCTTTTTATTTATTTTTTCTTTTACAGGCGCTCAAAAAAGCCAATAACATCATCTCTGAGATGAGGGAGACGCATCTGTGGTAGCCAGAGGAAACAAACGATTCCCTTTGTCATAGGACTGCTTAAGAGTATGAGAGTGTATGTGAGTTTACAGCACAGAGTGTGTCTGTGTGAGAGTGTGCATGTTTGTCTATGTGTTGCAGCACCACTGTTTTTCTCATGGACCAATGACCATAACGCATTTAGATCAGCTGTCCTGACCAGTACACTGGGGCTGTTACTTTTCACTGTGAACATTGTGTTACAAAGGAAAATAATTAAACTCTCAGGCCGAAAGTGTTTCTGCAAAGTTGAAATACGAAAGACACAGCTGCGAACAAATTATTATTTTTATTATTATTATTATATTTTGCGTCATTTTGTGATTAAAATGTTTTTATCACAATGGGTTGGAAGATTGTTGCTCTAAATGTGAGATGTAAGTTATATGTGGAGTATCGAAGATGTTCTCTGGGGTGTTCATTTTTCGGGGATTAAAACGTGTTCACACTGTACAATTCTACACTTTCCAAAAAACAACAACAATCTGGGAGTCCCTTTAGCAGTTGCTGAAATAATAATGAAATATGTTAGATTAGATGGGATCCAACTTTAATCCCTTTGTTGGAGTACTCTTCAGAGATGGAAATGAAGTGGAAATCCAACTCAATCAGTGCTGACTGAAACGCAGCACTGAAGACAGACCATTATTTGCAGAAATTCCAGAATGAATGCCGATAGTTTTTCCAGCTCTGTCGTGCTTATCTATATCAGCTTCATTTTTTTCAGAGCCAAATTTACACATCATCCCTTTATCGTTAACGGTTGCGCTGCTATTCTAGTTTTGCGTGTAGTCATAAACAAGGAGACCAAACATTCTCAACAATAAGGATCGTAGGAGACGTGCAGATAGAGCTGGACAGCTATAGTATGTTGTGTCTATATATATATACTATATATGTTTAGAAAACAAATGAATAAAATCCATAAGAATAGTCAGGAGATTATGTAATATGTGTATGGTTCTCCATCATTTGTTAGATTTACGAACCAGATGGTAGGGCGGTAATGTTCTGTAGCTTCTCTTTATTTCCTCGAGCCATTTGTTCGCTGGTTTCCGCTGTTAATAAAAGATGAGATAGTCCTCTATTATTGTCCCTGTCCAGTAGTAAGGACACTACCCCAAAGTAAAAAAGACTCAGTATGCAGATTCATGTTTTTGCCAATTGTAATTTCATTGTGTAATATTACTAGGCGTGTAAAACTGATTCATCTTTTTTTCATCTGTTCCCATCTTAGGCTGTTGTTAAGGCAGATTTCTCCCTAGGTGCTATAGCTAATGTATTAATGTGAATATCCTCTCCAAAACAAAAAATAGTTCCCCTAAAAAAGATTTTTTCAGGAAGCTCTGCCTTAACGGGGACCGTCAAACCATAACTCTTCTGACTTTATTTTTCTGCGTGATCAACGAGCGAACACATCCTGTCCATCTGTCAGAAAAGCCCTGTGTAGGTTAGCGTGTGTGTGTTCAGTATGCATGTGTGGGTGAACAAAAGGCTGATTTATGTATATTTTGTATTATTTAAATGTATACTGCTATCATGTGTCAACTGCCTACAAGTTCTTGCCTGCCAATATTTGTGAAACGTGTTTACTGAATGAAGTCTGTGCAAATTGGAGCGACTCATTAAATCCTAACAAAGGACACAGTACAGAGTCTGTTTGGCTGTTATTGACGGCGTGCAATTACTGTATAACAATTGATCAGTTTTCAAACGATCTGTTTGTCTTCCACAGTGAGATGTGATTAGACTCTGCTTCACTTAATTGATCTCAGGTGAAAAAGTCTGTACAGTCAGATGGGTCTGTCACAGCACCAACAGGATGAAGATAAAAGTGTCCTGAAGGGTGACACATACACACACACACACACACACACACACACACACACACACAGACAAGAGCAGCATACTCTAAAACCTGTTTTCTTTCTGCTTGACTCACACACTCAATCTGGACACAGCTACACATCGGGGAAAACCTCATTTCAAAGTTATCAGTTCCCATTCAGACGATGAAGTATTTGACTTTCAATGTCAGTGCAATCCAAGTTAAACCCGAGTGGAGGTTGAGAAGTGAAGCGATGGAGGAGTTGATTGTGTCAGTAAGAGTGGAGAAAGCTAGTGAGTAGGCTGCAGCTAACGGGTGTTTTCATTGTCGATCAATCTGTCAATTATTTTCTCGGTGAATGGATTAGTTGTTTGCTCTCGGAAATGTCAGAAAATGGTGAAAAATGTGGATCAGTGTTTCCCAAAACCCAAGATGATGTCTTCAAATGTCTTGTTTTGTCCAAAACTCAAAGATATTCAGTTTACTGTCACAGAGGACACAAAAACTAGAATATATTCCCATTTAACAAGCTGGAATCAGAGATATTTATATATAAAAAAAACAACTTGATTAATCAATCAATCTCTGCAGCTCTACTAGTGAGCGAGGCCACTACGGTCCAGGAGAAAGCATTTCTTGCACAATAAGGCAAACATAAGTTAAATCACCACAAAGGGAAATGAATCAGGAGCTAATAAACACTTAATACAGGTGATTATTTTAAATTGCCTGCACTTTGTCTCCCACTGTAGCCAGTTATAGCACACCCCACCTCCCCACCAACTGAGCCTAGACTAGACCGTACCATCCCTGACAGCATGGGAGGGGGCTCGGCCACAGTGTTGTGGCAACTGCATTATTTTGATCACATAAAACCAGCTGAATGAAGGCGGAACTAGCCCAAGGCATGTTTTCATTCATTTATAAACCCCTCCAGACTCCCCTGTCGTCTTCCAGGAATCTACAGAATTTTCCCGGCTGCGTTCTCCACCTCGCCTTGCTTCCACCGGTGAGCCAGTCAGCAGAGCAAGCTGAACAAAGCCATGGGAGAGAGGGAGAGAGAGAGAGAGCTTCTAGGAAGAATGTCTCTCACTGACTGTCGCCTGGACAACCGGGTAAGAGAGGAGGGAAGAAAAAAAAAAAAAGGGACAGAAGAGCACAAAAGGAGAGGAAAAGCACACATTGACTGCTGAGATTGGAAGATTCCTATGGAGTGTGGGGAGGGAGGGGAGAGTGGATCTGTGTGTGTTTGTGTGTGTCATTCTCCTGTGGGAGTTCCCTTGGTGCCTCTCTCTCTCGTTCTTGATGAGTTATTAACTATGACAATAAAGAAGTGAATTATTGTTTCTTTTCTTCCACACCAGAGCATGGAAGAGATGAAATTGCAGAGCACAAGTTCAGCACATTACAAGTGGACCCTGTAGGCCTGAACGCTTCACCTGTCGTTCTCGTCTCATCAGCCTCAGGTAAGACTTTCAGTGTTGCAGGCATTGGCTTTGATAGGGATGCTTTTGTTTTTGCCTGATTTATCCATAGATAATCCATAGATGATTTACTGAAGCCCATAAACTATGCAATTATCTAGTATATGCAAGAGAAAGTATAAAATAAAATGGATTAACATATCAATAAAAGCTTACCCCAAGCATTGTTCCATCAGAGTAACGAAGCAGATAAGTTTGGGGATGAATGTGTTGTTTTTTTATGCTGACAGAAAAACTATTGCTGTAGTATGAGGCTTATTCACAACCTTTTATTCAGCAGAGTGGGAAGAACTGCATGGCACAGCCCGTGCTTCACCCACAGCATACACGCCGCTTTGCGCTTCCTTCAGTGCGAGCATGAATTCTTCCACAAAAGGAAAAAAAATGAACACCGTTGTTAGCAAATACATCTCGAGAGTTTGACTCAAACCCCCGGGCTCCAGGTTCACAGTGCGTAAAAGGATACAAAGGCTCGTCCGCTCTAAACATATTGCCGAGCGCTCATGCATAAGGTATATATTCATAGAGCAATAGTGGTGGAATCAATGCTCCTTTAAAATGAAGCGGTGTGCTCGCTGAGTTTACACCAGGCTGAATGTGAGTGGGGCAGCAGCCAGCATGTGAAATCCATATTGGATGAGATGGAGACGAGATAAAACTGAGAAGGGCGGGTTATTTATAGCTGCTGTCAATAATGAAGGGTACAAATCTCACCTTTTGTGGACAAGATGGAGACACGGAGAAAAGGCAGAAAGATTGAAGGGAGGAAAAGGGCAAGAGAGTGAGGGATGGCGAGAAAAAGAGAGAGAGAGATGATTATAGGTGAAGGGTTCAGGCTCGCAGCATGCTAGGGTTTGCTCGCAGCTCCCACCTAAAGTCTCCGAGGCAATCCAGAGATGTAGTGGAGGGTGAAAACGCTGACACTCAGCTAATGTGAGTTTTTATGGGAGAAAAAAATACAACATAAGAAAACTGGTCTAGTGGAGTTTATGGTTCAGCCTCCTTTTTGCTCACAACTGGCTGAACATGACTCGTGAGACAAATACAGCTCTGTGCTTCACAGGCGATCAGATACTGCTGTACACGCAGGAACAGGCAGGTACAGCATGACTACCTGGGCTCACTTGTTTAAAAAATTCCAATAAAAAGACTTACACAGAAAGTTCAAAATTGAGTCTTATATCAGACACAGCGAGGTATATCTTTCAAGCGATTCATGCAACATTCATTCATTTCATATCTCAAAAGTGGGCAAATAGATGTTTAGTGTACAGCTGCAAAGATGAATCAATAAGTTGTCAACTATGAAATGAATCACCAACTTGTTTGATCATTGATTAATCGGTTTGGGTCATTATTTATTAAAAATAAGGAACAATTCTCTGATGTCAGCTGGTTAAATGTGAGTATGTTCTAGTTTCTTCTCTCCTCTGTGACAGTAAACTGAATATCTTTAAGTTGTGGACATTTGAGGACGTCATCTTGTTTTTTTTTTGAAACACTGAAACATTTTTCACAATTTCCTGCCAAAAATGGCTGTTTATAGACCAAATAACTAATCGATTAATCGAGAAAATAATCCACAGATTAGTCGTCCATGAAAATAATCGTTAGTTGCAGCCCTTGTTTAGTTGAGGCCTCAGTACATTTACCTGTCTCAGTTTTGAGACTAAAACTATATTATATTGGGCGCCTGGGTAGCTCACCTGGTAGAGTGCGCCCACATACAGAGGTTTACTCTATAGACAAAGAAACACAACCTCCTCATATAGACTGAGCCATGAGGGAGACAGTGTTTATTGCAATAAATACAGAAACCAAGATGCCAAATTACACTCTATTTTTAAATCCACACCTGCGCAGGGTTTAAACTGTCTGCGTACTGGGTAATCTTTGCAGAGAAGTAGTGGTGTTGGAACAATTCTGGGAGCTTGTAAACACATTAGTCATACCAGGCGCTGCACTGCTCGCAGTGCTTTACAGCTGCACACCGCTCATAATTACTGTTCGTGAGGTGCAATGCTCAGGCTCATCGGCAGGAGAGAAAAAGGACGCATCCCTGAGTCCGTGCGTTGCACTTTATCTTTACCTGCATGCTGTCTGTTGCCAGGCACACAGAAGGCAATAGAGGGTTTTGTACACAGCACAGAGCTCTGCCTTAATAGGCTCTCTCAAAGTCTGCATGTCAGACTCTAATGAGTCTCTTCAAACTGTCAGACTTTGACCACCACTAATCTGTTTTGATGTTGAAATGAACACTGAAAATGAAGCTGTGGAGATCTGCCTGCAGTCCTCCCATTTAGATGTTTTGACATGAATAATAAACAGCAGAAAAGCACAATTTCTGTTGACAAATTTTCTAAAGGTGCTGGCCGTCTGTTTTGAAGGGCAACGGCTTTGTGAGTGTCTTCAATCGTTCCCGGGGCTTTTCTTTACCTCCATTTCTCTTCTCTTATCATGTTTCTGTGCTCGTCTGCAATGCCTCCTCCTCTCATCTTCTGTTGATGAGAGCACCATCATTAAAACAAGCTGGATAGGCAGAGATGATTAACTAGAACAGGATTACAATAATCTAATAAATTACCAAAACTGTATTCCATTTCATTTACTCCAAATGGGCAATTATGTCTCACATATTCCTAAAAGAGTTTGTCACATAATTGGCTATATTACTTGGTTATGAAACCCATTTGAAGAGGAAATATATCTGTCATTATGGCGTTATAGAAGACAACATAATTGTGGTTCATCATCATTTTGAATTCACAGTCCGTGATGGGTGCACAAACCAGTAATGATGCCACCAAATTACAGCCTTTAAATTGGGACAAATTATCTTTTTTTACAAATATAAGGCACTGTGACCTAGAGCCCGACCCATAAAGGCCGACACCAATTCAGATATTTGGTTATTTAAAAAATCCAATATTTCGATATATTGGCCAATATATACAGTATTTAAAAAAGAAAATCCAGAAACGCGTTACAAAACATAAACAGATTTTCCTAACAAAAACACAATAACAAAACAAACAAAAAAAGAATCAATTTTGCCAACAGGGACGTTGTAGAGCGTCCTCTGGTGGACAGACTATGCAACGCCATCACTAACAGGGACGTTGTAGAGCGTCCTCTGGTGGACAGACTATGCAACGCCATCACTAACAGGGACGTTGTAGAGCGTCCTCTGGTGGACAGACTATGCAACGCCATCACTAACAGGGACGTTGTAGAGCGTCCTCTGGTGGACAGACTATGCAACGCCATCACTAACAGGGACGTTGTAGGTGGTGGACAGACTATGCAACTCCATCACTAACAGGGACGTTGTAGAGCGTCCTCTGGTGGACAGACTATGCAACGCCATCACTAACAGGGACGTTGTAGAGCGTCCTCTGGTGGACAGACTATGCAACGCCATCACTAACAGGGACGTTGTAGAGCGTCCTCTGGTGGACAGACTATGCAACGCCATCACTAACAGGGACGTTGTAGAGCGTCCTCTGGTGGACAGACTATGCAACGCCATCACTAACAGGGACGTTGTAGAGCGTCCTCTGGTGGACAGACTATGCAACGCCATCACTAACAGGGACGTTGTAGAGCGTCCCCTGGTGGACAGACTATGCAACTCCATCACTAACAGGGACGTTGTAGAGCGTCCTCTGGTGGACAGACTATGCAACGCCATCACTAACAGGGACGTTGTAGAGCGTCCTCTGGTGGACAGACTATGCAACACCATCACTAACAGGGACGTTGTAGAGCGTCCTCTGGTGGACAGACTATGCAACGCCATCACTAACAGGGACGTTGTAGAGCGTCCTCTGGTGGACAGACTATGCAACGCCATCACTAACAGGGACGTTGTAGAGCGTCCTCTGGTGGACAGACTATGCAACGCCATCACTAACAGGGACGTTGTAGAGCGTCCTCTGGTGGACAGACTATGCAAAATACCGGTCGGGCTCTGCTGTAACCCATAAGTGACTGAAAATAAAAAGATGATTTTGTTGAGATAACATATTTCCTTCCTTGATTTTCACATTTTAAAACCAAACTTCCCAACACCATTAAGGAATTTGTCCTCTGAAAGAGCAGGTTCACATTCAGAGTGCGTTGGCAGATTCTGGTCTGCTGTCCTCCCATTAAAAGGTGCGCTGGTGTCTTTGTCTGTTCTGTAAGTTGACATGGTGATTAATAAAAGGAAGTGTTGTGCAGATTTAAAATTGGCCCAAAAATAGACCTTTTAATTTAGAGACATAGTGGAGCTCTTGGTTTTTAACTCAACAGACTTTCTAATCTCTCATGAAAGGAAAAAGTCAGCATAACACTACATTAGCATTATGTAAATCCTGTGGACGTTTGGCAACTTTAAACATCGTCTTTCTCAGAAAGTGTCGAGCTAAGGCTGTTAACGATGGGGCAGTGTGACAAAACCAACATCTGCTCCATTATCAGGACACTTTGTGGACACAGTGACCGCACAAAAAGGGGATTTTCTTCAGCAGACACAAGCATATTTTCTCCTCTAGCTCTACCATGAAATTAACTTTATTCAGGTGTAAGGAAATGACAAAAATCCAGTCTTACCAGTTCATTTTTCAGCTCCAGGTCTTATCTCTCAAGAATCTTTCTTCTCTGCTTTCTAACTCTGTGAGTCTAAATCATTTTTTTTATTTTTACAAATATCGATTACATAGCATCATTTGTAAATGATCCCTTTTTTATGATGTTTTTTTCCACTTCAGCTACAGAGCTGAGCCTAGCTATCTTTTACACATAATCAAGATTCACTGTCTTACCTGGCTGACCTTAAAGCACTGCTCTGAAGAGAAAAGATAAATTGCTGCAGTTAGCGGGCTCACTGCCACTTGAATGCAAACTGCAGTGTCTTGTGTGTAGAGCGGTGCGGGGGGACACGACACTATTATTCACAGGCTGCCCATCACAAGAGATAAACCCCCTCTTATTTCACAACTCTGTCTAATATCTGACTTTCTCTTCTTGTCGGTAATTAGACAAGTGAGATGATTTAATTTTCTGCAGACACAGCTATAGTGTTGATATGTAGAAAGCCACCAGCCGGGCGCCCGGATAGCTCCGTTGGTAGAGCGGACGCCCTTATAAAGAGGCGTACTCCTTGACTCAGCGGGCCCGAGTCCGACTCTGATCTGCGGCCCTTTGCTGCATGTCATTCCCCCTCTTTCTCTCTTTCTCTCTCTCTCTCTCTCTCTCTGTCTCTCCCTTTAATCTCTTCAGCTGCCCTGTCAATAAAAACCTAAAAATGCCCAAAAAAGCCACCAGCTGACTCTGACTGGGTGATAAAGGCTTGCACACGCTGACTGAGAGAAGAATTAAGTCACAGCTTTTAGCCTGCCTCACCCCAAGCTCTTGTGATCAGCATCTCAAAGCTGTACTCAGCCAACCATTTTCTCTTATAAGCCCTTGAGGAAAAAAAAGGACTCCCCTTCTCAATTTCCTCCAATGGAAGACCTTTAGTCGACAGCCGCTTGAGGACATGCTTAACGGCGCTGCCACACCAACCCGATTATTGGCCGTAGGACAGTCTGGCGAGGTCAGTGACCCGAGTCTGTTCGGTGTGTTCCGTGGCGTCGTCAGTCGGAGAAGCCGTCTGCGTCCATTTTGGCCGACCTGACATGTTGAATCGGAAGGCGGGCAGTCGGACTCAATGACCAATCTGATTGATGGAGTGCTAACCCGTAATGACGAGCGGGATGAGCGTGACTAGAGTCTCTCAAAATCGGGCCAAAATCTTTTAAACTGACCTTTGTCGATCTGAAATGAAGATTCAGCAGCTGCGCGGCCTTTTTCTCCTTAAAATGTTTTCAGAGACACGTCTCGGTGAACTGTTTTATAAAATATGAGATTGTATTCCCAACGAGCCGCCATTATGGTCTGGTTTTGAAATTCCGGAGAAGCCAGACCAACGTGGCGCGTTTGTCCAATCAGCTGCCAGTTTTCATTTTTTTGGGGGACAATACAGATTAGCGCCGTCTGCTGTTATGGAAACGTATTACGTCTTGCGCACGCTCAAATCGGCGTCGCTTCGGTGTGTTCCCGAGGCACTTTTTTTTACCAACTCAGGGAGGCAGTCAATCAGTCCGGTGGTCCAAACATCTATTTTGTGCTCCTGCGAGAGGAGGAGAGAGGTGTAGCTGTAAGAAAACAACGGCACAGCCCACGCAGAGCGGTTTTACCACAGATCGTGTGTAGGCGGCTTTATGTTAGCTAGCGCCGCCACAGCCAGCTAACCATTAGCAAAAACCAAATTGTCAACTCAGCTAGTTATCTACATTATTATTTTTTTTGCTCCCTGTTTCAATAATTGGGGGTTTAGGCAAGTCTCCAACAAAAAAAATCCACTTTTTTTTTTTTAGAAGGATGTTCAGTGAATTATTGGTAGGAATAATCAAGGCTCTAGACTACAAATAAAATAAAACAGCACATTGTAGTTTCTGTATTTATTACCAAAGCATTTATCAGTAAAAACTGTTCAAATGTGGGACGCCTACATTTTATTTTAAAGTTAGTCTGGAGCCTTGATAATGCACTTCTCATGGCAAGTTTTCAGCAACGACATGAATTTCCCGCTTCGCACTTGGTTCTGACAATAACGGCACGATAGGGGGCAAGGCTATGCTCATTGTGGACCTTCAACAACCATTGGTTCTACTGTTTCTATGTAGCAAATTCATCAAATTGTTACTGGAGTTCTTTGGGCGATAGAGGAATGGCTGTAGTAAGCAACTTTCACATTTCCACTGCTTTTACTTTACACCCCTGAGTTTAAAACACACACACAAAACACAATCCAAAACCAATTTTCACCATATGGGACCTTTTAGGTGAGTGATGATCATGTAGTGTTGTGTGTCCCTGACAGGTGCCAGCATGGATGTGGGGGGTGATGCGCTGCTGTTTCAGCCCAGCTGGGGAGGAGAGGAAGATGAGGAGGAGGAAGAGGAGGAAGGAGAGGATGGAGGAGCACCTGCAGCAGGACAGAGCTGTTTCTCTGGGGAGGCTGGCATGTGTGGACTGTGGAGGGCAGTGGGGTGGGTGTACACAGAGCCCTGGGCCAGTGGGGTGCTTGTAGGGGTAGTTGTGTCACTCCCGTGCGCCCTGTTTGCCTACATGCTGCTCTACTGCCCCCCTCTGGATATAGACCTCTCCTACAGTGCTTTTGAGGTCCATAGTCACTTCTCTGCCGAGCGCTTCGACGCCCTCACCATCGCTGTAAAGACTCAGCTGGGCTCCTGGGACAGACGTAGGCGAGACTTAGATAACAGCGAGTCTGAGGCCCTGAGGGAGCTTCTGCTGGAGAAGCTGAGCAAACAGGGAGTGTTCAACAGGACAGATAATGAGGCTCTGAGGTCCTCCACTCCTCGAAACTACCCCTCACGCCCAGGAGATGATGAGAAGAGAGCAGTCGCGACGAGCAGAGATAAAAGGACGCAGCTTAAATTGGGTCAGGAGAAAATGGGGAAGCACAGGAACTCGTATCACAAAGCAGAAGAAGAAGCAGAGACATCATGGGATGGGAATTCAACTCTTCGGCTCATTAGGAGGCGCAGGTTTGCTCCCAATTACTACCTGCAGAGCCAGGCTCTGTGGAGGATCGAGCTGGTGTTTGTGGCTCAAGGGGAGGGCGATCGCAACATCTTCACCCCCGAACGCCTGCAGACAATTCACCACGTGGAGCGCCTGCTCATGCAGCATCCGCAGTTCCATCAGTTCTGCTGGAAGCCTCTGGAGATGCTGAGGGATCTGCCACTGGGACCGTCCTACTGCTCCCCGCCCAGCTCACTCCTGTCCTACCTGTACCCCAGCGAGAGAGGGGGGAAGATTTACTATGATGGCATGGGCCCAGATCTGGCTGATATTCAAGGTGAGTCCACAAGTTAAGAAAGTTGGAGAAATAATCCAATTCCCCCCATACCCAGACTCTAGCTCGATATAAAGAAAATGACAGCTTTTTAATGGAGCTGCAATGATGGATCGATTAGTTGATAAGTTGTCAACTATTAGGTTAATTGGCAACTATTTTGATAAATAAAAAAATTCTACACAGAAAGTTCAAATTGAGGCTTACGTGAAGGAAGGCGAGGTTTATCTTTCAAGCGATAATACAAGATTTCATGTCTTGAAAGTGGCAAATGGATATTTAGTTTACAGATGCAAAGAAGAAATGATTAGTTGTATCGCCAACCATTTTCATAATATATAAATTGGTTTGAGTCATTATTTTTATGAAAATTTCATCTTCCTAAATGTGAATGTTTTCAAGTTTCTTCTCTTCTCTGTGACAGTTAACTGAATATCTTTGAGTTCTGGACAAAACAAGACATTTGAGGACGTCATTTTGGGCTTTTTGGGAGACACGGATTGACAATTTTACCATTTTTGGATATTTTATTGAACAAACAACTAATCGATTAATCCAGAAAATAATCTACAGATGAATCAAGATCAATTCAAGATTCATTTTGAATCAAGAGTCCCCCTAACAGTGCTGGTTTGCTGTGTCTGTGTTCCCAGGGTCTCTGAGTCTGGCCATCACCCACCCACAGTTCTACTGGTACGTGGATGAGAGTCTGTCGCCGGAGCATCTCTCCTCCTCTCTGTTACGCAGCGAGATCCACTTCGGAGCTCCTCTTCCTTCCTTCTACTCCCTGCAGGACCGAGCTCACGAGCAAAGATCACGCTTCAAAAACTTTGTGGTGCAGTATGCAGACATCCTGACCAAGCAATCCACCAGGTCAGGAAATAACCCCTGCAATGTTGACCATTTATTAAGCAAGGCAGTTTATTTCTATTGCACAGTTCAGACACAGAGGCAAGTCAAAGTGCTCTACATATGCATAAACATACAAAACAAACAAATCAGAAAATGCAACGGGTCATAAAACATAGGGCTGCTTGTTAACAGAATGAAAAATCATAATCACAATTATTTTGTTCAGTATTGAAATCATTATTGAACATGATTACTCAGTGACTTTTAGAAAGATGTTGCATTTGTTATACTGTACATAAAAAAATTATTCTTATCATACTTCTCCCTGTTTTAAGTTCTTTTTTTTCCATTCAGAACACAAGACAAAATAAGCGTTTACTTGCAAAACGTAATATGCAAAATAACCTTTTTTCCCAATTATATTGGAGTCAATATCGTAATTGCAATTAAAGTGTGATTAATTGCACAGCCCTAATTCAACAAAAGCAAAACAAAAGCAGGACATTTAAAAGACTTTTAAAGCATACAGTAGAACGTAAGGCTGCTTTATTTGTGTAGTACATTTTCAGCAACAAGACAAATCAAAGTGCTTTACATAAAACACAAAGGAGCAGTCCAAAACAGCTGAAAACATAAGTTAACGAGAACATAAAACAGCTAAATATAATGAGACGAAACATAAGAATAAAAGTTACAATGCAGTGTAAGGAATGAACAATTACTTTAAAAAAAAGACAGCGTCAAAAAATTGAAATTCTAGAAAAAGGAGTGTAGGAATGACTGTAGTCATTTACTAACTCTTACATTAGGCCAGTGAGGTGGGATAAGGGAAGAACGTGCTTGGACAATAATGTCCACAATCTGTCTTCGTTTTCGGTGCTGTGACCCATTTATTCTTCTGACGGCCTGCTCACCGTCGCACAAGCAATAGCGTAAAGTCCATTTCATTTCTGGTTTAGTTCCATTAATTTTCTTTTGCACACAAATCAGAGCTATGACACGCAGACCTGACATGCTTTCCCCTTTTTTCACACACCTGTGTGCCTGTGGCTGATAACCTTTATGCTTTCCCAGAAGCAATCCTCCACCCAGTGCTCAAACACAAAACTGCAGATTAATTAGCATAGCCAATGTGTAATGGCTCCAACAGATCTGTCAATGACCTCAGGAAAAACAAAGGTGCAGACAGGTAAGTTTTAAGGCTTGATTTAAAAGAACAAAGGGCTCGGGCAGATCTCAAGTCTGTGGTGCATGGGAACTAAAAGCTGCCTCTTTAAATAAATAACAATATGTTGAAATCAATTCTTTGATTCGTAGGAAGCCAGTGCAAAGCTCTGAGAACAGGGGGTGATGTGTTCCAGTTTTTGATTTTAGCGAGGACTCGGGCTGCAGTTGTCTGATTTATTTTTTACAGACACCTTTAAAGACACTGTTACAATAATCAGATCTACTAAAACATCACATCATCATATTTCCTTTATTTACTATACGCAGTGTTTTCCCTGGCTTTCTGGATGACTTAAGTGTGTATATCTGGCGGGGGGGTTATGCATCTTTCCTCAAGAAAATAAGTTTTGGGTACCTTGCACCTGGTAGAGCAGGCACCCATATACAGAGGTTTACTCCTCAACGAAGTGGCCGCAAGTTTGACTCGGCCCTGCGGTCCGTTTGCTGCATGTCATTCTCCCTCTCTCTCCTTTAATGTCATGAGCTGTCCTGTATACATAAAAAGGCCTAAAATGCACAAAAAACAAATCCTTAAAAAAAAGTTTTGTGTCTCTTTGTGGGATTTTTTTTTGATCATATGTGTTTCCTTTGGAGTTGTTTTGTCTCTCTGTGCTCATTCAGCGTGTCTTTTTAGTCAGTTTGTGTCCCTTTGTTGTAGTTTTTAGACCGTTATTATGTCAATATCTGTGTCTAAAAACATTGGAAAAGCTAGAGCAGATAATAAATATCGAACACTCAAAAAGCTTTAAGACAAATGTTGCAAAAGAAGTCCCAGCTACAATAATTAGATGTGAAAAAGCCTTTTAGTTTCATTCATTCCTTAGAGCTTATGTGGTGCCCAAAATGTCTTTAATACAGATACAGCTTTATTTATCCCCAAAGGGCAGTTCAGCTTCTACAGTCCACTGAGACACATTCATACTGCCACTCACACGGGAAAGAGTGATATCCATAAATATGCAAGAAGAAAAATATTTGAAATAAGAACTGAATAAAGACGATAAAGTAAGGGAAGAGATAAAATAATAAAATCAATAAAGTGCCGCAACGTTTCATTCAACTAGAGTGCCGTTCAAGACAGCTACTCGGTGTTCAGCAGCTTAATGGCAGAGGGAATGGACAATTTGGGAAATAGTTATTCTTTCTGGGAGGCGCCAGATTCTATAGCGTCGTCCTGAGGGCATCAGTTGTTAACTCACTAGACAAAATATGGTCATGATTAATAAAACTTCTTCTTCGCCTTGTGGAGAACACGCTTCTTGTCTCTTCCAGACAGAGTTTGAGTCGCTCTGCTGGGCCCAAATGATTTTGGAGCAGACTTTAACGATATTATTTAGGCAGTTTTTGTCCTCCACAAAACAAATTGTTAAACTAACAGAAGAATGAAAAAGGTAACAGGACAGTACACAGGAGTGATTATCGAATATTTTACTGCATTATAGTCACTACAGTCGTTATAGTACCTGATTACCAGGTCTTGATTTGATTTGATTTCTTTTTCAATATGGATTTGATTAGGGATATGTCACTTAAAATACCAATTTAGCTTGATTATGTAATGGATTCCCAGAGAACTAATGCTGTAAATTGCAGGAGGAACCCTCCAACCTGCTGCATTAATAAAACAATAATGTTGTCGTTAAGAATTGACCCCAAAGCAGTTACAGAAAAACATGAGTGCAGAGGGTGAGAAGCAGAGACGGAGACCTAAAGCTATACATCTGTGTAACTTTGGAGCGTTATTCAGCAAGACATGGAGTCCTCAGATCGTCTAGTTTCATATTTCATATTTCATATTCACTAGTTTTAAATCAGAGCCTCTTAAAAGATTGATCTCAGGATTTTATGAATCAATATCCGTGTTTCCCCAAGTAGAACATTATGAATGGGATACACTGGATATTAGATCATTTAAATAAAAATCAATTTTAATTTGAAAATCAAAAAAATTTAGACCCAGCCCTATTATTTACATGTGCTCCACATTTGGGGGTTAGGAAAAAATCAATTCATGTTTGTTTTGTGATTTTTTTAAATTTTTTGTGACGATTTTTTAATTGATTCTTTTCCCTAGAATTGATATTTCTTTATGTATACACTTGGGGTCACTTACAAATTTCCATACCCCCCATTATAGACATAATACCAGCTGATCTGAGTGGGGGGGCTGATCTTTAATACAATATCTACATTGCCCATTATCAGCAATCATTCATCCAAGGATCCAAAGGCTCATTCTGTTCACTGATCTGATATCATTTTTAGAAACTAACTGAGAAAACATTAGAGAAGCCTTTTGCAATTATGTAAGAACATAATGTAATCTGGAAACTGCTGCCTTGGTTAAAAAAGCAATCTCAGCTGGTATTCTGTCTATAATGGAGTGCAATGCAAATTTATAAGAGACCCCAAACTTGTAAGTTAGAAAGATCTTGTAAGATAAGATAAGATAAAATAAGAAAACCTTTATTTGTCCCACAGTGGGGAAACTGCGGTTTGCAACAGCAAGGACAAGAGCAGAGATGGATAAGTGTACAAGTAGCATAAACAAGTGTCAAACAAAGAAGAACCGTTCTTACAGTAAAATAAAAACAAAGTTACTCTACATTTAATAAGACTAAAATAGACTATGCCTTATACAGTCTCCTGCGGCATAAATACATACTGGTAATATAAAGGTATTGTAAAAGGGCAATGCATAAGTCAGATATAGCAAACTGTATTATACAATAATTGCACATAAATTAGTAAAATTGCTCTTGCACAGATGTAATAATGGCACATGATGTGCATTCTTCTTAGAAAACAATTAGTTTTTAGAAATGTCATGATGTCTCTCAAAGTGTATTATTGAACTTCTGTTTTTGTTAAAGAAGGAAAAGAACATCGCAATACTTCTGAATCGCAATAAAGGAAAAACGCAATACAAATGGAATCGGCGCCCATGTATCGTGAGAAAGAATCGCATCGGAACAAAAGCATATTGTCCCAGTACCACACACTGTTTTGCTGTCCTTGTCCCAGCCAGGTGAAGGTGCTGTATGGGGGAACAGAGCTGTTTGATGATGAGGTGAGACACACCTTCCACAACGACATGATGCTGGCTGTCATCAGTGGAGCCTGCATTACTCTGCTCGTCTATGTCCTGACCTCCTTTTCTGGTAAAGTATAAACTGCTCTTTTTTCGCATTGCTGTGTCCTAGGGCTGCTCAATATATTGTTTTTTTTTTATCATCATCGCAATATCAATTAGCGCAACACACATGTCGAAAGACTGACATATCGTGAAAGACACTCCGAGATTTTTGTTTTAGTTGGATGAGTAAAACGCTGCACTTTCATTCATTTTGTTGTATTTAAGCAACAGAGCTGAGTACATTTTGATATCTGTTTATTTATCGCAAGTAATGTTGTTATTGCGATACTCAACGTTATCGCATATTTTCTTCATATCGTGCCGCCCTATTGTGTACACATCTCATTGATAATAGTGCGTTCCATTTGAACTCTGAAGTCCGAGGTCAAAGTCAGAAACACGCCCCTTGACTTCTGATTTCCGAGCTGTGAAGTCGGACAACGTCTCAGTAGCCTGAGTTCAAAATCCAACGTGGCTGCTCCGTGCATCAACAGTAGTGAAAGCTGTAGTAACATACAGTTAGTAGCACTTGTGTGTTATTTGTGTCTCACTAAATCAGTCATACACACAGTCCTGTCCAACTTCTATCTGTGGACTTGTTAAGATGTCTGTTTGCACAAAAATTAGCGTTATCAACTGGTATTGCTAGCAATGGCTAACTTAGTTAGTGCTAAACCCCACAATGAAAAATCCTTTAGTAGTTTATAGTATATAGTAGTTTATTTTGAACATGTAAAAAATATATATATACAGTATGTACATACAGTACATGCATACATATATAATTAAAATGACAGATAAATAAGGTCATGTCCTTCTCAGCACAATCTTCCAAAATGATAGTAAGTAATTAAAACAAAAAATTCCCATGTTCAAAAAGGAGTAGGAAGAAGTTCATAAACACCTTCTCAGGTCCGACCCCTTTCTCTACTTTTATCCTTTAGTAAATACAAAATGCTTCACTTATTTACACATCATAGACACATACATACCTACACACATTTACACTGTTTTTTCTTTCTACTTCTTTTTTTACCATCTATCTATAGCAGATTAAATAATAACACATCCATACTAGACTTACTATATATAGATGTCGTTATGCAATACTATCATGTCACCTCGGGTGTGACGTCATTTGGTAGCATTTGAATGCTTACAGCTCCGTGTTGTTTTCTCTGTCTCTGTAGTGTTTCTGACTCTCTTCGGACTCGCTAGCATTGGACTGAGCTGCCTGATGGCTCTGTTCTTGTACCATGTTGTCTTTGGCGTGAGGTACCTGGGCATTCTCAATGGAGTTGCAGCCTTTGTTATTATCGGAATTGGTACGGAAAAAGAAATACACCAATTTGTCCATTTTAGGAATAGTTTTACATAAGAGGAAATATGCTTATTTATATCCTTGCTGGGAGTTAGATGAGATGAATGATACCACTCTCGGACATCAAAGTTGTCTCTATAGATCTAGAGCTCATCTAACTCTCAGCAGGAAAGTAAAGTGTATTTTTCCAAAATGTCAAACTATTCCTTTAAAGGGTACCGTTGGTATTTTTCAACCTGGACCCTATTTGCTGGTGGTTTTGTGTCTAAGTGACTAATGGGAACAACAATCTTTGAAATTGGTCCAATATTAAGCAAGACCGTTGAAACAAGCTGTAATTTAACGTTAATGGGCAATTGCACACCTTCAATTTCTTTCCACTAAAAGTGCTGTTTTTGCCACTGACTGAACAGTGACTGACAACATCATGGAAAAGATCCCTACAGAGAGAGACCTTTTTGTTAAAGAGTAAGATCCTTTTTGTTTGACATGAAACCGTCCCGAAATCACCATCACCAAACTCACCAGACTCCATTTTAAAAAACAGTAATTTTATCATCGTAAAACACACTTCATTCAAAGTCGACAGAAACAAAATAAAACTGTCAAAAGTCGTCTTGGTTCATCTTTTCACCATTCCAACAATCACCACTCTGGTTTTGTTGAAATAAAGCCTTAATTCACCCATTTACATGTGGAAATATGCTGTCTCTATACACGCTAAAATATTGTTTTTATTTAAATGGAGTTTGGCGATGGTGATTTCAAAGCAGTTTCACGTTAAACAAAAAGGATCTTACTCTTTGACAAAAGGTCTATTTCTGTAGGGATCCTTTCCATAATGTTGTCAGAGACTTACTTCTAATACCACCGGTTGCAGATCGTCTGTGGAGTCATTAGGTTTCCATTAAAGTCAATGTGTGTATTTCCACTGACTGCGGAGCGGCGACGTTACGACTCCATCCCAGCTCCGGCAGTCCGCAGCCCTCCGGAGTAGATACACAAAGCTTCTATTTTTGCTGGACCCTGGAGAACTCAGATAGTGGGACAGGAAGTTGAGCACAGAAACAAACTAAAACATCTGGTTAATTTTCAAAATAAAATAGACCGTCTTCTCTACTCCTCTGGATGGAAACAAACTGTTGTTGGTTTTGTGGTTTTATTCTACATAAATGCGGGAGATCTCGTTGGTTCTCGTGACTTCAGCTGTCAGTCATGGCCGCAACAAATCCGGACCTGGTGGGTGTTGACGGACGGCGGAGCACGGAGCCGATCCGCAGCTGTTCTGCAACTGGTGGAAATTGGGGGTTTGAATAATAATCTGAGCCTGTCAGCGGCATAAACAGAACATTTAGTGGACGAAAATTGAAGGTGTGCAACTGCCCATTAACACGCTGCTTGTTTCAGTGCTGCCAACAGCAGTCACCTTGCTCGATACTGGTCAAATTAAAAACAAAAAATGTTGTTCCCATTAGTCACTCAGACACAAAAACATGAGGAAAATATGGTCCAGGTTAAAACAAATACTAAAGTTATCCTTTTAAGGTTGAAATAAAAAAAAATCCTTTTACAGTACATTTTACAATAATATGTAATAAAGCAGCTCTTTTGTTCTCTCACTGTTGCTTAGGTGTAGATGATGTATTTGTGTTCATCAGCACCTTCAGACAGGCTTCTCATCTACGTCAGCCGCGGCAGAGAATGATCTACACAATTAAAACAGCCGGCCGAGCTACTTTCCTCACCTCCTTCACTACTGCAGCTGCCTACGCTGCTAACACCTTCTCTCAGGTAATCATAGAGGAGAAATCCTGCCGTTAATAGAATCTGTACAGGCATTATAAATGACTACCCTGCTGTGGATGAATAGAAGTGCCTCTCTCAGCAGACAGCCTTTTTTTCATACGATAAGCACAAATCGAATGTCTCAAGGTCCTTTACACTGTGCTTTGTTTAACTGACACCTTAGATCCCAGCCGTGCATGACTTTGGCCTCTTCATGGCCCTCATTGTCAGCTGCTGCTGGTTTTGGGTGTCCGCCCTGATGCCTGCCGCCCTGTGTATCTGGACCGAGTGTATGGCGCCTCAGGAACACGCCTGGTTGAATTGGTGAGGCATTGTCTCCTCGCTTTTGTTTTGTATTTTATTTGTGCATACACCACCGGCGCGGTGTAATCCCTTCAGCTGTCTATCTCGCTAAACTGTGTCCTCCCTCTGAAGCTGGAAGCTGATTTCGGGCCTGTCAGCGAGTCACAGCCCTTTGTCAGATGATGATGATGATGTGGCGCTTCTGTCAGTGGAGATGGAGCCAGGTGAGATTATTATCTCGAGAAGGGAATGAGTCTCGGTTGGAAAACGCTGCTGTCCAGGCACCACTAAGCCCGCTGTCTTTGTCTCGGCTAGGCGCGGGTGACACAGACGGCGATGCGGCCATTCTGTCCCTGTCAGTGGAGACACCTCCGTCCCCTTCAGGGCAGCAGCACGTGGGTGTGGTGAGCACAAATCTCCGGTGGGCCCTACAGCATTTAGTGGCCAAGCCAGCTGTGGAGCGACGAAAAGCTGTTCTAGGTGAGATTGGATGTAAAACTCTGATAACTCAAGGTAACACTTTATTTAATATAAGGGTGACACAACACATGATCATGAAAAGGAAGAAGTCTTTATAAATGTTTATGACCATGCCATAATGACACGATGACATGACATAAGTGTCACTCGGTAAGACACTTTTATTGAAAAGTTGGCATTGTATGAGATGTTTGTGTTAGGACATCTTGACATTAAGCAAGACAAACTCTCCTCAGGACAGCTGCCTTCACTGTCAACAAACTGGACTTATAACTGTTATGACATCTTACATACAAGTTACAAGTTGCATTTTACTTGAGGTCAAGAGCATTGTTCGTGTAGATCTGCAAAGAATAATCGATTAGTTGTCAACTATGAAATTGATTGCAGATTAATCGGTTTGTGTTGTATAAAAATAAAGATTCTCTAATTCCAGCTTTATAAAATGTGAATAATTTCTAATTTTTCACTCTATCACAGCAAATTAAATATCTTTGAGTTGTGGACAAAACAAGACCTTATTTATATATAATTATAATGGTGTCTTGACAGCCAATGTCAAAACCAACCACTTATGACAGTTTAATGTAAAGTTAACACGTAAAGCTCAATAGTATTTTTAAGTTAAGTCTGCTATCACATATTTATTACAGGTTATGTTGTCTTGCCTAATGTCAAGTTGTCATAACACAAACATCTCAAACAATGCTAACTTTGCATTGCGTGTCATAATTTACCCAATGACCCCTAATGACAACAATCATGAACATTCATGAAGACTCCTTCATGTTTGTGATCGGTGTTACAAACGCTACGCTAACGTGGGCTCGTAACACGGTTACTAAAGGCCCTTGAAATCTGCGTTGAGGCATAAACCTCTATGTTTATGTGCGCCTGCTCTACCAACTGAGCCAACCCGGCCACAAACTCACACAGTTTGACACGGCAATTTATACTGAAGAAACTTTGTCATTTCTATAGTTTGGTTCGCACAGATATTGTCAGACAAGATCTTGATCTATGATTTAGACGGGAGAGTAACCTCTCTCTGTGTGACCTAAGAGGATTTAGTCTGTCAGAGGAAAAGCAAGTGCCTTTCATGAAGTATTTATCTTTCCTCTTCTAAGGAGTGACTGTAATTGATCCTTGCTCCTGATGTGTCTCTCAGCTGCTCTATCTCCTCCATCAGACCCTCCTCTCTGCCATCATTCATCACTGTCTTCCTCTCGGCGCAGGCGTCTTCCTCCTGGTTCTGGCCTTATCTGCTGGCTGCTGCTGTCTCCTGAGGCCGGCCACTCACGCCCCCCTTCTTTTCCGCCGGGACACAAACCTTCAAAC
Source organism: Percina caprodes (assembly GCA_013375575.1). NCBI lineage: Eukaryota > Metazoa > Chordata > Actinopteri > Perciformes > Percidae > Percina > Percina caprodes. The sequence continues at coordinate 3,836,507 of JABXJD010000035.1, read as the reverse complement.
GTTGCTGGCTCTGAGGAGCAACCTCAGCGGTCAAGGCATCTCCTGCCCCATGTGTTCAGGTGAGACTGAATATAATCTGCATGTGAACACACTGACACTCACCAGTTAACTTCCCAGATCCAAAACAAATATCTAAATTGTATGTTGTGTTCTGCAGGTGTGTTCATGGAAAAGCCTCATCCCTTGTACACACACACTTCCTCATCAGCATTCAAGTTCTCCACACATCAGCAGAGGCCGAGCAAAACAACTTCATCTGCTCCACGGACAGCTCTCAAAGAAAATTCAAGCACCAAACAAACGGGTAAAACATTCAACACGTACTTTCTCTCTCATTTAATACATTCCCCACTTTTATTTTTTAAAATATTGTGCTTTGTGCTGTTTTTTCAGAGTCTTTACTGACAGTGTATATATCAAAGTTGGACCTCGGAGCCTCTACAACCCTTTACCGTTTCTCGCTCAACGCCAGCTCTCCGTCCCCGTGGAAACTGTGCAGCACGGAGCACGAAGAGGTGTCGTCATTTCAGGTTAGAGAGCAAAAAAAAAAGTAATAACAGCAATATAATTAGCTGTAACGTTATGTCTCCCCAACTGCCATATGTGCCACTAAAGCGGCTTATAACTAATCTTGTTTTATCTGAATAGGCTTATAATCAGCCCTGCAGCAATTACACCAGCAGAATGACAGTGTGTGTTTCCCATGTGTACCACCCGTACCCCAGCTGGATGATCACATCCACCTCGTGTGAACCCCGCCACGGCTGGGCGCCGGAGTTTTCCTTTTATGTAGCGTTGTCTCTGCAGCAGCACAGCAGGTGAAAATACGGGTAAAAAGAAGTCATTTCTGTCATGGCGTTTTAGTGGGCAATCCGTCATTTCAGCTCTGCTTTAACCTTTTAAGGAGACTCCGCTTCGCCCAGCGCCGCCTGAGACCTCATCCCAGCCGCGTGTGTGCCGACCCGCCTGGCTGCGGCATCAGTTCTGGGCCAGATGGACCCACACAGGGAACCTTTTATATCCCTCTTCCCAGTGGTGAGCGAGCATCAGAAAGCGTCATAAAGACACTTAGCCCATCATGACAAATATTTTTCTTCTTCACTGCATAGATTTTGTCGTATTTTTTGGCGCTTTGGTCAGGGGTTTTCAATGCTATTTTCAACGTTTTAGTCATATGTTTAATTTTAGTTTGTTCTGAAAACAAAAAATGTGTTGTTCCAACATAATGTTCACAAAAATGGGCCGTCAAAATAAGCGCTGTAAACATTAAAAAATCAAAAAACTTTGGAAAAAACATTTTAAAAAAGCACCCACAACATTGAAAAAGTGAGAAAAACTCAAGTTATACGCATATTTTTACACTGTATAAAAAAGGCTGGTTACACTTTACTCGAAGGTATCTACATAAGAGTGACATGACACTGTCATGAACATGTCATAAACATTATAAACAATTTATAAATGTTTATTAAGTGTCATTCGGTTTTGTCATGACAACGTTTGGTGAGGGTTAGGGTTACAGTTTATGTGTCATGACTGTGTCATGACTGTGTCATGTCACTCTTATGTAGATACCTATGCCTGCTGAGAGATTTTCCTCTGGTTATTTTTTCAAAGATCCTTCTTCTGATGCCAAAACGAAAGCATCCAAAACGTTTGGCTTCAACCCATGCGGTGGCGGGGCGTGTGGCCAGCCGGCGGTGCGCCCTCTGGTGGACACCGGGGCAATGGTTTTTGTTGTCTTTGGCATCTTGGGAGTCAACCGAACCGAAAACAGGGACAACCACGTTATCGGAGATATGGTGAGGGTCACACCTACAGTATGTTGGTGGATCTTAATCATCTACAGAAATAAAGCAGAGCTAGATGTTGAAATGATGTTGAAATGATGTGGCTTACATTGTGTTTGATTCTCTCCAAAGGGCAGCGTTATATTGGACCCAGACTTTGATGTTTTCCAGGAAATGGGGCATCTTTGTAAAATCTGCAAAGCTATTAGTGCAAACACACAACTTGTGAAGCCAGGAGGAGCGCAGTGTTTGCCTTCAGGTAACGCCCCGACACAATTCAGATGGAAATCTTTCACTTTCCCATAAAGGGTCAATCGATCAAGTTGATCATTAAAGCCATTTTTTTAAGCAACTTCCATCTTCTTAAATGGGAATATCTGCTGGTTTCCTTTTTCCTCTTTAATAGCAAATTGGACATTTTGGGGTTTTGGATTGTTACTTGGACAAAATCATCATAAAAACCTGGCGGGTTTGGGAAATTGTAAAAGACATTTTTAACTATTTTCTGACATTTTATAAAACAAATAATACATCAATCATTGGAGGACTGATAAGATATAGAAAATAATTAGTAGTTGCAGCCCTATAACCTTATTTTTTAAGAGACTATAGCACAAAAACAGTGTTTTAAATTTGACATATATTATATTGGTCTCGGCATATATTAGCAGCCTCTGTTATTTGTTGGTCATTTGAGTATTTTGTAACTGCTTTTTTCTTAATGGATCTTCTTTGTTTTGAGGTCTCTCCACTTTGTTGTAAAGCACTTTGAGCTACACTTTCTGCATGAAAGGGGCTATATAAATGAAGGCTATTATTATTATTATATATATATATATATATATGTGTGTGTGTGTGTGTGTGTGTGTGTGTGTGTGTGTGTGTGTGTGTGTGTGTGTGTGTGTGTTCTTTATGATGGTCTGAATCAGACCTCCAGCTCACGTCTTCAACTTATGCAAAATGCTGCTGCTCGCTTTTTAACAAATACATCTAGACGTGCACATATCACTCCCATTCTCTACACTCTACATTGGCTCCCTATGTGTTTTAGAATAGATTTTAAGATTTTATTATTTGTTTTCAAGGCTTTAAACGGTCTGGCCCCGGAGTATTTGTCTCAAATTTGAATTTGCGGGAGCACAACCAGTCAGTTGTGTGTCAAGTGTCAAGGTATAAACGATGGGGGGATCAGGCTTTTGCAGTTGCTGCCCCGAGACTCTGGAACAAGTTACCCCCTGATATTTGCACTATTACAGATGTAGCTCTTCTTAGGTCCAAACTCAAAACGTATCAGGCTTTTAATACATAGCAGTGGTGTGACAATTTCTTTCTTCTGTTTCTTCGTAACCTTTTCTGATTTTACTTTTTCTATGTTCATCCTTTCTATTGTATGATGTGTGTTTTTACTCTTGGTTTCTGATGTTAAAACCTTTGGATACCTGCTGGTTGCTGTAAAGTTCTATATAAATATATTTTGATTGATTGATATTATTAATAGAGAATGAGAGTGTGTAAAAGGTACTGTCCTTTCTTCTGTTCTCTGCAGGTAACAAACTGTATAGACATCAAGGAAGAAGCCAAGGCACTCGTCTTTCCCGAAAAATACTGTATATGTAAAATGCCTTTAATTCATCTGGCACATTCTGAACAGAATAAAATCTTATTCATTAAAGGCATTTTATATATATATTTTTCATAAAAGACGATTGCCTTGGCTTCTCCCTTGATGTATATTGGATTTGTTCATGCCCCCTAACTAAGACCACCGCCTTTTTATCCCTAATTTAAGTTCCAAGAAGCTCTCCAATCTCTTCTAATCTTCAGGTAACAAACTGTCTTCTATTGTGCCTCTGCTCCATCCGGAGTGCCACTCTCTCCCTGAGCCCAACCTGCTGCCGGGGCAGCTCTCCCACGGAGCTGTGGGAATACACGGAGGCAAGGTCTGCTGGCTGTCCATGGCCTTTGAGTCTGTAAGTCCCTTCATCTTCCAGCTTTTCATCTTCGCGCATCACAGAGCAGCACTTTTCCAGTTCACTTTGCCGTAAGCTCTACATCTCTTCTCTCCCCAGACCACATACAAGGGCAAATCCTCCTTCCAGACCTACTCGGACTTCCTTCAGTGGGAGAACTTCATCCAGGAGCAGCTGGCCTCCCTGCCGCAGTCCTCGGCACTGCAACGGGGTTTCCAGACCTGCGAGCACTGGAAGCAGATCTTCATGGAAATCATAGGTGAGTGTGAAGTGGAACTGCATGTCAAAGAGATGTTTTCTGCAAACTGAAGAGGGGATTCAACCGACAAACCTTGCAGGAATACTCATACTAACATAGTATCTTGTGTTCCAGTCAAATGCAGTATGCCAAAAATACAAAGATCAGGGGCAAAGCCAGACGTTGTAGACATTGTAGCTCCGCCCAAACTTGGGGCCAACTGAGATAATAGAATGCCTAAAAATCTGTACATCATTTGGAAAAAACCTGATAGTAGCAAGATAAAAAACAACATCCTATAGAGCATACATCCTGATTTGTATCAAATTCATAGATGTAGTATGTGTAGATTGTATGCATATTGCGTGCAACAGTACATACTTTGATAAGCAGCTGCAGAACGTACTAAAAGTAAAAAGTATGCGATCTGGAATGCTCTGTGGTCTGTCTGTAGGTGTGGAGAGTGCCCTCTGGAGCCTGCTGCTGTCTCTGGCCATCTGTGTGGCAGCTGTGTCCGTGTTTACTGCACATCTTATGCTGCTGCTCCCAGTCCTCATAACCATTCTAGGTAAGAGATCAGTTACTCAGAAATAGATTTTAAAATGGAATATTCAGGCCTGGGTTGGGATCACGTGTGTAATGTGTGGTAGTCTGGCTCAACAGATGTATATTTCCAGGATAAACCTGAGTGGATGTCCACTTTCTGTGTTTCCAATCGCTACGGGAAACAACAACAACCTTTCGAGCTAGCAAGCTACACGCTGTAAATGGCAAGTTTTTAAGGAAATTTGGATCGTGCAACACGTCGGCCTGCTTGGTTCTTTCAGGGAATGATTGTAAAGATTTAATAAGGATAGGGTGTTTCCTCTCTAACTGGGACGTTTTGGGGCCGACTGATTGCTGTGGACAAAGTACACACAGAGATACACTGGTAAGAGCTAATGAGGTGTAACCATGTATCAGCTGATTTAAATAGCTCACCTTACTGTATTGTGTCACTTCATACAAAGTGCTCATATTATGCTTTTTGTTTTTTTCCCTTTCCTTTTTTGTGATATATATCTTCTTTGCGCATGTTATAGGTTTAAAAAGTAAAAAAAAAAACAAAGTCCCCCCCCAAAAGGAACTCACCGTCTCCAACAGAAAACACTGTTCACAAACTGCTCCAAACAGCTCTGTTGTAGTCCAGCCTTTACTTCAGTGGCGACGGACTCTTTGTTATAATGCTCGGCCAGCTGCTAGCGTAGAACGCCCTCATACTCTGCTCCTGACTGGCTAGTAGTCCTTACCTAGCTACTGTCAGGGCCCTCATACTCTGCTCCTGACTGGCTAGTAGTCCTTACCTAGCTACTGTCAGGGCACGCCCTCATACTCTGCTCCTGACTGGCTAGTAGTCCTTACCTAGCTACTGTCAGGGCACGCCCTCATACTCTGCTTCTGAATGGCTAGTAGTCCTTACCTAGCTACTGCGCATGTGCCACTCCCAACAAAGGTGGAACAGTGTAAAGTGCGATGCCTCACTCTGTAGCTAAAACGGAGAAAATTAAACCATGGAAACCTATTTGGATATAACCTCTAAATACAATTATGAACCTGAAAATAAGCATAATATGAACACTTTAATATTGTATGTGGCGTTTTCTTTTGGGGGGTGCAAAAGTTACATCAAAACAAGTTCCTTCCCGAGACTATTCTGCAGAGCCCCCGTCACTGCGTCCGGAGGTTAGCACCGCCCAAGACGATTGTGATTGGTTTAAAGAAACGTAAACAACCAGTTTTTTTTTCTCTCCAATCCCAGAATGCATCTGTGGTGTAGCCAGACCTTACTCCACAGCGGAGCTGGCCATGCGAGACAAACTGTATTGTGACGTTCTCTTTTTCTGTGTGACGATCTGACGAGCATATTCTGCTCTATGATGAATCATGAAGAAGTTGAAGGAGATGATGGGATTACATTTCACTGGAATTGTACCTCGTTCGATTTCATGTGATAAATTAAATTGATTGATTGAATTGTGGGTTTTTGGCCTTTAACAGGCGTGATCTGCCTGGTGGTGGCGGTCATGTATTGGCTGGGCTGGGAGATGGGAGCAGTGGAGGCCATTTCTCTGTCTATACTTGTGGGATCTTCTGTGGATTACTGTCTGCACCTGGTGGAGGGATACCTGCTGGCTGGGGAGACCGCGCCCTCAACGTCTGCTCCTAACTTGGTATGGGATCATTGGTTTTATTATATATATTTATTAATTATGAGCCCACAGCTTGTTTTCTGTTTGCACACATGCTAACACAAGCTAATGGCTACGATTTTTGGATTTCATTAAGGCGAGAAGCGCCCTGAAGGCTCATGAATAGAAAGTAGAGCTGCAGAGATTAATTGATTAGTTGTCAACTATTGAATAAATCGGCAACTATTTTGATAAACGATTAATTTAAAAAAAAGTACAAAATTCTCTGATTCCAGCTTCTTAAATGTGACTATGTTCTAGTTTCTTCTCTCCTCTGTGACAGTAAACTGAATATCTTTGAGGACGTCATCTTGGGCTTTTTGGGAAACACTGATCCACATTTTTCACCATTTTCTGACATTTTATAGACCAAACAACTAATCGATTAATAGAGAAAATAATCAACAGGTTAATCACCAATGAAAATGATTGTTAGTAGCATCCCTAATAAATAAAAAAACAGCCTCTGCTCCTACAGTGTTAATCTGTGTTTTGTTTGCAGGAGCCTCGGGCCGAGAGGCAGAGGCGAACCCTGGAGGCAGTGAACCATGTGGGCGTTGCCATAGTGTCCAGCGCCGTCACCACGGTGATCTCCACAGTCCCTCTCTTCTTCTGTGTCATTGTGCCTTTCGCCAAGTTTGGACAGATAGTGGCCATTAACACAGCCGTCTCCATTGTGTTCACCCTGACCGTGACTGTGGCCATGTTGGCGTGCATGGCCCCCGCCCGCTTCAGCAGACCCCCCAGCGCGGTGCTGAAGGCCAGCTTGGCCGTGGCGGCCGCGGCAGCCTTGGGAGCGGCCCTGTGCTGGGTGGGAGGTCGGCTGGGAGCGTTGGCCTGGCAATCAATCAGCACGTAAAACACACAACTGTAACCCCAACTCACACTGATGTCAGGCAGGGAGGGGGGGGGGTTCCTGTGTATGCAAAACTGTAAGCACTCCACTCTCCTCCACGTTCGAGAGGAATGTCAAGATCAGCAAATGATCCTGTTATTTACAGCACAAAGATGTCACAACTAGAGCAAAGATGTCAGAAGTAGAGCTGCGAAGATTAATCGATTAGTTGTCAACTATTAAATTAATCACCAACTATTTTGATAATCAATCAAACGCTTTGTCACTTTTTTTTTTTAATGAAAAAACAAAGGGGAAAAAAATTCTTTGATTCCAGCTTCTTAAATGTGAATGTTTTCTTCTCTCCTCTGTGACGGTAAACTGAATATCTTTGTGGACAAAACAAGACATGAGGACGTCCCGTTAGGCTGACATGTTAAAGACCAAAACAACTTATAGAGAGAAAAATAACAAATTGTTCGATGCAGCCCTAGTCTGAGCCTATTCCTTTATTAGAGGCTGTTTGTCTTCACAAAATACTTCTTTTTCAGTGGTATTGATCCGTGGATTGTACGTACTATAGTGTAAATATCTATGTGAGTCACAGTAGTGGGTTGATACGATGATTCAGCTGAAGTATTTATTTGATTTGGATATTTCAGCCTAGAGGGGGAAGATGGTTGAGTAACGGTTGGGAAACACTGGCTGAGTCACAGTTTTCATCTGTGTAACTCATTGAGTTGTGAGGAGCCGCTGACTGTTCTGTGACCTGTGAACAGCAACAGGGCGCCGCGCTCTGACGTCCGGAACCATCAGTGAAACTGGTCCACACTAGAGCCCGACCGATATAGGATTTTTAAGGCCGATACCGATACGAAGATTTAAAAATCCGATATGGCGATATATATTTTAAGAACAAATCCAGAAACGCGTAACAAAACATTTCCCTAACAGATTTCCCTAACATTAGTTATTTGTAGTTATTTATGAGTTCTCACTAAAATAATATGATAATAATTTTTATTGTCATAACAGACCATCAAATATATTAAAGTTCTGATAATTAAAATGTAGAAAAATACAAATTTAAGATATGAAACTTCCTTTGAACAAAAACACATTAACTAAAAAAATCTCAGTGTTGCCAACAGGGACGTTGTAGAGCGTCCTCTGGTGGACAGACTATGCAACGCCATCACTCATAACATGGTTGACAGTCCGTTTTTATTTTTGAAATATTCATTTATCAGAATCATTTATTTGTCATTGTTAATTATTCTAATGAATGAATATTTAAAAAAAATATATATATTTTTTTATCTGTCATGATAAATGCCGATACCGATAGATCCGGAAATGCCTAATATCGGCCCAAAATATCGGCCCGCCAATATATCGGTCGGCTCTAGTCCACATGATTCATGGTCATCTTGTGATTGATTTGATTGATCTTCTCTTTGTGTTTTCTTAGTTGTGCATTGAATGTGTTTTCAGCCACATTTGTAACAAAGGTTATGATGTCCCAATGTGGCTGGATTAAAAAATGGTACTAGTTCAAGTTTATACTTTGCACACTTATGTTAAATGTAATGTGTGATGTAAAATGTTTCGGTATGCTGCTCTCACACATTCCCAACTGCACTGTTGACGCTGCCAGCACACACTTGCTCTGAAGAGTTGTGTGTACCAAGACTTACCCCGAGGTACCTCCTCTTATCTGACCTTTCATGTGTTTATATTATAAACTGTAAAAATAATGCACGTAGCAGGAGTAACGTCACCCATTGGTTTTTGGACTGCCACTTTGAAGCCTCAAGTTTGCCGATACAGGTGCCGCCATCTTGCTTTTTTGTGGCAATTTTTCAATCTGCTAACTTTCCCTTTTAACCCTCATGTTGTCTTTGGGTCAAATTGGATGTTGTTTTTAACTACCCATAATAACTTAATTGATTCCACACAACGCCAGCTTTTCTAATTCAAACATTAGGTATAATTTCCTATAAATGGGGCAGCGCTAAGCTAAACGCAAAAAGAGTGACAAACATTGTCAAAACAAAAACTCAAACTTAAAAACATTGATAAAAAGCATCAACAAAAAGTGTTGATTTTCAATTTTGACGGGAAGACAACACAAGGGTTAAGTTACCAGCTAACGTTAGCTAGCTACAGCTAGCTAGGTTGGCAGCAAGCTAAACCAGATATTTTTAGGTGACCAAATGTTCCATTTAACTTTAAAGAAGTGAAAACACACAGTGAGAGGGTCACAGTTTAAGATGAAAACCTGCAAAAATAAGTTTAGGTCTTTTTTAATATCCACAGTGTTAGCATGGTTTGCATCGCTAAGCCTCTGTCCTGATTGACAGGTCCTAAAGCGTCCCCTGCTTTATCGTCTATTTTAAAATAAATTGGACCATAGTTTACAAAATGACCATCATGCGGTGTTGAAGAAGACTTGACACTAGCGATTGAGACCATAAACTCATTATGAAAATGTTTACTGACGTAATAAATCAAGTGAGAAGTAGGCTCATTTTCCCATAGACTTCTATAGAAACAGACTTCCTCTTGGAGCCAGTGGAGTCGTCCCCAGCTGGAAGTTAGAGAGAACGCAGCTTTAAGGAGCTTCAGCGTTGGCTGCACTTTTCAGGGCTGCAAGCTGTTTTTTTTTTTTAACCGTCTATGGTTTAGTATTTTGGAACTCAAACTGTTTCTATGTCTCTATTTTTTGCCATCAGCGCCAACTAAAAGAGACCTCTTGTCAACTCCTCAGGTGAACCCTCCACAGCACTTGTAGGCACTCACACTGTTCACTCCTCTGCTCTCACACAACCACGAGCGGCAGTCAGACTCCCATCGAGCCGGCTCCGGTCTGCCCCGCAGTCAAGGTGAGGGCCATTTGTCAAACCACATAACACAATAATGGGTAGGGAGAGTCAGAGAGGGACTGACTCAATTGCGGCAAGAGCAGTACATTTCTGTTTTGTGTGAGTATTACTCGTGAATGTCAAATAAAACAGGTGCAGAAAGCCTCGGGGTCTTTTCTTTTTGTGAAAGCGCAGCACGGTTTTCTCCTGCATCGTTACGTAACAGAGCAGCGGAGCGGGAACAGGATGAAGACCTGTCACCGTTTGCCTTCAGTCACATTGTTACTGGCAGAGCTACAGTACAGTAGGCAGCGTCCCATCTCCAGTTGGCTGTCATTAATTATTCATGCAAAATGGCTTCAGATTTGACATGGAATTGCAGAGCATGAATGTTTCATGGCGGCCGGTCATTAAACAAAGGACCGTTCTACATACAGCGGTAGGCCTAGTGCTGCTCATCGGGCTGAGAACAGAACAAATACTTTGTAAGAAAAAGCAGAAAAAACATTGGTTTTGCTACATTTCCACTGCCGGGGGGGAAACTTCTATTGAGATTGAATGTCAGTGGTTTCTTTATTGATTGATTTTTGTTTAAATGTGAAAGTGATTTTTCTTAGGGAATACATTTTCTTGCAAATAAGTGTGTGCAGCTGATGTATAAAGAAATATTACTTTGAAATATTTTTTTCCTTACTGACACAAATACATTTCTTTCAAGCTCTGCATGATTGCTTCTACACTTGTTAAGTCATATATATAATATATATATGACTTAACAAGTATATAATGATATAATATATATATATATATATATATATATATATATATATATATATATATATATATATATATATATATATATATATATATATATATATATATATATATATATATATATATATATATATATATATATATATATATATATATATATATAATATATATTATATTTTACTTGACTAAAATGAGACTCAGACACGTAAGCGTAGGTAAAGTACATCTGATTACACAAATCTAGAATATGCTGAATGTTGTCAGTGACAGCTATCTACTTATACAATTAATTATATCATCTTAAGAAAACCAGGAAATCATTTATTCATGAATATGAAGTGTCCTTTTAGAGTGTGTTTACCCAGGGTGCAGTCTGGTTACATCTGCATGTGTTTTGCAGCACTTTTTGTTGGTTTAAGTAGAGCGAGGGCCAATTTTCGGTCACGGCAGTCTTCTACGTAACTACATCGTTCTGCGCCTCGTGTTTTCATTATAAAAGAACAAAAGCACGACAGAATGGTAATGGAATAATTATTGAGGGGAAGTGAGGTTACAGGGAAGGGAAGGAATATTTAACAAGGCGGAAAATGAAATGCTTTGCAACTGTAGTCTAAAAATGACAAGCTCCTGCTATAAATAGTGAATCAGAGATGAATAATGGGTATTTATATTTGGCTTTGTTTTTTTTTGTGGGGGGGTTGCTGGGTGTCAGAAATTCATTTCAAACAGACCTGTGTGCCATTTAAGTTCTGTATTACGGCTTCTGCTCACGTGTCCTACATTGCACTCAACTCCGCCAGTGTGATGCAGGACATGTTTCAACTGAAATGGCACAAAACAGGTTCCCAGTTATCAGTTAATATAGCGCACAAAGGCTCAGACATCAAACACATGCGTCAGACTGCTGCAAAGTCACAGAAACTTATTCTCATCGTGTAGAGAGAGAAATAAATGGAGAAAAGGAACGAGTGAGCAACATGGTATATTCAACATATTCGACCAACGGCTATACATTTGAAGGCAATTATAGGGCTAAGTTCAACAGTACCTTTCCACCTTTACATGTAGTTATTAGAACAATAAATACCCAGGCTCATTTGGTTCTTGAGAAATACTTCATTGTACCAAGAAAAGGCGTTTTCTCTGGAGAGAAAATATTTTACATCAGAACTGTAAATCAACACTGAAACATAAGTCATATTTTTATTACCCCATGTTACAGGGCACACACAATGTTCAAGTATGCCTGAGGGACTAAATGGAGCAAAAACAAACCCAAAAAAACAATGAAGAATAAGAGATAAAATGCATTTAAAAATAAGTGAACTGGCATTGCATTTCACAAAAAAAGTCATAAGCTCATGATTTTGGAACAATTTACTGTAAAGTGCTAACTGGTTCGAGCTGAGAAAAGCACATGTTCCCTTTGAAAGATCATACACATTACTTTATACATGGAGGTACAGTAACAGCCAGTCAACAGGCAAGCAATTACCACCCAGAAGACATGGACCACAACTCATTTATTAGTCCTTTAATAAGATAACTGCTTCCTTAATTTCCTTGTTAATGGTAACAACGAGAATCTTGCCACTGGTTGCCAGGACAATGCCAATTACAAATGCTGGTGTTGTCCCTGTACAGTTTTCCTTCTTTCCTTTTTGTAATTACATGCAATTGACTGACATACAGTATCAAAAAAATCTCAAGTCAAGTCCTTATAATCCTCTTACAGATAGGAACCAAATGGGATGAGAGTGTGAGGAGAGGAGAGCAATTATTGAGGAGTGCAGAAGGCCTTCCCATCTTCCTGTTCCCCCCTTCCCACCCCCCCTCAACCTCCCCTGGATGTGGAGGGCTGGCTGGACAAAAGCAGGGATCTGTCCAGCTGATGCCTGTCTTCTTACAGGTCCTGAGAATCCACTGTTTTCCTTTGTGCCACTCATTAAGGAGGCACATTTAAAAAATAAAAATAGAAGAAACAAAAAAATATCTGGAGAGATCTGGGTCAATAAATTTTCCCCTACTGTCCACCTAAGGTGGACGTTTTCATCCTCCCACCCCAATCCTAACCATAAAAAGGTAAAAACAAGGTGTACTGCAGAATGGCTTTACTCCTCACAGTCTGTGGGGGGAGCTAGAGCCCCTAGGAGCTGAGGTGCGGTTGGCGTTCTTACGGCTGTTCTGTCGTGTTTGATTCATCTTGGTGGCCGAAGGTTTCCGAGCGTCAGGCTGGCGCCTCCCCTGGGGGCCCCTTCGTTTGCCCCTCTGCCCCGCACGGCCCCTTCCGGCCCCCGCTGGTCACTTGCGTGAGTGCAGTGTGTCCTGGAACTTGGTGCTGGTGTAGCGGACGTGAAATCCTTTCTTGTTGATTGTGTCGTCGGAGCGGAACTTGATCACAATGGAGTCACCGGCCGAGTAGATCTCCTCCGGAGGCTGTCAGAGGAAGACAAAACAACACAATTGTTTGTGATGTCACTTTTTTTCTGCTTCTTTGACTGCCTTTCAATTAAAAGGGGGGACACTGCAGGTGAACAGGGAACATATTTTAACTTAAAGATATCACCATTACAATTCCCAAGTTGATTACTTACATTAAGACATGCAAATTATGAATTATCTTATTGAATATGCACTAATTTGCATACACTGGATAAAGTCAGGTTCAAAATTGGTGACATGTTAGAATCAAAGATTTTTACAAAGGGGATTTTGGATATCTCTTTTTTAACCACTCCAGATATCAGAAAATACTGTCAACAGCCACAAAAATAATTTTCTTTATGTTTTTCGGTATAAAATGTGACATTTATCCAACAATGAGTGATTATATGAACAAATGCCTGTGTAAAAACCTTCAGAAAATAGACAGTAATGAAACTGCAAAGTTGGGTGTATGTAAGTGCTACTGAAGTGGAGATTTCTGGCTCAGAATATGTGAAGTATGTGAAATGATCACTTTAAAAAAAGAAAACTTTATGGAAATTACATTAGCGTGAAAAAAATCTAAATTGAAAAGTGATGTTTTTGCCTGTAGTGCCTTTTAAACTGAAGATTTCTCATAAACTAAAGTCAAATCAGTGACTGTGACGAATGGCTTCTGACTGCAGAGGACTAGTTCTGTAACAGCCAGGGGCCACGTAAGGGTCCGGGACCGGCCCGGCCCAGCTTTATTCTGATTAAGGCTTTGGCAGCTATTGAAGTGAGGATAAAATACACTCCAATGATTAGTTCCAGGTGCTCGGTTCCACCGAGCTCATTTCTTCCCTGAATAAAACCATATTCTGTTCAGCACATTTTATTTCTACTGTCTTGAGCAGAGAATCCGTCTCTTTATAAAACAAAAGGAGGGATTAACTTCATGATGCGTGCACAGAAAATATGCAACACGTGACCTGCCTGTTTGTCAGAACAATGTTATCACATGACTATTAATAAGCTCGGAACATCAGACTGAAAAATAATTAGTTATTTCATAAGCGGCGGCCCGCACTGTGGCTACGACAAAGACGAGCGCTGCGATGTCAGAGCTTGTGCAACCGAGTGTAAAACAGAGCTGTTGATTAAAGTTGTCATTCATGACATTATTAATATATCTACAATAGCCCATGTGTCCTTGGTTTATTAGGAAAGGGATTTAAAACACAACAAGAAAGCGGTGTACACATTTTATTGTACAACCAGCTAAATGTTCTCTGCTATTTAACTGAGAAAAGCCCTTGGGCTAAAAGTAAGCCTCCACATACTATAATGAGTTTTCACCCTACTTTGGATTGAATTGTGTCATTTTTTTTTTTTTTACCTGTTTTAAATAGAAAACTTGATTGAGGAGCCGCTCCCCAGGGTTCTGGGGGTGTTATGTCCCCTCCAGCAAAATAATTTACAGGAACAGGCGGGAGTAAGAGGCCAGAACTTATTACTGAAGTGTGTAAATGAAATCAAGCTGTTCTCTGACCTGAGGAACTTGTGTTTCTATTCCCTGCTGGCGTCATTGATCCAGACTCAGCATTGGCTGATTCATTCGCTGTTACAACCTGATGCCAGAGATTCTGAGAGGCTCATGGACACCCGGGGAGCAATGGGTTGTGTTGACCTACAGCCGCCTCTACAGTAACACTCCCACACCCAGAGGAAAATGTCAACTTGAACAAATTGATTAAAGAGGCGATACTGCAGAAAAAACATGTTTGTTTGTTTGTTTAATTTTCAACATTTCTTCTTTTAGACTAGAGGGGAAAAAAAGCATCCAAAACTTTTTCACAAAACAGTCATAGTATGGAATGTCAAAAAAGTCCTAGTATAGTATTTCGAAAAAATTCATAGTATAGTATGTCAAAAATTCATATTACAGTATATTGAAAAAAAGTCATAGTATAGTATGTTGAAAAAAGTCATAGTATAGTATCTCGAAAAAAATTCATAGTATAAAAAAAATTCATAATATGTCGAAAAAAGTCACAAAAAGGTCATAGTATAGTATGTCAGAAAAAGTCATAGTATAGTATGTCGAAAAAATTCTTGATATGTCGAAAAAAGTCATAGTATGGTATGTCAAAAAAAGTCATAGTATGGTATGTCGAAAAAAGTCATAGTATAGTATGTCAAAAAAAGTCATAGTATAGTATGTAAAAAAAATCATAGTATAGTATGTCGACAAAAAGTCAGTATGTCGAAAAAAAGTCATAGTATAGTATGTCGAAAAAAAGTCATAGTATAGTATGTCGAAAAAAAGTCATAGTATAGTATGTCGCAAGAAGTCATAGTATGTTGAAAAAATTCATATGTCAAAAAAAAGTCATAGTATAGTATGTCAAAAAAAGTCATAGTATAGTATGTCAAAAAAAGTCATCGTACAGTATGTCGAAAAAAGTCATAGTATAGTATGTCAAAAAAAGTCATAGTATGGTATGTCGAAAAAAGTTATAGTATAGTATGTTGACAAAAAGTCATGGTATAGTATGTCGAAAAAAGTCACAAAAAGATCATAGTATAGTAAGTCGGAAAAAGTCATAGTATAGTATGTCGAAAAAATTCTTGATACGTCGAAAAAAGTCATAGTATGGTATGTCGAAAAAAGTCATAGTATGGTATGTCGAAAAAAGTCACGAAAAAGTCATAGTATAGTATGTCGAAAAAAGTCATAGTATAGTATGTCGAAAAAAGTCATAGTATAGTATGTCGAAAAAAGTCATAGTATGGTATGTCGAAAAAAGTCATAGTATAGTATGTTGACAAAAAGTCATAGTATAGTATGTTGACAAAAAGTCATAGTATAGTATGTCAAAAAAAGTCATAGTATATAGTATGTCTAAAAAAGTCTTAGTATAGTATGTCAAAAAAAGTCATAGTATAGTATGTCAAAAAAGTCATAGTATAGTATGTCGAAAAAATTCATAGTATAGTATGTCAAAAAAAGTCATAGTATAGTATGTCGAAAAAAGTCATAGTATAGTTTGTTTAAAAAATTCATTGTATAGTATGTCAAAAAGTCATAGTATAGTATTTGAAAAGTCATAGTATAGTATGTCGAAAAAGTCATAGTATGGTATGTGAAAAAGTCATAGTATGGTATGTCGAAAAAGTCAAAAAGTCATAGTATAGTATGAAAAAGTCATAGTATAGTATGTTGAAAAAAGTCAAAGTCATAGTATGTATGTCGAAAAAGTCATAGTATAGTATGTCAAAAAAGTCATAGTATAGTATGTCGAAAAAAGTCATAGTATAGTATGTCGAAAAAAAGTCATAGTATAGTATGTTGACAAAAAGTCATAGTATAGTATGTCGAAAAAAGTCACGAAAAGGTCATAGTATAGTATGTCGAAAAAAGTCATAGTATAGTATGTCAAAAAAGTCACGAAAAAGTCATAGTATAGTATGTCGAAAAAAGTCATAGTATAGTATGTCGAAAAAGTCACGAAAAAGTCATAGTATAGTATGTCGAAAAAGTCATAGTATAGTATGTGAAAAAGTCATAGTATGGTATGTCGAAAAAAAGTCATAGTATAGTATGTCAAAAAAAGTTATAGTATAGTATGTCAAAAAAAGTCATAGTATAGTATGTCAAAAAAAATCATAGTATAGTATGTCAAAAAAAGTCATAGTATAGTATGTTGACAAAAAGTCATAGTATAGTATGTCAAAAAAAGTCACAAAAAGGTCATAGTATAGTATGTCGAAAAAGTCATAGTATAGTATGTCAAAAAAGTCAAAAGTCATAGTATAGTATGTCAAAAAGTCATAGTATAGTATGTCAAAAAGTCATAGTATAGTATGTCAAAAAAGTCATAGTATAGTATGTTGACAAAAAGTCATAGTATAGTATGTCGAAAAAAGTCATAGTATAGTATTTAAAAATTCATTGTATAGTATGTCAAAAAAGTCATAGTATAGTATTTAAAAGTCATAGTATAGTATGTAAAAAGTCATAGTATGGTATGTCGAAAAAGTCATAGTATGGTATGTCGAAAAAGTCAGAAAAAGTCATAGTATAGTATGTCGAAAAAAGTCATAGTATAGTATGTTGAAAAAAGTCACGAAAAAGTCATAGTATGGTATGTCGAAAAAAAGTCATAGTATAGTATGTCAAAAAAAGTTATAGTATAGTATGTCGAAAAAAGTCATAGTATAGTATGTCGAAAAAAGTCATAGTATAGTATGTCGAAAAAAGTCATAGTATAGTATGTCAAAAAAAGTCATAGTATAGTATGTTGACAAAAAGTCATAGTATAGTATGTCGAAAAAAGTCACGAAAAGGTCATAGTATAGTATGTCGAAAAAAGTCATAGTATAGTATGTCAAAAAAAAGTCATAGTATAGTATGTTGAAAAAAGTCATAGTATAGTATGTCGAAAAAGTCAAAAGTCATAGTATAGTATGTCGAAAAAGTCATAGTATAGTATGTCGAAAAAAGTCACGAAAAAGTCATAGTATAGTATGTCGAAAAAAAGTCATAGTATAGTATGTCAAAAAAAGTCATAGTATAGTATGTCAAAAAGTCATAGTATAGTATGTCAAAAAATCATAGTATAGTATGTCAAAAAAGTCATAGTATAGTATGTTGACAAAAAGTCATAGTATAGTATGTCAAAAGTCAAAAAGGTCATAGTATAGTATGTCGGAAAAAGTCATAGTATAGTATGTCAAAAAAGTCAAAAAGTCATAGTATGGTATGTCGAAAAAGTCATAGTATAGTATGTCAAAAAGTCATAGTATAGTATGTCAAAAAAGTCATAGTATAGTATGTTGACAAAAGTCATAGTATAGTATGTCGAAAAAGTCATAGTATAGTATGTTTAAAAATTCATTGTATAGTATGTAAAAAGTCATAGTATAGTATTTGAAAAGTCATAGTATAGTATGTCGAAAAAGTCATAGTATAGTATGTCGAAAAAGTCATAGTATAGTATGTCGAAAAAGTCAAAAAGTCATAGTATAGTATGTCAAAAAGTCATAGTATAGTATGTTGAAAAAGTCACGAAAAAGTCATAGTATGGTATGTGAAAAAGTCATAGTATAGTATGTCAAAAAGTCATAGTATAGTATGTCGAAAAAAGTCATAGTATAGTATGTCGAAAAAAGTCATAGTATACTATGTCGAAAAAAGTCATAGTATAGTATGTCAAAAAAGTCATAGTATAGTATGTTGACAAAAAGTCATAGTATAGTATGTCGAAAAAAGTCACGAAAAGGTCATAGTATAGTATGTCGAAAAAAGTCATAGTATAGTATGTCAAAAAAAGTCACGAAAAAGTCATAGTATGGTATGTTGAAAAAAGTCATAGTATGGTATGTCGAAAAAAGTCACGAAAAAGTCATAGTATAGTATGTCGAAAAAAGTCATAGTATAGTATGTCGAAAAAAGTCACGAAAAGTCATAGTATAGTATGTCGAAAAAAGTCATAGTATAGTATGTCAAAAAAGTCATAGTATAGTATGTCAAAAAAGTCATAGTATAGTATGTCAAAAAAAATCATAGTATAGTATGTCAAAAAAAGTCATAGTATAGTATGTTGACAAAAAGTCATAGTATAGTATGTCAAAAAAAGTCACAAAAAGGTCATAGTATAGTAAGTCGGAAAAAGTCATAGTATAGTATGTCAAAAAAAGTCACGAAAAAGTCATAGTATGGTATGTCGAAAAAAGTCATAGTATGGTATGTCGAAAAAGTCATAGTATAGTATGTCAAAAAAAGTCATAGTATAGTATGTTGACAAAAAGTCATAGTATAGTATGTCGAAAAAAGTCATAGTATAGTTTGTTTAAAAAATTCATTGTATAGTATGTCAAAAAAAGTCATAGTATAGTATTTCGAAAAGTCATAGTATAGTATGTCGAAAAAAGTCATAGTATGGTATGTCGAAAAAAGTCATAGTATGGTATGTCGAAAAAAGTCACGAAAAAGTCATAGTATAGTATGTCGAAAAAAGTCATAGTATAGTATGTTGAAAAAAGTCACGAAAAAGTCATAGTATGGTATGTCGAAAAAAAGTCATAGTATAGTATGTCAAAAAAAGTTATAGTATAGTATGTCGAAAAAAGTCATAGTATAGTATGTCGAAAAAGTCATAGTATAGTATGTCAAAAAAGTCATAGTATAGTATGTCAAAAAAAGTCATAGTATAGTATTTCGAAAAGTCATAGTATAGTATGTCGAAAAAGTCATAGTATAGTATGTCGAAAAAAGTCATAGTATAGTATGTCGAAAAAAGTCACGAAAAGGTCATAGTATAGTATGTCGAAAAAAGTCATAGTATAGTATGTCGAAAAAAAGTCATAGTATAGTATGTCAAAAAGTCATAGTATAGTATGTCAAAAAAAGTTATAGTATAGTATGTCGAAAAAGTCATAGTATAGTATGTCAAAAAAAATCATAGTATAGTATGTCAAAAAAAGTCATAGTATAGTATGTTGACAAAAAGTCATAGTATAGTATGTCAAAAAAAGTCACAAAAAGGTCATAGTATAGTAAGTCGGAAAAAGTCATAGTATAGTATGTCAAAAAAAGTCACGAAAAAGTCATAGTATGGTATGTCGAAAAAAGTCATAGTATGGTATGTCGAAAAAGTCATAGTATAGTATGTCAAAAAAAGTCATAGTATAGTATGTTGACAAAAAGTCATAGTATAGTAAAAAGTCAAAAGGTCATAGTATAGTATGTCGAAAAAGTCATAGTATAGTATGTCAAAAAATCGAAAAAGTCATAGTATGGTATGTCGAAAAAAAGTCATAGTATAGTATGTCAAAAAAAGTCATAGTATAGTATGTCGAAAAAAGTCATAGTATAGTATGTTGAAAAAAGTCATAGTATGTCAAAAAAGTCATAGTATGGTATGTCGAAAAAAGTCATAGTATAGTATGTCAAAAAAAATCATAGTATAGTATGTCAAAAAAAGTCATAGTATAGTATGTTGACAAAAAGTCATAGTATAGTATGTCAAAAAAAGTCACAAAAAGGTCATAGTATAGTATGTCGGAAAAATTCATAGTATAGTGTGTAAAAAAAAAATCATAGTATAGTATGTTGAAAAAAAGTCATAGTATGTCGAAAAAAGTCATAGTATAGTATGTCGAAAAAGGTCATAGTATAGTATGTCGAAAAAAATTATAGTATAGTATGTTGAAAAAAAGTCATAGTATGTCGAAAAAAGTCATAGTATAGTATGTCATAAAAGTCATCGTATAGTATGTCAAAAAAGTCATCGTATAGTATGTCGAAAAAATTCATGTCAAAAAAAGTCATAGTATAGTATGTCAAAAAAGTCATTGTATAGTATGTCAAAAAAGTCATCGTATAGTATGTCAAAAAAAGTCATCGTATAGTATGTCGACAAAAAGTCATAGTATAGTATGTCATAAAAGTCATCGTATAGTATGTCAAAAAAGTCATAGGATAGTATGTCGAAAAAAGTCATAGCATAGTATGTCAAAAAAAGTCATAGTATAGTATGTCAAAAAAAGTCATAGTATAGTATGTCAAAAAAAAGTCAGTATAGTATGTCGAAAAAAAGTCATAGTATAGTATGTCGAAAAAAGTCAGTATAGTATGTCAAAAAAAGTCTTAGTATAGTATGTCAAAAAAAGTCATAGTATAGTATGTCAAAAAAAAGTCAGTATAGTATGTCGAAAAAAAGTCATAGTATAGTATGTCGAAAAAAAGTCATAGTATAGTATGTTGAAAAAATTCATATGTCAAAAAAAGTCATAGTATAGTATGTCAAAAAAGTCATAGTATAGTATGTTGAAAAAAGTCATAGTATAGTATGTCAAAAAAAGTCATAGTATGGTATGTCGAAAAAAGTCATAGTATAGTATGTCAAAAAAGTCATAGTATGGTATGTCGAAAAAAGTCATAGTATAGTATGTCGAAAAAAGTCATAGTATAGTATGTTGACAAAAAGTCATAGTATAGTATGTCAAAAAAAGTCATAGTATATAGTATGTCTAAAAAAGTCTTAGTATAGTATGTCAAAAAAAGTCATAGTATAGTATGTCAAAAAAGTCATAGTATAGTATGTCGAAAAAATTCATAGTATAGTATGTCAAAAAAAGTCATAGTATAGTATGTCGAAAAAAGTCATAGTATAGTTTGTTTAAAAAATTCATTGTATAGTATGTCAAAAAAAGTCATAGTTTAGTATTTCGAAAAAAAGTCATAGTATTGTTAGTATGTAAAAAAAAATTCATATTACAGGACGTCGAAAAAAGTAAAAAACAAAAAAAAAAATAGTATAGTATATAGAAAAAAGTCACAAAAAAGTCATAGTATAGTATGAAAAAGTCATAGTGTAGTATGTTGAAAAGTAACATAAACATCAGCTCCCACATCATTAAAAAAGCCAATCAGCCTATCCTGCAGCAGCTGAGGAAGGTAACCTGCCAAAGACAAAGATGGTGCACTTCTACACTGCCATCATAGAGTCTATCCTCTGCTACCACTTCTTAGGACAAGTGCAGCGTGCAGCGTATCATGAGAAGGTGATTGGCTGCATTCTGCAGTCTCTCCAGGAACTGTACGCCTCCAGGACGCTGAGGCAGGCAGAAATGACTGTGGCACCCCAGACACAAACTGTTTGAATCTGCCCCCTCTGGCAGGAGGCTGTGGTCCATCAGGACCAAAACCTCACACCACAAAAACAGTTTCTTACCCTCTGAAGTCAGCCTCATTAAGAAGGCCCAGGAGCCCCACTGACCTTGACTCTCAACACCCCCCACTAGAAACTTTATAGCAAACATTTTTTGCACATCTTGAACTAAACCATTCAGCCTCTTTCTTCTAACTGTCAAACAGTTATTGCATTTACTGGTTACTGTATTTTTTTTTTTTATTTCATTTTCATGTTTAATATGATGAGTTTGTTGATGTCTGAAAGTCAAAAAGTCATAAAAAGTCATAGTATAGTATGTTGAAAAGGGGTCATGAAGTCATTTATGTCAAAAAAAGTCATTAGAAAGTCATAGTATACAGTATTTCATGTGTATGCCCCAACCACAAAAGGCAAATTCCTTTCTGATTTCGAAAAAAGTCATAGTAGAAGGTTTTTGATATACTGTATGTTAGTCAAAATGTTTTGCCCAATACACCTCCAGTCTCTTCAACATGTCAGTATTTTAAAGGTTTTGTTCTGAGACTCTGAGCCAGAACTCTCCTCTTCAGTAGCACTCACACACACAAAAGCTTTCTGGTTTCATTTTTGAAGGTTCTTACAGAGAGGGTGAAAATGGGTAAAATATCGTGATAAAGTGATAAAAATAAAATATCCAAAATCCCCTCTGTAAAAAAACTTTGACTCTAATCTGTCAACAAAATTAAACAAGAATTTTGAAACTGGTTGTATCCAATGTTCATATTTTTGTTCTAGACATATATGCAAATTAGTGCAGATTTAAGAAGATAATGCTCAATTTGTACATTTAAACATAACATTTCAGAAAAATGTGTAAGACATAAGATGATTGTCTTAATGGAAGTAATCAACAGGAGGAAGTTTAATGGTTTAGTTAAAATATTTTCCCTATTCACCTCAGTGTCTCCTCTTAAAGTCTCTTAAAAGCGAGAGACATTGGAATCATAAGCCCAGGCTGGTTCACAACACCCTTTTACAAAAAGCTTGCAAAGGCAGTTACACAACAGAAGCGCTAATTGTGTGAATACACCTGCTGTTTTACTGGAAAACTAAAGAAAAAAAAGTGCTGAGACATGCAAAGCAAAGACATTCAAAGAGAAGTGTATGTTTTTTTAGGAAAATGTTCTCACCCCTGAGCCACAGTAACGTCCCAGCCGCGGAGACTTGGTGTCGGCTCCATCGAAGAGCTCCATATAGTCATAGCCGCAGTCGGCCTCCTCTTCGATCTCAAAGGTCTGGAAGATGAGCTCCACGCCGTAGCCTTTCTCCGCCGAAATCACCCACTGGCAGTCCGAGGCTCCGGGGTAGTTGTTGTCCCCGAACTGGGCATGTGAGAACAGGTCCTTGGTTTTTACCTCAGCCTTTAGGCGACCTCCACACTCTGTGAATAGAAGAGATGAGTTGAACACATAGACTGTAATAAATAATAATGGATGATGCTTCCGGGCCTGAAAAGTGAAGCCAAAGCTGCGTTCTATCAAAAAAGAAAATAAAAAACATTATGGTTGTTTGAGGTCTCTCCAGAGCCACAGCGGTTTTTGTTAAGAGTCTATATAATGGAACAAAAATTGACTCTTTCATGCAGAGATGGACGTGGGCGGCTGTGGCTCAGTGGTAGAGTGGTTGCCTGCCAATTGGAAGGTTGGTGGTTCAATCCCTGGCCCTGCAGTCCCATGTCCAAGTCTCCTTGGGCAAGACAACCACAACCGGTCGTCAGACACCGCCTACCAAGAGCCTGGGTCTGGGTCTGTCCCAGGTTTCTGCCTAAAAGGAAGTTTTTCCTCGCCACTGTTGCTTGCTCTGGAGGGAACTACTAGAACTGTTGGGTCCTTGTAAATTCTGGAGTGTGGTCTAGACCTACTCTATCTGTAAAGTGTCTCGAGATAACGTTTGTTATGAATTGATACTATAAATAAAATTGAATTGAATTGAATTGACTGAACCCCGAGATGAGATGTCATCGGAGTGTGAATGTGTGTGTGTGTTTATCTGATGAGCAGGTGGCACCTTGTACGGCAGCCTCGGCCACAGTGTGTGAATGGTGAATGTATCCTGTATGATGCACTTTAAGTAATCGTTAAGACTAGAAAAGCACTATATATGTACAGTACATTTACATATTTATTGTCTAGGGAGAAGCAGCGGGTTGTTGTAACAGATCAGATTATGGAGTTTGCAGAAAATGTCATATGTTTTCAGTGACTTAATTTGATTTGTGGCTTTAAGTACTTGTATTGATTTTATAATTGAGTATGTATAAACATGTTTCACAATCCTTTTTTATTTAACTTTATTTTATGTAATTTATTTATTCACTTACATGTAATTATTCAAATTTCTTTCTCAGGTCTATTGTCTGGAAGTGTTCTGTTGCTTAAAAGAAAATTGAAAAATAAACAATTAAAAAAAGGAGCTGCGTTCTATCTAATTTCCAGCAGGGGGCGACGCCACTGGCTCATAAAAGAAGTCTGTTTCTATGGAAGTCTATAATAAAATAACCCTATTTCTCACTTGATTTATTACCTTTATGGTCTCAATCGCTAGTTTCAAGTCTTCTTGGAGCATGATGTTTATTTTGTAAACTATGGTCTCAATTATTTTTAATAGACAATAAAGCAGGGGATGCTTTAGGACCTGTCAATCAGGACAGAGGCTTAGTGATGCTAACCATGCAACTCTGTGGACATTGAAATAGACCTCAACTTGTTTTTGGGTGTTGTCCGTGTTTTCATCTTAAACTGTGACCCTCTTTCACTTCATCAAAGTTAATTGGTACACTTTGGTCGCCGAAAAATATCTTGTTCAGCTTGCCGCCAACGTAGCTAGCTACAGCTAGTGTTAGCTGTTGATTTAGAGGGAAGCGTGCAGATTTTCTTGACTCCGTAGATGCAGATGAACGGTACCGGTACCTGGACGTCAGTGTTTACCAGTCGGTAAATCATCCGCTGGATGACTTGCTTCAGAAAGGTTAAAAATCAACTTTCCCTCTTTAGCATTTAGCTTATTTCGCCATTGCAACCATAAACAACACTGGCTCATCCTCCCCAGCTCCACCCTCTCATCAACAATCCTCACATCCGGTTTTAACAAAAAACAAGATGGCGATGCCATCGATGCTTCAAAACGGCCGTCCACAAACCAATAGGTGATGTCACGTCACTATTTTCACAGTCGATGGTTGGACATTTTGTAGCCAGGGGCCAGCGTTGTTGTTCTGTGGCTCATTTGTGGTTTTACAGTCTTACAGACACAAAAGGATCCTTTAACATGCTCTGTGGTTATATATATGAGTCATAATCATTCTCAGACAGGGTGGGGAGTATTGGGACTAAAACTCAATGCTGTAAGCATTACATCTAAATACCATTGTGAAGTTTGATATGTGAGTAATTGACCTTGAATTAACTTAATGTTCCAAAAACATGAAGTGCTTTGAGCAGGAAGAGAAACAGAGTGAGAGAGAGAAACAGCATCTACTCTTACCTGCCGTATGGGAAGCCTCGAAGCCTTTCTTCTGCACAGAGTTATCAGAGAAGAAGCGAACGAACAGCTTGTTGGCACTAGACATGATGGGCGGGGGCTTCTTGGTGCCACAGAAGCGACCCAGACTCGGAGCTTTCCCATCTCGCCCGTCGTAAATCTCAATGTGGTCGTAGGCACACTCCAGGTGGGCCTCCATGTCCAGCTCGTTGAAGGCCTGCCACAAAAACAAGATGATGAGTATTAACAATGGGATACAACTTTATTATCAATTTACACATGGTTTCATTTCATTCAAAGATGACAACACGTCAACAGCACTGACAAAGAAACGTGTCTCATGATATCCTCGGATCCAGATCTTATTTGGAAGCACGCTGGTTTTGGTTTAGCAACAGGACAGACTGATGTATATGATGAGTTATTGAGCCTGTTGTGTCTAAACAAAGGGTCTCTAAATCGCCTGTTAGAAGGCAAAAGTTGGTATTCGTAGTAGCGCTGTCAGTTAAACGCACTATTAACGGCGTTAACGCAAACCCATTTTAACGGCGTCAATTTTTTTTATCGTGAGATTAACGTTCTTTTTGGCCTTGCAAACTTTGTAGTTTTTTCACATGCTGTTACAACAACTAGTAATGTTAGAAAAACTACAACACCCACCAGATCTAGTTAGGCCGGAAACAAAACAATAGGCACGCATGCCGCACACACGCCGTTTGGGCTGCGATATATATATATATATATATATATATATATATATATATATATATATATATATATATATATATATATATATATATATATATATATATAGTATAGTATATATATATATATATATATATATATATACTACACTACATATATATATATATATATATATATATATATATATATATATATATATATATATATATATATATACACACACACACACACACAGGCTATATGCCAATGTTGTTTTCAATAAAAAAAACATTTGCACAAAGCGAGCCGATCCACTTTTCCATGTTGATAAGAACATTAAAATGAGAAAGAAAAAAAAAAAGTAATGAGGACAAAAAGAAATCAAGGGACATTTAGAATAGATAAAAAATGCGATTAATTGCGAGTTAACTATGACATTAATGCAATTAATCGCGATTAAACATTTGAATCGTTTGACAGCATTAATTCGTAGTTTAAAACAAGCATGGAGTCATTAAATAAGGGATTTACAAATTGAGATCAAACATTAGGTGTTTTGTGCTTATTTTTATAATCAAAAGGACATTCTATAGACAGTGATATGTGTTATTTGTAGAAAACTGGAAAAACTGTAATTCTCTTAGCACACAGGTAAACAAGCAGAGTAAATATTTGAGAAAATGATGCCCTGCACAGTGACGGAGCTGTGGGCACATGCAACCTGTTTTCTAGGCCAGGTGTAGGACAAAAGCATGTAAAGTCTGAAGGAAAAAGAATATCTGCTCAGTGGTTTTTACATTTTTTGTTGCATTATTGAAAAACAGAGGCACGCTCGACATGTTTTGATATTATAAGTTGGTGACTGATTTTCTTCCAGCAAACAATAAAATAGTCTACTTGATGTCAGTGACACAGCAGAAAAAAAACAAACAAATGCAGCCGGGTGTGTGGGGGGGGGGCGCAAAATCATTGTTAGGACTGGTGTAACAGTTTCTGACGGCAGTACAATAAACACAGATGTCCCCCGTGGATTTAGCAATTCACACAAACAAGACACACACACACACAAATAAATACAGTGACTGACAAGTGAAATTATACACAAAGCGAAGGCACACATACGATTTTGATGCGGTGGCCCGGAGTGGTGGTGAGTGCCCAGGTGCATGCCTTCTTGCTGGGGTATTTATCCGGCCAGTTGGGGCTGGTGATGACACCGCTCACACTGTTCACAGTGTGATCACAGCCAGCTATAAAAAGACATCACTGAGTCAACACGTACCTGTGTATCGCGCTTATACGGAACAGACCCACACTGGTTTTGAAGTACGTAAGCATATGCTCATCGAACCCTAATGTCTGTTACGATGGTGAGAAATATCGCAGGAGCGAGAATAAACGTGCAAACCTAAAAACGAAAAGGAACATAAGCAATGAAACATTTTTATTAAACTGAAAAAATAAAGTAAAAAAACATAAAAAAAAAAAAAACCTAACTGAAACTATACTGCCAGGTTAAAAAAACAGATACAAATAAAGTCAACATGAACGTAAATCATTTCTGTTTTAGTTTTTTAAGGTACAATATATTATTATTAATTATTATTATTATTATTATTATTATGAATTCCCATCAACTCTCGTTGTGACATTGAACCACAGAATCAGACTTGACATGAGATGGTGCCGTGCCTTAACGGCTAAATTATTAAACACTAAAGTAGCGCAAAAATTAAATATTAGACATCATTAATATTCTCCAACTATGTACTCTGTGTGTGCTTTATGTAGCCAGGCCTTTAAACGTACACTATGTAACGTTCTGCTGCTAGGGGTCTGTCACTCCCCAACATAGGCTAAGTCTAGTGCAGATTTTGCATGCGTCACTTTGCGACGTATAGCCTATAAGATGCTAACAAGAGACTTCTGTAATGTTAATACAGTAAAAATGGACCTACTTAATGAAGTTGGTTCACTGCTGGCTACAAGCTAGCATCAAACACAACAAAGGCTGTCAGTTGAATGGTGTTTTGTGTTAACGTTAGCAATCAAAACAAACATAGATAGCTACAAGTTTTTGAAATGACTGTTAGCTTAGCTACAAGCTAGCAATCAACTAACGGTAACTAGCTAGCTATATGTCCCGGGGCTGTTGTCAGCTGTCATCCCAACTGAGTCTCTTTGCACCGGGAAAGGCAGGCAGACAGACTGGGGTGTGCTAGCTGGCTAAATTAGCATTAGATTATTCGTATCCATACAGCTAACGTTAACGTTACAAGTGAACGTATTCATGGGTTAGCCCAGTGCTGTTAACCGTGGTGAAAACAATCATACTATTAATAACTTTATGAGCGTGTTGAACAATGTTGTAATCTCAAAATGTTTCCCAGCAACCATTAGCTTTAACGTTAGCTACTTGTCAACCAGCACATTGTAGTAACGTTAAGCTGGATCGACATTGAAATGTATCAATAAATAAGATATCTGCTGTGTTGTAAAGTAACATGCAATTAATCACAAAATGATGCTGTGTGGCAAAAAAAGCAGTATTACGGTTACGAGTATTTTTTTCCGTGACATTGTAAAATTTAAATTACTCCTGAACATTTTGGGTGATTGTGTTTTGAGTTACGAGTAACTAGAGGGTGAAAGGTTATATGAGGCTACTGACAGGTGACTAAAGGAAATAACCCGTGTCTGAAAATAAAACAACAGATTTCTCTGGGTTTGAAATTTGGTGGAAACATTTGGGATCGTGTAAGAACACAACTCATAAAAATATATAACACAGGTATGGTTGTTTTTATACATTTTAACGCAGAAATGTTACATATCGTACCTTTAAATTAACTTTTTTTTTTAAATCAACAGTCAACATGGCTAGTAGATTTTTAAAGTTACCAGCCAATCAGATTTTCCACTAGCCGAATAATTTAAGGAAAATAAACCAGATGATGCATCCATGTTTCTTTAAATTATTATATGGGTTGATGGCAGATATATGTACATAAAGGTCTTCTCCGGATCAGCATAGCTCGTAATAGTATCCAATGTTATATGAAACGTCACAACAAAGGGTTCATGGGAAATGTAGGATTAGTACTACAAGCAGCGCTGCCAGATAAAGATTAAGTTTCCAAGAAAAACACACGAAACTGCCCAAATTTCTTGGCGGAAAACAGACCAATCTGGCAATACCGCTAAATCGTTTCTGCAGCCGGACGAGTCAAACAGACGCGGTGTCGTTTGCTTCTTTCATCATCAGCCAAATTGGCGAGTAACTTTACAATTTTACACAACAAAGTTAATTTTTACCTGCATTTGGCGATCAACAGGTGTCAATTTAAAGCCCTGTATGTAGCTACACACTTAGCATCTAAAACACTAGAAATCCCTAATAAAATGAAATCCAAAAGTCTGAATTAAAATAAAATAAAAACTAAGTACAAATTAAAAACTATTATACATAAAGACAAGCGTTTGGAGTGAAATACCTTCTTTGCAGTCATGTTTGTTCTCATGCAGCACAAAGCCACTCCTGCACTGACAGCTATAGCTCCCGAACGTGTTGACGCACTCATGTTGACAGCCACCGTTCTCCTTAGAGCACTCATCTTTATCTGAGGAAGCAAAGAAGGACACAACATTTTCTTTCAAGACTGACAGACAGCGCCTCCCAGTGCAGGGTTTCCCGCCATTATAAGGTTTAGGTGCAGCACCCAAGCCGTTTTTGGGATCCACCTAAGCCTAATGAATGTTACTAAAAGACATTTTTTTCAGGTCTAATGACTGTAGGTGAACTTTTTTAGCAAGTTGTTTTTAAACTTTTTGAGTATTATTTATTTATGATCTGGCCTTCTAGCCTTGCCAACATTTTAGACACAGATATGGTAATAAAAACGGTCCAAAATGATGCGAAAAAGAGATAACTACCACAGAAACCCAAAACAAAAATGACAAAAAAGAGAGAGAACTAGACTCCAATGAGACATAATCCTATGTGTATATGTATGGGGAAAATGCATTTGTTTTAAATTGAAAAACATTTATTTTGCTCCTCATTTGCATAAAGTTGAATCCAGCCAACTTATGCAAATGAGGAGTGGCTCGTCGCCTCTTAAAAGCTGACGAAAATCTTTTAAACTGACCATTGTGGATCTGAAATAAAGACAGATTCTGCAAATGGATAGCTTATTTCTCAATTTAAATGTTTCAGAAACACGTTTCGGTGAACTATTTGTGTAAAAAACGAGATTTTATTCTGAACAAGCCGCCATTTGATGGGTTTTTGACATCGCAATTCGTCCAATCAGCTGCAGCCATCGCGGTTGTAGGAGGGTGTAGACTGTTTCTTTGCTCGTCAGTGGTCAGTAAACAGAATCTGGTGGCGAGCTCACTAGCGTGCAATGCAGGGAAGCGATCCCATCCGTGAAAACAACACATATACAGACACACACCATTAGTCCAAAAAGCTATCTAGCTAAGTGACTGACTGAGAAGCGGTGCACATCACTGTCAAAAGAACTCACCTGAGAAGAACTGCGCTTTAAAGCCCTTTTTGGACACGGTGTTGTCAGATTTGAACTCAATGCGCATGTTGTTGTACTGGGAGGTGATTGCTTCTGGTTTCTCTGCCCCACAGAACTTCCCATGTAGCCTTGAGTCTGCTGACAGCCCACTCCGCACCTCCACGTAGTCGTACTTACAAACCTGAGCAGAGAAACAGAGCATGTGAAGGGGCTGTATGGGCTTAATGTTAAGGGTTGGGCTATTTTGCTCGCATAATGTGTCTTCTTTCAGACTAGAGGAGAAAAAACATCCAAAATACACATTTAGGTGATTATTTTACTACATTTTGTCTGTGTGTCTGTAAAATGGTCTTAAATTCACCAAAAGTTAGCATTAGATAATGCCTAATCTGCATATTTAAACATGTAAATTTCTAAAAACTTATAATACAAAAATAATTGTCTTAATATACGTAATTACCAGGGAAGTTTTATGGTGACATACTATGTGAGTTAAAATGTTTTTCCCTTTCCACTAGTGTCTTCAAATTTTGCTGTATCCACAGGGCTTTGTTCAGATATCATTCACAGCCTGATTTACATAACATTTTATACCTAAAAAAGTGGCGTGAATGTTTTTTTTGTGGCAGTTGACAGTATTTTCTGATTTATGGAGTAATAAAAAGAGATATATTCAAAATCCTCTCAGTAAAAACCTTTGACTCTAACATGCCTACAAAATGAATAATACTTTTGAACCTGGCTTTATCTAGTGTTCCCAATTCTGTAATGCTTCATTTGCATTTTTAAACATAACATTTCAGAAAACATGTACTACAAAAACATTCATTTTATAATTTAAGTAATTAATCGGGAAGTTTCAAGGTGATATGTTTTAGTTGAAATAGTTACCACGTTCACCTGTAGTGTCTCCTTTTAATTATGAAACACAAGGAGGAGAGGAAAAGGGGGAGAGAGAGAGAGAGAGAGAGAGAGAGAGAGAGAGAGAGCGAGAGAGAGAGAAAACACAGAACAAACCCACCCCGTGCCGATTCAAAATAAGCCCAGTGCTCACGTCATTGCCCTCAGTCTCGAAGACGTCAAAGAGCAGAGTGATGCGGTACTGTGTGGGGGCAACCAGCTGCCAGATGCAGTTCTTGTTTGGGGGGTACTCTCGGGGCCAACCCGGGCTGGTGATGGACCCGTTCAGCTTGGTGATGAAGCCACCGCAGGCGGCTGGACAGAGAACACAACATGGGTGGAGACAATTAGAATGGAATTGAATGGAAAAAATTGAATGGATTTCAATGTTGAACGCATGTATTTATTACAGAAACATTACAGGTGAGATTAAAGCTATAGTGCGTAGTTTCTGTCGTCCCCCATGAGGAATTCTAAGTAATGACAACAAAACTGTCGGCTCGTCCACATGATAAAAGCGTGATTGCGCACCACCCCCACCCCAGCTTGTAATCGAGGAGGACACATGATGGACTCTTCAGAGAGAGTTGTGTGGAGCTTAATTAGCTTTGTAGCAACACATTTGGCAACGGGTTGAATGTAACGGACGCTCATTAATATCAAAAAGTTACGCACTAAAGTTTTAAGGAACCCCTAGAGGCTTATAGAAGGAATCTCACCTAAGGAAGAGAAGAAAGTATAATTCAATTCAAAGTTGTATTGTCACAAACATGTTTCCCAGTACAATGAAATTCTTCCTTTGCTTTCCACATAATGCCAAACAATATAAGATCAACAATATATACTACAAATATACAAAATAAAACAATTATAAAAATGTAGCATTTCCAATAACAAGAGTCCAAAATTGACATAAAAAAAGGCTTAAAATAAATTACAAGAATATAGATAAAATGAGGATGTGTGGACAAGGACAACAAGTTTATAGCTTGATGCAGATGTGCACACTGTATATAAAAAAATAAAAAATAAAAATGATGTTCCAAATGTTAAACCTCGCAGCTGAAATTAAAAGCTCTGAAATGTCCTTTTGTGTCCAGAATAAACCTGATTACTGCCTGACCTGCCCGTGAGGACTCAGGCAAGCTTGCTATCCGTTACGCAATACACGCGTGTTCACAACTGGTGTTACCCCCCCCCCCAGCTGGCTATTTTTAGCTGAACTTATTACGTTATTAGATGCGGACAAACATGAAATGTTGGAAGGGCAAAACTAGAGTCCCTTTTTCAAATGTACTATTCGGATGTCAGGTACCAGTTTCCCTTTGTTTCTCTGTATGTAAATGAAGCTAATTTGCTTGTTTTATATAAAAGCTAAAACATCAAGAGCTGCAAAGACAAACCGATTGGTTATCGACATTTCATTTAATCGGCAACTATTTTGATAATCAAAAATCTGTTTTGAGTTTATAAAATTGGGATATTTCTTATTCCAGCTTTTTAAATGTGAATATTTTCTAGTTTCTGTATGGAAAAAAAAGACACTTGAGGATGTCATCTTGGGCTTTTGGAAACACTGATTAACATTTTTCATAATTTTACCAAACAACTAATCAATTAATCCAGAAAATAATCAACAGATTAATCGACAATGAAAATAATAGTTACATTAGTTGCAGCGCTAAAAAAAACTAAAAACTACTACTCCACTGCGTACGCTGGATATTGGTGCACGAAGCAAACCTGTAGTCATAGCTGACTTACTCTAGGGGCAG
This sequence comes from Percina caprodes, assembly GCA_013375575.1. Classification (NCBI taxonomy): domain Eukaryota; kingdom Metazoa; phylum Chordata; class Actinopteri; order Perciformes; family Percidae; genus Percina; species Percina caprodes. Next base: position 3,803,317 of record JABXJD010000035.1, on the reverse strand, counting down.
ATGGCGGTCAACCAGATATTGTACAGCTTGTATACTCAGAGTTAGGTCCTCAACAACAACATGTCATTTGAGATAAAAAATAATCCCTTTTAATTCTTTAAAAGGTAGTTCCAGGCCAGCACAAGCATCACTCTTGGCATCTTTCCTGGCTTTAAGAATGAATGTACTTATTGTATTTGGGTGGCTTACTGTGTAAAGTGTGTAAGCATGTAAATTACATGGCGAGCAGGGCTGTACTTACCCTCACAGCTGCGCTTGTCTGCAGCCAGCTCATAGCCCGGGTCACAGGCACACTTGTAGCTGCCTAGCGTGTTGACACAGCGTTGCTCACAGCGACCGTTGTCCGGCTTGGAGCACTCATCCATCTCTGAAAACACAAAGGTATGTTAGGACCCTTTTTGCCGGGCCCCCTGGCTCAGTGGCTTACAAGAAATAAAACCCTCCAAAACAGCAGCGGAGCCAGGCAGAGAAACGGTGAAAGTGAAATATACTTATACCGCCAGAACGTTTGAAAGATAACGACAGACAGAGGGTTTGATGTTACATGTCAGATTAAACAGATGTTCACATTCTCTCTAAAGAATTTACAACCTTTGACCTCTGACCTTTGAAGAAGTTGGCGGCAAAGCCGGCCTTGTTGACCGAGCCATCTGAAACAAATTTCATCCACAGCTGGTTGGAGCTGGTTTTGATGTCGTCTGGCTTGTCGTATCCACAGAAGCGTCCCAGTAGGGGACTGGTTTCAGAGTTTCCATCGCGCACCTCCAGGTAGTCATAGGCACAACTGTCATGTCTCTCAATCTGAGGACGGTTCAGAGGGAGTGGTGTTATTTAAGGTTTGTTTGGAGGCTCTAAGACAAAGACCAATGACGCTACCAAACAGCTCACTATTTTTCTTTTAATGTGTCACCTATCTTTATTCATCTCTTACTGGGATGTTCAGGAATGCTTTTAGCAAAAAATATCAGTCAAAATCACTGTAAATGTGCCGGGGTTAGCAAAACAGCTTATTTACACCCTCAAGTCCCAACATAAAAATCTCCTTATTTCCATGTATGCAATCAAAAAATGCATTTATATGGAGTATTAATGAAACATGATTAGTTAAGCACACATTAAGACGAGATCTCATTATCTATTAATCGGTAGGTTAATAATTTATTAATTTTGAAAAGCCTTTTTTAATGCAAGGCCGAGGGAGTACAGATGAAGAAATACCCTTAGGGCTAATTCTGGCATTTTCAACCCATGAATAATTATGCGTTTTATTCATTTGCGCTGGTCCCTTCTTAAAAAAACTCAATTGAATGAGTGTAGTAGTATAAATTACAAATAATAATTACAAATGTCCCTCATCAGAGAGCAATGTAATTAATATCTTTAAATTGGGTTTTTTGAGCACAACAAATCATTTGTCCCTTTTTATTTTCCTTTTTCCTGTGGTCTCCTTCTCTTGAATTAGCTTCTAGGACTCGGTTGCTGAGGATGGAGGGCGGGGCATTGGGTGTTAAGTTGGAGCGTATACGGTGAGGTGGTTTTTTATTCATTTTTGAGTGAGGACATTTGGCATTGGTTACGCTTAGTTGTTTTGTCTAGGTTTATATGGTTTGTATCTTAGGTGGTAAACTACATGCGTGGCATGGTTGCCTGGGAGCCAGGCCCCGGCCCGGGCCTGTCGTACATGATGTGTACTGTGGTTTGTCTTGTCAACAAGCAGGTGGTAGCGGAGGCGATAATGAGATGACTGGGAGCACCTGGGTGGTCCTCCCAGGGTATTTAACCCCGCCTGCCCCAAGACCGCGCACCAGCAAGATTTCTCTCTGCTTAGTTTTTCCCTTTGTTAACTACTGACAACATGCACCTCACATTCTCCACTACATCCATACACCATCACAGATACTGAAAATCCCATCTCATCTTGTCTTGTTGTCTTGCAGTATTATTTAATGAATGTCACTTTATCATTGTTACGTTACTGTGCATCTCCCTCTTTGTTGTGAGCCGGTTGTAATAGTCAGACAAAAACATTTGAATTATTAAATAACAAAGGAGTGGTGCTTTACCTCAAAAGACTGGAAGGTAAGGCCAACGTGGTAGCCCTGGGCTACAGTAACCTTCCACACACACTTTGTTGGGCCTGTAGTCATCGGGGTAGTTGGGGGACTGGATCTGGCCGTTGTCTTTCTTCACCTCCCCACCACAGATGGCTACATTGGACAGTAAAAACAATTAAAGAAAACAATACTAAGCTCCCTTAATAGCAATATCATCAGCACAGGCCTTTGAGAAAAGAAAATGAAAAAAATGTAGGCTTGCTGTTCTGATTTACGCAATGTGGATTAGCTGAAATGCCTCCAGCAGCTCCCCCACACACACAAACACAAATCATCCCTTTGCACAGCCTGGAAACAATGGAGTCGAGTGTGAAGGCCGGCCAAAAGTCTGATTAATGCAGCGTAAAGTGCCTGACACATCAGCAGTAGGGGAGCCAAAAGCTGCGGATATTACTGCAGCATCTAGGCACATTGTTGGATGTGTGACCGGCCATGCTTTCAGTCAGCTGAGCGGCACGCTGGAACGGGGTGCAGCGAGGTCGGGGAAATGGGTTCTTACCCTCATAAACGGCGGAGAAACCTTTTCCCACCCAGTTACTGCTGCTGCGGAACTCAATCCACAGTCGGCTGTCGGTGGAAATGATTGGCTCAGGCAGCTTATCGCCACAGAAACGACCTGGGTGACAGGTGGAGACACACACACATGAACCAAGCTCTTATTATCACGACACCTGCAATAAGATAAGATAAGCAAAGAGCTATAAGAATTATACATACAACTACCTACAGATAACAACGCCATTATTTATTAAACTAAAAACGCTAAAACTTCAAAATTTGATATACTACAAAACAATTCAAACAATGTTCAAGGCAAATAATCAACAATTGCCTAGTAGGATCCAGGGGCAGTTTCAACTGAGAGAGAACACACACAAATTGAGAGGAATCTCTATATTTAAAAAAAACACCAATAAGAGTAATTCATCGAGACAATTCAGATGAATCAAATTAAGGGCAACTTTGTTTGTATTCAACTTGGACTCCATTTCCCCATGTTTGTGTGTCTGTGACACAAGACGGATGGGAACAACAATCTTGGAAATTGGTCCAGTTTTATGTAAAAAAAAAACAGCAGCAATGTAACATAAATGGGCAATTGCGCATCGTCAATTTCCGTCCACTAAAAGTTCTGTTTTTGCTACTGACAGACTCAGATTATTATTCTAAGTGTCTGACAGCATTATGGAAAGAATCCTACAGAGATAGACCTTTTTGTTAAAGAGTAAGATCATTTTTGTTTAACATGGTTTGGTTGAAATAAAGCCTTAATTCACTCATTTACATGTGAAAATATGCAGCTCTATACACGCTAAAATTTGTGTTTATTTAAAGGGAGTCTGGTGGGTTTGGTGATGGTGATTTCGGGGCTGTTTCATGTTAAACAAAAAGGATCTTACTCTTTGACAAAAGGTCTATCTCTGTAGGGATTCTTTCCATAATGTTGTCAGACACTTAGAATAATAATCTGAGCCTTTCAGCGGCAAAAACAGAACTTTTAGTGGACGGAAACTGACAATGAACATTTGCCCTATGGGGTTACATTGCAGCCCGGTCCCAGTGTTCTCGCTCAATGCTGGACCAATGTCAAATATTTGTGTTCACGTTAGTCAATGCATTGGAAGATAGGGTCCAGGTTGAAAAGTAACAAAATTATCCTTTGAATAAATATTTAGTTGCGGCCCTAGCTCAGCATTTTCTTGTTCAAACTGACCTTTGAGAGGCGCCTTCCTCCAGTATCCATCTCGGATTTCCACATGGTCGTACCAACACAAGTGGCTCCTGTACAGATCCATGGAGGTGAAGTTCAGAATGATCTTAAAAGACCAAGAGAGCGCGATTACTGACACGGTTAAATAAATAAGTAACAGAGACACCGCATCAGTGAAAACAGTCAGTGCAGCTTTTTTTTTTTTTTTTTTTTAGCCATCACAAAGTTAATCTGGTGCGTTTTCATACGCTCATACCTTTTCCCCTGGTGTGACTGATATTCTCCAGATGCAGTGCATGTAGGCTGAGTATCCATTGGGGAAGCCAGGGGAGGAGAAGTTCCCGTTGCTGTCCTGCAGACTGTCCCCACACCCTGCACACAAACACACGTGCACCCACATGTAAGGCCTGAGCCATGAGCACGATGTGCTGCTAATTAGCGTCCGCGTGAAAACACCTTAGACACTAATTCAAGCTACACACACACACACACACACACACACACACACACACACACACACACACACACACACACACACACACACACACACACACACACACACACACACACACACACACAAGCTCTAAAGTCAATTGCCTGAAAACCTCACTGCAGACAGATGCTTGATGCTGGAATTATAAGATCCAATGTGAAGTAAAGGGCAGCTCTTTTATGTTCAAAGGCACATCTGCTGATAATATTTGCTACGCAACTCCCCCCCCCCAAATGATGATCACACAAAGGAATAGGAGAGTGTGAGACACTTTCTCGGAGCATCGTCAAAAATAAACCTGGCCCACTATAAATAACCAAGCCCTCTGGAGGACGTGATGCATTATGTACGCATTGCCAGTAGAAAAAAACAAACAAAAAAAAGACAACCACCCTGAGTTTGACTGGCAAAAGTAAAGTGTGCAAGTGTGCGAGGACTGATTCCAAACACTGTGCACAGCCTCGCGGAACGACTGAGCGAGGCTCGAGCCAAGTAGGGGAAAGATGTGTTTAATTAAGACAGAAGAGAGGAAATGATCGAGAGTAGATTGTATGTTCAGATGTCCATCTTGAGAACTGTGCATGCATTCATTATTACTCTGTGTTATCTTTACCTCGGGCTGCTTTCTGAAGAAGTAAGGAAAACACCCCCCCACCCCCACGCTTCGCCTGACTGTTCACATTCATTGCCTCCCTTGAGTTTTGTGTGTAAGCAATAAAACTAAGAGCCCTTAGCTATATGTTGTGTGTAATAATGTCTGGCAGAGGTTTGCCAGTACTAAGCTATTAACAAGCTCTCAGGCACACACCGGGGATGACAAAACCTCCCAGGAATGCCGCATCAATGGGAGATTTCTAAGATTTATTTTTTCCAAGAACATGTGGAGACTTACTACCTCTTCCCCACCCCAATATGCATCACATAATCCACTCAGTTTCTTCCTCAAGGAAAGAAAGAGACTTGCGGACGCTCAGGTAGCTCACCCGGTAGAGCAGGCGCCCATATATAGAGGTTTACTCCTCAACGCCCTTTGCTGCATGTCCCCCCCCCCTTTTATGTCTAAGCTGTCCTTTACAAATAAAGGCCTAAAATGCCAAATCTTAAAAAAGAAATAAAAGAGACTTGCACAGACACATATGATCCATTTAATGTTTCAATTTCCAGTTGAAAACCACAGCGTGTGGTCCAGTGGTGACCATCACTATGTTGATTCATCGAGCTTTAGAGTGAGGCTGACAGCTCAGCTATGCTGGCTCGACCTGCAATTAACTGTCTGACATCAAATCTGTCCAGCAGAAGGCTGCTCTCAACATACATCTGTTAATGCTATAAATTATGTTTACTTCAACAGGGTTAAATCCTCTCTCTCTCTCTCTCTCTCTCTCTCTCCTTCCTGGAATCATAAACAAAGCTGAAAAAAAAGTGTCAGGCTTATGCAACTGTGCTCGGTTTTACAATGCCCATGCTGGGCAATGTGCGGACATGAGCCTCGTTCCCAACCATTGTTTTAACCGTTGCCTTTTCTCGCGACCAGCTGTTCTTTTGCGTCTATCTGGGAAGAAGTGATGACAAACTTCCTGTCCCTGGGCAGTGTTTAAAATCCTCCCAGATTGGGAGTCTCGGACGCTGTGGCCAAGGGAAGGAACCACACCACATCAATAGTAGATGATCGGCTATTTCCACACAGGAGGAGCTGCAGACTTCTCTCTCGCAGTGCTGTGTTACACACACGTGCAAAAAATAGAAAAAAAGGAAAAACCCATAGCAGGCAGCATCTGTCATTTTGGTCTTACTGGAGCATTTGTAGAGTTTGCGTGCCTGTGCGATATCCCCTTTGCTCAGTCTGGTTCTCTGGCCAATGGGTGGTCGCACTCCGTTCACATCATAGCGTGGCAGGATAGTGTCCAGGAAGATGCCTCTGTAATTCAGCAAGAGAGACGGGTGTTAATGTTGCATGAAACCCAGACGGCATGCATACAATCCTGATAACTATTCCAACATGCACGCATGCCACAAAACATGTTTGCTCAAGGATTAAGTGACTTACCATTAAACACTGCAGTTCTATCACTGTCAACATTATTATTACCGGTTTCTAAAGGATTTGAGACTTCTAAATGCCATGATGGAAAGGAGTACTTCCAGTCTTGGCTAAGCCACACACAATGTGTCTATTTTGTAGAAAGATACTGCAAAACCAACAGTCAGACATGTCGGGCATGAAGAGCTCATTTTCACATTCACTTTGGATAAGCTTAGTTGTGAACCTGGATAAGTCAGAACAAGGGATGTAGCGATACACTTGACTCATGATTCACAATTTAAAGTTCACAAAACAATTTTCTCACAATGTTTTTTAGCAGAATGAGCTGCAGACAAATGACTGAAAAACATTTCTTAATTTCTAGAAACTGTGCAAAACAAAAGTGCAACTGAAATAGGATTTTTTTTTCTTAAATAACAAAAATGAATGAATTTGATGAATGTTATCAAAATAACGGAATAGATTGAAAAAAAAAATCTCTTCAAACTAAGAAGATATAGTAACGTCTGAAGTCAAATAAGTGAAATCTGAAATGGACTACTCCCTAGACCGTTTAAAAATTGCATCGCAAATTATTTTTTACACATTTATATAATTTTAACAGATTCACGACACATTGCTACTCAAAACTGTTATGTATTTGCTACTATAACATGTCTAAATCAGGGCTGTTCTGATACTGGAGGCTTTTCCAATACTGTCTAAAATGCTAGTATAGGTATCGGTGAGTATGCGAGTCTATGCACTGATCCATTTCCATGTAATATAGCCCCCCAAAAACTACTTTAAAGTAGTTAATTTATGTGGATTGTCAAACTAGATAATGCAAGAAAGTTCAATAATGATAGCAATCATATCACATCCATACAGGGTTAGTAGTGTACAGCTGTTAAAGCGCACTGGTATCAGATCGGTTGATACGCAAGTTCAGGTATGAGAATTTGAGAAGTTTGTTTACACGGAGCTATGGATAGGCCGATTATTGGCCCTGGACGAGTATCGGGCCGTTTTTTGGCAGTTTGCAGATAATCTGTATCCTGAAAAAAATCTTGTGGTATCACGAGAATCCAGCTGTCATGCAAGGTAATCAGAATCGGTTTCGGGAAGGGAAAAGTGGTATCGGAACATCTCTGGTCTAAATACATTTGTGATTTCTGACGTAGAACCCACATCTAATGAAATCTGCAGACATTTCTAACAGGTAAAACATACAAGGCCTGTAATAGGCTGTTTGAAATGAGATGTGGCACCAGTTAAATTGGACAGCATGAGCAACCACACCCACACCTGTGTGGACACAAGAGTGTTATTGTCATGATCCGGAGCCACTTGTTTGCACTGCAATAAACTGAACATCATTAAGAACATTAACAAAGCCTCTTATCACACTATTTTAATAGTATGAGTTGCTACAAAGCAAATAAAGACTATCAGCTCCACACAACTCTCTCTGTATTTCTCAGTATGGCTACGTTCAGATACCAATCAGGATGTAGCTGATACACTTGTCCCCTTGACCCATCATCACTTGTTAATGGCGTCCATTAGACCAGTGAGGTTATTTTAATAACACAAAAATGAATCATTATGACTCTTCTTTATGCTTTCTTGATCCTGTGGACTCTTTCAAAAATCTGTCAAAGACATACCCTTTTAAAGTGACCTTTTTCTACACGACCTGTCTATACTTTATTTTGTATGTATTACTTTGTAATTTTAATTGTGCTTTGAATATGACCTGTCTGCACTTTATTTTGTATGTATTACTTTATCATTTTAATTGTGTTTTGAATATGGATCATCTTGGATATTTTATGTGTAATATTTGTGATTTTTATCTGTGATAAGTACTCTATAAATACATTTTACTTAACTTACCTTCTCTGGTCTCAATTACCATATGTTCCTTAATCTCCCGCCAACATATGAATGTAATGTAAGTATGACTGTGTGTTTTATTATTATTATCTCAATCAATGGCGGGTTTACTTTCTGATTCTTTCAGATCTCCTCATCTCTGGCTAAAATGCAACAGATGGACAGATGCAGTCACTTATCAAAGCTCAGCCTTTGAGGTCGGGGTTAACATGACATCATACTTCCCACATGTCTGCCCTGCAGATGGACCCAAACTAAGAGCTTTAACCCTTCTCCAGAGGTGCTGTGCAATTTAAAAAAATAAATTGCAGAAGTCGGATTGTAAGGACCCAGGTTCTGGGAGGACAAGTTGTATGCTTTGTATGTTAAAAAATAACAATAATGGCAGAACAGTAAGTACAGGAAAACTACTTTCCCACTGCTGTCACACTTGACACTTTGTTAGTTTATCGTCTCCATTTTTCTCTCTAAGCATTGGCGAGCAACGGCCTGGCTCCCTGGCCGTTCCCATGGTGACATGCCTATCAACGCCAGGCATGTGCAAACAGAGCAGCCTGAGCTAACAGTTTAGACTCTGCCTGCCCGTCTGTGAGCTTCCAGGAGCCCGTAAGCTGGCCGTCGGTGAAAAAAAACGCCACTGCAGCCGGTGTCAGAGCACACAAAGGGCACACTGGCAGGTCTCTATTTGACTTGGCACTGCTCCATCCACCAGTGCTAAAAAAATATCTCTCGAGCAAAAGGAGGGGTAGGGGGGGGGGGCAGCACAGTCGTGGTTTGGGTTACTGGTAACACACCCCGAACAAAAAGCTTGGGGATCAGTCCTGCTTGTCCCCAGGAGACACAGCAAAACATCAAACCAAGCCATGAAATCTTCTCAACAAGAGCCGCGGCAAAGGCCCCGGCTTCCCACGGTGATTTACTGTAAAACACCGAGCAATCACACCGGTTAATAATGGGGTTACAAAGAAAGATGCTGGCACAGGTGAATCAGCCAATCAAAGCTTAGGAAGTGCTCGGAATGACTTGTGAAAAGCTACAAAAGGAGCCCCTCGTCTGCTAAAATACAGCTCTGTAAGACATTCCTCTCTCATGTCTTAACAGTCTTATTGATCAACACAGTTCCACCAATTAGGAAAGCAACAGAGTCGAGAGTCTGAGTGAAAAAAGAACGGGGCGGATTACCCGACGTAAACATACTTCAGGGCAGGGCTGCTGCATTGTGCAGTGCATACCACAAATTTAGAGGATCATGAGATTTGGTCCAAATCTTGACCTAAGAGTGACAGCAGCTAAATGGATATCCTGTTGTTATGTGCTGAGCGGACTGAAATCTGATAGGAGCTAAAACCGTCCTCTAAAAAAACACTTCTTTTCTTTTTTTTTTAAACCTGCAGAAGACTTTGTTCAGGTTGCCGTGGACATAAAACAGATTATTGGCCGATGTTAGGCATTTCCCAATATATCGGTGTCGATAAAAAAAAACAAAAACAAAAAAAACATTTATAATGAAAAATAAATGATTCTGATAAATGAATATTTAAAAAATAAAAACGGACTGTCAACCATGTTATGAGTGTTGCCGTTGCATAGTCTGTCCACCAGGGGACGCTCTACAACGTTTTTTTGTTAATGTGTTTAATGTGTTCAAAGGACTTTAAGTTTTTATATCTTAAGGTTGTATTTTTATACATTTTATTTATGTAAATCTGTAGGGAATCTGTTTATGTTTTGTAACACGTTTCTGGATTTATTTATTTTTTAAATATAAAGAGGCCAAAATTTGGCATATCGGCTCTTTAAAAAATCAAATGTTCAAGCTCTTCCGAGTCATAAATGTTTCTTACAATTCCAAAAATTGATTCATATGTTTTTCTTGTATGTCTACAATCACAGACAGACAGACAGACAGACAGACAGACAGACAGACAGACAGACAGACAGACAGACAGACAGACAGACAGACAGACAGACAGACAGACAGACAGATAGATAGATAGATAGATAGATAGATAGATAGATAGATAGATAGACAGATAGATAGATTTAACTTGTTTTTTATTTAGACAACAAAAAAACTGAAAAAAGTCTTTTTCAATTGTTCATTTTTGGTTTAAAATGGAAAAAACACGGTATTTTGGTTTATGCATTAATTGATTTAAAGCTTTAGTACGTAACTTTTTGATATTAAATGTCCGTTACATTGTCCTCCTTGGCTACTAGCAACTGTGCGGAGGAGGGGTGGGGTCGTGTGCGTGATCACGAAAGGCTTGTATCAAGTGGAACGTGAATTCCTCATGGGGGCGATAGAAACTACGCACTGTAGCTTTAAATTAAAAATCAAAGTACCAAAACGTACACAAGTCTAGAGTCTATGCCTCTACGTTCCCTCAGTTTTCCTGTACTAAACAAAAAATGTTTAGTTTGTTTAAATCAATTTCTGCAGAAGATGGTGCCATATTTTATTTTATTCTGTGTGACGTTCATTCTCGACATTCAGTTTGGACGCACCGGGTCACACAGACGTTTCTGTGCCTCGGCCTACGCCCAGATTCCCTCTCTGCCACAAGAGCATTGCAGTCGACTTTGGAAGAAGCCTTTCCACTGAGAGATTAACCGGGCATGGGAAAGATGGTGGTTGAGAAAACGCAAAGAGATATATATATATACATACATATATATACATACACACACACATATAAATAAAAGTCTGGGTTACCTCGCTTTTTGCTTTGACTCACATGTGCCTAGTGGTGGAATCTAACTTGTACTTTCTACATTTCAGAGAGAAAAATTGTTTTTTTTACTCCACTACATTAATCTGACAGCTTTAGTGACTTTACACATTAAGATGTCTGCACACAAAACACAGGCAGTTTATAAAATGCACTGTATTATTATAAATTAATCTACCCAACAATATGGCGGGCTAAAAGTACATCTAGGTAGCTCACCTGGTAGCGCGCCCATACATAGAGATTTACTCCTAGATGCAGCAGCTGCGGGTACGACATACATGTCTTTAGCTGTCCTATAGCAATAAAGGCCTAAAATGCCCCCCAAAAAATCTTTCAAATTAATTTTAAAAAGTACATGTGAAATTATTGGCTGATTGAACACTTGACGGAACAGTTTGGATCATTTCCAGTTTCTAAAATGTGAGGATTTTTCTGCATTAAGTGCTTTTACTTTTAATATTTTAAGTACATTTAGTCCTGATAATACTTACATACTTAAGTAACATTTTCATTGCAGGAATATTACTTGTAACAGAGCAATTTTAAAATGTGGTATTAGTACTTTCACTTAAGTAAAGGATCTAAATAATACTTCTTCCAGCACTACATGTGCCCATAGATCACATTACACCCCCTCTGGCTTACTGAAAGCTGTCAAAACTACTCCTGCTATAGGTACAGCATTGCATATTTGAAGGGACCTGCAGCTGTCTGAAAGGTTCCCAGATTTGTTGTATCTATGCAATAGAGATGAGGGTCAAAATGCAGTTTACATCCAAAAACCTGAAGTCACATCCTGCCCATGGCAGCAGGAGGTAACCATAATATTTACACAACTCGATGTAAAGTTTGGTTGTGAAAGCTCACAAAATGATTTAATGTACGTGGTCAGATTGTCAAAAAAGCCACTTTGCAGTGAGCCTAGCGATGTTTTTGTAATTACAATGATGACTCAGAAGCTGAATCTGAGTCAACATCTCCCAAGAGGTCTTATTTTTGGCTTCGCAGTCAACCAGCTGGTAAATAAGACTTCACATTAACGGCAGCCGAAGAGGAGTATGAGTGTCATGAGGCTTTTATCTAGTAAGATATTTTCCTCTGACGCGCCTGTGTAGTGCTGAATGACAGAACCACACCTGGGAAAGCTTCCTGTAACATCTGACGGGGAGTTAGGAATGAGGTCAGCTGGCGACAAAATGAAGTGTTTAGTAAGTGTGACTATAGGGCACTGACAGAATTACCTCCATAATATCCCAAAATGCCTTGTCATTCAATGCCCCATTTCAATAACAAGGATCCCATTAAGGGACTCTGGTTTGAAATCATCCGGGATATTTATTCAATGGAAAAGTTGACGTACCGAGTAATAATCAAAAGGACATATCCATGACCAGTGATAGGTGGAATATTTAAACATGTAGGTTTTCAACTGTATTTCATCTATTCTAAGGAATAGATGAAATACATTTATACAGCGCTGGAGCTGCTCCCCAGCGACTGGATACCGGACAAGTGGACGAAGATGGATGGATGGACATTTATACATTTTATATATAACCATCCCGAGCCCTATGTGTGAAACATTTCCACTTCTGCTTTTACAAACCAGACTTTCTCTATGCAAAGTGTTTCCATTAAACTAAGTCAACACCAAATTTCGTTCCATTTGGGTCTCCACAGCCCTTTATGTCTATTTATCAGTTATATACCAACTGTCCAAAGTCTAACATTGCAGAGTCATGTGAATGTGTTTAATGAGCCTGGTGAGCTTTAGACATTTGGCAGAACTTTTCCTTCATATGGGGGAAACATTAATTGAGACGATAAAATGTCTGCTCCTCCATTCCTTACCATATGTAGGTGATTATTAGCGGTTGGCCTAAACTGTGCAAGGAGTGCAGACAACATTTAGTAGCAAGGCATGTAACACCTGAGTGCTATGAAGAGGCTTTGCAGCAGACATAAGAAATAAATCTATGAGTCCGTGCAGTAGCCTAGAGTGAAAATAATGCAACTAATCACCAGAGCCCCTTCTAAGAGCTTTTAGGAGAATAATGAGGTGGTTCATGGTGGAAGTAAAACTTTTACAAGAAGCTTCACAAAGCCCTGAAAGTGGCACACAGAAATTTAGCCATGATTAAGCAGGGCTACTGTTGCTGGGCGAGCTCAGCCCCCGGACTGATGCTGCTTTACTGGGGCTGCTGGAACCGAACAGGGGAACCTTAATTTGAACAGGCTGTAGGAAGGAGCTGTGCATTCATTATACAAAAATCAGCATCCATCTGCTATAGATTGCTTGGGTACAGGGTTTTTTTCCTGCATAGAGGAAATTTTGCCCCCAAAAGAGGTTTTAGCCCTCCTCAAAGGAAAATCACCAGCCCCCCAAATGACAAGAATTGAGAATAAAAAACAGCAAATTAAATCCTCTCTAAATGGGTTCATCAACTATTTACCAAACAACCGTTGCACAAGCAGAACATTAACTTGAATATGAGTGCTAATCTAAGTTTCATCTCCAGAGTCAGGCTATTTAAATATTAATATTTTATAAGCAGTTATGTTAATTTCTTTTAGGCTTTTTGTTTATCAAATTGTCAGAAAAACTAGTAAATGCATAGATTTCTGTCACATAGGGTAGCAGGAAACCTAAATTCAGAGGCTGAAAACATAATTTTCTGCCATTTCTGCATGAAAAATTACTTTACCAAGTGATCAATAATCAAAATAGTTAGCCATTAGTTTCGAGCTATTGACTAATCAACTAATAGTTGCCGCTCTAAACCAGACACAGGCAGTCTTGCTACTACTTACTTCATTCATTCAGTATTTCTTGGCCCTTAGTATTTCTATTACAGCAACAAGCAATTTCATCTTGTCCAAATATTACATAAATCTCCTTTCAGTCTCCCTTAAGCAATTGTTAGAAAAGAAGAAAAGTCCAGCCAAAAGAAACCTAGACCAGAGGAGGAGAGTCCTCCTTTTTGTAAGAGCTACTTTATAAATATCAACTAAAGACCCACCTTCTCCCAAGAAACCAGTTTCTATCTCTGTGTACGAACTCAGTCAGCGAGGGAACAATTCAGATCCAAGACAGACATACAAAGAACAGTGAGCCTTTTCTAAACTCAGTGTCCTCAGGCTACATGAAAGCGATTTATTATTGGGGAGAATTAAGTTGCATTGTTCTCTTTAGGAATCCTGCCACATTACTGAGCAGCAGCAGCCCAGGGACACAGACCTGGTGCATTATAGATCCATATACTCTTAAAACTCTAAGAGCAGAAATGGAAAATAAAGATAATGGGTTTAAAGGTTGCGGCAGAGTGGGGAAACAACAATAGACTGTAAAAATAGTGGACGTAGCAGCAGCGACGCCGCCCATTGGTTTGTGGACTGCCATTTTGAAGCCTCGAGTTTGGCAATACGGCCGTCGCCACCTAGTTTTTTTTGCAACCGTTTCAACGGCGGTGTGCAAAGTTAAAGACACTTATACAAGATGTAAAGTTGCTGATTTTTAACCCTTCTGAGGCAAGCTGTAAACATGGATCTCTGGGTAATGGTGCCATTCATCTACATGTAGAGTTGAACAGAAAATCTGCAAAATTATCTTACGTTGTAAGCTAGCGCTAGTGGTATCTAGCTAGCTTGGTTGGCAGACATTTTTAGGCGACCAAAATGTTCCAATTAACTTTAATGTAGTAAGAAATCACAGTGAGAGGTTTAAGTTGATGGACAACACCCAAAAACAAGTTTAGGTCTATTTGAATGTCCATAGAGTTAGCATGGTCGCTAAGTCTCTGTCCTGAATGGCAGGTCCTAAAGCCTCCCCTGCTTTATTGTATATTTTAAAATAAATGGGACCATCATTTTCAAAATGAACATCATGCTGTGTTGAAGAAGACTTAAAACTAGCGATTCAGACCATGAACTCATTATGAAAATGTTTACTGAGGTAATAAATCAAGTGAAAAGTAGGGTCACTTGCTTATTGACTTCTATAGAAACAGACTTCTTTTTGGGAGCCATTGGCGTCGCCCCCCTGCTGGAAATTAAATTTAATGCAGGTTTGAGGTCCTTCAGCATTGGCTACACTTATCAGGTCCGGATGCTTCGTCCATTATTTTTATAGTCTATGAAAGCAGCTTCGTCTGACGTGATCTAAGACTAGTTTTTTCATGTCTGAAGGGGGGGGAAAGAGTGCAACTTGGCTTGGGTCCTACCTGGAGAATGTATTCCTGGCATAGTGCATGATACTGTCAAAGTCATAGACTTCTCCCAAAGAGTCCACCTCCCCCGGCTCCATCTTCAAGAAGTTATACTCTTGTCCTGTGAAACGAAAAAAAGCACAGTTGAAATATGAAGCTGAGTCATGATGTGCAAACCTTATGTATGTATGCATTGTATGTCAAAGGGGAATATGGTTTTACTCTCTCGGCTAATGAGGCTACAGATACAAGACACAAGCGATATATTGCAGTGAAATTGTTAAGCATTTTAGGATGTTTCGACATTTGATATTTCACAGAAACAAGTTTGAAAAGCTGGCCTGGATACTGACTGTCACGATCAGCTGTTTATATGCCGTTGACCAGTTCTATAAACACTTGAAGGTTGAGGATGAGCGTATCCCACCCCTGGTGTGTTTTTTTCTGTTTTTACCATCTTAGCCCAGACTTTCTGTGTGTACAAATGTTTGTCACTTTTATTATTTTGTCTCTTTTACTGCATCTTTTCCAACATTATTGCTGAGGGATCGCTAAGACCTGGACTCCTACCTGGTTGAATGTTGTCCCTAATAATGCTGACGTGTTCGTCTCGGTCGGGCCGCGTGTGTTCGTGCCAAAATCCAATCACGTGACCCAACTCGTGCACCACAATGCCAAACTTGTCGCAGTTTTTCCCGATGGATATGGCCTGAGGGCCCCCTCCACGACGACCCACATAGGAGCAGCACCTGTGAATCAGCAGGCAGACACGCAGAGAGGCGGTGTTAACAAAGTCAAAATATGAATCCTAAAACACACTCAACTACATACATTACAAAAAGGAGTAGGAGGGATAAACATGGACATTCATGGGAAGACGTGATTGAAAATGTACCCTGATTAGATTTATTAATACATCCTCTCAAAAACCCTCAGAATGGACAGAGTCTAGCTAGCTGTCTGGATTTACCCTGCAGAGATCTGAGGAGCAGTTAACCATAGTCCTTGTAAATCGACCAGAGTTTAGAATGCCAACATTTCCGGCAACACATGAACAATCCTGGAAATTAAGCGTATTTAATATAGACTACCAACATGAAAACCACTACCATGGCTGCTTTTTAAGTCTCTTATTTGATATCTCCTTGCTGCTCTGTCTTCGTTTTCAAAGTTCTTATTCCTGCTCAGAGGAGTTAGGATCGAGGATGGAGGCGGGATCTCTGAGGAGCTATGAGCGAGGATACACAAAAGCAGCTTTCCCTGAAGGAGTGCAGCTTAAACCGGGTGCTAACTCTGCCCATGTACCTGGCGAATTCAGAGGAAAGGACGTCTCATGCCTCTAAAAACCCTATTTTCCTCTCTCCTCACATGATTTACTCACTTCGCTATCATGGATGGATGTACGTCACAATTAACATTTACAATATGGACAGCATAACATAACAGCATTGTCAATCATAAATTGGAGCAATCTTATGTATACTGGGAAGAAAAAACATGGATTCACTATGTAATGCCCGTAGGACTGCTTTTGTTTTCACAGATCTTTAGTTGTCTACTCCTAACTAGTCATAGTTCTTTTTCATTTTATTTTACTTGCTTGTGTCGGTATGTGTGTATTTTGAAATGGACAATTGTCAGATTGGTATCGTTCATGTCAAGAAAGTGGGCACATACAGTAGCTAAGCTATATGCTGTGGAAATGTTTGACACTAAATGCAAAACAATAAAAAATAAAAAAACAAAGACTTCATGAACAAACTATGAATTTGCAAATTAAAAGAAATCACTAACAAGCAAGTGGAAAGTATAGAGAGTATGTTCCCCAGGAGAGAAGAAGGAATGTGTCTCTGGGTCTTTCCTCGCTCCTATATTAACATGCTCTGTGCATATATAACGGAGCTCGTAATGAGAGCGACATTATCTCAACAACCTCTGGTCTGTTTTACAGGAGAGCTGTACGAGGCGACCCGTCATCCACACATACAGCAGCGACATTCATTCATCCGTCTGCCAAAACAAGTGCTGAGAGGGATGGTGGGAGCTGGCTGGCTGCAGCGCTCCATCTCAGCGTGACATGAAAGGTTCAGTGTGGGAGTCTGGGTGGACGGGCGCACACATCATGGCTCTGTGGGCCAGACAGCAGCTCTCTAATTACTGCGAGCCAGGCCAGGCTCTCCTGAGATACGCCTTGAACTTTGCACAGGGCAGATGGGAGCCTGCTGAATATGTAGCAGAGCTGAGCGTTCCCACTGCTAACCGCGGTGGATAATGTCATCCCTGTTGCTCCGGAGGCCAGTTACCAAACTAAAAATGGCTATCGACGGTTGGTGGGAAAAAAAAAAGAAGAAAAAAAAGCTAAACTTCATGAGCTGCATCCGCTTTCTTTTTTCTTTCTCTCATCTCCAGAGCCGCTTACTTGTAAGTTAGTCTATATCCACAACGTTCCACTTCAGGGATTGCTAGGTTGCTGCAGGAAAATCCACCAGATGTCCTTTTTTTTCAGCCGGCTGTCCCACACCTTTCCCTTTCTTTGTATTGGCGTTCTAAACTGCGGTGGATTTCTGAGGACTATGGTTACCTGGTCCTCAGATCTCTGCAGGGTAAATCCAGACAGCTAGCTAGATTATCTGTCCAATCAGAGTTTTCTTTTGCTTGAGTTAAACAACTTATAAAACGTACACATGTTCCGTCAAAACAAGTTCTTCCCGAGGCTTTTTTGCAGAGGCACCATGGCTCTGTCCGGAGCTGAGCGCTGCGCTTGTGATTGGTTAAAGACACGCCAATAAACCAGAGCGGTTTTTCTCCCATCGCAGAAAGCTGTGCGGACTTGACTATTAGGACTATTATATGAGTTAAATGTATAGATTATATTGTAAATGCAAATGTTGTAATGTGGAAACTTGAAGTGAGTTTACATTTTGTATGTGCAAAGTTTATTAATCGGTAATTTTCATTGTTTTTGCTTCAGTTTTTAGGCTTCTAAGATGACTTCAGTGATTAAAAGAAAATCTGCACCAGCCATTCTTTTAGATTACCAAGGGCTGCTACAGTGTTGCGCCAGAGGCCAGTTACCAAACTAAAAATGCCTATCAACAGTGGGCTGGAAAAATAGCTCAGCTTCATGAGCTGCATCCGCTTTCTGTTAAGCTGTTTGTGTTGAACGATACATATCAGTGTGAGAGGTACATTGTGTGTAATGACATAATGGTTTAAGTCTGTGAACATGGGAACATTATCTCTCTAATGTCTCCCAACAGGCCTCTTTTCCCTTAAAAATCTCAACCTAATAGGCTCCACTGGTCAGCAAGTGCTGTCATTTAAAAAAATATTTAATCATCTAATAAAAAAAGAGCCCTGCAAGTCCAAGCAGGTTGTTAATAGTCGCTAAGCAACAACAAGAGCCAATACCAGCACTTCCCCTGAGTATCTGTTTCACAAGACACACTGAGCCGAACTTCAGTGACTACACTACGTTTACATGCATATAATATTCCAGTGTTGCACTTATTCCAAAAAAAGACAATATTCCCATTAAGCTGGGTTGGTGTTGCAATGTTGATATCAAAATCTTTAATAATGTTTAAAAGTTGCTGTTTCTTCTTCTTTTCTTTTGGCCATGCATCCTTACCGCAGCCCTGCAGACGGTTGGCTGCTTGGTTTGTGTACAACAACCATAGCAACGCACAGAGCTGACCTGTTAACGGGCGAGAGGCCATAAACTGTCATAAACAGCAGTAAAAACTCTGTTTGAGACGCAGATTCTGGATGTGCTGTATACATGTCCAAAGAATGCTTCTAAAACCCATAAATATCAGCATATCCCATATTTATTATGCCTACCATACACTAGAAGATGCTGAAAAGATTTTGAAAACACTCCATCTCACATCTAAAGACATTCTGTCATAATGCCACAAAGTTTTTAGTCACAAACTAGAAGATTTTGCAAAAACTGGGGATCTTGCAGGGTCATAGTTTGCAGATTTTGTATTTAACTTCACTACCAAGACTTGAAACTTACAATAATATCAAACACGTGATTTTGTTGGAACGCCAAGACAGGAAAAAAGACGACGACGACAACAACAACAACAGGTTATACTGAGTTTTATAACCATCTTACAGCAAGTGATTGAAACAACCAGAGCACTTCCCAACTCTAGCAAGACTCTCATGATTTCCTTCTGTGGAATCGCTTGAAAAGTCCTTTGGTGTGAGGTCGGCATTAAAGCTACAGTGCGTAGTTTCTGTCTCCCCCATGAGGAATTCTAAGTAATGACAACAACACTGTTGCTGCATCCGTATGACACAAGCCTTCTGTGATCACACACAAACCCCCACCCCTCCTCCACACAGCTACTAGTAGCCAAGGAGGACACAGAGGGTTCAGAAAACATGAAGACGAATTTCTGCACGGGAAAGTCACCGGACGACACAATCTTCAGAACATAGTCATACTGAGAAATACAGACAGAGTTGTGTGGATTAATTAGCAACTCATTTGGCAATGGCTTGAATGTAACGGAGGTTCATTAATATTAAGACAGTTGAGCACTAAAGCTTTAATCGGAAAATGCTATATCCAGAAAAAGGCCTTATTCGGAATATCTAAACGGAATATGCTGTATATGATCTGTAGCAAATCCAGAATATAGATAGATAGCCTTTATTATTAGACTCACAGTCCATAAAAACAACAACAACAACAACAAAAGATCCTGATACACAAGACAGACACCAATTAAAGAAGACAGCTATACCAGTAATCCCATAAGGGGGACTGGTATAGCAAAGCACTGAACATCAGGTCAATCAGATGTGAAATATGTGGAATAATAGTGGAATATCAGTGGGCATGTACACATACTCAGGGTTATGAAGTAAAACTCTCTCTTGAAAGCAATACTGTATACCATTGTTTGTCAAAAGTGCTCAGTGTGAAGACAGGAAAGCGTTCCTGGCCACTGAACAGCCATCTCTTTAAGGACTGGTAGGGGGCTGAAATCACAACTCACACAGAGACTGTGATCAGAGAGGATGAACGTTGGTGAAAAGGCTGCTGAGCAGGAAAGCAAGGAAAAGCACTTAGGCGCTAAATAATTAGCCGAAAAAAAGATAACGACGGCTCAGCAGAGCAGAGGCTGAGCATTCAGTTTCGTCACGTGGGAGCTAGAAACACGAGCGACTCACCCACATGGTCGGTAGGTGAAGACAATATAGCTCTCCTCCTGCGTCCTCTCTATAAAAGTCACGCAGGTGTGCTTCTCCCAGTGGCGCATGGCTTGGCGGAATATCGCCCGCTGGCTGCCTGAATAGGACGACAGAGAGGATGAGATCAGTGGAGCTGACAGAAACACACTCACACACACACACACACACACACACACACACACACACACACTTTATAGTAAAAGCGGAGAAGAATAGAAACAGCTGGAAACAGAGTGAGATAGAGAGTTACTGGAAATGAAGTCATGCAACATTACAATGTAAGCTCTTTTTTCATTATCTTGTGTTTATCATGTACAAGCTGCAACGCTTGTTTTGCTTTTTGAACATTTATATGAACTTTTTAAATGTATGACTGATGGTAATTATCAGTTTTATGTTCATTTAAGAAAAAAATACAATGTTATATGATAATAAAGAGGCGTGGTTTACTTGTGTTATTACATTATCTGGGTCACATAACAGGGATTCCTTCAGAACTTGAATAGTTATTTGTAACAGTAATACATTAATAGATATTTTTAAATTTGACTGAAAGAGACAATTATATTATTAATTGCAATTATTCCTAAGACAATTATTTGTATGGTAAGATTTGGATTTGTTACAGCTCTAGCTTCAATAATTTATTTATTAAAGACACATGACATTATACCATGTACATAACTTCGGGACCTGTGTAATGATATTGCTTGACTTGTAACAGCAAATGAAACTAACTGTGAAAAAAATGCTATTTTTATGTAATGCCTCTGCCGGGTCCGATTTACGTCAGGTAGACGGCGGCCACAGATTGAACACTGGAAAAGCCTGTGTTAGTGATTATACAGGTAAAAGGTAGCAGGAGATATCTTTATACAAGTTATCTGTTGTAGTTATGGCCAAAACTGGGCAGGACCATCACAGAAAAGGAGAAAATTAAACAAAGAACAATTAAAAACTAAAAGGAAAAGTGAAAGACAACAAGCGAAACCCGAGTTATAGGGCGTTCCATTTACCTTGGGACTCGGGTTGAACGAGTGACAAGTTGGATTTTCAGTGTTTTCATGAGCTCTAGCCAGATTAGCCATTGTTAGCTATACCAGTCTATAACATACAATTGTGTATGTTGTACATTGTGTGCATACAAACAGCGTAGCAAGTTGAACAGGGCTTTGTTTACAACTGATTTAGTGAGACACAAATAAGACAGAAGTGCTAATAACTATATGTTACTACCGCTTTCACAGCTGTTGATGCACGGAGCCGCCATGTTGGATTATGAACTCAGGCTACTGTGAGGTTGTCCGAGTTCCGAGCTCGGAAATCAGAGGTCAGGGGGCATGTTTCCGAACTTTGACAGGGGAAAGTTCTGAGTACAAATGATCAGGGTTTCAATAGATGGAGATTGTAAATGATTAAAAAAAGTCCTTGAATTGGCCCCGTATTACTAATATGTCTATTTCATTCATAAAATGACTTATGCGATGTGGCTGTACGTCAGTATCTGACATTAAATGAAGTCCCCCCGCCTTCCTTTTTTCCATTTTCCCTTGTTTGAGATTGATTTATTTGATTAGGACAATGCACATTAATCAACATTTCTGTAAATGCACCAGTGTTACACAGCAGCTAATTTTTTAACTGTAGCCCTAGTTACCCAGCATGCATGTCTTTATGGCGGGAGGAAACAACGCAAACACCGGGAGAACATGCAAACCCCACACAGTCAGGCCGTGCCCGGACCGGGGATCGAACTCTGCAGTGCCCACTTGCTGTGAGGCAGAAGCTACCGTGCTGCTAGTCCCCCTGTGATATTACTTGGGTTTCATGAAATGTGCTATATTAATCTAAGTTATTATAACGTTGCTTTGGCTCGTAACACAGTGACAATGATACCAGGTTTATCTCATGATACATCCAAAGTCTGCTAAGTTACTGTATGCAACACTTGGTTTTTGCTCATGTGACGGAGCGCATGGCTGTCGTCACGGTAGCAATACGCTACAGACAGACCTTAAATGTTGCCTGTATATATGTTTATTTAGTGAGTTCATACTTTTATGTTAATGATCACAAGATTAATCTCACCTGTTAACTTAGCCATTCCTCATTGTTAATGTGAATCATATAGTGTGTAAATGTCTGGTATATTAGATTCATGTTGGCTGTATGTAGCCTTTTAAACTGTCTAGTCCCCTGAGCCACCCCTGCATTGTCTAGTTGGTATGATCCAATTTTAGGGGCCTATATAGGTAGGCAGTTGAATTTGTTCTGGAGGAGAGCGTGAGGAAAACTGAGGGTGTAGGATGTAAGTCTGTCATTTACCCTCAGAAATGACTTGCCTTTGGGTCTTTAAGAAACAGTGTATGTTTTTTTTGTTGATATTGGGATCTTTATGACTCTCATGTCAATTACTTTTATTTTGGTGAAAGTATTTTATTTTTCTTTAATTTGGATTTTGTTAATGGTTCTTGTTGCCTAAGGGCCTTAATTGGGAATATAAATAAAAATCTCATCTTTTTCCAACCACAACAGTGTTTTTCACTTGCTTGACTACTGGCTACATCTATACAAACAGCTCACTTATTCTCTTAATGTAAAGGAATGATTATCTGTCTGAGCAAAACATTCATTACGACTATATGACCTCCCCGTACCGCTTCACGGCAGGTCAACGACAAAGTGTGGTTAAATCACTACCGCTTTGCCCAAAGGAGCCGCTGAAATCAACACAAACTCAAAGTTACATAGAGCCACTTTAAGAGGATGAGTAAAATCGGTGTCACTTACCACTAAAGTTTCCACTGATGACATAGGGAATAACCCCTTCAGGCCAAACGCGCTCGGGTCTGGAGGTGGCCGCCCGTTTCCTGCGCCGTGACCCTTGCCTGTTTTGGCCACTCTGGTTGGTTGATCCTGAAGAGTTCAGATAAAGACACAACAACAACATAAATGACGTTTCTGAGTATGACGCTGCAAACGTTTCTCCAACATTTGCATGAAAAGCAAATGTGTTTTACCCACGGATAATTCCTCGGGGGACAAAAGACACTTTTTTTTTATCCTAAAAACTACAGGACATTATTCAGGGTTTGATGCCATTCAGATATTCTAATTATTATTTCTCATTTAGGAAATTACAATTACTCCCTTGAAGAAACATTTGTTCAAACAACATTTGCACAAATGGATTTTATTGCAGCCGATTTCTTTCTTCCAAATTAATTTCACCGTTTTAATGTCACTCAAACGCACATAAATGCAGAGTAACCATGGAGACTAAGCTCCCACTAAACATGCTAATTATAATAAGAAACATCCATATGTGAAGCACATACAGCATAATCTCCCTACTGTACTTAATTATGCTGCTGTACAGGCGTAATATGACTGAAAATAAAGCAAATATATCTGAAATTAGCTGTTTGAACTCCTTTAGATAAAACACCATTTTACAGAAACTGTTTGAACAGTTATAGAAAAATGTGTCCAAATATTTAAAGAATAATAAGTACAAGCAAGTACATACTGTATGTTTTGTTGCTTTTCAATTGATTTGATCCCAAACAGAATCCGTACATTTTCTTTTACAGTTTTCAGCGGTGATTCAGGATAAAAATCTGAAACTTTAGCGGACTATTTTCAGCTTGGGATGGTTACGTTCTGAGTTTTAGTCAAATTTGTGGAATTTGTTTAAAATCTGCAGAAAATCAAAGCAAAATCTGTGGAAAAAAATCTGTGGAAAATCTGAGGAACATTTTGCAGAATTCTGTGAGGTCCTAATAATAATAATAATAATAATAATAATAATAAATTACATTATATGTAGCATTTTTTTTTTAGGTAGATAAAGTCGCTTTACAAAAAGGTCACAAAAAACACAATAAACAAGATGCAATCATGATGCAGCTTTGTTGCATCATGAAACTGGCATTTTATGTTTGACAATGGGTCATAAAGACATGAAATGAACTAATCTAAGCA
The DNA here is from genome assembly GCA_013375575.1 of Percina caprodes. Classification (NCBI taxonomy): domain Eukaryota; kingdom Metazoa; phylum Chordata; class Actinopteri; order Perciformes; family Percidae; genus Percina; species Percina caprodes. The sequence continues at coordinate 3,778,939 of JABXJD010000035.1, read as the reverse complement.
GACAGAAGGGTCACACCGATGTGTTTTTATTATTAACTCAAACCAAAGTGTCAAACCAACACGTAGATGTTGATTCCAGACAGGTAATTAAATAAGGATTGCGTTACATCAGGAAGTAAAGTGTTCTTTCCCGCCGCAACTTATATGAAAAAGAAGAAATGTTATAACACATTAACATGTTTTCTTTTCATTTTAACCACATCCAGGAATTTCTTTACCTTTAATGGAAATAAATGTTGGCTTTTGATTATGCATGCTACATTACATCATTGTACAAAAATACATCCTTGTTGAAAAAGTATAACTCCTGTCCTGCTTCTTTCCTTATAAGGAGGATCAGTATATGTGTGTAGGAGGGGAAACCTCAGGAGTCTGATGACCAAGGCCGAGAACTACACTGACTTTTTTTAGTCTCACACTGCCAAACCTTTCTGTATGGTCTGGCTACAGCGCCTATCTATTCTGGGACATGTTTATATGTCTTTGAACTCATCATAACCATCCTTTGCAGGGATAATTCTGCATTAGCATCCTCCGGGGATTGGTCCCATTTCCAGAGATTGTAAGTTGTTCCTCCCACTTCAGGGTGTTGTTGAGCTTTAAGTCGTTATGTGGGGAAGGGGAGGCGAGGGCGGGAGACGCTTGTATTTTATCGTATAGAGTGTTTAAACAACAGCTGTTTCCAGTATTTAGTTCCAGTTTGAAGCTTTATAACAGGCATTTTTGTCCCAGACATTCCTTAAAACCACTAAAATATTCAACAAATTCTCATGAAAAGGTTTTTATTAGGGCTGAACTATTTTTTTTTTTTTTACAATTTGATATTTTCTTCAGCTACATATTGCATCTTCATGTTAAATAGAGTAATAAAACATAAATGAAATATCCACTAAAAATAAAAATAGGGCATTTCTGTAAACAATTTGTAATACGTAATATTATTCCAGCATTTATTTGATGAAAAAATACATTAAATATAATAGTAAAAGAGGGTAAACTTTTTTTTTTTTTTTTAAATCAAATGATACACCAAACATTCAACTTAATAATTCACATTTGATTAATCGTGGTCTTCACATTCAAATTTTGATTTTTCCGCCAGCCGGGAATTTAGCCTAGACAAGGTTACGGTGAGCCGGGTACACAGCGGGATGGTTTTCAGAGGCCGTTAAATTTAACTTTAGCCAACAAAAGGTGACCGTCATACGGCAACAGCTGTTAGGTCCAGGTACCAGAACGACTTGTTAAGATCAGAAAACAGATTGTGGTTTTGGGTTAAAACACTGGTCCCCTTAAGTAATACTCCCGAGACACAAACACCCATGTCCAGGGTGAAAGTCGTGTTTTTCCCTTAACTTCTTCCGGAACACAAACTCCACTCCTCCTGCATGAAAGCCCAGTGTTTTAAGGTTTTATGATCCATACATCCACTCCAACCTCTTCCCTACGCGGCTCTTCGCTCTCTTACACAGCGGCAGTCATTACATTAATACAGGAAATAAATATGAATTACAATGCATTACTTTTCGTAGCTATATGTACGAACAATTCATGAAAACCAGCCTGAACAAGGAGACCTTTAAAAACAGTCCATACCCTTCAAAACTGAACTTCTTGTCTTGTGTTTTCCCCGGGGAAACACAAAATCCCTCTCACTTAGCTTTGCTTTACTTTTCGTAGCTATATACATACAAATATATATACAAATGGTCAATGAGAACAGCCTGTAAAATTGTTACCACATTTGTTATTGGGGTTAATAATAATGAATATTTTATACTGTTTATTGATCCCCAGTGGGGAAATTAAAATTTACACTCTGTTTTGTTAGTAATCACTACACACAGGCCTGAAATACACACACATGCCTATTCATGCACAAATGGAGAGATGTCAGAGAGAGTGGGCTGCCAGCTGGACCAGCGCCCTGAGCAGTTGGGGGGGCGCCTTACTCAAGACCACCTGGCAGTGCCCAGGAGGTGAACTGGCATCTCTCCAGCTACCTACAGGCCGAGCTACTGCCACCCCAATGCTAATCAATAACTTTTCTAACTAATCTAGGTCCCTCTATGTGGAAAGCAACTATTCACTATATCAAATTTATTATTTATTTATTAACTATTATACCATGGTCTGTCTTGCTAGCACAGCATTAGATTTCTGGCTTGTAGCTGCGCTGAAGGGTTCTACGAGCTGAGCGGACATTTGAATATCTCCCGTTACTAGGGGTGGCAAGTCGTTTCTAAGGTCTGTTCTATTCCCTGGATCAGTTTGCATTTCATAATAACCTTATGGGATGGAAATGATTGTTCCAGGTATTAGCCAAAAATTAGTCAGTATTAGTCATTGGTCAAAATTGTTTGGAAAAACTTAAGATTTCGAATGTAAAACGTATTAAAATATTAATTAAGGTTTAAAAATATGTACTGTATATATATATATATATATATATATATATATATATATATATATATATATATATATATATATATATATATATATATTTGGCAGGTGACCATGATATAAGCGGGTTATTGCCATTCGAGGTGTCCATTGTGAGGTATTAATGAACTCTGCGCGTCAGACAGTTGATGCCTCGCTGATGTCCATTAATACCTGACAATGGACACCTCGTCAGGCATTAACCCTTACTTATATACTATATAACTATTACAAATTATATGTGAGCTAAAACCTAACGAGCAATACTTGAATTAAGACGGTTCTTATCATTAACCCAACATTTACTTTAGTTAGTAAACTCGGAAAGTCATGTAGCAAAAACTTTGCCAACTTTCCAAGTTGTTCAAACTTGAGGGGAGGGGGTAAATTTTACCCGTCAGGAACTTGTTTTTCCAATTATTCCAACACCACATGAATGAAGCATTGCAGAGATGGCGAGATGGGAAGAAACATCCGGGGCGTGTCAGACTTCATACCAGTAATGTATACATCCGTTGAGCCAGACTACTGACCTCTGATACAGTTCACACAGTGCAGGAATGTAGTGGGTGTGAAGCCATTTAAGCCATACAATTAACACTTATATAATGTTGTGCTGTATCTTTATATTATTCCTTCTATTTTTTTCTTTATTTAACTAAAACATTTATGGATAGATAGCATTCATGTGCTTAAGAGGGCTAGGACAGTGCAGGTTTTTTCTTTCCACATAATAGCAATGAGTTTCTCATATTTGGGATAAATCTTTATTTTAATGAAAACCTGCAGAACCCCCCATGGCACATTGATGCCTGTCCCTGATTCAGGAGTTAATAAATGATTCATTCAACGTTTATTAAAACAACTCATTAACACGTTGACCTCACTGCAATGAGGAATTGTATGTGACTGCTGCAGAAAACAGTACAGTAGGGATTTCTGGCACAACTTCCCCTACTTCAAAAAAATATATAAAAGAGAGATAGTCTGAGTATGCCAAACTCCAGCAACACTTGTAGTTTACTATAAAGAACAATTTCACTTTGAGACAGAGCCTAGATGACACTGATCAAGGCCTAATCATGTCGTTCTCACAATAAAGTACTTTCTAGTATAACCACTGTAGAAACAAACATCTGGTTTGAGTACATTCTGCACATGGATTGTTTTTCCATAACAGTTCTTGAAGCCGTGGGACTACCAGCCCTCCTCTTTTCGAACTATATTTGATTAAAATGCAAGCTAGAGTTTGCACAGTTTTTTTGTTTTTTGTTATTGGCTGGAACAATGTGTTCCGTCGAGTTTTAGCCTGCAAGAGTAAATCTTAGCAGCCTGGCGGGATCAATTAGCACATACACTTGTGCATGTGTTGAGGAAGAGTCTGATAACAGCCAAATGTGCTCGGTTAACTGATAAGAAAGAGTGCTGGGGAGGCAAAACTCGCGGAAGATGTGTTAATTACAATAATATGATAAGCCACCGAACGGAGGTTTTAATGTTGCATTACTTGTAGTTCTGATCGGGATTTTTCTTCAACCAAATGTCCCTGCTCTCTGATTTGTGCACGGATCATATCATCATCATCATCATCATCATCATCATCATCATACGGATTACGGACATCCAGGCAAATTTGCAGAGGCAACAGAGCAATCCCGGAAGTGAAAGCAAGACGATATAGATTAGGCAAAGAGATATGACCACACTTGTCAGTGGGCAACTGTGGCTCAGTGGTAGAGCGGCCTGCCAATGGGAAGGTTGGTGGATTGATCCCTGGCCCTGCAGTCCCATGTCCCATGGCAAGACACTGAACCCCAAGTTGCCCCCGACGCTGCGCATTGGAGTGTAAATGTGTGTGAATGTTTATCTGATGGGCAGGTGGCACCTTGTACCTTGTGTGTAATGTGTATGAATGGTTCCTGTACTATGTAAAAGCGCCTATAGTAGTCGTTAAGACTAGAAAAGCGCTATATAAATACAGTCCATTTACATTTACCTGTAGAGTAGAAGCTTAACATACAGCCAGAGCTACAAAGATTAATCGACTAGGGGTCAACAATTAAATTTACTACCAACTATTCTGACAATTGATTTATCATTTTGAGTCATTTTATTTCATTTTGAGTCATAAATGTGAATATTTTCTAGTTTCTTCTCACCTCTGTGACAGTAAACTGAATATCTTTGAGTTGTGGACAAAACAAGACATTTGACGACGTCATTGTGGGCTTTAGGAACACTGATCAACATTATTTCACCATTTTCTGTCATTTTATAGACAAACCAACTAATCAATTAATCGACTATAAAAATATTGTTAGTTGCGGCGCTACATCCAGATGCTGTGTTCAGGTTCATAGTCCACTGAGGTGAAGTAAGAGTATCCTTACCACTACACAACAACTGGATGCACAGTGACAACACTGGGTATTTTGACAGTTGAAATTAATTTCCAATCCTGCAAAATGTTTCTAGTCTTCAGCATGCTCATTACCTCGAGGTAAAAACAGCGAAGTGACACTGTTCAAACAAACAGGAAACTGCACAGACTTGTTGGTACGAGCTTACCTACAGTTTAAAGGATTGTGAAGCCCATTGGTCGCTGCTGACTCACGGCTGTTGCCTAAATACTACTTTTTATTTTAAGAGCAACTATTAACCTGACAAAGCCTTGCAATTATTGTCGAACATGATGATACAGGTGTAGCGAGGCGTAGTGATAACAGGACAATTGTAGGCATAAACATTTAAAGAGAGCTCATCAAAAACAGAAAACTGCTACCCGACAGGTGCTGCTGCCGACTCTCAGCTGGAGAGGATCTGAGTAGATTGACAGTTGTTGTGTTAGAAAGTGAAATGTCCTTTTTTTTTTTAATTATTCCTAAGGAGAAACACAATGTGGGAACCATGTTCACTGCAGATGTTTTGTTGCAATTTTATTTTATTAAATGTAGGGCTGCAACTAGAGATTATTTTCAGAGTCGATTAATCGTTCGGTTATTTTTTCGATTAATCAATCAGTTGTTTGTTCACCATTTCTTGTCATTTTATAGACCAATGTGGGTTAGTGTTTCCCAAAAGCCCAAGATGATGCCCTCAAACGTCTTGTTTTGTCCAAAACTCTAAGGATATTCAGTTTACTGTCACAGAAGAGTGAACAAACTAGAAAATATTCACATTAAAGAAGCTGGAATCAGAGAATTTTCCATAAAAAAATGACTCCAACCAATTAGTCAATTATCAAAATAGATTAATTTAATGGTTGACAACTCATCAATACATTGATTATTCTTTGCGGATCTACTCATACCTGTCCGTCGCCGGCTGTTCTCAGATACCAAATAAACAAAACATGTAATTTGCCAATTTGCCATGTCAATGTCAGTTTATTAGTCATTAGGGGAAGTACTCAGCCTGAGAAAACAGTCATAGTATAACGTCTTCTGTGGCTTTGGAGGGAGCATGCTCAACTCATCTTGTCAGCTTTAGTGTCAAATTATCTCTTGCTCACCTTGCTCTAAGACACATTTATGCCCCATTATACAGAAAGCTGAGTTTGTCTTGAACATTTTGATATGAAACACATGGGTATCAGGTTAAATGCATGTACCCTTAAAAGGTACATTTTAATAATTTAATTATTGCAATTCTAATCTAGAGTGCCAATCCAAAACACTTTGCTTCAGTGCTCGAACAAGCGAGTGTCAAGTAGTGATCTTTAAAGCAGTTACCTGTGTCCGTGTGATTAATGATCTGGACGGTTCTCTGAGCCAAATCTATGATTCTGTCCACTTTGAATGATCGCATGTCCTCTTCATCCAGAGCAATGTCTCCCAGAAAGGCAACTGAAACAGACAAAAAGAGATGACACATGTCAGACAATTTTAAGGAAACTATACCCGATACGGAGCATCCGCTCTGAGCTGCCGCGTTGCCTCAAGCTTTTCCTGCCGCTCAGACAGCGAAGGCTGCACGAGACCCAGTCAAAGCTTGTTGTGGACGGCCTAGAGTGTGTAACACATAAATATAAAAACATATACTACATTCCTTTCTTGCTTCGGTTCTGTTCACCCTTTCTCTGCAGGGAAACAGCAATAGAGTTGTGAAACAGCAGTGTCTGTTTGGATAAGAAGGCCTCCTTGTCTTGACTCCAAATTATAGGATAGAAATGTAAGCAGCAGCAGCATATTGCACATGGCTCAAGAAGGTTCACGCGATAAAGAAAGACTATGAACTCAGAAACCTGACCGATGACATGATTAACTGCTTTACAGTTCTCGCTGCCTCAAAAAATCCCCAGAGCATACTATTCAACTTGATTCAGTTTATTTAAGAAGGGGACAGCACAAATTAATAAAAAGCATGATTGTGTATGAGTTAAAAATGCCAGATTTACCCGGCCTCGATGTTAAAAAGACAACACAAGCGGAGCAGAACTTGGCACTAATCAGGACACAGCACAGACCTAAAAAGATAAGCAAGAAAACAAATCACAAAGCAGAACCGGTTCCTCAAAGATCCATCTCATTTTAGACACTGTTTCAACTTCTGCCCTCGGGCAGACATTTCAGGGCAATTAAAACACAAGCGAACAGACTCAGAAACAGTTTTTATCCCCACGCCATACCTCTTAAAGCGCTACTTTGTAGTTTTGAGAGTATTGAGTATTTGTGTCTTTACTTTCTTTCTTACAATCTCTTTTTATAGTGATTGGAAGAGGGCCTTTTTCTGATGTTTGCACTGATAGGACTGCATCCAATTTTGTTGCAGATGTACAATGACAATAAAGACTAAAATCTATTAATTACGCCAAGTTAAGTCCAGATGTTACCAAACAACAAAATTCTTACTGTGTGCTTTGGCATCCTCGGATAGTTAATGAGAGCTATCAGATACGCTACAGTGAGACACTGACACTGCCTCAATGGAGTAATATGGGGCACCTTGAACAAGTAATAGCTCTGTAATGAGGCCAAGGAGTAGGAAAAATAACCAAATAGTCCTACTTTATGAGTAATGTGTTTCATGGCAGTGATTAACCAGGGGTGCTGGTACCCCAGGGGGTACTTCTACTAGTGCCAGCGGGTCCGTGGAACGATTGTGGAACAGCAATTATGATTTGATTAAAAAACTGTATAAAAAAAAAACTGAACAAAGGAATATTAAACAGGTAGATAAAAGTAAGGACTGCATGAATGGCAGGAATAAATAGCTAAAAGAATTGCATAAGCAGCTGAAATGGGTAGCCAAAAGTACTGACAAAACAGTTTAAATAGTTCCCTAAAACTACTGATTAGACCGTTCAGTTAGCTAAAACTACTGACTAACTAGTTCACATAGTTAGCTAAAATTACTGACTAGACCGTTCAGTTAGCTAAAACTACTGACTAACTAGTTCACATAGTTAGCTAAAACTACTGACTAGACCATTCAGTTAGCTAAAACTACTGACTAACTAGTTCACATAGTTAGCTAAAACTACTGACTAGACCGTTCCCAGTTAGCTAAAACTACTGACCAACTAGTTCACATAGTTAGCTAAAACTAGTGACTAGACCGTTCCCAGTTAGCTAAAACTACTGACTAACTAGTTCACATAGTTAGCTAAAACTAGTGACTAGACCGTTCCCAGTTAGCTAAAACTACTGACTAACTAGTTCACATAGTTAGCTAAAACTACTGACTAGACCGTTCACATAGTTAGCTAAAACTACTGACTAGACCGTTCACATAGTTAGCTAAAAGTACTGACAAAACAGTTTAAATAGTTCCCTAAAACTACTGACTAGACCGTTCACAGTTAGCTAAAACTACTGACTAACCAGTTAACATAGTTAGCTAAAACTACTGACTAATCAGTTAACATAGTTAGCTAAAACTACTGACTAACCAGTTCTAATAGTTAGCTAAAAGATATGGATAAATGATTTAAATATTTAGCTAAAGGTATTGCATAAGCGGCTGAAATAGCTGACTACTGACTAAACAGTTCAAATAACTTTAGCTAAAGGTAGTGGATAAAGGGTTGAAACATTTAGCTTCACTCAAGTAGTAGTAGGAGTACGATTGCTGACCAAACCCACCTTAGGATTCACTATTTGTTTATATAATGAATAGTGTCAGACATTTTTACACAAGTTCATCTAACTGGGTGGTGGAGTTATACCAGAAAGGTTGGGACCCACTGCTTTATGTGATTCCTTACTAAATGCCCAATTTCTGTGGAGGGACACAGAGACCCAGACTTTTACGGGCTTTTAAAAGGTCCCATGACATGGTGCTCTTTGGATGCTTTTAAATAGACCTTGGTAGTCCCCTATACTGTATCTAAAGTGTCTTTTATATAGACCTTAGTGGTCCCCTAATACTGTATCTGAAGTGTCTTTTATATAGACCTTAGTGGTCCCCTAATACTGTATCTGAAGTATCTTTTATATAGACCTTAGTGGTCCCCCAATACTGTATCTGAAGTGTCTTTTATATAGACCTTAGTGGTCCCCTAATACTGTATCTGAAGTATCTTTTATATAGACCTTAGTGGTCCCCTAATACTGTATCTGAAGTCTTTTATATAGACCTTAGTGGTCCCCTAATACTGTATCTGAAGTACCTTTCCCAAAATTCAGCCGTGGGGCAGAATTACAGCCACTAGAGCCAGTCCCACAATGAGCTTTCTTTGGTATGTGCCATTTCTTAGTCTGTAGGTATTGAGGAAGGGGGGGGGCGCAATGTGGAGGCTGGAGGTGTGGCCTTGACCAACTGCCACTTTGCACGTTTGAAAGCCATGATGTCTCTCACTCATGGGTGGGCCAAATTCTTTGGGCGGACAAAGCAGAGAAAGGGGAAGTTGCCTTATGACCTCATAAGGGGCAAGATTCCAAATCGGCCCATCTGAGCTTTCATTTTCTCAAAGACAGAGCAGGATACCCAGGGCTCGGTTTACACCTATTGGAAGCAAATGGGGCAGAGTAGGGCAAAGGGTTGGCATGTAATCTGTTTCTGAACAGGAGATGACAATGAGGAGGGAACGGAAGAGAGGAAGAAGGCATATCCTCTCTGCCCACACCACAGCTCTGAATGGGGAAGGCAGATGTGGAGCAGAAAGAAAATGACAGCCTTCTGCATGTGTGTTTAGAGGTTAGTGTGGTGGAGGGGAGAACCAGCCAGAGGGGTAAGAAGCCAAGAGAATCGCTAAACTGTGGAGTAAATTGGAGTGATTCACAGTAGTTGTTGTTCAATAGTTTAAATCTGTAAATCTTCAATGTTGTTATCATTATAACATCTTGTAACTGAACTTGAAAAAACTTGAACATACACAATATGACAAAAAAATAAGACAAACAACAAAAATCCAAACATTCAACAGTAAAAACGAGGATGATGTAAACCTAAACACATATTATACAATTTAAAAGTAACATATCATGCTCATTTTCTGGTTCCTACTTGTATTTTGGGTTCTACTAGAACATGTTTACATGCTTTAATGTTATAGCGTTAAAACACTCCGTTTTAGCCCCTGTCTCTTTAAGTTTTAGTTTGAAACATAACATACAAACATAAAGTGGGAACTCACACACTCTAACCTTGTGGTATTTGCCACAAGTTCTTCACAAGTCTCTATTACAATTCAGAAACAAGACCATGTCTTCTAATATTGGTGTCAATTTCTAACAACTTTCATAAAAAAATAAATGGAGCAACTAAATCTTCAATGTTTCACTCCGATAAAAGTTACGCTTACTGTGAATTGAATGAAAATGCATCATTGTGTAAATGGAATTGATTTGATCTAGTTTGGTGGCGGTATTATAAAAACCATCCACAGGAAGGACCTTTAATCTCCTGCACTCGTCTAAAGGTTTGACAGAGGTCTGAGACAAGAGAGAAAGGGATGAAAAGCACAATAGAAACAAAGACAAAGCTCTTGGCTCCCATCCCTATTCACCAGAAGAGTATTATTGAAACAATGTGGAGCTGGCTTTGATAGATACAAGGCAGTCTTCCATGCTGCAGGACGTGGAGGATGCACGGCAGAATGACTGTGTTAGGGATTAGAGGTTAATGACAGCCATAAGAAAAAGGTGTGGATCGCTGCAAGACGGGGCACGCGCAGATGACAGGTTTAAATTCCAGAGGTCAGAAGGGTTTCTCTAATTTGTGCTTGCAAAAAAACACTGAGACACAAAACATACGAGTCCCAATCAGCGCTCGTATTCACAGCCAATGCCAAAAGCAGCAGTGATAAGGGGGAGCTACCAGATGTTGCGCAGTATCGGATGGATGGGCTGACTAAAGAAGATTTTCTCTCTTATCTTCACTTTTTTGAAGCGCTGAAAAGAACAGGCAGTACTTAATTCCAAGTTGCTGTCATATAAAGGCCATGCACACTAAGAAAAAGTATTCGAAACAATCCTATCAAACCCTTTTTTCACTTATGGACTGAGGAAAATTAAGCAATTGGAGGATGTTGCTTTTTACAGACAGTTGGAGCTGCAAAGATAAATCCATTAGATGTCAACTATTAAATTAACCGCCAACTATATTAAGTGATTAATCGGTTTGAGTCACTTGCTATGAGAAAAAAGTCTAAATTCAGATTCCAGCGTCTAAAATGTGAATATTTTTTGGTTTCTTTGAGACGAGGAGTGTAGGGATAGCTTCTGTTGCTCCAGCCTCGAAAGTCTTCTCAAAATCCCCAAATCTTAGGCTGCCATTACTGTCTATTAGAGGCTATAGTAGGTTCCCTTTAAAAGATAGAGTGAAGCCAGATATTTGTTGAATATGAAACTAACGCTGCAGATTTAGGCCATATTTTGGCGAGGAAAAAACTGGCATGGCCATTTTTTCCGAAGGGGAACCCTTGACCTCTCACCTCCAGATATCTGAATCAAAATGGGTTTTGTGGGTACCCTTTAAAAGATATGTTCACTTTCCCATCCTATGTAGTTTTTTCTTTAACTGAAGTACATATTTTTAGACATGATTATCAGATTGCTTGAGAAATAGTGCAAATAGCTGTCGTAAATGGGGGAAAGAAGTCTCCTCGGGGGAGCATGTCCCCCTAGGTTTGGGCTGGGCCCCGAATGTTAACATCTGGCTCCACCCCTGGTTTCTTCCCTCCTTTGTGACCGTAAACTGAATATATTTAATTTGTGGACAAAACAAGACATTTGAGGACGTGATCGTGGGCTTTGGGACACACTGATCCACACCTATAACCATTTTCTGCTATTTTATAGACCAAACAACTAATCGATTAAATTGAGAAAATAATCGACAGATGAATGGACTATGGAAATAATCGTTAGTTACAGTCCTACATACAATGTCAACCTGCATCATATTAGCAGTGATTAGATGTGCATGCCGTGACCAAATAACCAGGTGCGGGCTTCCTCCCACCCCCGTGAGGTTCACAGAGGGCTGCGCTCTCTGCCCAATCACGCACCACCGCACCACAGACAGGCCGGTTAATCCGCAGTGTCATTGTTCTCAGACAACAGTGGTGATTGAAGTGAGCAAATGCACGGCCCGGCGGCATTAGGACTCATTTCCCCCAGGCACAGCAGTCGTCCTGGAGACGCTGTTGCAGGTTTATGGAAAGACTCCCAGGGATTGTGAATTAATCCCCTTGTCTCCTGGCTTTAATTATCCACAGGCGCACATTTTTTTTAGGGAATCTTTTGTACACAACTCTAGGCTGGGATTGAGGGCAGGCTACGGAGAAAGGTGATAAACTCATCCAGATAGAGAGCGCTGTAAGGACATGAAGTACAAACACAGACACACGTGTGTTGTACTGTAGATTAAAATTCAGCGAACGTGGCAGATGGCAAGTGATCACCGTAGAGTACCGTGGTGAATCTCTTTCCAAACATTATTCATTACCTAAATGACAACAGCTGCAGCTGTAATATGAATATCTATGCAGGATAGTTGGGTAATAGATAGATAGATAGATAGATAGATAGATAGATAGATAGATAGATAGATAGATAGATAGATAGATAGATAGATAGATAGATAGATAGATAGATAGATAGATAGATAGATAGATAGATAGATAGATAGATAGATAGATAGATAGATAGATAGATAGATAGATAGATAGATAGATAGATAGATAGATAGATAGATAGATAGATAGATAGATAGATAGATAGATAGATAGATAGATAGATAGATAGATAGATAGATAGATAGATAGATAGATAGATAGATAGATAGATAGATAGATAGATAGATAGATAGATAGATAGATAGATAGATAGATAGATAGATAGATAGATAGATAGATAGATAGATAGATAGATAGATAGATAGATAGATAGATAGATAGATAGATAGATAGATAGATAGATAGATAGATAGATAGATAGATAGATAGATAGATAGATAGATAGATAGATAGATAGATAGATAGATAGATAGATAGATAGATAGATAGATAGATAGATAGATAGATAGATAGATAGATAGATAGATAGATAGATAGATAGATAGATAGATAGATAGATAGATAGATAGATAGATAGATAGATAGATAGATAGATAGATAGATAGATAGATAGATAGATAGATAGATAGATAGATAGATAGATAGATAGATAGATAGATAGATAGATAGATAGATAGATAGATAGATAGATAGATAGATAGATAGATAGATAGGCCAAAAGTTTGAACACACCTTCTCATTCAATGCATTTCCTTTATTTTCATGACTATTTACATTGTAGATTATCACTGATAGATAGATAGATAGATAGATAGATAGATAGATAGATAGATAGATAGATAGATAGATAGATAGATAGATAGATAGATAGATAGATAGATAGATAGATAGGCCAAAAGTTTGAACACACCTTCTCATTCAATGCATTTCCTTTATTTTCATGACTATTTACATTGTAGATTATCACTGAAGGCATCAAAACTATGAATGAACACATGTTAAAATATGTACTTAACAAAAAAAGTGTAAAATAACTGAAAACATGTCTTATATTCTAGTTTCTTCAAAGTAACCCACCCTTTGCTTTTTTGATAGTGCTGCAAACCCTCGGTGTTCTCTCAATGAGCTTCATGAGCTAGTCACCTGAAATGGTTTTCACTTCCCAGGTGGGCCTTGTCAGCGTTAATTAGTGGAATTTCTTGCCTTATTAATGGAGTTGGGACCATTAGTTGTGTTGTGCAGAAGTCAGGTTGATACACAGCCGACAGCTCTTTTGGACAACTGGTAGAATTTATAATATGGCAAGAACCAATCAGCTAAGAGAAGAGAAACGAGTAACCATCATTACTTTAAGAAATGAAGGTCAGTCGGTCCGGAAAATTGCAAAAACTTTGAATGTGTCCCCAAGTGCAGTAGCAAAAACCATCAAGCGCTACAACGAAACTGGCTCACATGCGGACCGCCCCAGGAAAGGAAGACCAAGAGTCACCTCTGCTGCTGAGGATAAGTTCGTCCAAGTCACCATCCTCAGAAATCTCAAAAGCAGCTCAGATTAGAGACCAGATGAATACCACACAGAGTTCTAGCAGCAGACACATCTCTAGAACAACTGTTAAGAGGAGACTGCGTGAATCAGGCCTTCATGGTCAAATAGCAGCTAGGAAACCACTGCTAATGAGAGGCAACCAGCAGAAGAGATTTGTTTGGGCCAAGAAACAAGGACTGGACCAGTGGAAATCTGGGCTTTGACCTTGGTTCCAACCGCTGTGTCTTTGTGCGACGGAGAAAAGGTAACCGGATGGATTCTACATGCCTGGTTCCCACCGTGAAACATGGGGGAGGAGGTGTGATGGTGTGGGGGCTTTGCTGGTGACACTGTTAGGGATTTATTCCAAATTGAAGGCATACTGAACCAGCATGGCTACCACAGCATCCTGAACCAGCATGGCTACCACAGCATCCTGAACCAGCATGGCTACCACAGCACCCTGCAGCGGCATGCCATCCCATCCAGGTTGAGTTTAGTTGGACCATCATTTATTTTTCAACAGGACAATGACCCCAAACGCCCCTCCAGGCTGTGGAAGGGCTATTTCACCAAGAAGGAGAGTGATGGAGTGCTGCGCCTCCACAGTCACCGGACCTGAACCCAATCGAGATGGTTTGGGGAGAGCTGGACCGCAGAGTGAAGGCAAAAGGGCCGACAAGTGCTGAGCATTCTGGGAACTCCTTCAAGACTGTTGGGAAACCATTTCAGCTGACTACCTCTTGAAGCTCATCAAGAGAATGCCGAGAGTGTGCAACGCAGTAATCAGAGCAAAGGGGGGGGTACTTTGAAGAAACTAGAATATAAGACGTGTTTTCAGTTATTTCACACTTTTTTGTTAAGTACATAATTCCACATGTGTTCATTCATAGTTTTGATGCCTTCAATGATAATCTACAATGTATATATATATATATATATATATATATATATATATATATAGACATATTCCCATGTAACATGCTGGAATCGGAGAATTCTTTACCCTTTTTTCATAAAAAAAATGACTCAAACCGATGAACTGATTATCAAAATAGTTTCATTTCATTTAGATTCATCAACTAATCGCATCATCTTTGCATCTGTAGAACGCGTGTGTGTATATTTCACAAACTAATGAGACTAAAGTAAATAAATGACCTTTTGTGAAACCTTTGATGAAATATTGGATTGGAACATATTCCATGTGTGATAAAGTCCAAATCCATTGTATTATTTTGTATTACTGAACCATCCTAATCCTTCTCATCTCCAAACCACCCCCCCCATCCATCAGCACATCCAGCCAGATTACACATGAGATCTCAATCAACTTAATCCCATTGATTCGTGTAATGCTCTAGCCTCGACCTCCGCGGTGTCAAATGCTCCGCCACTAGTCCCATAAATCTCCTTCCGTGAACACCAGACCTCAACATCTGCCACTGAAACCTGCACAAAACATTAATGCTAAGCCTACACAGACACTAATGCCAGCCTATATTTAGAACTCCACGGTTTACTCCTCCCTCACTGTGCTTATTAGAGGTGGGGGAGAGAAAAAAAATCCGTTCAAGTATGTATGGGGATTTCTTTTGCAAAGGATTTTCAATTATTTCCCCTAGAAAAGCAATTTTTTATAGATTTGGTTTTTATTTCAACGATGAGCTACCTAAATATTTTCTATATCTAACATCTAACTATACACCATTGTGCATATTTAATCTCTATCGTCTACATAACTGCACAGAGTACGTACTCAACCTGCACTTTGGTATGTAATGCTTCTTTTGCACTTCTGGTTGGATGTCAACTGTATTTCACCGGCTCTGTACCTGCACTCTGCTAAATGACAATACAGTTGGATCTTATCTCATGTCCGTTTCCATCAAAACAAGGTTAAAGCAGAAAATCTGTTATGTTCTTCTTTACAAATGAAATGTCAGACTGACTGACATGGCATTCTTCTTAGAATTTCTCCATTTTTTAGAAAAGTCTCATGAAATATTGTCTAGGGATGTTGAAATGAATCACTGCATTGCTTTTTTTTCTAGTTTCTACCTTTTGTCTGCTGTTTTCAGACTCCGCTACATCAGAAAGTGTATTTTTTAAGAGCAGATACAATAAAAAGGGAAGTTCATATATGTCTGACTACTTGAATTTGTTGATGAAAACCATGTGTAGCAATATATAATAATAATAATAATAATAATAATAATAATAATATCGAGGAGGTGATACATCGTGATATCGAATCAATTGGAATCCTTCACAGGATAATCGAATCGTGAGACCAGTGAAGATTCACACCCCTAATATTGTCTCTGGAAGTGTTTTATACAATTTTTGTTTTTGTTAAAGAAGGAAAAGAAAATCGCAATACTCAATAGTTTATTGAATTGCAACTCTTCTAGAACCGCAATAAATGAAAACAGCAATACAAATTGAATTGGCGAACATTTATCGCGAAAGAATCAAATCGGGATTTAGGACAAAAGCATACGGCCCCAGCCTTATAGAGATGTTTAGACAGCCTTTCCCTTCACATGGCCTAATGATGAGGGATGAGAGAGCTTGGCCAATATGTAAGCACTACTGGAATGCATCACAATAGCCTGGCGCCGCCTTTCACAGCCTGTGTTTGGTAACAAACGCTGCATTTGAATTCCTATAGAGGCCAATGGTGTATTGCACTAAGGTGATTACCATTTGATGTGTGTGTAAAAGTGGAGGTATCACTCTTCAGGTTTCATTCTGCATCAGCCCTTTCTGCCACATGCGGCCCAGAGCAGCCATTGTCCCATTAAACCAGAGCTGCGAAGATGAATGAATTAATGGAGTAGATTGTTATTAAAGTAATCGCCAACTATTTTGATCATCGATTAATTGCTTATGGTCATTTTTGATGAAATAAAAGTAAAAATTATCTGATTCCAGCTTCTTAAATGTGAATGTTTTCCAGTTTCTTCTCTCCTTTGTGACAAAAAAACTGAGTAGCTTTGAGTTGTGGACAAAAACAAGACATCTGGGGACGTCATCTTGGGCTTTTAGGAAAAACTGATCCTCATTTTTCATTTCATTTTCGGACATTTAATAGACCAAAACGAGTAGTTGATTAATCGAGAAGATAATCAACTGATTAATCGACAATGAAATGAATTTCTAGTTGCAGCCCTCCTCCAAGCATGGTGTGTTTAAAACTACACCGACTAACAAGTAGCAAAGCCTGTGGAACTGTGAGTGTTGAGACAAAGCAGGGAGAAAAAAAAAGTAAGAAAAATAAAAATCCCCAAAAAAGGAATGATGAATTGTTTTATGAAGGCCTATTGTCGTGTAAATGTGCTACCTGTCTCCTCTATAAAAACAACACCAGCTGTTTCTTCTTCAGCACATGCTCGCCTTCACATTTCCTAACACTGCAATTTCAGCCCAAGGCAGGAGAGGGAAAAAAGTCTTGTTTTGTCCACAACTCAAAGATTACTGGCACAGAGGAGGGAAGAAACCAGGGGTGGAGCCACATTCGGGGCTCAGCCCAAACCTAGGGGGACGTGCTCCCTCAAGGAGACTTTTATTCTCCCATTTATGGCAGCTATGGCACCGTTTTTCAAGCAATTTGATAATAGAATGTCTAAAAATATGTTCATCATTTAAAGAAAAAACTACATGGGATTATCATAAAGTCAACATGTCTCTAAAGGGGACTGATTATGCTGCTGTAACACCATAATTTCCCACTTTTTTGGGATCAATAAATATCATATAATATAATAAGTAAAGGGGAGACGTGGGTACCCATAGAACCCATTTTGATTGGTTTGTCCACAACTCAAAAGATATTCACTTTACTGTCACAGAGGAGTGGAGAAACAAAAAAAAATATTCACATTTAAGAAACTGTAATCAGAGAAATTTGACTCAAACAGATGAATCGATTACCAAAATAGTTGGCGATTAATTGAATAGTTGACAACTAAAAAGTTACCTACGGTATGATGCCGAAGTCTCAAGCTACAGCCTGACATTGGAGTCATTATTTTCCAATTAAAGCCTGAAGTCTCATCTCCAGCCACAGCTGAGATCGAGCCTGTCGCCACACTGCCGCTTCACTCTTATTGGCAAAACTGGAGCGGCGTCAGCTGCAAAGGGCACACAGCAAGAGACCGCCTCCCCTTTAACATTTCACACTCCATCAAGCCCATTAGCAGATTGGATTTCCGCGCTGATCCCTGCCACTGCTTACTGATATACCCTACTGCCAATCGAAGTCCCTCTAATGACTCGTCAGCTCGCCAGCCATTTGTCTTTTTTAATGTCAGCAACACGCAGCATTTGAGCTCTTTTTGGATGAATAATTCATGGGCACACAGCGGGGATTATCACATTTGACAAAACTTATTTTCACCATCATATTCAATTTTATTCATAGTGTCAAATCGCAACAGACGTTATCATAGGACACTTTACAGATAGAGTAGGTCTAGACCACACTCTGTAATTTCCAAAGATACAACAATCCCCCCCCCGCCAAGAGCAAGCCTTTGGTGCAAGCCAGACTTCATATTTGTGCACATTTCGACACATAATCACGCAGCCTGTGGATTAACTAAACCTGGAAGATTCTTTAACCCCTGCAACACTTTCCATAAATAATATCTGTATTCACCACAAGTGGAGGGAACAGGAGAAACAATTCTTCCAGATGAACACGACATGGCGCCGCTGAACTATTCAGAAAAAACTAACTGAATAATGAAGTAGTGACTGTTAAGCTGCTCATTATCGTAGGCTAATTGGGCATCATTTGAGCCATTTAAATGAGCTCTCCCAAAAGCATTTGTTGTTAGGATCCGGACACTCAGGCATTAATGTAATGCAAGATTAGTTATTACTTAGCTCTGACGACAAACATATTGTTCCAACTAACGCACCGAGATGGTGCCAATAGATCGGCTCCCTAATCACCTGAACCCTGCAGAGCCAAGTGGCAGGGGTCCTGTCAAGTAAGAAAAACACCCAGCGTGGGCCCGGCTACACGGCCCGCATTCCATGATAAAGGAAGAGCATCTTAATTAAGTGTTGCTTAAAGGCCCAATCATGAAGTTCAACAGACAGCACTGTCTCATTGCCAGGGCCGGACAGAGGGAGGGACGGAGGGACGGAGGGACGGAGGGACGGAGGGAGCTGGGCAACAAGTGTCATCTGTTTTTTGCGCTGCCTTTTTAGGCTACATTTACACTACTACATCTCCATTTTATGCCTTGTAGATGTGGCTCCAGTAGCAGAACTAATCTCCGTCCACATTAATCTTGTGTCCTCGGGTCAAATTTGTCCCATTTTTTAATAGTTTCAGAATATTTGGGTTTCTTTCAACAACATTGTCAAAGAAAAACAATGTACTTCCATTAAATTTGAGTGATTTATTCAATTTTATAGCATTTGAAAAATGAAATGGTAAAAAAATGGTAAAAGAATTGACAAAAATGAGCTTCAAAAATGTCATTAAAAAAACAAAACGTAGTAATAAGGAACATAAACATTTAAAAAAGTGACAAAAAAAACATCAAAAAAAATTTGAATTATAAATTTCAACCCAGGAAAACAAAAAGTTGCACGGTCGACTGGAAGACAACATTGTCACATGACCATTCTCACACACTGGGCATGTGCGTGACGGTGTAAACAGGAAGTAGATTGTCTGTTACTCTGCGATTGAAAATCATGGATTATAAAATGATCTGATATCAATTAATAAAATCCAAAGCAATGTTAACCCGTCAACCACGCAACTATTTGTTTTTTGCTTCAAAACTCTAAATGAAACCTTTTTTTTTTTACCCTCTTGCCTCTTTTTCTGATGTTTTTGAAGCTTTTTCCGACATATTTGTCCCTTTTTTCAACGTTCTTTTACCATTTTCTTTTTCAAATGCTATTCAATTGAATGAAACACCCAAATTCAATGAAAGTAGTGAACTGATCATTTGTATTACTTGTGAAGAGCGTTGTATGGAACCATCCACATTATTTCTTTTGACAATTTGGTTACAAGAAACCCAAATTTCTGATACAGCAACTTGTTGAAAACGGGGCAAATTTGACCCGAGGACAACAGGAGGGTTAAAAAAGGACTTCAAACTAACTTTTTGGGGGTCAATTTTTAAATTAAACCTGCATTATAAAAGAATATCTGAGGGTTGCTTCTTGCTTATACAATTTACAGCAGAAATATCATATGAAACTAGTCGATCCTAAGGACTCCATGTCATGACTCAAAGCGATTAATCGTCTATCAAAGTAGTAGCTGATTAATTTAATGATAAAGTAAAAGTCCTGAAACTTTGTTGTGAAAAAGAATCCAGCCGTCAAATTTTAAATGGCCAAATCTCACTCAAGGCCCTACATGGAGAGGGGCGAGAGGAATAACACAAGCCGCTGTGTTGACAGCAACAAATTCTTCAGAGGCAGCAAGTAGACTGCGGACCTTCCAAGCCCCCCCCCCCATAAATGGCCTCACTCACCTCACCTGCGCTGGTCTGGCACAGTGCAGCCGGCCTGTCCTCCACCTTTCCAGCCGTGCTTTCCCCTGGCACGAAATGAATGAGCTACAGTCTGTGTGAAGGAGAGAGCTGGCTGCCCAGACAGACCAGAAAACCACTGAGGACAAGAGAAGACGGGGGTGTAGTTGCCCTGTCTGTAGTCATGGTAGTGCACTACTGGAATTGCTCAGTTGCGGCCGGAAATTCGGACGGATGTCCTTCTATTAGGCCGGAAGTCTGTAACCTAATGCGTTCCGGTGGATTTCTGAGGACTCTGGTTACCTGGTCCTCAGATCTCTGCAGGGTGAATCCAGACAGCTAGCTAGACTATCTGTCCAATCGGAGTTTTCTGTTGCACGAGTAAAACTACTTTTGAATGTACACATGTTCCACCAAAACCAGCTCCTTCCTGAGGCGCCGTGGCTCCGTCCGTCGCTTAGCACCGCCCGGGACGATTTGTGATTGGTTTAAAGACATGTCAATAAACCTGAGCGGGTTTTTCTCCCATCCCGGAATGCTATGTGGACTAGCCAGACCTTCCTCCGCAGCGTCGTGGAGGAAGGTCTGGCGGATTATGTGTCAAGACTGCATTCACTTTCAACAGGAAAACATTTTCCCATATGTATCCTCCAGTCAGTCAGTAAAAACCCTGACGGGGAAGAACAGTGTTGACCAAGGACAGCCATACGGAGGACAGGAAGGAAATGCACCGAGCATTACTGCTTTAGAAACTCCACACGGCTGGAAGCTTTTTCCCCCGGACGGAAGCACAGGACGTAAAAGTGCTGACCTGGAGGCCACAGAAAGCGATCAAATAGACTCAGTGCAGGGATGTGCTTGAAATATGAGGGAAAAAAGAGAGAAAAATCAATAATCCAAGAATCATGATCTACAGGGCTGGGTTTACAAAAAACTAAAATTCCCATTCAAATAGATCCCCAATTAAATAATCATAAGGTCATAAAATCCTGAGTGGATCTTTTAACAGGCTCTGTTTTAGGGCTAGAGTGAAGATGTTGGTATTTTATGAAAAATAGTTCTGCATTACCAGACCCATCGCCACAGTGTCTGGCTACACCACAGATGCATTCTGGGATAGGAGGAAAACAACACTCTGGGTTGTTTGCATGTCTTTAAACCAATCACAATGGCGTTGGGGCGGCGCTAAGCTCCGGACGCAGCGACTGGTGGAACATTTGGACCCCGCGAAAGAAAACGCCACATACAATATTAAATGAAGTTAACTGTTGACACAATACAATAAAGTGAGCTATTTAAATCAGCTGATACATGGTTACACCTCATTAGCTCTTACCAGTGTGTCTACTTCATCCACAGCAATCCCACCAATCGCTCCCAAAACGTCCCAGTTAGAGAGGAAATGCCCTGAACATATTCTCATTAAATCTTTACAGTCATTTCCTGAAAGAACCGAGCAGGCCGATGTGTTGCACGATCCAAATTTTCTTTAAAACTTTCCATTTTCAAAGTGTAGCTTGAAGTTTGTTGTTGTTTCCCGTAGCAAGGGATTTTCTTTTTTCCTGATCAAATTTTTCTATATATTTTTTTTTATATTCAGAAAACATAGCATAGGAAACACGATATTCACGAATAGCTACAAACAACAGGCTGGGACATAGGAACACGCACCAGGGCCACAACAACACGGAGAGGAAAAAACAAGAGGGAGGGAGACAAGACAACACATAGCAGAAACAGACAGATACAAACAGACAGACAGACAGAGAGACAGACAGACAGACAGACAGACAGAGAGACAGACACACAGACACAAGACAAGGGACCAATGTTGTTGGTTGCCGTAGCGAAGGGATTTTGAGAAAGGCAAAGTGGAGGGAGACCACACGCCGGATGTCACGCAATTATCCTGGAAATGTACTTCAGTTAAACCAGACTACATGCAACGAGATGATCTAACGAATCCGTGTCACGCTGAATAACGCTCCAAAGTTAGGCAGGGCCATTTTCCCGGATGTATGGCTTCGAGTTTACCGTCTCTGAATCACCCTTTGCAATTTTTTTCTAGTCACTCAAAACTCACTGACTGTAGAGTCTGTAAAGTTGCACCTTATTGTGTTGACTGCTGTGGTGTGTTCATGTTAAATAAAAAGAACTGCGTTGGGTGTTATTTCTAAAAGTCACATTATTATTATTTTTTTATTTATGCAGCAGGTTAGAGGGTCCCTTGTACTACTCACAGCATTAGTTCTCTGAGAATCTCTTTCATATGGAAGCAAAATTGGTATTGCAAGTGAAATATCCCTATTCAGGAAATCAGCGGCGATACCCAGCTCTGAAGATCTGCTAGTATGGAGTTATGTACGGTGAAAAGTGTCTCTGGAGGATCGGATGGGGAGCAAACGGGAGAGCTGAGACATCTTGGACACGCTGCGGATGTTGGACGAGCTGGTAACAGTAAGGGTTAACCCTCCTGTTGTCCTCGGGTCCAATTTTGACCCCTTTAAAAAATATCTATATCTGAAATATGGGTTTCTTTTTAACCAAATTACCACAAAAAAATGGATTGGATTCCATACAACGCTCTCTGCAAATACAATTGATCACTTTCATTCCTCTGATCTTAACTATTAGTCAAAATAATTCATCATTTCTGCTTTTTTTCCCCTCAAATATTAGGTATAATTCCATACAAATGAGGGTTATTGACCATGAATTCCAAAAAGTAGTGTAAAACTAGTGGTAGTAAGGTGGTGGTAGTGAAAACTAAAAAAAATAAAATAAATAAAGTCTGAAAAAGGGGACAAAAAGGTCAAATCTTTGTCTGTTTTGGACCCGGGAGGACAACCCAAGGGTTAAATGAGACCGTCTCCCATCCACCTGTGTGCAGACGGACAAACTCCATCTAAATGACACCTACACCCGGATTACTAATAATGACAACACCCGTCACAAACACCCACAACAAGATGAATACCAGTCCACTGGGGATTATCAAGTGGGAACGTCCCCGATGACACACATCCAGGGAAATCCCAACGATTTCTTGGAATAAACGGGGGTGGGGGTGGGGGATCACTTGAAATATAAACACAGTATCATCGGCCCTTGGGTAGTTTACCCTTCAGTCTTAAAGAAGGAGTCATCAATCCATACGAGTGGTGCAAAAACAATGTGCTGTGCGCACTCGAATGACTCAAATTAAACAGGAAGCAACATCTTCACCGACTCTTACATTAGAACTCATTTTCTCACGTTCGGTGGTGGAAGAAGTATTTTCACGATCCTTTACTTCAGTAAAAGTACTAATACCACACTGTAAAAACACTCTATTACAAGTAAGAGTCCTGCAGTGAAAATATCATTCTAGTAAAATGATGTAAGTATCATCAGGAAAAGGTAGGGCCTACATAAAGTATTAAAAGTAAAAGTACTAGATGCAGAAAAACAAATCCCCACAATCCAAAACAGTTCTGTCAATCAATTATCTGTCAACCAATCATCACATTTTATAAAGTACATATATCTTTGTGTGCAAAAATCTTAATTAGTGAAGTGACTCAAGCTGTCAGATGAACACAGTGGAGTAAAAAGTAGAATATTTCTCTCTGACATGTAGCAGAGGAGAAGTAGAAAGTGGCATGAAAAGAAAAGACTCCAGTGAAGTACAAGTACCTCAACATTTGGACTTAAGTACAGCACTTGAGTAAATGTACTTAGTTACATTCCACCACTGGTCATGTTTATGTGAAGCCCCATCTTTACATCTCCCCCTCCACACTCCACTCTTCTTTTCAGGGGAAAGATGTAGGATACAGATAGCTGGGGTGTAGCTGAGTGTTTAGTGTGTGTGTGTGTGTGTGGGGGTGCTTAATAAATCCGCTGCCACATCAGAAATTGTCAAAATGCAAAAAAATAAAAAAAAATCAGAAGGCACTTCCAGAACTTTAGAGGTCATTATGAACGACGCCAACTCTCTGTTTCTGTAACCTGAATACTTTCACCAGATGGAAAACACAATCTGTTCTAACTCCCCCAAAGGGATTTGGCAAGACAGTGAGTTCACAGCACACACACACACACACACACACACACAGAGAGAGATTACAATGACAAGTCAGATATGCCTTTGCCAAATAATGGTAGAAAATATGCAGGTTTCACCACAGCAGAAAAGAAACAGACCCATTTATACTTTGAGCCATGAAACAACAGCCAACAGAATTATTATGTGCATAATTTCTAAGCTCCACTGTACTCTGATCTCTCCCCTCCTCCCCTTTGTTTAAGTGGCCGTGTGAACAGCCGGTGGAAGAAGAAGAAGAAGAAGAAGAAGAAGAAAGAGGAGGAGAAGAAGAAGAAGAAAAAACACTATTTGTGCAATGACAAAAAGCAACCAGAAAGGGAGCAGCACAAATGTAACAATCAAAGTGCAGACAGGCTTTTCCACAGCAGGGCAGCTACAGGATCACATTAAAAAAGAAAAAGAAAAGAAAAGAAAAGAAAGAAAGAAAGTGCATTTGCAGCAAACAGCAAGCTGTAACTTTTCAACAAGCACTCAAACCAAAACTTTTTACGTATGCAGCCACTCATCCTTTTTTTTTTTTTTTTTTAATTTCCATTCTTCCAATCTCTCTCCGAGCTCGATTATTCTCCAAGCTGCGAGTCCCTGAGTGGGCTTTAAATGTTTCAAACTGCACAAACTATGTCACTCAGTACAAAAACAAATGCACACAATGTTCCCTCGAGCCTTTTAAAAACTACATCCACTACTGTCATCTCTTAAAAAAAACACCAAAAGCGTGTCTCCGGCCGATCTGTGCGAGCTCCACAAAACACATTCGTGGCATGTTTTCCTACCTCCACATAAGAAAGGTGAATCACACACAGCGTAGGGCTAGAAAAAGAAAAAAGAAAGGGGGAAAACATCTCACCAGCTTTACAGGGATCCTTATAGTCGATCGCCTCTGATGTGGCACTGGGCTCCACATAGTAGCCCGGATCAATCGCTTCCAAATCGATCGCCTGTATCACGCCGAGACAGGATAGGAGACACAAACATCTCGCCGTGAGATCCATTATTGTGGTGAGGGGAAACGGCGAAAGACGAGGGATAAAGGTAAAGGAAGAGAGAGGGACAGAGAGGGAAAAAGAGAGAGAGAGAGAGACAGAAGAGTGAGTGAGAGAAAGAGAGAGAGAGAGAGAAAATGGGAGGTTTTTTTTTTTGGGGGTGGTGGGGGTGTGTGATCCCTCCGGAGGGCGGGTTTTAAATCCAGCCTCTCTCCGGTGTCTCCGTGGCTCTGGGGGCAGTGGTTTCTCTCCTCCAGCCGGAGCTTCAGGCGACTGCTGCCGGGGAAACTTTGATGATCTGGCGGCTCCGCAGGTCGAGCCGGCCGGCCCGAACTCATCTGTTTCAGACGTTTTTGGCGGTTTTTTTTTTTTTTTCTTTTTCAACGTTTTTGTAGGTTTTTCTTCAGTTTTAGGCCTATGTCGCCCCCCCCAGCAATTGTAGGCAATTATTTTCAACTTTCTTTTTGTCGTATTTTCTATTTTTTTGTTTTTTTACTTTCCCCCCAACTTTTAGGCGTTTTTGCTTGATTTTTATCTGACGCTTTTGGTGTTTTTCTTTTGTCATTTTTTCCCTCTATGTTTTGACGCCTTTGTCGTCGTTTCTAATGCTTTTCCCGACATTGACGTTGTTTTTTTTCATGTTTTTGCGCTTTTCCCGACCTTTTAACTGACACGTTTGGCGTTTTGACGGTTTTTTTGTTGCTAAGCTATTATCTGCAACTTCTCTTGACTCAGTGGGACTGCTAGCGCCCCTAGCATCTGCCCTTATAGGCTAGGCCCTACTGCCTGATATGCTAGGGTTACGGGATTGGTCAGGGGATAGGACCTGTACGTGTAAGCACGGACGCCTGGCCAATAGTATTGTGTGAATGCTATCGGAGGGCGGGTCTTAGCGTGGCCATTCGTAATATCGCGGCCGGGGCAGCCCTGTCCACAGGGTAGGGCTGCACGATATGAGGAAATTATCTAATTGCGATTATTTTTGACTGATATTGCAATACGATTCACAATATTGGCGGGAATGATCATTTTGGTGTCATTATTCTCATTTTCATTGAAAAATATTAAAATAAAAAAAAATGAAAATGATTTATAGCCTAGGCTAGTGTGATTTTTGAGAGCATCTGTAGGCTACAAAACAAAGATTTTTTTCTTTAGTCTGTAGGATACAATTTGTAGGCCGGGATGTCTCTGCAGCCCCACAATACTTGACACATATTTTGCCTTTAACAAAAATGGACCCCCACCTGCGATAACACATTACCTTACATGTCATTTAGCTGACACTTTTATCCAAAGCGACTTACAACTGCTCTATATGTCAGAGGTCGCACGCCTCTGGAGCAACTAGGGGTTAAGTGTCTTGCTCAGGGACACATTGGTTGATGTATGGCAGTGGGAATCACACACAAAGGCATGTGTCATATCCACTGCTCCATCACCACCCCAAAATATTGGATATTGCAGTAATCCATATTGGGATTTAAATAAAATTGCAATTTAATGCGCAGCCCTACCACAGGGGTGGTGAAAATGTCCTAGTCCTCGGGGATAGCCCCGTCAGGGGTCCTTGAAGAACACGAGGGACCATAACGTGGTTCACTGCATGTCATGTCTTTGTAAAAAAATAATAGTGGTGGTTTCTCCTCAGCTGCTGCCATTAATTATGTAAATAATGTATCATAGTATTCCTTTAACTATGTAAATATCCACACTCCTTATATTTCTTTATTTATATTTCTACTATTTGTGCAACTGCAACGTAGAGTTTCCCTTCGGGGATCAATAAAGTATTTCTTATTCTGATTATACTTCTCTTTCTAGACCTTAATGATATTACCTTTTGATACTAAATCAAGCAATTGACCAGTTATCATATTTAGCTCCCTGGGGCTAGAGCTTGCTGAAAAAATGGCCCCATGGAGCAGTGGCTGAAGAAGTAGCCTATTCAGATAGGCTACTTAAGAAATAGTACTAATGCCACACTGTAAAGTAACTCTGTTACAAGTAAAAGTCTGTAAGTAGCATCAGGAAAATGTACTTACTATTTACTTTCTTTAATTATATTTATTACTGTGTGTTAACGTGTCTTCTACTATTCCCTTGCTGCAACAGTGTGAATTTCCCCATTGTGGGATTAATAAAGAATTTTGAATCTTGAATTAAAGTTTTAAAAGTACTCAATGCAGAAAAATCCTCAGTCTTTAGAAACCGGAAACGATCCAAACAGTTGTGTTTAACGGTCTAATAATTTCAGCTGGACTTGTAAGCCGTTATATTGTTTTCATCACACACACACACACACTGAGCTGGACCTCTCTAACTTCCCCACTGGGGATCAATAGGCTTTTTACTCACATAAGGAGTCCCGAGCACATCCGAGTGCTTTGAACGCCACCTGTTGGCAATTCACGGAACATTACATGGAGAGATTAGTCAGAGGGCTGCTTTAAGCAGATGTGCTTATTTTCTTTAATAAATCTAAATTATTTAAAACACACTCATCTCTCAAGCGGTTATGTCGATACTTCTTTATGTAACTGTTGCTCGTTTTTGTCATCGGGACATTTGTTCTTTTTGTGTTTTCTCTTTTTGTGTTTCTAACATTTTTTTTCATTTCAACGTTCTTTAATACAGCAACTTAATGCTTTTTTTGGTAATGCAAGTCGGCCAGCGTAAGCTATATTACTTACTTACTTACTCAAAAAGGCAGGTATGATCTGAGTTTGGAAAAAAAAAAACTAAAAAACAATGATAGTGGATCAGGTTCCTCATGTACAGACAGTAATTTCCACTAAAGGGACAGTAGGGACACCCCCTCAACACTTTTCAAAATCCCATTTGTGCCCCCCTACTTTCAAATATGTTTGATATTATTTTATTGATATGTTTCATTAAAGAATTTTCTTTTTGGCGGTAGACCCCCAGATCCCCTGTCCCCCTTCCTTACAGCCTTGCAGACAGCTCACCTTAACTTTAGGCAGTCCCCATACGGACCAAAGTGTGCTAGTGGACTGGTAGCTGGAGAGGTGCCAGTTCACCTCCTGGGCACTGCCAAGGTGCTCTTGAGCAAGGCACCGAAACCCCCAACTGCTTGGGGCGTCTTCCCATGGGCAGCCCCCCCCCACTCTGACATCTCTCCATTTAGTGCATGTTTAGGTACTGAGCATGTGTGTGTAATTAAGTCTACATTATTATTATTATTAATGTAAAGTATATAACTGGCATCAACATTGCACAGCGTAAATAGCTCAGTTGGCATATATAAAAGTTTACTCCTCGACGCAGCGGGCCGGGCTTCGACTCCGACCCCCTTTCATGTCTTCAGCTGTCCTGTCAAAATAAAGGCCTAAAAAATGCACAGCAAACGTTCAGATCCTGTTGTCCTCGGGTCAAATTAGACTAGAAATTAGGGTTTCAACGTGGATGTTTCCATACAACCAACGCTCTTCCCAAGTAAAGTAAATGATCAGATCACTACTTTCATTGAATTTGGGTGTTTTAATTTAATTTTTTAGCACTTGAAAAAAAGCCTCAGACAATTATGTTTAAGAAGAATTTAGACCCAGAGAAAGACATTGGTCAACGTTAAGACAACACAAGGGTTAAAGCATACAGTCCTACTTACACATTAGGCTGCTTTTTAATTTGAATGCAACTTTAGCTTTAGAAAATATCAACCATATACGTTCTCAGAAAGGCGAGAAATGCCTTCAGTTTCTTTTCAATTTGTCACAGCTAATTTCTTGCCATGAAGATTGCTTCATTGCTTCAGTAAATACTCCTTCCAGTCTCACTGGACTCCACACACACATCCAATTCATTTCTGTAGAAACAGAACTGTGGTGGAGATTGGATGCTTGAATATCCACTGATGCTGATTATGATGCTGATTATGATGCTGATTATGATGATGGGAGCTCAGCTCTGTTATACTCTGGCTTGGTTATTTGCTCCCTGCTTATGTTACACGCACAGTCTGGCTTATATAAGAGGGAGGAGACACCCTCGTCTCTTTATCTTATCTGCCTGCGTCTACGTGTGGAATTTAAGACAGGATGTCAGCTGAGAAGAGCTGGCTGTATTTACCCTGCTGCTGGAGAGCAAGCGCCTTCATTATATTTTGAATAAGAGCAGTTGTTGAATGCACAGGACCAAATATTTGGATTGGCAGTTTTTCTTTGCTTTACTGTGGCTGCTTCAAGAAAAACATCCATATACAGTGAATTGCTGATGGGAAGTATTGCCTCATTAGTTCAGTGGAAACAAATGTAACACAAACTGTTTATTTTCAACACGGGCAGACATGGCTTTTCATTTTGAGCAGTAAAAAGCACCCAACATGGGTGATTTTTTGGCTCAAGCACCCCTAAAAATAAGCTTAAAAATGTAATCCATTTTAGAGCTTAAGTGAGAGTTCATAAACTTGTCTGTTAGTGACAGAGGGCAAACAATTACCATTAACAATAACGTCATTTTGGCCAATCAGAGGTGGTTGTGCCTTCGGCTGAGTCCTAATCGGTCCGAGGGAGAAAGGAGTGTGGTTGTGAAGGCAAGGCACTGTATCCGTGTCACATTGTTTTTAGGGGCTGAACCCCCCCATAAAGCTCTGATCCTAGAATCGCTCCTGGTTCCCAACCTTTTTGTTCTAAAGTTCCCCCCCACAGGGGTGTAGTCTATGTTGATACGCAGATATACGCTATATACCCACTAGGAAAGGTCAAGAACTTCCATATGCCCAAGGATTACATAACATTTTGGTCATAAATTGACCCCATCTGTGTTGCGAGTCACCTAGGAAACACAACACAGTTGCTTGGCAGTCATTCTCTGTGGAAACATGACATTAACTTATGTGAATCACTAAAGTAGACATGAAACGCTCTCATTATTATCGTAAGCCTGACCCTGAAGCTACTGCAGAAGACGGTTATGTTACAGTAGTCCATATCCTCGACGTTACACTTCCGGGTTTGCTCCGTTGCTGCTGGAAAATCTGCAGGATTTCACTTATTTGGGTATCCGGATATCCGTCAACCTTGGGTTTTCTGTGTGTTGGCGCTCTAACCTTCGGTGGATTTCTGAGGACTAGGGTTACCTGGTCCTCAGATCTCTGCAGGGTAAATCCAGACAGCTAGCTAGATTATCTGTCCAGTCTGAGTTTTCTGTTGCACAACTAAAACTACTTTTGAACGTACACGTTCCACCAAAACAAGTTCCTTCCCCGAGAGTATTTTGCAGCGGTGCCGTAGCTCCGTCCGGCGCCTAGCGCCGCCCAAGTCGACAGTGACTGGTTTAAAGAAATGCCAATAAACCAGAGCACGGAAAAAAAATCGCGATACTGTGCTTTTTTGATTTTTTACCCCCACCCCTAGTGTGCAGGAGTTTATTTATTTAATGGATTTGGGATTTGGATTCATTTCCTGCACCACAAAGGAGACCAAGCAAGCGGCGTGCGTGTCGTCCTGTTTGTGTTTCTGTGTTTTTGTGTATGAATCCTGGCTGCATACCAATTTCCCTTTAAGGAACAATACAGATACTTTAGTGCGTTTTCTTCTAAGGAAGCATTGCACAAGTGCACAGTCAACACCCGGCATCTTTAACAGTCAACTGCAGCTTCTGCAAACATAATTATGACCAATCAGGCATTAAATTAGTGTTGAAGTCTAGATTTTAATCAAACATATTTTAGCCCTATCACATGGTGAAGTTGTTTGTTACTGTGGAAAAAAACTGCTAACACAAAAAAGGCAATTATTATGATGAAACACTGTAATGATGTGAACATCATTACTGTGATAAACATGGAAGCCACGACCGACATTCAAATTGAGTTATTTTACAAAAATGGAGATGTTCCGAAAAATCCAGTTGTGACATTAAACTTATCGATACACACATCCTGTTAATCATCCCCGGCTACACAGCTGCCACGAGTCATTCAGCGACAGTTCTTTTTTCGATCAGTGTTTCCCAAAAAGCCCGAGACGACGTCCTCAAGTGTCTTTGTTTTGTCCACAACTCAAAGATATTCAGTTTACTCTCACAGAGGAGGGAAGAAACTAGAACATTAACATTTAAAAAGCTGGAATCTGAGAAGTTCTTATTCAGAGAAATGTTATTTTTCATTTAAAAAATGACTGACACCATGGCCGGGTTGGCTCAGTGGGAAGAGCAGGCGCACATATACATAGAGGTTGATGCCTCGACGCAGAGGTCCAGGGTTGGAGTCCGACCTGTGACGATTTCCTAGCTCTCCTGTCCATTAAAAGGTGGAAAAGCCCCAAAAAATGTGTTGTCCTTCGGGTCACCGGGACCCGTACTGGCCTGGCGTTGAGCTTCGGGTCCTCGGTGCCCCTCTCGTACCATGTGAGGTCATTTCACGTGAAATGGCGGGGGCCTCGTCCTCCGCGGTCCCAGAGACCCTTCCTGCACTCGAACGTGTCCCGAGACCGTCCTGTATTCAATCGTATTATTCTACTACCGTGGCCTGGTCCTCCCGGGTCCCGAGACCCATCCTGCCCTCAAACGTGTTAAATAAACTAGGCGGGATCCGGGGGCGTGCTCCATTTACGGCAGCTATGTGCACTATTTTTCAAGCCAGTTGATTTAATACAATGCCTATAAATCTGTACATCATATGGGAAAAAACATATTTGCCAAGCGAAAGAATCATCCTGTAGAGCAGACATCCTGTTTTATGTCTTGTTCTCCAACTGTCTTCATCAAGGCGCTGACACACCAGCCCGATTATCGGCCGTCGGACAGTCTGGCGAGGTCGGTGACGCGAGTCTGTTCCGTGGCGTCGTTATTAGGAGGAGCCGTCGGCGTCCATTTCAGCTGATTTGACATGTTGCATCGGAAGGCGGGCTCAATGACCAATCGGATTTTAAACTGACCTTTGTCCATCTGAAATGAAGACAGATTCAGCAGCTGCACGGTCTATTACTCGCTTAAAGGATTTTCAGAAAAACACGTTTCGGTGAACTTTTTTAAATAAATATCATATTCGATATTCGCCATATAGTGGTTTTGAAATTCAGACGATTGGCGTTCCTATAATCAGCTGTGGGTTTTCTCGCTTTTTGGGCGACAATACAGATTAGCACCGCCTGCTGTTATGGAAACGTAGGCCTATTACATCTGGCGCACGCCTTGTCTGTTGCCGGGTTGGTGTGTCAAAGCCCTTCATTATTCCAAAACCAGAACAAACGTTGAAGATCAGACGAGCAGAAGATCAGACATTTTCACTCCTGCCACCTTATTTAGAGGTAGAAGCTGTCTGATTTTTCTATTTTTAAGTTACATAACGTAGAGGGCAGGAATTTGGCTTAAACAGCGTTACTAATCTTGAAACGAAGGTGATAGTTCCCCAGTAACAGAACCTTTGCTCCAGTGATTTTCCGGTCCATTAGGAAAGACTGAGAAGAAATGACAAAAAGTTAAATTTTAAAACCCTAGAATGAGTCGGGGCGACAGTAACGGCCCGGCCTTTCAAAACCATCTGGACAGGGGAACTCTCTGGAGGACGTGTGGCAGGTGTTCTGCATGTTGTGGTGGAGGATGGGGGGGGAGAGGGGGGAGGGGGGGGTCACATCAGCAGCCTGTGGCTCCCAGATGCCCCTGGCACAGCACCAGCTTACTTCAGTTGCCTCGCCACATGGAAACCTTTTACTGCTGTAACAGAGCACATGGGAATTATTAACCCTTGTGTTGTCTTACTGTCAAAACTGAAAATCAACACTTTTATCAATGTTTTTAACTTTTTCTTACGTTTTTGTCCCATTTTTCAACACTTTTGACACTTTTTTTATGACGTTTTCAAGACTACGTAACCCTAATTAACTTCAGGTTTATAGTTACTTTTGGAATTTATGTTCAATAAACCTCATTATTTGTAAATTAAAACTAATGTTTGAGTTGGAAAAGCAGAAATTAGGAATTATTTAGACTTAAATTAAAAGGAATTTATGTTGATGGATAATCACAGATTGGAATATGTCAACTTTTACTCATTAGTATTTGGAAACCACTTTCAAATGCTATAAAATTGAATCAATGAAAGTAGAGATTTGTACATGCCAAACAGTGCTGTGTGGAATAAATTATGTTATTTTGGGTAATTACAATTGGGTAATTAAAAAGAACATTGATATAGGAAAACGGGTCAATTTGACCTGAGGACATGATGCAACATGAGGGTTAACTAACACACCAGAACATATAATGAACTAGAAAATGTGTGGGAATGCTGAATAGCTGAATTACTAAAGCTAACCTGGTTGAATAGCTTAAATTAGTAAAAGTTCTAAGAATAGTTGAAAAAAGTGGTTTTAATTAGGTTGAATAACACCACTAAAGTAAAAAAAGGTGGAAAAATTTAGAAAAACATTTAAATGCTAAAGATAACCTGGCTGAATAGCTTAAATCAGTAAGAAGATGTTGAAGTAGTGAGAATAGTTGAAGAAGTAGGAATGGTTTTAATTAAGGTGAATAACACCACTTCACCATAAGGAGCTAGAGCTAGATTTTAAAAGTTGAATGGTTTTAATAACTGAAAGTCTGCAGAAGATACGGACAACCAAAAAACGTACAGAATAATAAAACAATAAAAAAAATTTTTTAACTTGAAATGCTAAAACTAAACTAAATAAATAGCTGAAATCAATAAGAACTTGAAGTAGTGAGAATAGTTGAAAAATGCTGAATAGCTGAATTGCTAAAGCTAACCTGGTTGATTAGCTTAAATCAGTAAGAAGCTTAAGTAGTAAGAATAGTTGAAAAAGTAGAAATGGTTTTAATTAAGTTGAATAACACCACTAATGTAAAAAAGATGTGGAAAAAATCTTTAAAAAAAAAAGTTGAAATGCTAAAGCTAACACGGATAAATAGCTTAAATCAGTAAGATGTTGAAGTAGTGAGAATAGTTTAAAAATGCTGAATAGCTGAATTGCTAAAGCTAACCTGGTTGAATAGCTTAAATCAGTAAAAGCTGTAATAATAGTTGTATAATGGTTGTAATTAAGTTGAATAACACCACTAATATAAAAAGTTTAAATGCCTTAGTAAGGGTTGATGTAGTACAGCGGGGATCAAACCCCCCCCCATATCCACCGGGCCATCACTAGGGGTTAACTGTGTTCATGGGGAACACATTGCATGAGGTATCACTGTGGGAATCGAACCCGGACCTCCCACATGAAGGGAATGCTTCACAACCACTGCGCCACCAATGTAATAGTTGGGTGATAAGCTATACATGGACATATGTAATGTTTCTGTGTGTTTCTCTGTCTGTGTGTGTGTGTCTGTCTATCTATCTGTCTGTGTGTGTGTCTGTCTGTCTCTGTGTCTGTGTGTGTGTGTGTGTGTATGTATGTGTGTGTGTGTGTGTGTGAGTGAGTGAGAGAGAGACACAGACAGACAGATGTTGACAGACAGACATACAGAGTATGGTTGCCTTGGAGACCAAGACCAATAGGAAGCCTTTCATCTCTGTGATGTCATCTCTTTGATCTGTAATCAGTTAACGACCGCAGCTGTGAGCTGTGTCACCAGCTATTCACACACTGAACAAGCTCTCAAACAAATGCTCATATCACCAAAAGGATACAAGATATCAATAGAATAACGTTCTCGTGGCCACTAGAAGGCCTTTAACGTATCGATATAAAATTTATGTGGATAAACTTAAAAATGTGGTCGCATCAGCAATTTAAAAGTCCTTTGCTCTGCATTTAGCTCAGAAATGTGGACCATGTTTAACATGGCGGTGAATGGAGGAAGATTTGAAACTCTTGTCATTTGAAAGCTTGCTGAGCGAAAAGTATGATTCATAACGCATAAAAATGAGCACATTTTAAGAATAAAGTCCGTTACAATATTATTTTAAAAAATCTGTCAATTTTAAAATAAGGGGGCATCTGTGAAAACAGCAGTTCTATAAAACGAGGTCTTTGATTTATTCAATTAAAAGTCTTCTAGTGGCATTTCAAACATTAAGCAGACCCAAAAAATTTGCAATTTCTTTTTTTTTTTTTTTCAGCAGTGGTCCTGAATGAAAATCAGCAGAATTTTGACTGTTTTTTCTGCTTGGTGTAGAGATGTGTTAACATTGAGTTTTATTTTATTTATTTTAGATATGCGGAAAATTCTGTGTCCGCCCTGACAATAAGGAACTATAGCAGTGTTTCTTTGTTTATACACTTAAAAACTTTTTGCAACTTAAAAATGCAGATTCATTTACAAAACACCATGTTAAATTGGGCTAAGGAATACTAATTAGGTCAGGTTATTAATTATTCATTATTTATTATGCTACATATGGTTGTGTTTGGCAATATTATAAAGATAAATTGCCTTGGGCTGTATGGGTAACAATGCGGGCAGTGTGAAAAGGCAGATGTTGCATGAATCTCCACGTCATGCTGTCACAATGGAAATAATAAGTAACCAGATAAAGAGCTCCAAGTAAAATTATGACAAAATCAGGAGCCAGTAGATGCTTAAATGAGACACACCTTAGGCTCGAGGGGGCGAGTTGGCATCACAACCTCACCAGCTGGGCTGAGAGATCCCGCTCTACTCGGCTGTGCTCGTTGCATCGCTATCGAAGTGGGGGCTTTCTGCCCTACTGACACACAAACAAAACTACTCAGTCAGCACTATCAGCCAGACATGCTAACCCCCAAAGTGCCTCTAGGAATAACAAAAAGTTGTCAAACATGTCAATGCCTTTTTTCCTTTGGGATCAGGTTAGCAAATTAAAACAACAGCAGGCTGCTGGACAATGAACATAATGAGAAGTAAAAGCAATTTTGGAGTTTTTAGTTTAGACGAGAGGGGGTGAGAAGTACAACTGACTCACACTGAAAGACAAAGAAAACAAACGGAGCAAAAGGAGCAATGGAAACGTGAGTTTGATTCCAATCTTTATTGTAGCAACAGGAACAGAGCTTGAGTAATGCCATGTGCTAATGTTATTGCTTTCCAACATGTCTCTGTAAGAGGTCGGGATATTAGAAGCAGGTGATTTAATGGAAGGGTTCACAAAATGTTTCTACATGAAGAGGCAGACAGAATAAACACACACATGAAGTGACAGCTCTAACTAACAAATCTGACATAAAAAGCAGTCTGGATTGAACTTCTGAGTATTCAATTTGGTCATCCCACATTAGTTTTAACTTAATTCACAATTCTTCTGTATCAAAATGTTTTTACAATTATATTTATTTCACACTTGCATCCATATCTACATAAACATTATGTGCGAATCATCAGTGGGAACTCAACATTTTTACTTTATTTTCCCATATAGCTCTTTCTGAACATGGAAACAAAGCATGTCGCGACCTCCTACGGTCATTGATCTGCCCACCACATGCCGCACACACACACACACACACACACACACACACACACACACACACACACACACACACACACACACACACACACACACACACACACACACACAGCACACACACACACACACACACACACACACACACACACACACACACACACTGAGCTGTCCTCTACTGCGGCAGTCCTCCTAGCCTACAGATGTCCTGAACTTGTGTTTTCCAAAACAAAAAAGGAAGAATGAACTCTGAGAAGTCAACGTGGGTGTGTTTTGGCAGTTCGAGACATACCAGCGGTCTGATTGGTGATGTGCGCCGGGCAAGCTGCTGGCAAGTTTGGCGAGCCCGTTAGTGAGCAGCTGGTGGATGGCAGTGGTTTTAGCCTCCTCCTGTGGTGACCACAGGCATCGGAGCAGAGTATTGCTGCTGGTAGCGACAGAGCTCAGGAACTGACCCTGGGGCACACACACCTGAGGGTGGAGAAAAAGACAAACACAGGTTTAACGTCTCGTCATATACAGCAACAGACTGAGCGTGCATTCGCACACACGGCTGTCAGAAAGCGCAGGTCTTTCCATACGCTTTGAATGGGGGTAGTGCGTTTAGTCACGTCACGCTAGAGCTGGGCAACATGGAGAAAATCAAATATTGCTGTATTTTTGACCAAATACCTACTAGTTTAGCTGACTATTGGTGCTTCCGCAAAAACAGTTACAAAATAAGATTCTTAATACATAATCATCAGTAATAGAACAGTCCGATAAGTTCAGAAAATTACATGACTTCACTGTTAAACAGCCTGTAAAGTCAGGAAAAGACAACACTTGTGTCATATCACAATATCCTAAATTTAAGACAATATCTAGCCTCATATATCAAAGTGTGTATTTACCTATGTGCATGTGTATTGATTTATGTGCTTTTGTTTTTACTCATTTTAAAAAGGCACAATGCAAATAATGTATTATGCTTTTGCCTGACAAATTCAACCATTCAAAGCCCATTGCTGATTCAAAGAAAAGTTAGGTAACTCCTTGTGAATGGACTTCAAAACAAGCAAAACTTCCATTGTGGGCATTTAAACTTCTATGCAATGTAACCAAGCGGTACCTGGGTGCTGCCTGTACTGACTGCTGTGGAGGGCAAGCTAGGAGCTCTGGTGACGATCTCCTGAAGACTGAAACTTAGGCCTTGTAGCAGACTGCTGGCGGAAGACGCTGCACACAAATACAAAGGCAGTGATTCATTGGAGCTGAAAATTGGGGCAAATATTAAACAACCCCTTCTACTATCTATTGCATGAGACAGGTGTGTATAAGGGACGTAGGTCAAAAGTTGCAAAAAACTCCGCACAATGTCTAACTTACAGAGAGCAAGAGCAACTATGTTCCCAGGGTTGGTTAAGCCGTGACAAAATACCTTATTAAAATGAAAGTTATCTTTGCAAGTTAGACAGTGTGGGGAGTTTCGTTGCAACAAACTGCTCCTACCCAATCACCCCAAACAGGCCTAAACTAGATGGACACACACACACACACACACACACACACACACATATGAATGTCCAAAAGGGTTAGGTTTGGGACAGTCACAGACAACAATGGCGCAAGAGGTGATCAATGATGAGGTTTGCTTAAATGTGTTGTCCTCACACGTTTCTCATCCAGTGTTCAAAGCGTTAATCTCAATCTACAAAGTGGTTAGAACTGCACAGTGCTGCTGAGGTCACTGTAGCTGCACAGTTGAGAGTGCAAAACAGGCGTGCAGGGCCCGGGCAGGACAGGACAGAATACCTTGGGCAGTAGCCGGAGCTGCGCCAGGACTGGTTTGGACGACCCTGATACCATGCAAGGCTGCACGCTGTTGAATGAGCTGGAGCCTGGGGACAGGGCACCAGATACCTCTGAGAGACTACCAGACCTGCAGTGACAAACAACCACCAATCTACTCAGGAGTAGTATTGGGCATCGAGAACCGGTTCCAGCTTGGTGAACCGTATATATATATATATATATATATATATATATATATATATATATATATATATATATATATATATATATATATATATATATATATGGTCAAATTCAATCATGGTTTAATTTAAAAGTTTTCAAATTTCATCGGTTCCAAATTTAAAACTTCCTTCCTAGCGCTTTTGCGTGCAGCCACAGCGCTCTAGTGTGGCTCTATTTTACGTAGAAAAAGCGGTAAAGCTGTGAATCACCACTGAATCAAAACAAATGCTCCTCTTTTCTGTGAAATAAGCATGTGAGCGTTTCAACTCCACAAAGAATCGAGAATCGAAAGGAAGAATCAGAATTGTTAAATAAAAGCGATGCCCAACCCTACTCAGGAGCTACCCTTAGCAAGTGATGTTTGGCCACGTTAGACTACACCACTCATCAACCCCTCTGCATCAGACACACGTTTATCCAAAAGGGTGGGAGTGTTGGCATGGGTGTAGGCATGATTAGGGCTTAGGTGCTCTATACTGAATGTGTCTGTGTGTAGCCGGTGGGCTAGCTTACCGCTGGCATGTGAGAAGTCCAGAGAGCTCCTTGGCTCCAGCCACAGTCTGTCCCACTGTCACAGTTAAGGGCTTCCCAGAGACACCCACTGCACGGAAAAGAATCAGATCATGTTGCTTAGGTTAGTAGGGATGTAGATACATTGATTCAATAATTAAGCTTGATTAAGTAAAGAAAACAAAAAATGTAGATGTGAGCTATGTCCCAATTCAGGGCTGCAGTATTTTGCGTCACACCAGCGTAACAAAGGCTGACCCATTTCATTTCATTTAGGGCGCCTAGATGCGGTACACCAATGCGTCCTCTTAAAGAATTCGGAGGATCCAACTGTTGTATCCTTCCCAGCCCCAGGATTCCCAGCCTTCATTTTGGCAATCAAGCAGAAGTACAGGCAAACACAAACACTAGCAACCAATATGTCATCTTTTTTTCAATTTTCATCTGCCATTTCCTTATTGAATTGACTTCTGATAATGTTTTTGGGGAGAAATTAACTGTGTAGATGTTGAATATAGACAGTGTTATGAAAATGTATGGCAAATTAAAAATTTGCTAAAAATTTGCTTGGAGTATAGCTGGCACCAGCTAGCTCTGATGAGGGTGTGTGTGGGGGTAGCTAGATATCTGGCCGACCAGTCCCGCTCTATTGCTGCGTTCAGACACAGCTACAACTTCAAGTCACGACTACAAACCCTTCTACCTAGCGTTAGCTAGCGGCTAACATTGGCGTTAGCTAGCGCTAGCTGATACTAGCGATTTCAGTCGGCAACATATTTTGGGCTTTATTTAATAAATATAACCTGTAGTAGTATACAGTCGTATGTGTATTGTTTTGCTTAGATTATGTGCAGGATTACTTTATGTTGGCTAATTATGTTGATTTATTTCTATTTCTCACCGTTAATCATCTGTAAAGCATCAACAGGGGTTGCCATTGTTGTTTATGTGTGTGTGATGTCAAAAACTGTAACTGGGAGTAGATCTGGAATGAGTTCACGGGTAGTAAGTTATGGGTTTGACTGCCGTTTTTTCACGGGTAGAAGGTTGTGAAAACACGGTTAGGGTTGCCTGGAACGCAGCATAAGGCTAACAGCCTGAGAGTGCTAGGTAGCATTAAAATGGCGCCATAGGAGCTACGCCGAGGTAGACTTTGCAGCCCCTGAATTGGGACATAGCTCTCCTCATATATGCAAGTAAGGAAGTCAAGATACCAGGGTTTGTACCTTGCTGTGCAGCGGAGCTCATGGTGCCCCCTGCTGACTCGCTCTGGGAGACAATGGTGACCTTGATCTTGGCTCTCTTGGAGGCTTTGCTTGGTGTGGGTTAGGCGCCTGCCTCCTCTTGCCATGGGGCCGCAGTTCATCTCTGTCCAGGCCCTCCATCAGGTCACTGGCACTGCACCGCACACACACACACACACACACACACACACACACACACACACACACACACACACACACACACACACACACACACACACACACACACACACAGACACAGACACACAGACACAGACACATTATTACACAGCTTTGTTGAATACTCAATTCTGAATGGTCAATTGGCATTCTATGGTCTTTTATTTCTGAATAGACCACTGCTATGGACGAGTTCTGATCATAGACTCTGAAGGAACATTAAAATCATATTAAATCAGT
This sequence comes from Percina caprodes, assembly GCA_013375575.1. NCBI lineage: Eukaryota > Metazoa > Chordata > Actinopteri > Perciformes > Percidae > Percina > Percina caprodes. The sequence goes on along the minus strand of JABXJD010000035.1, from coordinate 3,737,874 downwards.
ATTTTGTGTAAGTATTGATTTCTTTAGTAAGTAGCCATGAATTAAGCAGAATAATGTAGAGTGAGTGGGTCATTATTAATTAAACCCCTTCAGGGTGAGGCAAGGCCTGACTAGATCCGATAGGCTTTAATTTGCAATAAAGGCCCCCTCGCTGTACATTATCCTCATATTTACCAGACTGCTGAGTGGGCTTGAACCTGGGCTGTTTTACTCTTGTATCCACCCGCCCACCAATGATATTAAATCTTAAAAATGTTCAGCTATGTAAAAGTATTATTCTGAGTCTGAACAATGTAAAATTCAAGCATTACATTGGATGTTTAGTGAGGCGCCGGTGCAGTGTTTCGGTGTTGACATTCATTATGTATAAAGTTAGGGCAATGGAAAGGAGAAAAGAAGTGAAGAGACAAAGAGGAAAGAAAGGAAGAAGGATAGACACTTACCAAAAATGCAAGGAGGGCTGCCGGGAGGAAGATTTTTCCTCACAAGCATGTTTTGTTTCATAAAAGCAGCAAACTGAGCTGGAATGAATTGGGGAAAAAGGCCGAAAAAAAGTTGTAGGAAGAGAAGAGACAAGAGGATGAGAGGAGAGTATTTCAGTCACGTTCCATCTTGCCCTATCAGATGTTTGACATGATAATCTCTTAAATATTTTTAGTTGCAATCATTTTCACATCGCACTCCGTCTGTTCAGCTCGCACAGCTTTTGCAAAATTCAGCAGAAGTTGAGGTGAATGAGAGCTGTGTCGCATAGGCGCCAAGGATCACTGCGCTCGTTTAGGTGAACGTGACTGCGTACTGAGTGTGTGTGTTTTTTTTTTTAAGCATCTGGAGTTTAACTAACCTTGAGCCTGCTTGTGTGAGTACTGTGCCGGAGCGCTGCATGTGGGTCTTTAGGAGCTGCGTGGCTGTGATCAGACTGGACTTCTGCGCTGGAGACAGACCAGATGTCTTGGGTTTGGACTTGAAGTGGGACTGCTACAGACACTAGACAGATCCTGGGGATACAGCGAAGGGAGGAACACGTGATGATGAGTAATGATTCATTAGTGTTAGTCACGGCGCAACTAACTATTATTTACATCGTCGATTAATCTGTCGATTAGTTGTTGCCAGAAAATAGTGAAATACGTGGATCGGTGTTTCCCAAAGCCCAGGATGACGTCCTCAAATGTCTTGTTTTGTCCACAACTCAAAGAGATTCAGTTTGTTGTCTCAGAGGAGAGAAGATTAAATAATAAAAGATTAAATAATCGATTAATCTTTGTAATCCTAGTGTCAGTTATTAAACATGTACACGTACTGCTTTAAATACTCATTACAACAATGCTATAGTTGCAAATTGTCGCAACAAGCTCAATGGAGGTCTGTTTGTTAGAATTCATCAAAATGAAAACTTATATATAATATAGTGCACATTTATTACCTTAATTCTGTTATTCAAGGGAGCGAGGAAGTGAAATGCTGTCATAAAAAATTTGCCACCTTCAACACTCTGCTGTCTGGCAGAGTAGTTTCACATTATCTGGCATTTATTCCCACTCAGCAAAAATGAGAAACACTGAGAAAGATGTAATGACTTTCCAAACAATACCAATTTTCTTATTTTCCATTTTTTTTTCTTGACTGGACAGAGACACAAAACAAACCGAGCAATCATCACACATGATGCAACTGTAAATCAATTATTATTCCATTTAGAAGTAGAAATATATAGGCAATATTATTTAAAGTGTTCTCATAGAAAATTAATAATCATCAGCCCCAAACAGAATCTGCTGTTTTTTTTGTTTTTCATCGGTGATTCAGAAGGAATATCTGTGAAATTAACATACTGTTGTTCTGCTTGGGGTGGACATAGCATTTTAAGTTTTATTTAAAATTTTTTTTTAATTTGTCTAAAAGCTGCAAAAATCTGTAAAGAATGCTCGGATTTCTGCGTCGGCAGATTGTGTGAGGCCCTGACAATCAGATGCAGCCCTGGTCATCTGAAGGCTCAAACTAAGTGACACTTCTAACCATCTGCAAAATGTCGGTAATTGAAGCCTCTGTTAACTCACCTCTGAACCTGATGGTGAGATGGGAACTCTGAGCGCAGGGGAGGAAGGCCGTCTCTCTCCATGTCAAAGGAAGCTCCGCGCCGAGGCCTTTCTTCTCTCCGTGTCCAGGTCCCTCATCTCCCCGAGCCATGGCTGTGGCCCTCTGCCCGTGTGAGGACGCCTGACAAGAAGTCCGCTATCTCATCCTGCAGATCAGTGACGTATGTCAGGTAAGCAGGAAATCTATTCAGGGCGCCATATTTTATTAATGAAAACATCTATATCTGGCGCCAGCCTATCCATTCGTATTGCACCAAGGACAACAATATACTGCCGTCTCAATAATTTGTAGACGATGAGAAACACGCCAGACAAACGTAGAAATTGAATATATGCTTTGACCAAGCAAGGACCAACCTGAATGCAGCGGTCCACCATGGTCTCGTCAGTCCGTCTGATTTCATCTTTGTTGAATTGATTCTGTGGAAGGACCCCACTTAGTGTTACCATTACCATTGAATGATATTAAAATCCTTACACTCTGCTGGAAAGAATATAAAATTATATTTGTATATTTTCAGCCTTGGCAGCGGTCGGGGGCCTGACCTGAGGTTGTCATCTGATCCTCCCACCACCACCATGCTGTTGTCTGCCCTTAGCTTCTCTCTGAACTCCTCCATGCCTTCTATGCTACAATGCATAGCGTTCAAACCACAAACAACACCGGTCTTCATGTCCAGCAGGTGCGTCCACATCCTGCAAACCAGGAGCACATTAACCCTCTAGCCACTATTAAGCCACTATTAAACACTATTTCCTGTCATAGGGGTTAACATTCATAACAACTCTTGAAGATAAAGGTCAGTTTCCTTAGTGGAAACAATGAAATTAAAGAAATATTAACATATAAAAGGAAAAAAATCATTGGAAGATAATGTCTTACCCTCTTGGCCCGTTGAGCAGGGGAAGCCGAGACACACCACAGCAGTCAGATACTCCATAAGGGATACCTGTAATTATTAAGTCAGTAATCAACTAATGACGCTTTAAAAAGGAGAAAAAGTATTTTCCAAGGGTATAAACTACCACATGAGATCACAATGGTGTGTTATAAGAAGTCTTACGTGACAAGCGGTGAGAGCACCAGTGTTCCAGCCCACCAGGATGATGGGTTTGTGGGGGAAGTGACTGTGAACCTGGTGGTTAAATTTAGAACAGAATCTGTATTCTACATGGTTTATTTTTTCACAGACACCATCACAGACACTTTTGGGTATAATTTCAATAAGACATAACACAACATGTCTAGTAGGTAGAGGTGGGGAATGATACAGCATAGTATCGGGCTATTTTCAGTGGCAATACTGTATCGATACACAGGCACAGGCGCAAAGTATTGATCTTTATTACATATGTGTTAGTTTGTCTGCTTAGACAATCCCATTATGCAGCAATCAATTGAGTGAGATGAAATGTTTCTTTTTAGACAGATGTCAACAGATGTTGACAAAGTTTCTTTATCTCATTTGAAATTGGAAAAATCAAAAGTTGGAAAAAGGTTGAAATTGCAATATATTGCAGATTATTGTAATATGTTTAAAATAGCAATAATGTTGTGTCGTGGCGTAAGTATCGGGATGATATCGTATCAGGACGACTGGTGATTCCCCTACTAGAAGGTCATGTATGGGGTTTAATGTGCACATACTAAGCAGTGGCAGTTAATAATGCACACAAAATAAAACAGTACTCTGCAAGGGCTAAGAAACTTAGAAAAGCCTGAGGATACCTCTAGACTACTACTTTTGTTTTTAAAGCATTTTGAGACAAAACCAAATCTCCGTCCTCACAAGAGTTTTGGCTCCAGCAGCAGAACTAATCTCCATCCATATTAACACGTCTGGTCACATGACCATTCACACGCACTGAGCATGCCTGCGCCAGTGTTAACAGGAAGCAGATTGTTTCATTACTCCGCAGTTGAAAAATCAGGGATCATCAAATCATGTATAATGTGTATAAATTGAAAATACTTTGGAGAAAAACAATTATGAATAGTGAGAGCACAGATTTATTATCTTGGAGTGAACGAGTGGAACTGTTGAAAAATACATAAGCTACCTAACCGATGTAGAGTGCGTGCATTGTTGTTTCCAAACCAAAGCAGAGCACCAGTTTTAGGTGTTGGAAACCCCAGAGAAGTGTGCGGAAGTGAACATGCAAAAGACATTCGTTTTAAATCAAAGCGTAGTAGTGTAGATGCAGCCGAGTCTGAGTTTTGCTAATTTGGCTGGTACGGTACATGGCGCCTTTCATGCAATGAATGCTATTGTGTATGCACATTAAAAACAAATCTGCATGGATGATCTTAGAATAATATCATCATCATCACTCTGAAACTACAGTCACAAAAGCAGCAAATACAAACAGATAATCGTACCTCCATCACCTTGGCTCTGACCGTGCCCAACATGTGCTCTAAGCACTGTGTGATGCGATGTTGGCACCGCTGTTCACGTGACTGTGCACAGGAATAACCTGTGAAGAAACAGCAATTTTAGGCACTTTTTTGAGATTTAAATATCTTGGTAATTGATTTCATTTAGTAAGACTCAAGACCTTTCCCAAACAAGAGAGCTGTGACTGCCAGAATCTCATTCGCCGCGAGGTAGAGAGCAGGATTGGTTGGGGACGGTCTTGCGATTAGGATGAGTGGGGCTCCAGGAAGCTTGCTCTAAAACACATAGAGAAACAGACAGAGATCTGGTCTTTAACACATCATGAAGAACAAACAAAAAGTAAGTTATGCGAAAATGGTTTCTATTACAATGGTGCAAAGTGTTACGGTTTGTTTTGGACAGGACTCCAGCGGCTGGGTCCCAGGGCGTTTTAACAGCAGCGACAGGGCCTCTGCACTTGGAGCGCAGGTCTTTGCGTCGTCAGCAACATTCTGTCAATCAGCAACGGCAACTTCCGAGGCACAAGAAGAATAGTAATGAATCAAAAATCACAGATTTTAGACACACTGGTGCAGACATTTGACAAGAAATAAAGGCAATTCTTATTCTTTGTTAGATTACACCCATCATACCTTGCTTTTGAGAGTCTGCAGAACATCCAGGTACGCAGCAAGCATAGCGAGGCTTAAGATTCAATCATGGTAGTGTGTAACCACTCGTCAGTTTGGTGTCCCAGTTCACGCTGGCTAATGCGTGCCGCCTTCCTGGCACAATTGTCCACGGCTATCCTCATAAGATCGGCTCATTGGAAGCCTAAAGGGAAACGATCACAGAGTCACCAACAATGGCAATTATATACAAATGGCTTTATTAACTCATATCACTTTACAGGATAATACTCTGCATTGACTTCAAAACGCAAAATTCAAAAAAGCCAAGTGAGGCTTTTCAAATGCTGGAGTGCCTGCCTCATCAGAAAAAAAAATCAAGTAGTACAGTGCAGTAAAAATATATGCAGTAACAGTAAAAATTCATACTAGAATGCTAGTGTGGCCAATATTAAAGTTCTGTGTGGTCAACACTTTATAATATCATTGATGATCTACTCTTTGATTCTGTCCCAAGACCTTACCCTGTGTTTGGACACTATCCACAGCTTTTAGTGTCCAAAACACACTGGACTGGTTTGCAAGGTTTTTTCCTGCCAAAATGTGTTTACTCCTAACAGAGTACACGTGTTGCAACAGCCTTTCGTGATATGGTTGCATCGATTTTCAGATCTATGACGGGTCATCCAATGACAATCAATAAAGCACTGGCGTAGGCTATATGAACTTCTTTAAAGCGGTCATCAATGCGATAGTTTTGTTTAACAGCGCAGAGGTTATCAAACAGCAAACAACGAAAAGCGCACACGGTTTCAAATACAGACTAAGCATTTAGTGTGTTCCACCATGTCCGATAGTTCTCAGCCCCTGAATGCAGAATTTAAGTTGCTGCCCTCTGGTTCCATTCAGACAACCACCAGCCAAAACAAATAGATAGAAATTCACTTTTGTACCCTCTGCTATCTCTGCTCAACTCTGTAGAGAATAGGGCGAAGGCACATAAGGCACACTTGGACTTAACTTTTAATGTTGTGGTATTTATTTTCCCATTTGGTTTGATCCTGTATTGTTAATCGATGTTGTTGTCTTTGTTGTCATGTACTGTATGTCAACTTCTTTGCTACTGCAGCAAAATTAATCGCCCTCGGGGACAAATAAAGGTCTTGAACTTAATAAGGTGCGCAATGGGTGGGTTTCTGGGTCCTCATTTTCAATATAAAAACATGCATTTTCATTAATTTCCAACAATATTATTAACATATCTGTCCAAAATGTTGGAAAGGCTAGAGCAAACAATAAACAAGTAACACTCAAAAAGCTTGAAGACATGACTAGCTAAAGAAGTCCAATGTTAAACCAACTACAATCATTAGATCTGATCAAATAACTGATAACCGAAGATTGGTTTTAAATTTACAGCTGTCGAGAAGAGAATTAAATGAGCACAACTTACATTTTCATTGGCCAGGCGGGCTAGTCTTTCAGCTTGTAGAGCTTTAAGGACTTTATTGAACAGTTTGTTCTGGGCCACTGACCATCCCGTCCTGAAACAGAATAATAACAAAGTCAAAACAATGGCGATCATTATGTCATAAGTGTCAAGGAGATAATGAATGAACGGTGGCCGGCTCCAGATGTTTACTTGTTCACGTGTTCCTCCCAGTCGTCGGGGCGAAGGGCTCTCGGCGGCCGTGCAGCAAACAGAACATGGCGCGCACTCCTTCATCACACTGAGAGCTTTCTGGTTATCATACAGAGGAACAGGTGTCTCTGTGACCGTCTCCACATCTAACAAAGAATCAGAGTCCCTGCAGACAGAAAGAAAATACAAACAATCAGAAAGGTTTGTTGCCACAATAACTTACTTCACGTGGAATTTTCTGTGGTAAATGGTGCATACATAAAACATATTGAGCATTAATATGAAATAAACAAATACAGAAACAAATATATACATACGAAATAACAGGCTGACGGGTAGAGCCTGACCGATAAAGGCTTTTTAAGACCAATACCGATACGAATATTTGTTTATTTAAAATTCCAATATATCGGCCGATATATATTAAAAAATAAAACCAGAAACGCGTAACAAAACATAAACAGATTTCCACATTAGTTATTTATGAGTTCTCACTAAAATAATATGATAATAATTTGCTTTATTGAATTTATTTAACAGAACAGAGGAACATCAAAAATATATTAAGGTGTGATAAATAAAATATATAAAAATACAAACTTAAGATATGAAACTTAATGTCCTAAAAACAATCATTGCTGCCAACAGGGACGTTGTAGAGCGTCCTCTGGTGGACATACTATGCAACACCAACATGGTTGACAGTCCATTTTTATTTTTTAAATATTAATTTATCAGAATCATTTGTCATTATAAATGGCTCTGATGAATGAATATTTAAAAAAAAAAAATCGGCCATTATAAATGTCAATACGATGTGGAAACTTTGCGATAACGGTGCCGATACCGGTTCCTAAACAATACTTTTTTCAATACCAATTTCATAAAATCCATTATGACAAAAAAAAAAAGATTAAAACATTACGGCACAAATCTTATTATTTATGCTTGTATTACGTGAGCCGTCTCTGTGCGTAACGTAGAGTTTTTCCTGCCTGCCTCTATGACGTGTAACATTAGACAGCCAATCGCAAACATTATTAGATCACGGTAGAAGCATGCTGCGTGCTGATTGGCTCATTGACGCTGATGAGATTTACTCCTCAGGTATTGGGTATTTAATGACGGGGCATTTTTCGTCACTCACATTTGAGGCAATTCGGTCACTGCCTAAAAAGTCTTGAAATTGGTACCCAGCCCTAGATACATGCCTAAAAAGTCTTGAAATTGGTACCCAGCCCTAGATACATGATTATGATACGGAGCTTTTTGACTCACGACAAGGCTTCGGGCTGGCGACGGGGGGTAACAAACAGCGTCCTGGTGGGCCGGGCGCTGCTGGCATCTGGGTGGGCATTCCACGGCTTGGCATAGCTGTGGTCCAGAAACACCAAATCCAGCTCTCTTTCATGAGCCGACAGCTGGAAGAGCAAGGACGTGCCCATCTTTCGTGCCGATATCTGGAAGTCTTTATCCCCACCTCGATGCATCCTCTTCCTGGGCCCCAAAGGGCCCCGGGAAGACCTCAACAGCTCGGGTGGATTCAGACCAAACTGGTGAAGAGCAAAATATATTACATGAGATAAGCTGAGAAAAAAAAAAAAATCCCTTTCTGTGCTGTCCAACATTTATTTCTTTTAGTTTTCTCTTTCTTTTCTTTTCAGTGGGGAAGGGGGGTTTGTTGGTTTAGATCATTTCTATCTGGGACACCCCCCAAATAGATATGATCTAAACCAGCAATTCCCCCCTTTGGGTGCTTAAGGTGCCTCTAGGGGGTGTGCAAGAGGGAAAATATAATGGTGTATTAACTACAGCAATACTTTTTAGTGGGAACTAAAAACCTAAAATTTAAAACTTTGCTTAATACATTTTAAATTAAAAACTTACATTTTAATAAATGAATAAATGTACCCAAAATGCACTTCAGTTCCTGCCAGTCTCCTGTCTCTAAGTAACGTATGTGAAGCGTAACATTACTAGCTTTAACTTTACCTATGTATGCCTACTAGCTGAAAAAGTTTAGTTACGCACTTGGCTAAAATCAAGGAAACTTTCAGGTGGGACATCTAAAGTTATAAGTCATGAAAGAGGAGCGAGAGAGACTGAGGAATCTGAGGCGAGAGAAACGGAGAGATGTGTTGGGCCTGAAGGACCGGGACCGGGAGAAGAAACAGAGCCAGAGACAGAGATAGATTAGAGGGAGACCTAAAATGAGGACCGGTGAGCACAGGCAAATCAAGAGGACATACTGTATGCTCATCATCCAGGCAAGCCTGAGGCAACGACAGACCAGTATCAGACTGGAAGAAAACAAAGGAAATATGATGAAACTTCTTGTGGGTCTGGACTTCACTTGGACTGGCAATGCAGATGGCCCAAAGCCAGAATGTGTGGTGTGCAGTGAGGTTCTGGCTAAACAGCTCTATGAAGCCCTCTTGTCTACGTCACCACCTGAACACAAAGCATGTCAATGTAAGTCAAAAGCCCCTTCTTTAATTTGGCAATGAAACAACAGATTGGGGTTGCATCAACCCGGTCAGGATGTAGAAGGGGGTGCGGATCTAAACCAAATCTTGTTAAAAGCACTACTTTTGTAAATGTGTGCATCATGTAACAATCTAACATCTAAGGTATCAATAAGCCTCGCAACTAACTATATGCTCGCTTTTTATGCTCCTGGCAAAATCTGTGAGGCATGCGATTGGCAAAAAAGGTGGTACATTATCTTGGTAAGCAATTTGACTATATTGTAGTAAAGATTTTTGGTGCATCAAAGTGTGCTTGTTATGATACCTGCAGACAAGCTAATCCAGCGCAAATTAGTGCATAAAAGTCACCAAAATGAAGTATTTAAACCTCATAACTAAATACAAAATTGAGGTAAAAACTGCAACAAAAAAAGAGATCCCCTTTTGGAAAATAAGGACCCCCCCCCCCCCTTCCACTAGGCTGTTGACGAGCCTGGTACTTTAGTTTTCCTTTCTATTTTATCTGGATGAACTATGCATTGAAGAGTGTCCAAATGAAGCCCCGTTTTATTGCATCTCTCCATCACATCTTTTATTGATTATGTATATATTGATCTATATTGATGATTTGCGTAAAACAAAAACATCAACAACAAAAAAACAATACAACTAGCAGTGACTCAGGTGCTTAGTCCACGGTGAGCCCCCCCCCATTAAGTTAAAATCGGAAAGACTTCTATTGTCAATTTAAGTTTACACGTGCATGGGTCTTGGTGTGTTTAGGGCAAACAATAAACCCATAAAAATGGACTAAACAATCACAATAGAGCAAGGTACTGCAACAGTTAAGAGCAGAAACATTGTCATAAGAATATGCCTGAAAACATAACAAATATGTACAATATAACGGTCTTAGAAAGTCAAATAAGATGCAACGTTAGGATTTTGTGCAGGGTGTGCAAAGATATTAATCATTGCAGCCATATACTAAGTATCATTATCATATATAATAGACCTGTTTTGGGGATGATATAACTTATATTACTATTATTAACACGTCGGTTAAATAATATAATAACTTTACGTGTCTGTTAGCTCAATATTTATCATTAATGCTATCGCTGTATAAAGGGACTGAGGACTGTGGGCTGGCCTGCAATGCTAACGTTAGCACAGCAAGCTAAAAGCTATCAAGCTGGGGTGTGTATCGCTGTTCTGCTGCTCACCTTTTCGCTCTATTATTCCATGTTTTCCAAAACGGTTTAAACTCTTCTTCTGAACCAAATGAGATCAAAAAAGGACGTATTTCTGTTAATTATAGAGGTTTATTTAAAGCACAATTATTCCGTGCGTATAAGCCTCACTTCCTTTTGTTGTGTGATCTGTTGCCATGTTTGACTCCACATCCCTCCTTTTCGGGACGCTTAAAACAAGTAGGACAGTGAGGGCTACATATGAAGAAAACTGGCAACCCAGTTTGTGGCGCGTCAGTGAGCGACGCAAAACATGGACTGGATTAAAACAGACTCTGGACATGCTACTAAAGTCACGGTATGCTCATTATGAATACGGAGACAAACCAAGTAAGCTGCTTTCTCACCAACTACGCCAGGCTTGTTCAATACATCAAATCACTCAGGTCCAGACTCCCACTGGGGTAACGACTGACCCTAAGCAAATTAATGACGAATTTAAGCGCTTTTATATGTCTCTATACGTCTGAACAGTCAACTGAGCCCTCAGATTTTGATTCTTTTTTCAGCTCCATTACTGTCCCTAGTATTGACCCCACCTCCAACCTCCAGCTGGAGGAGCCTATAACATTGGGGGAAATTCGAAGAGCGGCGGGTAAAATGCAGTGCTCTAAATGTCCCGGCCCAGATGGGTATCCTATTGAATTCTATAGGAAGTTTATGGATAGGATAGCCCCTCTTCTTCTTAAAATGTTTTTATATTCAGTGGACACTGCCTCTCTTCCCCAGACTATGTCACAGGCCTCTATTTCTTTGATATTAAAAAAGAATAAAGACCCTCTTTTTTGTGGATCCTATCGACCAATTTCATTACTGAATGTGGACTACAAAATCCTAGCTAAACTACTGGCTATGCGTCTGGAAACAGTTTTGCCATCTATAATCTCCCCTGACCAGACTGGATTTATTAGGAATAGATATGCCTTTTCAAATGTTAGGCGCCTATTTCATGTTATGTACAACTCTTCAAATGCCGCTGAGCCTGAATTTGTAATTTCCTTGGATGCTGAGAAGGCTTTCGACAGGGTGGAGTGGAGCTATCTTCTCCATACTTTAGGAAGTTTGGCCTTGGTGAGAAAATTATTGCATGGATTCGTCTGTTGTATTCATCTCCACTTGCGTCAGTCCGAACTAATAACAACCATTCAAACTATTTCCCCCTCTTCAGAGGCACTAGACAGGGATGCCCACTATCCCCTCTGCTTTTTGCTGTTGCTATTGAGCCCCTAGCTATCGCACTCCGATCTAATCCTAACATTACCGGGGTGACTAGGGGCAGCCTTGAGCAGAAAGTTTCACTTTATGCAGATGATCTGCTTCTTTATATTTCTAGGGCTAATACTTCTATCCCAACTGCACTCTCGCTCCTTCAGTTATTTGGGTCAATCTCTGGCTACAAGCTAAATTTGGATAAGAGTGAACTATTCCCAGTGAACGCTGCAGCTCAGGAATTTCCTTACCAAACAATCCCTTTCAAGGTAGTCCACGACAAATTTACATATCTCGGGGTCCAGGTGACAAAAAAGTTTAAAAATCTTTTTAAGTTTAATTTTAAGCCTCTCTTTACTAGAACACAGGACGATTTTGAGAGGTGGTCCCTACTACCTTTATCTGTGGCTGGCCGGATAAACACAGTAAAGATGAATATTTTACCCAAATTTTCTTTCTTATTTCAATGTATCCCAATCTTTATTCCGAAATCATTCTTCAGGAAACTTGATGGGGCTATTTCGGCGTTTATCTGGAATAACAGGACCCGGAGAATCCGCAGCATATTTCTCCAAAGGCCAAGGGTGCTGGGGGGAATGGCCTTGCCTAATTTTAATTATTACTATTGGGCAACCAACCTCCGTATAATCCACTACTGGCTGCGTGCCGACAGTTTACACAATGCCCCAGCGTGGTTGAAACTGGAGGCGGCCTCGTGTCGTGGCTGCTCTGGTTTACACATCCAAGGGCTCAGTCTGCACAGAATACTGTCAAAATATTCTAGTTAAGACTACTCTCAAGATGTGGAACCAGTTTAGACGCCATTTTGGGCTCAACTCCTTTTCAATGCAGGCCCCTGTAAGTAAAAATCACACCTTCAAACCCTCGCTGAGTGATGGAGCATTTACCCTGTGGTCTAATCACGGCATAAAATCCTTTAAGGACCTATATATTGAGGGCGTCTTTGCCTCCTTCCCCCAGATTATGGCTAAATACGAAATTCCCAAGAGTCACTTTTTCAGATATTTACAAATCCGTAGCTTTGTAAAGAGTCTTAGCTCCCTTTTCCCCTCCCATCCAGCAACCCCAGCTATTGATATGTTGCTATTGCCACCACCGATATCAAAAGGTGCCATCTCGTATGGTTATGATAAAATCCTTTCTCTCAGAAGTGGCCAACTTTCAGTTATCAAAACACAATGGGAAGAGGACATAGGTGAAGAACTCAACCAGGGCCTCTGGGAAAATATTCTTCTTAGAGTACACTCTTCATCCCTGTGTGCCAATCATGGCCTGATCCAGTGTAAATTAATACATCGCGCTTATTGGACGAAACTCCGGCTTTCTAAAATATATCCCAACATTGATCCTGCTTGTGAAAGATGCAAAATAGCTCCAGCCTCTCTTATTCATATGTTTTGGTCATGCCCGTCTCTCCAGAGCTACTGGTCAAATATCTTTGGGGCACTTTCAGGGGTTCTCGGTATAACCTTGGACCCAAATGTATTGACAGCCCTCTTTGGAGTCATGCCAACCACAGTGACCCTGCCAAAGATGAATGCAGACTTTGTAGCCTTCCTAATGTTACTGGCTAGACGATTGATCCTACTTCGCTGGAAGTCTCCTTCTCCTCCCTCATTTGAGTCCTGGATCAGAGATGCTCTCCATTTTAGTAGGCTAGAAAAAATCAAATATACGTTACGTGGCTCCTCAGCTAAATTCTCTCAAATCTGGCAGCCTTTTTTTAACTACATAGAAACAGTGCAATTCCACAGCATACCTCAGTGAAGATGACTGCCCTTGTTCTAACTCTCTAACACTTGAGTGGACTGTGGTACTAGTATAATCATTTCAGTTATAAGAAACGATGAAGACCATGTTCTGTGTTGTATGCATCTGTTTTATATAACGGTTTTCCATAAGTGCAGTGAATATATGCGTGTAATTTACTTTTTTTTTTAATATATTTTTGTGTGTGTATGTATACAGTAGATGCAGTATGTGTGTGTATGTGTTTATATATATATGTATGTGTATATATTCTAACCTTACTTTTGTCCTATACACAGATCACGATTGCACTGAAAATTGTTGTTTTTGAAAAAATGCTAATAAAAAGAGTTTTGGAAAAGAAAAAAAAAAAAAAAAACAGACTCTGGATTATTTACAACCCTTTAAAGGGTAATGCCGTTGATTTTTTTCAAACAGGACCCTATTTTCTATGTTTTTGTGTCTAAGTGACTGATGAGAACAACAAGGTTTGAAATTAGTCCAGCATTAAAAAGTAGTAAGATCGCTGCAGTCGGCAGCGGCGAAACAAGCTACAATATAGGTTAATTGGGCAAATGTCCAACTTGTATTTAAATTTACAAAAGTGCTCGTTTTGCCACTGATAGTCAGATTAATTAAGTAAACATTACTTTGAAAAACTTTGTCAAATCTTAAAATGAATGAAGTTCAAACACAACTTTTGCATAGCATGTTCTAGTGTTTTTATTTGTTGTGTTAAGACCATAATATGATAATAACGTTTAAAGTCTATAGTTAAGACAAATACAAACAGGGGTGAGTGACCTCTTCCTGTAAACTGACCCCCTCTTATTTAATTCCAAAGGTCCCTGCAGCAGACCCTGTTTAAAAGACAGAGCCCTTCATTACACATACAGGATACTTTAACCTCTTATGAACACAAACCGGACGGAAATCTGACTGCCACGATGGTGAGTTCTAAGATGGTTATGAATTGTTTGTTGGAAGCTGAATTTGTGTTATAAAAACTGATGTTTACTGGTGGATAAAAGTAATAAAAATGGATTTCGACTCAGTTTATAGATCTCATGTCATGGTTGTCGAAACGGCGACACTCTACAGAATGATTCGTGTTTTACAGCAGAAAGTGCTCAATCCTTTTTTTCAGCCAAGGACCTTTTAAAAGATAGAGAATATACCGGGGGCCGACTCATAGTCTAATAGTCACCTGTAGTAGTTGATTTATAAATGTATACAGTCTTTGTTATGTGAAAGAACAGCACATGATAAATATTTGAAATACATGTTACATTACATTAAACACCCCCTATTTGCAGTGTTATAGATTTGTAAGATAAGAAAGTAATGCGTGAACTATACTTTAGATTCAAAATAAAATAAATAAATAAAAATAATTCATCTGGAAACTGGGATAGGCCTCCATGTCTGGATTCAGTATGCCAAGATCAAATGTTAAAGCTATGATTTTTGTCCCCCATGAAGAAATACTTGGCTCTGGCTTTGCTGCTATGTGCTGTGGTGTCACTGTCGAGCGCCCAATGCTACCACAGGGTCATTAAACAAGGTAAAAAAAATAATTAAAAAATAACCTCACAGACAAAGAAATACAGTAGGCTACATTTACTGTATGTCATACATTACATTTACTTACATTTTGAAATATTCACCACTTTCTCTTTCCACCCGTAGGCATGACCCATTGTCAGGACGATGCGGATCAGACGTGGCATGCTGTGGGATCTAAATGGAGAAACAGTAGATGTATGGACTGTGATTGCAGTAGCTGTTGTTCTGCGTAAGTACAAAACATTTCTGTCGTTCAATGAGAACACTGCAATTTGGGCCCAAATATTATTTTTATTTTTATGAATGAATCACATTTTTGAGGGCCTAAACATACCAAAAAAACTCAACAAAATTGTCAGTGGCATCAGGCCCGGTGAACATTTATGTATTTTAAGGGTTTTGTGAAAGGTGCGCAAAAATGGCTCTCTAGCGCCCCCTAACAGGTTCAAAGTTTATTGCTATTATTGTTTATTGTTCCCACAACCTTCTACCGTGAAAGTGCCCAGGAACGCCAATCAAACCTGTAACTTATTACCCGTGAACTCGTACCAGATCGTTAGGGTTAGGGTTAGTACTATTTTTGACGTCTCACACACATAAACAATGGCGACCCCTGTTGATGCTTTACAGACGCGGTAATTAACGGTGAGAAATAGAAATAAATAGACATAAGTACCCAACATAAAGTAATTCTGCACATTGTAATCAAAACAATAAACATACGACTGTGTTTTACTACAGGTTATGGTTATTAAATGAAGCCCAAAATATGTTGCTGACTCAAAATCGCTAGTCCCAGCTAGCGCTAGCTAACGTCAAGGTTGAAGTTGTAACTTATGGGCTAAAAACAAGTCTGGAACGCAGCATTCCTCCCCCCTTAACTTTCCCGTGGATTAATTAAAATTGGTACACATTTGTATTATGGTGAGAAGTACAAACAACTTCTTGGACACACTCCCTACCACTCAACAGGAAGTTCACATTTTTTTGCCATTTCCACGTGTCGTACTTTTTAATTCATGTCTGTATTTACATACACTGCTAACTGTGTGTTTAATGTGTATCTGCAGGTATTCCACCCCCAGACTTTTCCCTGACGACTGCATGTCGGTTTTTGACCAGAAAGCTTGCCAATACATAGTGCACAAGAAGGACGACCCATCCGTGTTATGTCCGATTTATGCAGCGGTGGGGAAGTGATGGCTGTTCAAAACGTCTGCAGTATTTTCTTGGACGAGACTGAAAGACGGAGGTGTGATTCCCCCCCACTGGCTTCTCACCGGGAAACACTTCCTGTTATATCGGTTGTAACAAACGACCAAACAGGAAGCGCAGCTGCTGAAAATTGAAAATAAAATAAAATCTCAACAAAAACAAAACAAAATTGTCAATTTCTTCACGATTCACTTTTCTTTTTTTTTTGCCTAACTTTGTTTGTTTGAGAAATAACAGAATCTCAAGTACACAAAAACACAAACTACTCCATCAATTCTGCACTTGAACAAACACAACAGACATAAAAACATTCATGCTTAGTCAGTTACATGGAAGGGTAACGCAACACTTATTTCACTTATTTACCTCGGTGTTAAGACAATACATCAGTAGACGGACACTCATGAAACACATCACATTGATAACATCAATCCAAACACTGCTTATCTTACATAATGATTCAGATCATACAACATAAGTCAAAATGACTTTATTCTAAACCAGCACCCCTCTACTCTGACTCTGTTTGATGTAGAGCTGGAGATCAATCCATATGTACATGCCAGCTTTATTTGGAGAGAATATGAAGTAGAGGAGTAACTCCAGGTCAGGTGTAGCCTGTATACACGACGTTCCACTTCCGGGATTGCTCCGATGTCGCCAGATATTCCACCGGATGTCTCTTATTTAGGCCGGATGTCCGTTATCTTCCTCTTTCTTTGTTTTGGCATTTTAAACTCCGGTGGATTGTCTTTTTTTGTCTGCTGCTTGTCTGACTGTTGGTCTAGTGTATATTTAACTTAATCTTTTCTTATATTTAACTTTAATAGAAGTACTTTTACCCAATGTATAATATATAGCAATCGTCATGTTATGTGAATATGTAATTTGACTTTTTAAGGTAGGTCTTGTTACGATCTGTCTAAGGACTGCAGACTGTGCAATACTGTTATATAATACCTAAAAGGACACAGGAATTCTGTGCAATATCACAAAGTGCAATATTTAATATTTAACCATTTCATTCCATTACAGTGCAATATTTATTTATTTGTTGTTAATACTTAACTACTTTTCACACAATGTGTATACAAAGCTATTTTATATATGTATATAGTTGCTCTCAGGACTCTGTGCACCAGGTCCCCCCCCCTCTCTTTTTTACTCTGCACTACCTATACTTTATATTTTTATATTCTTGTATTTTATATTTTATACTTTGTGTTGACACTGTAAAGGTGTTGCTTTAATCTCATTGCACAGGTACTGCACTCGTGTATAACGGCAATAAAGGCTTTCTATTCTATCTCACCCTGGACACAACCTGTTCCAGCTTCTTCCCCTCTGGGAGGCGCTACAGAGCACTGTACGCCAAAACAGACTCAGGAACAGTTTCTTCCCACAAGCCATCACTCTGATGAACAGCTGACTTCGGAGTCACAGGTTCAATTCCTGTGCAATAACCCAGCAACACTGTCTCTAATCAGTCTGTTTACAGGTTCCACTTATTATTTATTCATCATTCTCTATTTCAGAGCTGTTTTTTTTATACTTTATTAATCCCACAAGGGGAAATTTCAATTTACACTCTGTTGTTATTACACACAGGCCTGAATTACACACACATGCTCAGGTCCTATACATGCACTAATGTGAAGGGGCTGCCCATGGAAAGACGCCCCGAGCAGTTGGGGGTTCGATGCTTTGCTCAAGAGCACCTTGGCGGTGCCCAGGAGGTGAACTAGCACCTCTCCAGCTACCAGTCCACCACCATACCTCCGGTTCCCAACCCAACTCCCTACAAACTGCGCTACTGCCACCCTCATGTAATAACATTATTTATTCCACCACCCTTTGCACTATGCGCCATAATTAAAATAATAACTATTATAATTATAATTTACTCCTGCCTACTTTGCACTCTTGATTGCACTATTGCCTCAAACTGTCTATATTGTTTCTGTTTATAGTGTGTTTATATATGTTTTATGTGTGTAAGCACATTGTGAGCAATATGATCCATAGAAAAATTCCTCGTATGTGTCCTCATACCTGGCAAATAAAGCTGATTCTGAAAATCAAAACAAATATGGTCTTCTCAAATGTATTTGTTATTGTAGTATTCAGAGTATTCAGGGTCACTGAGTTTATATTTATAATGATCATGTGGTTTAAAAGCAGCCACCAGCCACTTACAGTATCACCACCAGGCGGCAGGTCAAGCAAACACATTCTATTTCATTCCTCTCTTCCTCTGCAGAGAGAGAGGGAGAGAGAGAGAGAGAAAGAGAGAGAGGGAGAGAGAGAAAGAGAGAGAGACACTTGAAAACAAAAAGAGTTTTGCAAACACTTCCAGGGTCTGAGGATCTCTCTGTTGCATGGTACTGTCATTAACAAAAAGCAGCAGCGGTGGGAGGTTGGGGAGCTCTTCTTGTCTTTGTGCATGCAGTGATGAGAGGGTCCCAACCACAGTGAGAGACCCACAACACTCACTCATGCTTTCTCTCTTCTCTCCCCTCCACTTCAACCTCTGAGTTACACTCAGTGCTCTCCTTTTGGATTATTTCTTCTTCTTTTTATGCTGAAGACGTCTGTGGAGGATTGGTTAAAAAAAAGACTCTGGAAGGAGGATTAACTTTGCAACTTTTTGTTTTTTTTCCCTTTATTGAAGTTGAGATTTTCTTCAGCTGGAATAATGCCTTTGCGTTGGAGTAGAAGCTCCTGGTTTCCAGTCGTGTTTGGTGCTGCGCTGGTTGTTCTAACCGCGGGTAATGCTGGACCGAACCAGGACAGGAAGCAGCCAAGAGCGTCCACATGCTTTGGAGGCTTCGATCTCTACTTTGTTTTGGACAAGTGAGTTACCTGACTCACATAATGACTCAGCATGATGTCTGTTGACAAGTGAAAGTCTATTTATGTTGAATTCCAACACAAACATTAGCTATATGATATATGACATATTTTATTTACGTGTCATGCTACTAAATGACCCGTCCCACACACCACATACAGTGGTGTGAAAAAGTGTTTGCCCCCTTCCTCATTTACTGTTCCTTTGCATGTTTGTCACACTTAAGTGTTTCGGAACATCAAACCAATTTAAACAATAGTCAAGGACAACACAAGTAAACACAAAATGCAATTTGTAAATGAAGGTGTTTATTATTAAAGGTGAAAAAAAATCCAAACCATCATGGCCCTGTGTGAAAAAGTGATTGCCCCCCTTGTTAAAACATACTATAACTGTGGTTGTCCACACCTGAGTTCAATTTCTCTAGCCACACCCAGGCCTGATTATTGCCACACCTGTTCACAATCAAGGCATCACTTAAATAGGAGCTGCTTGACACAGTAAGGTCCACCAGAAGATCCTTAAAAGCTACACATCATGCCGAGACCCAAAGAAATTCAGGAACAATTGAGAAAGAAAGTAATTGAGATCTATCAGTCTGGAAAGGGTTATAAAGCCATTTCCAAAGCTTTGGGAATCCAGCGAACCACAGTGAGAGCCATTATCCACAAATGGCGAAGACATGGAACAGTGGTGAACCTTCCCAGGAGTGGCCGGCCGCCCAAAATTACCCCAAGAGCGCAGTGACGACTCATCCAAGAGGTCACAAAAGACCCCACAACAACGTCCAAAGAACTGCAGGCCTCACTTGCCTCAGTTAAGGTCAGCGTTCATGCCTCCACCATCAGGAAAAGACTGGGCAAAAATGGCCTCCATGGCAGAGTTCCAAGGAGAAAACCACTGCTGAGCAAAAAGAACATCAAAGCTCGTCTCAATTTCTCCACAACACATCTTGATGATCCCCAAGACTTTTGGGACAACATTCTGTGGACCGATGAGACAAAAGTGGAACTCTTTGGAAGGTGTGTGTCCAAGTATATCTGGCGTAGAAGGAACACTGCATTTCATAAAAAGAACATTATACCAACAGTAAAATATGGTGGTGGTAGTGTGATGGTCTGGGGCTGTTTTGCTGCTTCAGGACCTGGAAGACTTGCCGTGATAAAAGGAACTATGAATTCTGCTGTCTACCAGGAGATCCTGAAGGAGAATGTCCGACCATCTGTTTGTGTACTCAAGCTGAAACGAACTTGGGTTCTGCAGCAGGACAATGATCCTAAACACACCAACAAGTCCACCACCGAATGGCTGAAGAAAAACAAAATGAAGACTTTGGAGTGGCCTAGCCAAAGTCCTGACCTGAATCCTATTGAGATGTTGTGGTATGACCTTAAAAAGGCCGTTCATGCTCGAAAACCCTCTAATGTAACTGAATTAGGACAATTCTGCTAAGATGAGTGGGCCAAAATTCCTCCAGGACGCTGTAAAAGCCTCATTGCACATTATCGCAAACGCTTGGTTGCAGTTGTTGCTGCTAAGGGTGGCCCAACCAGTTATTAGGTTTAGGGGGCAATCACTTTTTCACACAGGGCCATGATGGTTTGGATTTTTTTTCACCTTTAATAAGAAACACCTTCATTTACAAATTGCATTTTGTGTTTACTTGTGTTGTCCTTGACTATTGTTTAAATTGGTTTGATGTTCCGAAACAAACATGCAAAGGAACAGGAAATGAGGAAGGGGGCAAACACTTTTTCACACCACTGTAACACTAATACAAAAGACATTTGATCCACAGCTTCAGGTTCAATGTCCACACAAAACATAATCTACTTTGCACTTACAATAGTGTAACCCATAAATCCAACTTGAACTAACCATTTCATGCACACAAAAAAAATACACACAGAAAAAACAACAACTAAATAACAGGAAAACATTTCATTTCCAGACAGAATCATCTATGCCGTCTTCCTTTTTAGCCCATGCTTGTTCTAAAAAGTCTGCAAATAAAAATGTTTTATGTTCAAACCACCAAACCAAACAGATCTATGTCCTGCCTCATCTCTCTTACTTCAGCTTTGTTTAATCAAATATCCAGTTGATTAAGAGAAATAGATTCTTTTTGTGATATCCTGCATTGTTTATCTTACTGGCTGAGAGTATTCTACTCACCTGTCTCTGCTTATGGCCTTAGAAAAAAAAGACCATGCATATTTTATGCATGAAGTACATTTGCAGTATTTTCTGTTGTTCCTGTATTTTATATTTATTATAAGGCACCCCATTAGCTGACGCCTAGACGACCAGCTATAGTCTTCCTGGGGTCCAAAACATTAAATCAGACAATATTAAAAAATGTCATGACATATAAAGAAAAGAAATAAAAACAATATATGCTTACAGAACTAAAAAGTCTCTAAGAAAAAAAAGAAATTAATATAAACAATAACAAACCAAGCAATTAGAAAAAGTATCTTGAAAATAAATGTGGTTCTCCCATCATGGTGTGCCAAAATGTTTTCATGACGTCATCCCCGTGTCACAGAGGACGGATGGGCCCATGATGCATTGCTCTAAAAAGCCACGATCTTTACATTGCAGCTTTGCATGTGTCTACAGCTGGTGATGATTGGTGGGTGTGTTACAGGTTTCCCCCATTCATCAGTCAGCTGGTGTTCATCCTCATTAACATAACATGTAGCACGTGTCCCCTTCTTAGAGTTCTAACCATAGACCGTCAATATTAATATACACTACCGTTCAAAAGTTTGGGGTCACATTGAAATGTCCTTATTTTTGAAGGAAAAGCACTGTACTTTTCAATGAAGATAACTTTAAACTAGTCTTAACTTTGAAGAAATACACTCTATACATTGCTAATGTGGTAAATGACTATTCTAGCTGCAAATGTCTGGTTTTTGGTGCAATATGTACATAGGTGTATAGAGGCCCATTTCCAGCAACTATCACTCCAGTGTTCTAATGGTACAATGTGTTTGCTCATTGGCTCAGAAGGCTAATTAATGATTAGAAAACTCTTGTGCAATCATGTTCACACATCTGAAAACAGTTTAGGTCGTTACAGAAGCTACAAAACTGACCTTCCTTTGAGCAGATTGAGTTTCTGGAGCATCACATTTGTGGGGTCAATTAAACGCTCAAAATGGCCAGAAAAAGAGAACTTTCATCTGAAACTTGACAGTCTATTCTTGTCCTTAGAAATGAAGGCTATTCCATGCGAGACATTGCTAAGAAATTGAAGATTTCCTACAATGGTGTGTACTACTCCCTTCAGAGGACAGCACAAACAGGCTCTAACCAGAGTAGAAAAAGAAGTGGGAGGCCGCGTTGCACAACTGAGCAAGAAGATAAGTACATTAGAGTCTCTAGTTTGAGAAACAGACGCCTCACAGGTCCCCAACTGGCATCTTCATTAAATAGTACCCGCAAAACACCAGTGTCAACATGTACAGTGAAGAGGCGGCTGCGGGATTCTGGGCTTCAGGGCAGAGTGGCAAAGAAAAGCCATATCTGAGACTGGCCAATAAAAGAAAAAGATTAAGATGGGCAAAAGAACACAGACATTGGACAGAGGAAGACTGGAAAAAGTGTTGTGGACGGATGAATCCAAGTTTGAGGTGTTTGGATCACAAAGAAGAACGTTTGTGAGATGCAGAACAAATGAAAAGATGCTGGAAGAATGCCTGACGCCATCTGTTAAGCATGGTGGAGGTAATATGATGGTCTGGGGTTGCTTTGGTGCTGGTAAGGTGGGAGATTTGTACAGGGTAAAGGGATTCTGAATAAGGAAGGCTATCACTCCATTTTGCAACGCCATGCCATACCCAGTGGACAGCGCTTGATTGGAGCCAATTTCATCCTACAACAGGACAATGACCCTAAACACACCTCCAAATTGTGCAAGAACTATTTAGAGCAGAAGCAGGCAGCTGGTATTCTATCGGTAATGGAGTGGCCAGCGCAGTCACCAGATCTGAACCCCATTGAGCTGTTGTGGGAGCAGCTTGACCGTATGGTACGCAAGAAGTGCCCATCCAACCAATCCAACTTGTGGGAGCTGCTTCTGGAAGCGTGGGGTGCAATTTCTCCAGATTACCTCAACAAATTAACAGCTAGAATGCCAAAGGTCTGCAATGCTGTAATTGCTGCAAATGGAGGATTCTTTGACAAAAGCAAAGTTTGATGTAAAAAAAAATCTTATTTCAAATACAAATCATTATTTCTAACCTTGTCAATGTCTTGACTCTATTTTCTATTCATTTCACAACGTATGGTGGTGAATAAGTGTGATTTTTCAGGAAAACACAAAATTGTTTGGGTGACCCCAAACTTTTGAACGGTAGTGTATATACACAGTCTTTGGTTCTAACATGGTCTGTGATTCTTACGTAGGACACGGGATGTTTGGGCCTCCCTGCAAAGTTGGATACATTGATTTAGAAACACTTTCCATGATTTTGCTGACCTGTGCTTTCTTTCAGGCACGCATCATGGCCACCTGATCAGAACTGCCACATTGACTTGTTAACGTTTTGATGAGGCGTGATATGCTTCCTGTAATTTCTTAGCATTTTTGCAGTTATCTGCAGGAAGTGCATGATGGATTTGTAATTGAAAACTTCTATTTCCATGCTCTACTAATTTAGCTAAACAGGAATTGAGCAATCTCATCAACAAAAGCGAGTCGAGTGGAAACTACTTAAGATTCTCAAAAGGGGTCAATGTCCTACGCGAGTGGTGTTTACCTGAGTTTTCCTGACTGGGAGTCAAATAGAAAGCACTTTAGGTTGTAGATAAATAGGCACACAGCTCCTCCAGCGCTTCATGTAGCCAGGCTGTAACAGAGTGCTCACCTTTTGACATTTGTGTTTTCTTCAAATGTGGCTTGAAACTACTTGTTTATGTTACATCCGAGTCATCTTTTCTTCTGTGGAAGTTCGGACTGCAGTCGTCCATCTCCCTCTCTCATAGCTTGCCCTGCAGAGTAGTGGTCGACCGATATGGTTTTTTTTTTTTTTAGTATTCCGACGCCAATATTTAACCCTGTGGGTTTTAAGGGTATTTTCACATATCTTCTTAACCCTTGTGTTGTCCACCTGGGTCAAAAAGATGATCACTTATTTTATTTTTACCCTTTTTTCAACATTTGACATTTTCAACCCATTATTTTTTTTAATTTCACTACCACTATCTTACTGTCACTAGTTTTACACTAGAATCCATCTTTTTTTTGGTGGTAATTTGGTTAAAAATGCCATATTTCTGATATAGACATTTTCAAAAGGGGTCATATTTGACTCGAGGACAACAGGATGGTTAAATGTACCTTTTTAGGGTATTTGCATAAAACAGATCCCCATGTGTTTCATCTCAAAATGTTCAGAACAAACTACAAACACAGTTTAAACAAAAGGCTTTTTGATAAGCATCAACATTGAAACAGGCAAGCGCGCCAACTGCCTCACTCTTTTGTTACCAGATATATCTGTATATTGATACCCGCATAATTAGATAATCCATACTGAGAAGCTTCTCTCCTCCTAAACCTTTTATCCCTTCATCTTTCTTTCCTAACAACAACAACAACAGAAAAAGGATACAGAGGACTTTGTGGCCCTTGCTACAATCCAGGCTCTCATTGGCTAGCTGTTAGCCAATCAGAGTCAATCAGCTTAGCTGGTTGAATGTTAATGAGAACTGGCACAAATGGAGCCGAGTCTTCCTGCAGGCTTTCTAAACCACGCTAGAATAGCTTGAAACAAGGTAACCAAGGTAACCAAGGCATTTTATCCACAAAAAATGTTCATGGTAGAACTTCAGACATTACCACAAAGTCATGAAATACGTGCGGCAGGGCACCTTTAAGCACATTTTGAATGCCGGACTATTACTTGTAACACTGTGGTGTTAGTACCTTTACTTAAGTAAAGAAGTAGTGTGGCCGGGTTAGCTCAGTTGGTAGAGCAGGCGCACATGTGTAGAGGTTTATTCTTCAACTCTGAACTGCGGCCCTTTGCTGCATGTCATCCCCCCCCCCCTTCATGTGTTCAGCTGTCCTGTAAAAATAAAGGCCTAAAAATGCCCTCCTTTCGCCACTGAATCCACTATAAGCAGAAATGTAAACAGCAGGTCTGTTTGGAGTTCATCAGCAGAGAGGGAACAGAGTTGTGATGACAGAGCTGGATGCATGATGAGGCGTAATGAGGATACAATAACACTGGTAGAGTTGCAGGTGCATTTATGGAGATGTTAACAGTAATCGGAGGAGCACGACAGCATTGCTACTCCTCAGAGTCCACCAGCCATGTTGCCCAAAGCATTTACTCATGCAGATCTGTTCAGCAGGCTCTTTCTAGGCTCCTTTTCACATTCAAAGTCTAAACCACTGACAGATTACTCACTTACCGGCACAGTCCAAAATTATTTTTGGATTACTGTTGTTATTACTGAGTGTGTGAGTGAAGCAAATCTTCCAGCTCCTTGTTGATTTTTAACCAGCATTTGGCTGGTCAATGGTGCCAATTTTGGACCCTGTCTACTGGGCACAGGCCCAGGGTTCAGGGGGCAATGACTGCAAAGAGATGCAAAAGAACTTCTTGAACCATTAAAACCACTACAAAGACACGCTAAACAAATACATAGAGACATAAAACAACTACCATGAAATGCAAAAGGCTTACAAAGAGATGCAAAACTACAAAGAGATGCAAAACAGGGACGGAGGTTTTCCTCGCCACTGTCACACTAAATGCTTGCTCTTGGGGGATTCACTGGAATTGTTGGGTCTATGTAAAGTATAGAATGTGGTCAAGACCTACTCTCTCTGTAATGTGACAAGATAACTCTTATGATTTGATACTATAAACCAAACTGAATTGAAAACTTAACCCTGTTGTTGTCCTCGGGTCAAATTTGATCCATTTTCAAAAAGCTTCCATATCAGAAATTTGGCTTTTCTTTCAACCAAATTGTAAAAACCAAAAAAATAAAAAAAACTTGCATGGTTCCCTAACAAGTAAAATAAATGATCAATTTACTACTTTCATTGAATTTTTTTTATTCAACTTTATTAGCCTGAATGCCAGCCAAATTTAGCCCCGCCCACAACCATTAAGGTTGGGAAGTTCATATTCTGACTAGAATATGACCACGTCAGGCTACAATTTTATATTATTTGACAGAAAAGAAAAAAAAACAACAAAAGAACGTTGATAAAAGTGACAAAAAAGTCGTGGGAAAAAACTAATACGTCAAAATGGGCAGGAAAAAAATCAACAAAAACTTTGAAAAAAATCACAAAAACGTCGGGAAAAGCTTAAAAACGAGGAAAAAAGTGACAAAAACACGTATTTTACATTGTGACCCAGAAAAACTGAACGTTTCCTGGTCGACGGGAAGACAACGCAAGGGTTAAATATGCAAAGAGACAAAAAAAAGGAGACCCAAAACTACTATAAGGAGACATAGCATGACTATGAGGAGACACAAAACGACTAGAGTCACAAAAAGACTACATAGAGACACAAAAAGGACCACAAAATTATGCAAAATGACAACAAAGAGACACAAAGGGACGCAAAAGAGATCTGAAACTACTACAATTGGACGTAAAATGATTTGAATGAATGAACCACAAAACTACAGAGACACAAACTGTTGACAAAGAGACACAAAACAAATATTAAGAGACACAAACTGTAAAGTCATTGGGTGTCTGGTGTAGGGTGGGCCTTACGAGGCTTTTTAAAAGTCTGCGTCCAGGGGCCCAATGTCTCATTATCTGGCCGTGGTCATGCATCTCAAGGCTTTGACACACTAGAAAAGACAAAGAAGTGCCTCGGGACAAAGAAGTGCCTCGGGACACACCAACACACCAAAACGACGCCGATTTGAGCGTACGTTGGACGTCCTGAAAACCGACAGCTGATTGGACGAACGCGTCACGTTGGGTCTGGCTTCTCTGGAATTTCAAAACCGACCACAACAGCGGCTCGTTCAGTATACGATCGCATATTTTACGGAAATAGTTCACCGAAAGGTGTTTCTGAAAAGAAAGGTGTTTCTTTAGGCGAGAAATAGGCCGTGCAGCTGCTGAATCTGTCTTCATTTCAGATGGACAAAGGTCAGTTTAAAAGATTTTCGTCAGATTTTGAGAGGCGTTAGTCACGCTCATCCCGCTCGTCATTTCCACATTAGCACTCCACCAATCAGATTGGTCATTGAGACCGACTGTCCGCCTTCAGATTTAACATGTCAAATCGGCCCAAATGGACGCCGACGGCTCCTCCGATTGACGACGGCACGGAACACACCGAACAGACTCGAGTCACTGACCTCGCCAGACTGTCCAGCGTCCTTCCGTATGTCTGTCTGTCTCTATGTCTCCGTCTCAATCTGTCTCTGCCAATTGCTTTGCTGTTGTCTCCACAACTCAGTCCCTGTCTGTGTAACAAGCATAGCGTGTCTCTGTGTGTGTAACGAGCATAGTGTGTGTCTCTGTGTGTGTAACGAGCATAGTGTGTGTCAGCGCCTTTAGATGCACAGCGGCGGTTAAAAAAGAAAGAAATCCTTACATTCATTTGTCTTTTTCTCTTCTCAGATCTGGGAGTGTGCAGCATCACTGGACAGAAATCTACAACTTTGTTGAACATCTAGCTCATAAATTCATAAGGTAAAACAAATCCGAATTGTGTCATGAATGGTCACTGATCTCAGGGTATCTTACTCTTCTCCTTGCCCTAGTCCACAGTTGCGGATGTCCTTCATTGTGTTCTCCACTGAGGGAAGCATCTTAATGAGCCTGACAGAAGACAGGTGGGTGCAGATCCTTGAATCCTTTGCTTCTTTCTCTCATGCAGCTGAGAGGAATGAGTGTTAAGCTATAGCACATTTGGACCACGCAGTTATGATCCCTCTGGATTTTTATAACCAAGAAGATTCCAGACAGAGACTTTCCCTCGAGTGATCCGTCTACTATGTCGTTGGTCTGCTCAACTACTTCATCATGTGTTTTTCTGACACATTGTGGGCAGTTTACGTGTCTAATCTTTCCTCAGCAGTGTCACAAAATATTTTCACTGCTTCCATCATATCTTATTCGACAAAGGGCTCATTTCCTGCCAATCTGCGTGACACTTTCTCCAGCCAATACAAACCAAGACTGTTTCAATCTATCATCTGTTACACATTGCTGTTTTTTGCTGCCCTGATGGAAACTATTACTCCGTCACCACGCCTCACGGTGTCTGTTTGTAGTCCGAAGTATGTTCACAAGTGAATCTGACAAAAGGAAATATTTTTCAATTAGATTAGATCATCAACAATGTGGGTTAGTTACGTCGTCTTCTGTATGTCTGCTCAGGGAACGCATTCGTAAAGGTCTGGAGGAGCTCCACAGTGTTCGTCCAGGGGGAGACACCTTCATGCATGAGGGCATCCTGAGGGTAAGCCGCCTCGGCATGTCCCACAACAAGTTGTTTTATCTCCAAACTGGCTCCAGAACACACAGCACACTGTCCAGAGAGTTTAAAGGCTGTTTTGTTAGAGCAGTTCCTTTATGTACCGCATGCTACCAGATAGATATTCTTCTGTTTCAAACTAGCTTTTCTTTTTCTTTTTTCCTCACAGGCCAGTGAGCAGATATACTATGGAAACACCGAAGGTGTGTTTTACTTTTCTTTACTTCGATGGGCATGCATGGGTAAATCCAAATAACTAAGGATAAATTAGAACATTTTTTTAATGTATGACTCATTTGGTCAATTCAGCGGTTCCCAGCTATGGGGTTTAAAAAGGGGTCACAAGATACATGTGAGGGGTTGTGAGATGATTCAAAAAGTTAATGCAAAATAAAAAAATATCTGCTGCATGATATTGCAGCAGTACTCATTGCAGCAGTACTCATTGTAGCAGTACTCATTGCAGCAGTACTCATTGCAGCAGTACTCATTGAGCAACTTACTTGCTCAATGAATCCAAACAGAAAAGCACCTCGTATTGTACATGAAATCACAACCGCACATATTAACGTAACGCGGAGCAGGAGAAACGGATTCCGGGTTTTATCTTTTCCAGACTGAATGATATTGAAATCTTCTTATTGGTGTGGTCCAAAAACGTGTCATTTCTAATTTTTGTTCTATTGGCAATGTACAAAATGTTACTTTTAACCCCTCCTGTTGTCCTCATTTTCAACAAGTTTCTATATCCCACATTTGGGTTTTCTTTTAACCAAATTGTAAAGTAAAGTAAAGGCTCAGTTCACTACTTTCATTGAATTTGGGTGTTTTATTAAATGTTATCGTATTTGAACGTTGAAAAAAAACGTCCATAATTTCGGAAAAAGCTTTAGAAATGATGCAAAAAAGAGCTACGAAAACATCAATAAAATGCTGAAAAAGATCTACAAAAACATCGTAAAAAGTGACAAAAAATTTGGGGAAAAAAACGACAAGAAAGGCCGGGAAAAGTGACAAATGTCGAAAAAGAACAACTCAAATTTGGACCCAGAAATACCAAAAGTTGCATGCATGGTCAACAGGAAGACAACACAAGGGTTAACAAATTGTCAACGTGATTCATATTGCTTCGCTGTATTCGGCTCAGTATTAATAGTAGCTAACAAAAAAACATAACGGACAGTTGTGTGGCTAGTAGCTGGCTAGCAATGCCCTTACCCGTAAATTACATTTCACAACCGTCTTGATATAAGTTGTTCTATTATGTTTTATTGGCTATGTCGCCAACATGTTTGTGCCCTACGGCTTATTATTCAAAGTGCGTCCAACATGCGCACAATGTTTTCATCTGCTTACTTGATTAATGAATGCTAACGGGCCGGTCTCATGCTCACCAAATGAACATTACTAGAAGTAGCAGACTACTGATCTTAGGTAGATCGCCCATAGGAAGATATTTGGAATACCTCTGTTATATGTCATAAAACTAGCAAGAATGTTAGTTACAAATAATATACCTATAAATCCTATATTATTAGTTACATTAATGTATTGATCATGTCCTGAACTGCTCCACAGCGCCATCCCTAATGTAAAGACGTCACTGTTCAAATGTCTTCCCGTCAAAATTGAAAATCAACAGTTTTGCTGACGCTTTTTAGTAATGTTTTTAACTTTTCCGTACGTTTTTGTCCCTTTTTTCAACACTATTGATGCTTTTCTTTCAATGTTTGTCACTTTTTTTAACGTTTTCAACACTAACACTAACTTATTAACTTTAGTTTTACAGTTATTTTTGGAATTTATGGTCAATAAACCTCATTTATAGGAAATTATACCTAATGTTTGAGTTAGAAAAGCAAAAATTAGGAATTATTTAGACTAATATTAAAGGAATGGATGTTGATGGATAATCACAGACTGGAATATGTCAACTTTTACTCAATACTATTTCAAAAACTCTTCAATTTGTTTTTCAAATACTATAAAATAAATAAGACACCCGAAAGTAGAGATTTGTACTTGCCAAAGAGTGTTATGTGGAATCAATCATGTTATTTTAGGGAATTAAAAAAGAACACTGATATAGGAAAACGGCTCAATTTGACCCGAGGACAACATGAGGGTTAAAGTGTCCCAAGCCAAAACAGGTGGGATCCACTGAGTTTAAGTAACAGTGTGGATCAACTCCTTGACTTGGAAATTATTTTGTGAATGAGTTAATTGCGTTCACACCTTCAGGGATGTAACTCATAATTGTACGATTTAGATGGAAAAGCTACAAAATGGCAGTTATCTCAACAATGCTGCATGGTTATTTGCAATGGAGGATAAAATAAGGTAAGAGTGTGTGATTGCAAGCAGGGGGGAGGGTGACTGAATTATTTCTGCCTGCAGGTTATCGCACCGCCAGTGTCATCATCGCCCTGACAGACGGAGAGCTGCACGAGGATCTTTTCTACTACGCTGAACGGGAGGTGAGAGATAAAGAGAGATCAAATGGGTCAAACTAATTCTAACCAGGTGAAACATGTCACGGAGCGTGTGGAGGGCCAGATCAAACACAGACACCCTGTACATCACCCTTTTGATCCTCTTACTGTAGTCTGGAAAAAATGAGGTCAGAGAATATGGCAGATTTACACATCCGAGTCCAGTCATTCTCTTCACATCTGCTCTGGGATGTAATGATTTATTTGATCTTCAGACTATTTGGGTACTACAGGCGAAGGTGTGTGAAAGCCTGAGGCGTAAATCAGCTTTCAGTGCCCACGTTGACAGCAGGGACAAAGTGGGGTTGAAATTTCCAGTAGCCAGGGGCAGAGTGAGGGGCGGGGGGGACTTCTGGGGCTCAAATTCGTTTCATCTTTTAGGTTTTTAAAATGTCTTCAATGTTGTGTCATTTCCTCTTAGTCTCTCTGACTAGACCGGCAAATCAAGCGAAAAAAGTTCTATTACTGGGGAAATATGAGCGTTCATTCTGTGAACTCTATTGAAAAATTTGGTTTCAAGATTAGGTATGCTGCCAGATTCCTCCCTCTACCAAGTTTTGGTAAGTTTTCCCTCTTTTTTTTAGGTGGCAGGAGTTGAAATTAGTCGCCCTCAACGTTCGTTGTGTTCTGGTTTCAGAACGATGAAGACAGTTGGAGAACAGTAAAGTCCAGTTCAGACCAAAGATTCGCGACGAGATGAAACGGTTATGGGAGCGCGTTCTGAACCGGCCCGTCTCAGATCAACTCAAACCAGCTGATGGCTTCGCTGCGACTCAGCTGTTTTTACAACATCCCCTGTTTCAACAGCCAATAGAGAAGTCAGCTATAAACTATAGAAATAAAATAAGCTGTAATCCATTTTATATTTATCTTACAATCAAATGGCTTGAAGGTCCCATGGCATGAAAATGTCACTTTATGAGGTTTTTTAATATTAATATGCATTCCCCCAGCCTGCCTATGGTCCCCCAGTGGCTAGAAATGGTGATTTGTGTAAACCGAGCCCTGGGTATCCTGCTCTGCCTTTGAGAAAATTAAAGCTCAGATGGGCCGAGCTGGAATCTTCCCCCTTATGATGTCATAAGGGGCAAGGTTACATTCGCCTTTCTCTGCTTTGCCCTGCCCTCTAATTTGACCCACCCATGAGAGAGAGACATAATGGCTTTCAAACGAGCAAAGTGGCAGTTGGACAAAGCCACAACCCCAGCCTCCACCCCCCACCCTCTCCTTCTCAAAAGCTAAAGACTCAGAAATGGCACATACTAAGGAAAGCTCACTGTGGGACTGGCTCTAGTTGCTGGAATTCTGCATCAAGACCGAATTTTTGGAAAGAGACTTCAGATACAGTATTAGGGGACCACTAAGGTCTATATAAAAGAGACTTCAGATACAGTATTAGGGACCACTAAGGTCTATATAAAAGAGACTTCAGATACGGTATTAGGGGACCACTAAGGTCTATATAAAAGAGACTTCAGATACAGTATTAGGGGACCACTAAGGTCTATATAAAAACATCCAAAGAGCACCATGTCATGGGACCTTTAAAAATAGTGCGTATAGCTGCCGTAAGGAAAGCATGCCCCCGGGTCCCCCCTAGTATAGCTGGAAATGTCTTGGGAGGTCTTAGGTTGCCATTCAGTCTGAACCCTAAAAGCCACAGGCATCACTACTCGTACACTATAATTTATAACGTGTAACTGAAGCATGTGACTTGTGTAATCTGTTTTGCATTCAGGCATCTGTGTGACATTTTTATCATGACGTCTGACTAATATTATTCACCAGGAACATGGTGTTGCCCAACTTCTTGTGAAATCTCAAACAACACGAGTCCTTTTTTTAACAATGTTTTGGATGATGTTATGCAATGCAGAGGTGTAATGGATCCCAGGTGCTGGGCTTCTTCCTGTTTTTGCTGTAAATCTGTTTATTTGACAGGCCAACCGTTCCCGAAGCCTGGGTGCCTCGGTTTACTGCGTGGGCGTAAAGGACTTCAACGAGACGCAGGTATGTTTTTAGTCAGTGCCTCAATGTCTCGTGATGTCTAAGCTTCAGGGAGTCTTTTAAATCAAACTCAAATAGTGTCAAATCTTAACAAGAGTCAAGACGTTATCTCAGGACACATTACAGATGTAGACCACACTCTATAATTAACAGACAACAATCCCCCACTCCCCCCCCAACAGCAAGCCTTTGGTGCGATTAAAACCAGTGCTTTTGAACTAATGTAAAAAGGCTTTCCGTAAAGGAACAGTTCGCCCCAATTTAAAAAGAATCCACTTATATCAGTCTAAACTATTTATACAACCATTAAACAGAGCAAAGGGGCCCTTGTCAACTCTCTTTCCAGTGAACTGAAGTAAAAGTTTAAGCAATGACATGAGATGTACATCAAATGTCTCGAAACAATTTAAAAAGCATTATCCACGTATTTGGCAGCCTTGTGATTACGGTGTAATTAAAGGACATTTTTTTCTCTTCATTATGTGGCTTGAAAATAGTTTGTCTCCTAAAAACATGAAATTAGGTAATATTGTTGATTGGGTTCATATGAGTCACCACTGTAATCAATCATTCTGTCAGCTTAACTAAACCTGTCTCGGATGAATCGGTGTGCAGTTGGAATAACGTGTTTCCTCTCCAGCTGGCGAAGATTGCCGACAGTAAGGACCATGTCTTCCCTGTGAATGATGGATTTGAGGCCTTGCAGGGAGTCATCGACTCGGTGAGCATTTCAAATCCCGCCGCAAGCATTTTCAAACAGCACTTGTCGTTGAATATATTTACAACACAAAGAAAGCCAAAAGGTAACAGATATCAGGCTGAATAGAAGGATATCAGGTGGAATTTCCAGTGGGAACGGAGCAATAACGAGCAGTAATGAGTAGTGTAAGATATTACAATTTCCAAAACAGTAATCATAATACAGTTCCTAATCGTAGTAACGCCACGTTACTGCGTTACCCAAATGTGATTTGCGTTAAGTCCAAGGTAGGCTTTCTTACAGGATGACTTGACGTGTATGTAAGAGCCAATTAGTGCCGTTAGTATAAATAGGAACAAATCTTTGGTTCCTCGGGTTCAACCCAGTTTTTGACCAGACACACACACACACACACACACACATCCGGACACACGCACAGCAACACCACATAAGCATACATAAAAGCAGTAATTAGTCTGGACTATTACCTTATATCTCATGGAAATAAATAGAACCAATGTGTGACTTGGACTTTTCATTGATCGAAAATGGTAAAAAGTGCGTCAATTACTCAACCCGTGGAAAGGCACCTCAGGGGCTGGAAGCTTGGGCTTAGCCTCTACAGTGTCCATTAGTCGTAATTTAGCATACGGCAGGTCAGGGCAGGTCACGTCGGTTACTTGCAGGGGCGGGGCTAGAAGGAGGGCACGGGGTGGCACTGGCCCCCCTTTAATCTGATTGCCTAGAATGCTGTCAATCTGACTATTGTAATTTCCTCTGGATCAGCGTACTGTCGCTTGGCTGATTGTTCTGCCAAACTTCCCAGCCCTTGTCACATGACCAATTAATGTTTTATTACCATGGAACCAGCACTGGATTTGTTTTTTGTTTTTAAATTGGCAGAGTGAGCCTAAAGAAAATGTGTATTGTATTTGGATATACAATTAGTTTAAAAACAAGTGAAACTAATAATAAATTATGTTTTATTAAGAAGAATTACATTATGTTGTCCTATCCAATATCTTCTATATTTCTAAGCAGATTTTCAATGCTGGATTCTAATTAAATGCACAATGTTCTGCAGTTTGGCTGTAGTTGACTCCTATAAGGTTAATTATTAAAAGTAATATAGTAATATCATGAGTAACGTCAATTACTTTTGATACTAAGTAACACTTCCTGAGTAACTTGCCCAACAGTACCATGTAGGCAGAAAATCTTCTTGCTTTAATCTACTGCTTCTAATCTCTGCCATCACGTTAGCTTTAATCCGTCAACATGCTGCTCAAATAGCAAACAGGAAACCAGACAAAATAAGTTTAAAGCACAATAAGTTATTCCATCCACGAAGCCCGGCCAGGGACAGACTTCCAGGAAAAACCTGCTGTGACGCTGTGACTGCTTTTGATCATCACAGCTGATGTCTGGCCAAACACGATCAAAGCGCGTGCTCTATCTCTTAAGACCCACATCAGTGGTGTTGACTTTTTTTGGAATATGCCAGCTGGAGAAACGATAAGCAGTTTGCCGTGGGCTGCTGTCACTGGGATACGAGGTTTGTTTAAAGGTCGGGCATCTGGAGCGGATTAACATAAAACTGAAAGCTGTTGCTTCTCATTCACCGGGGCAGTGGGTCACGAATCAGTCTTCCTCGTCTTCGGGGTTACAGTTGGTATGTCCTAGAGAGCAGAAACTTTAAATTCAGAATTCTGAGATCTGACTTTATTGTCAAAATTCTGACTTTATACTCAGACTTCTCAGACAAAATTTTGAGAATAAAGTCAGAACTCAAATACATTTTCACCAGTGGCCCTAATCCTCCTCCGCAGACATCATACAAACCCATTACGAGAATCGATTGATTTGGCGGTGAGTTTAGGAACGCTCCACCATCTGAGATTTGCTGGCTGGCCACTAAAAAGCGTTTCCTGTTATCTCCTCAGATCCTGAAGAAGTCCTGTATCGAGATCCTGGCAGCGGAGCCTTCTAGTATCTGTGCAGGAGGTAAGACAAAGAAGATTTAGCTCCTGTTCATGCACACCAGGCCCCTGAATGCATGACATCCAACCTTAGTCGGAAATGATTTAACCCCTGGTTTACTGGCTTCCCATAGTGAGTGTAAAACTAAGAATTGCAAAATCAACTTTTTCCCTCTAAATATTTTTTTTTCTTTTTTTTCTGACTTTATTAAAAAGGTGCACTGTGAGTTCCTGCATGGTCACTTCTATTGAAGCTCCAAGTCAATTTCAAACAAAACAGAGCAAGCTCGCCCCTCCCCCCATGTTTCCGTAACTGTCATGACTAACCGACTAAAAGCCGTTTTATGGTCGGACGGAGGCTCCACGCAGAGCTTTTGCTATAGCCTACGTAAGTGGCCTGATGTTTATACTTGTGCGCTGGTGTGTGTGTAGGGCCGACATGTGTGTGTGTGTGTGTGTGTGGGAGTGAGTGGTAGAGCGAGGGAGAAGGGAGAGAGTGACGGCGATTAGCTTCAGAGCAACTACCGACTCTAGAGTTATAGTGAGAGAAACAAAGTGTCTCCCCTGTTCTTTCTGACCGTGGTGGGAAATCTGTAGCAGGAGAAGTTATCCCTCTCCTTGATTTCATGTTGTTTACGGAGAAAGAGAACCAGGAAATGAGTCGGGGGGGGAAATGCAACGCTACCAAGCCATGGCCGAGTGGCGTGCGTCGCTGCGACGTGTAGTTAAATTTTTTGAGAGGTGGACGTCAGACTACGCCGTAGGGTCCAGTGTAGATGTACGCCTTAACTGTCACTAACCCCCACCTGCTTCCCCAACCACCTTGTCGGTGATTGGCTGGAACGTGGTTTGTTGTGCTGTGGTGCGTATCCTGTAGCCTGGAGATCTAGACCCAAAACCGAAAGATTTAGGGTCTGGCATTAAGTAATGAAAGTCGCCCATCTCGAGGGGCGGCATCAAGCGTGCATTTGAAAATCTCACTGCACGCAGGTGGATAACACTCCGACCAATCACAACAACACACTGGGTGACGTATCCAGAGCCCCGTACGCTTAGCTAGCAGCAGAGCTAATTGGTAGATTAAACTGTCGTCATCTGTTCAGCTCGCTTCTGGCCCCGCCTACATCAGATACACCAATGTGAATGTGGCATTACTCGATGCCAGAGTAACTCGCTGATCAAATTCAAACTGTGTTCTCGCGAGAACTCTGGATTTCAAGGGTGCCTGTGTTGTCTCCTGAGACCGGGCATTTTCACGGTGTATTCAGGGGGCGGGCAGCTAGCGGATCAAGGAGAGATGCCTACGATTTGAGCCAAAAAATGAAATTGCTCTGAAACCATGCAGGAACTCATAGTGCACTTTTAGACCTCAATATGTAGAAAGGCATTGATGTGTCAACTCTTCCCTTTCCCAGATATTGGGCTTGCATATTTGATGAAGTTAAAAACAAAACAAACAAAAAAACATTATTATTCCACTAAATAAGGACATTTTGTTACATAGGCTATACATGAACAAATATGTACCTAATAGTCATACAGACCAAGAAATATTATCCTAAAAACAGTGGTGATGTTACCTATGTAAGCCAAGCTTCCTGTCGCATGTCTTATGAACAAAACTCCAGTAACAGAAATTGCAAAAGATTTCATTTTCTAATAGCATTAGTGTTCTTCAGGTGACGTTTGTGTTTCTCCTCACCTCGCTCAGAGTCCTTCCAAGTGGTGGTGAGAGGCAACGGATTTCTCCACGCCCGCAATGTCGAAAAGGTCCTGTGCAGCTTCCGCATCAACGACACCGTCACTAAGAGTGAGTGCTAAATCGCCGAACGTCTCCCAAGTGTTGAAACAACGCTCTTGATTCACTGTGATGAGTGTTTTAACTGAGTACATGCCAAATTTGGATTCCCATTAGCTTTAGCATAAGCTAAAAGCTATAAGTAGTACACGCCGACTCAGAGCCGACCACTCAGTTCATTTATAATAAAAACAGCTGGAATAAACACATGCATGCAGGCAGCCGGGTCTAAATTACAGGTAAACAAGCTTCCCTAAAGTCAAGTACAAAGTCACCCGCACAGCGGGAAACCTCTGCGATCAAACAAACAGCCATGCTGGTGTAACGGACTCATGTTTTTGGGTTTGTTTTAATCAACACATTGTGTAATTTGACAGGCTGGAAAGGAGCCAGAAATGAGAGATAAAGGGAGAAGGGAGTACCACACACTAGGCAGACCCCGTCTTTTACTGGCTTCTTACCGGAATAGTAAACAGTCCAATAAAGCATCACGACATGGATGTTTGTCAGCATTTTATCCTCAAGGGATTTAAACAGTGGAAGTGTGCAGACTCAGCTCTGTATTGGACTTTACTTATTAAAATACCCCCCCCCCCCATCATCACATACCCTTCACCATACCTAGAGATTGGCATGGTGTTATTTCAGTTAGCTTAATAGCTGGTTTGATTGGCATTGAGAGATGATCTTATGGAAAGTTCCCCATGCCTATCTCTATGTATGGTGAAGGGTTTGTGATGATGTGGGGGTATTTTAATTACAAAAGGCCAAGGGAACTTTATCAGGATGCATAGTATCCTGATCCATGAAATAACTGGCCTTTAAAAATAGAAATCTGCATGTTTCTATGGGAATTTAACATAGGGGGGTGTATATTTATGCTCCCTGTATTTTAAGGAAGAACATTTATTTATTTACAATACATTATTCATTCACAAAGAAAATTGGTGTCCTTAAAAGGTTGGATTTTCCTAATTTTTTTGAATTAAGTCATTAAGATCAATTTCCAAAAGATATTTTTTTATTCCTCTTTTTAATCAACTTGAGCCTGGGTGTGTAAACTTATGCAAGCCACTGGATATTGCCCAGCCAAACTCTCAGGCCTCTTCGTAATGCTTTCAGAGTGCATTACTGGTGCAGAGATGGATACAACCAGTCCCCCCCCCAGTCTTTTACTGATGGCTTACTGTAATAGTTGTTAAAACCACTTCCTGCACCTCACCGCTTTGTAATTAGACCAGCGAGACGCTGGTCTAATTACAAACCAAATGTCAGCGCCGTTGGTAAACAGACGTGTTTCTTTTTTAATCTGTCGGTGCTTCTCCGTGTCTTTATCAGTCAGCTGGAGTTCATGGTCTCCCATTCTTTTCACACAGGAATGTAATGCCCTTTTTTTTAATCTGGAAAATGTCTGCTGTCAGATTTATTTGTTGTTGCTTCCATCCAAGTGGTCTGTTTTGGAGCTCAGAACCATTTGGCAGGATGGTTTACTATCTTTTCTGTTCGCTCGTGTTAATTCTGTATTTAGTATGCAGGATAGCACTCAAACAATACTTTTCTATTCCAGATTGATTGTTTATTCTCTATAATGGTGGTTGTACAGGAATCTCACACTTTAAATCAGGGGTGGAGCATGGGGGGGTGGGGGTCTTCTGGGGCTCCCGCCCCGAATATTTTAGGGTTTTAAAATAACTTCCAACTTCGTGTTATTTCCCCTCTGTCTCCCTCATGCGGTTTACGCCAAAGTCCTACCCTATGTGCTGTACATGATTTTACAGTTACATAAATTTTTGCCTGTCTTTAGGTGGAGCAGGAGTGAAAATCAGTTACTCTTAACATTTGTTGCGTTCTGTTAGCAGAACGATGAAGACAGCTCAAGAACAATTAGATACCAAATAGGATGTCGGCTCTACAGGATGATTCTTTTCTTTGGCAACTATCATGCTTTTAACCTAATGATGTGCAGATTTTTCAGGCATTATTTTATTAAAGGGTATGAAAAATAGTGCACATTGCTGCTGTAAATGGAGCACGCCCTTGGACCTGCCTTTAGATTTGGTTTAGAACATCTGGCTCCGCCCCATGCCTTGATTTTTGTAACAAAGTAAAGTCCTCCCAGTGTTAATGAAACAATAACAACTCCTCAGGATCATAATTGTTTCTGCGTGATACAAAATCCAACTTCCTGCAGACAAACAGCGGATATGGAAACAATTTGAGCGAAATGATCTCCTTATGTCAATCCCATTATAATTATAATTATATACTCTTCTACATTCGCTCGCTTCTAGATTTGTTTACACACAACAATCCTGTGGAACTTGTTACTTCACATCAAGGGTAAAACTTTAACTGAAAATAATTAGGTCAGCTCAGCCGGAGAAATGGTAAAAAAGGAAAGCAGCAATATGTAACTGCATGTGTTGAGCAGATGAATAGATGTTTGAGTTTGTATTTGCAGCTACTTTTTCCTGGAGACACAGTCGGGCGGACTGGGATTTGGCAGCCCCGGGCCATGAGCTGTCTAATGTTTTGGTGACAGATGTTGCCATGGACTATGTTGAACAGTGTGAATAATGTGATATGGGACACTGAATAAATAGTTCAACATTTTGGGTAACATATTTATTTGCTTTAATGGCGAGAGTAAGATGGGAAGATTTACACCGCTCTCATGTCTGTAAGCTACATATGAAACTACAGCAAGCAGCTGGTTAGCTTAGCTTAGCAAAAACACTGGAAACAGGCTGAAACAGCTGGCTCAGTTTAAGGCAACTGTTGTGAATAATCTTACATTCCATTCTGTGTGAACTTTGAAGAAAGTCTCTCATCCATTTTATTTGTCTCCGTTATTTGTATTTTCCTATCTGTGTGACGAGACCTTGAGACAATCCTTCCTCCCATCCTGACTCTCTTATCTTACAACACCTCACCTAAATGAATGAATGAAGCGATGGCTAGAGCATATGTGTAGTCTAGTTCTTTTTGTAGTGAGTATACTGTGATTTTTCCCTCCCAGACTCATTCTCACCTGTGTCCCAGAGCGACAACCCCATACATTTTTTGTAAAGTTACCGTGTATAGCCTCAGCCTCATCGGGCTTATTTTCCGTAGTTTCTGTAATGTAACCATCTGGGGCAGGCTTACGAAAATAAGAGTGTAGTTTGAGTTGGCTGTCGGGTCATATCTACTTTAGTGATTTACATAAGTCAATGTCATGTTTTCACAGAGAATGGCCGCCAAGCAACTGTGTTGTTGTTGCTAGGTGACTCGCCACCAGGGCCTGAAGTTTAAGTTCAAGAAAAACTTTCATGCCAAGAGATTTTCATGCCATGGGACCTTTTAATTTCAAGGCCCTGCTCGCAACACAGACAGGGTCAATTTATGCCTAAAATGTTACGTATCCTTGTGTTTTTGGAAGTGGGGTAGATGGAGTACCTTGACCTTTCCTAGTGGGTACGTGGTGTGTACCTGCGTTTCACGTATTGTGTAACTTGGTTCTCCGAGCGCTCGCCACTGCTTTCAGAATCAACTCACATGGGTGAGTTAAAAGGATTCAAACCACAAAAACAATCCTGATCGAATTGTTTCACCACAGTAACAATATCTGCCTACCAGCACCTCTAAAGCTCATGTTACATCTTGTTTGTTCCATCTGTAAAAACACAAAAAAAAAAATCAGCAATGACTTTTTTTTTCTCACTTTACGGAACAAACAGAGCTGTCACGTTGTGCATTACTGCGTATCAGGAAGTGAAGTAGCATCTGATTTGAACCCTAAGCAGTTTCTGTGCCTAAACCTAACCAAACTAACCATTTCACATTGTGATCCACGTGTTTAAAACTGTAACGCTGTTACGTTCTCCTCCTGTGGGCCGTGTTGGCGGGCAGAGAACAAACAACCACTATCCTCGTATGTTTTGGAGATCATGTTGTTTAAATAACTTCATAATTTCTTCAACAACTTAAAGATGCTGCTTTTTTTACCCCCATAATCAACAGCTGAGCTAAGCTTTTACCATATCCAGGCTGTCGTTACCATACATCGGTATCCATCTTCTCATTAACCTGTCGGCAAGAAAGCAAATAAGCCAAACAGTCAAACTAATCCTTCAAACGCGATTGTAGCTGAGTCTGATGATTCTGAACACTTAACGTAATGCTGCCGTTTTCCCAGAGTCGACTGCTGAGACCACTGCAGACCGTCCCAGTGAACAGTCTCTCAGCGATTGTACATCTGTCATCATCTGAAGCAGTAATTCCCATTAACTTAATGGTTGAACTGCGGGCACTTGTTCTGTCTGCACCTCACAGTGAAACATGACCTGTCTCTGGGCTCTGGGAGCAAACAGTCCAATAAAGCATCACGACATGGATGTTTGCCAGCATTTTATCCTCAAGGGATTTAAACAGTGGAAGTGTGCAGAATCAGCTCTTTATTGGATTTTACTGAAGTTTAACTTGTATCGTCTTCACCTTCGGGACCCTCTCGTATCCCTCGGGCCATATTTGAGGTTTTAAAAACTATTCTGAAATAAAATGTTACTTCATAATCTATTAACAAATATTATCTTTAAATATTGTCTTTATCTCAAGATTCGTATTTTTGTCATAAGGCTATAATTCATGTTACAAATCCACTATGTGATCATTCTTATCTTGGAAAAAAAATAAGCGGTCATATCCAGAATAATTTTCTGAATGGAGTCAGGAATCAACAGCTCAAAAGATTTGATATCATGATCAACATGAGTCACAGCATCGTGTGGGCCCTGGTACCATCCGTATTATGTTAGCAATTGAGCGGAGGGGGCTCTCACTGGGGATGAAGACCATTCAATCTGTCCATTCTTAGATAAATATGGGTGTGGGGCTGTGGGGTATAGTAGCATGTGTGCTCCATTGTTTTGGTTTATACATGTTTATTACAGAAAATAAGGTAAGGCCATTGATTTTCAGGTAGAAAACAATTTACCATTGTACCATTTTTTTTCAAATTTCTTCAATTTGACCTGAATACCATACAAGGGTTAAGAAGGTGATACTGAAAACAATGAAATATTACAATAATATTGACCGAATACATCAATGTCAATATT
Organism: Percina caprodes; assembly: GCA_013375575.1. Taxonomy (NCBI): domain Eukaryota; kingdom Metazoa; phylum Chordata; class Actinopteri; order Perciformes; family Percidae; genus Percina; species Percina caprodes. The sequence goes on along the minus strand of JABXJD010000035.1, from coordinate 3,695,237 downwards.
GCGGCAATATTGTAGGGTTGACTATTGGTGCTTTCACAACATTTTGACACAATGAGAGGTTTCATAAATAATCACCAATAATGTGGATATAATGATTAAGTTGGTAAGGCAAATAATAGAACAGCTAGTAAGTCATTCAGAAAATGACATCACTTTACTGTAATGCAGTCTTTAAAACCAGGAAACGACAACACTTGTGTGTCATATTATGATCCAAACTTTAAGACGACATCTAGCCTCAAATATTGATGTTGATATATTGCCCTGCCCTACTCTAAGGCCTTTTCGGCATGTTTTCAGAGTGCATTCTGAGTGCGAGTTGAGTGCAGAGATGAACTCTGAGCGAGATCATATCTGGCCCAGTTTGAGCTGTTTTTGGCATCCGTTGAGCGCACCCTCCCCACCCCTCCCAATCCCATCCCCTCCCCTCCCCTCCCCTCCAACCTGCGTGGTGTTCCTGGAGAAGAGCGGTCGCGACCCATGTGGCTGCTTGTGTTGATTTCCTCAGTTCTGGGGTATGCTCTCCTCCTGCCAGGATAAACACACAGGCTCGGGCGATGATGCTTGTTGGAGACGCTTTCCTAAAAGCCAGCTGGACAAGGCGAGGACCTACAGTAGATTTGCCTGGGGAAAAAACAAAAACTGTGTTGATGTTGGTGTTTCTCATACATGTCACACAGATGTCTTCAGGTCCGTCTTCTTGTCTTGAAGAAATGCTCCTCTCAGACAGTTTATTTGAGTTACAGTGAAAGATGTGACATGTCAACATACTTATTCAATTACAATGAAACAATGTGGCATTAGTCATTAAACTAGTACTGTAACCCGTCATGATGTGGGTAAATCTGGTTTCAGGGCTTTATGTGTCAGTGAATACTGCTGACTGTTACAAGACTTAATGACCCCTTTCCCTCTCCTCCTCTAGTGGTGAAGCCTTTGATTGTGGAAGATACATATCTCCTCTGCCCTGCACCAGTTCTCCAAGATGAGGGGATGTAAGTTGAAGTTGAAATATTATAACACAAATGTGAGGTTTCAAATGACACCGTGCACTCTTGTTTTTCTAAGGCACCGCACACAGCCGAGACATTTTTTCTTTTTTCTTGTCCAGGGCAGCAAACCTTTATGTCAGTATGAACGAAGGTCTCAGTTTCATCTCCAGTTCGGTCACCATTACCACTGTAGGCTGTGTGAGTACTATTTAATGTACCAGCAATAGCTTAGAAACTAATTGCTTTTGGGTAACGGTGCATTCCCAATGTAAACAAAAGTCTAATAATGTCTAAATGATGAATTCAGTATTTCAGCAACCGCTGAATCACAGTATTTAAGTAGCCTACTGATTCCAAACCAAAAGAGCCTCTTTCCCATGTATTAGTGTCAAAAATCTTAGAAATTGGTCCAGTAATGAGCAAGTAACGCTGTAACTAGCAGTTGTAAAACAGGACTGTGATGTAACCATAGGGCAAATCATCCATCGTCAGATTCCATCTACTAAAAGTTCAGTTCTTGCCACCGACAGGCACAGATTATAAGTGTCTGACAATATTATTATGAAAAGGATCCCTTCAGAGATACTTTTCTTTAAGATTATTTTTTGGGACAGGACAGGGGAGAGAGAGAGGGGGAAGACATGCAGTAAATTGTCACAGGTCAGATTCAAACCCTAGACCTTCTGCATTGAGGAAGTACTGTGCGAACCAACTGAGCTAACCTGGCCACAGAGAGAGAGACCTTTTTGTTAAAGAGTAAGATCCTTTTTGTTTAACATGAAACGGCTCCAAAATCTCCATCACCAAACTCACCAGACTCCAATATAAATCATCAGTACTTTTAGCGTGTATAGAGACAGCATATTTCCACATGTAAATGGATGAATTGAGGCTTTATTTCAACCAGACCAGAGTGGTGATTGTTGGAACAGTGGAAAGACGAACCAAGATGACTTTTGGTAGTTTGATTTGGTTTCGGTCGACTTTGAATTATAGTCTGTTTTACGATGATATAATTACTGTTTATTTAAATGGAGTCTTGTGGGTTTGGTGAAAGAGATTTTTTTGGGTTGTTTCATGTTAAACAAAAAGGATCTTACTCTTTAACAAAAGATCTTTCTCTGTAGGGATCCTTTCTATAATGTTAGAATAATAATCAGTCAGTCAGTGGCAAAAAAACCCCAACACTTTAATGGACGGAAATTCAAGGGTGCAATTGCACAGTATAACGTTGCATTGTAGCTTGTTTCCCGCTGCTGTCTTGCTAAATACTGAACCAATTTAAAAAAATGTTGTTCTTATCAATCACTTAGACCAAAAACATAGGGATATAGCATCCAGGTTGAAAAAAACCCTGCATGAAGTTACCCTTTAAGCTTAGAGAAATGGTTTAGGTCTTTTGTGTGCTCTACATGTTCAGAGAGTCTGTGTCGACGTGTCTGTCTCTGTCACAGTCTGATGGGACCATACTGGCCATAGCTCTGCTCATCCTGATGCTGCTGCTGGTCTTGGCGCTCCTCTGGTGGTTCTGGCCTCTCTGCTGCACTGTGGTGAGATCTCTTAAACACTAGGGCAATAATAACATGCCCACATGCCGCTTTACAGATTCTTCAGCTTCTGGTCTGCTCTTCTTACATTTTAGATGGCTTCAAACACTTTTGGAATGCAGTGATATTGCTGGCAGACAATAAGACGGAAAGAAATGTCTTTTCCAGGTCTGTTTTGTCCGGCTACCGCCCCCCTAAGGCATCTTATTAACCTTAACGGCATTCCCATGGGGAGAAGATTAGGGTCTATGAGCAGGGGCGGAGCCAGAAGCTCAGCCCAAACCTACGGGGGCCTGGGGTACATGCTTTTTTCCCCCATTTAGAGCAAGTATATGCAATATTTTTCAAGGAGATGAAAAGAGGAGATAAAAGAATTCCTAAAAAAGTGTACATGCATTTGGGAAAAACATGATAGTTGCCATGATAAAGAATCATCCTGTAGAGCCGACATCCTGCTTCGTATCCAACTGTTCGTCAACTGTCTTCATCGTTCTGAAACCACACAACGCATTCTCATGAACGGGTTTGTATGATATTGTACAAAAACGTATGCAAACCAATTCGTATGCTATCCTACACAACATTAGGCGCTCGCCAGCGGGTCACGTGACGACCGATCACATGACAGTTAGCGGCCTTCAATTTAGCCGAGAAAAGGTGATCGGCATGCGGTGATGACAGTTCACTTTAAGCACCAAAAGGACTAGTTAAGATTAATTAAAAAATATATAAAAATACAAAAACATACAATGTTGTCATCATACCCCCCTTCGTCATCACCACCCACCCATGAAAATCAAGAAAAGATGCCGGTAATTACAATATTCAACAAAATAGACAAATAAACATAATTATGTATAAATGACACCATAAGCCCATCACACACACATCTCTGCCCTGCACATCATAGGAGCCCTCCAGAAAGTTCAGGTACATTCCCCATTTTCTAGCATAGATATCCAATCTGGCAAAGCGGTTATATGACATTTTTGCTCCAGCTATTTAGCTGGCTATTGACGGCACCCCCCTGCAAGATCGTGCCTTGGTTTGGAACACCGGCCCCCTTTAGTAGAACACAACAGGCTTTTACTGGTTGAAAGTCTTTTGTTTCCAGGGACGCAAACTCCTCTAACCCTAACCACCCTCAATCCCTCCCTCCCCCGCTCCACCCCTGTCTATGAGCCAATGAAGGCGTACAGCCCTTTAGGATCTCTGGGCCTGTATTCACGCCGCTGCCAGAAGAGGTCAAGGCCACAGAGGAACGCGTGTTTAAGTAATTATGCTGTTTCCAGAGGTCACGGCGGGTAACCTCTGAGTCTCACCTCTCAATAACGGGGCAGACTCATTTGAATTCCCAGCTGTGTGGAAACAACGCTCAGATAGGCTGTTTCGGGTTGATATCTTTATTATGAGATTTTTAGAAGCACGATAACTCACCAAGAATAAAAAAAAGTATTTTTATGACATTCATCTTCTCTGGATGCAGTAAAAAAGAGGAAAAAACAAACTGTGCCAGTGCTTAGACAGTGGCCCACCTGCCAACATTACACTATTTCAGCAAGCTCTCATGTAAACTGCAGCTCGCTGTCAAAATCTGTATTTCTTCTTCCAAATGAAGAGCACAGGGTCTCTCTTTCAGAATCTCATCCAATGTTTCCAGTGCTGGAAACAGGAGAGTCGAGAGCTGCCAGAGAGAGATGTCAGCTTTTACAACATGGCTGTCCCTCCCTGTTTTCTTCTTCTTCTCTTTCTGTTCTTGTCCATTAAGTTGCAAATTCAAGTCTGTGCAGCAAAGTCTGTTTAGGAAAAAGTGATGCAAGGTTACCATGGGGAATCCTTTCGTGTCCCAGGTTTTGGAAAAGCATGGAGGAAAATCACAAATAGGAATCAGAATGCCTTAATTTGCCAAGTGCATTTCACGCAGAAGGAACTGCTTTTCTTAAACTAGAATAGAAATACACTGACAGCTCATGTGGTGACGGGGAAAGAAACAAAGGGTAGGGAGAGTGCAAGACGTAGACTAAACTGTACCGGCTTACAAAACTGCAATCGTTCCTGTGTGGCGGCTGCACAACATACTCAAAAAGGTAAATTCCATTGATGACATTGCTTCATACAGAACATAGCCTATAGTGTTTGTGAGTTATTCTTCCCTTCTCTTAATCAACAACCTCAGGCCAAAACAATCAGGATAAAAGATAGACAGATACAATTCCTCAGCCATGTGTTGTTGTGTAACCATCTTGTTGACACACTGCTGTGACGTGCAGATCGTATGAACATTTTGATACATGGGTTGACTTTCGTTGTCTAACAACACCCCCAACATCTCCTCTCATGCAATCTTTTTGTTTTGTCTTCCTCTCCACAGATCATCCACGCACCCCCGCCACCACCCGCGGACGAGAGTTCGGTAGGAGCCGGTCTTTTCTCAACCGGTTTCATGTGACTCCAGAGAAAAGCTCATTATTTCAGATTCAGACTTTAGGTTGTACATTCTAAAGCTCAATGGCCATGCGGCGTCATTCACTCGCATCTTTGCAAATAAAACCCCCTCTGATTTCACTCATTTGGTAATTCATCCAATGTGAGTTAACGCCCTCTTAGAATAACAATGAAATCCCAATCCAACGCCTGACTTTTACTAGTTTTTTTTTCTTCTTCCTCTCTTTTTCTGTGTGTTCCAAAATCACTTCATCTAAAACTCTTTGGACTTCAATGGAATATCTGTGACTAATTTGATCAACAAATTCACGTTATTACGATACATTTTGGGCTAGGCCAAACTCACAGAGCAATGACAGCAAGCTAACGTTGGACTGTGGGGTCACATCAGACTGCTTTTATTTGCACCAATTAAATAAATAATTAGGTCAATCTAAAAAAAAAAAAAAAAAAAAAAAAGAAAAGCTGAATCCAAGGCTTCACAGACATCCTTCAGCCTTCATTACGGCTTCCTCTGTCTGACATTCTGGTAGATTATGAGTCAGACTGGGTGTATTAAAGAGCTCCAACATAACACGTTTGGCCAGTGGGCTTTGTAATTTCCTCTGATCTGAGCACCAGCTCACAGGGGACTCAAACAAGGGCTGGGTTTGGAGTGGGGAGGGCAGACAGAGAGGTATTTACTGGCAATAGCTCCTACGTGTTCATTCAGTATGTCTACGTTCATGTAAAAAGAGTTAGAGGTTAATTTACCCTTTTATTGTCCCTTAATTGTAGCTATCGCTAGCCTGTTAAATGGCCTATTTGATAAATATATCACAATAAATTCCACTTCCTGTCACTTTCCTATAGGATGATGAAGACTTTGAAGCCCCTAAGAAGAAGTGGCCGACTGTAGACGCCTCCTACTACGGAGGAAGAGGAGTTGGGGGGATCAAAAGGATGGAGGTGAGAGCAAGTCAAACCTCACACTTCCAGAAAGTTCAAATACCCTGCACTCTAAGAAACACCTTTGTATTAACAGTTGTACTGTATGTGTGTACATTTTGAACAGAAATTTTCCATAGAAGTGATTCAAAGCTGCATTTTTGTTGTTTTTTTACATTTGAAATTGTATGACGTGTGCTGCAACAACTTTTGTGGGTCACGGAGGGTTTTGGGAGATTATAGAAGTCCACGTTGCCACTTTTTCTGACATTTGGGGTAGTTTTCAACATTTTCGGCAGTTTATAACCGAGCAGCTTTGTCTGAGAGAATTTTAAATAATAGAAAATGTTCTGTATTCTTACTGAAGCTACACACATCATTTCTCTTTGTAATCACAGGGCAAAGTGCGGGTAATGAGCTGCCAGAACTTTATTTTATTTTACAGAGTGTAGACCAGGGTCTTCAATGACCCCCTACTACTGTACATATATTGTATTAAATTTTCCCTCTGACATGAGATGATTCATCTCAAGGGGTTTATCCTTCTAACATATACTCTTTAAAAAGTTGCAAGTTAAACTGTTCTGGATGGATGAAAATAAATGAATATTAATACATCATGTTTTAATGTTACATGTGGAAGGCACAGTGAATCCCTAAGCATAACTGTAGGCTACCATAGTGGCTGCCTTACCTATCTTCAATGTGTAAATTAAACATACAAAATTCACAAATAGGCCAATTTATTTCTGCTATTAATATGTTGGATTGAAATTATTGTATATTTTGAAAAAAGAAACTTTCCCTGCACTCTGAGGATTCCTTAGGGGTCACAAACCCCCTGTTGGGGTCACGGACCCCTCTGTAAGTGTCTTGTCTGGTCCTGATGTGTTGAGGACCACAATGGAAATAAGTCCTGTACTTTATTGTGTTTTTATCCTTGATTGTATTTGATGTCTTTTCATGTGTACGGCATTCTTGATACAATTAAATAAATCAAATCAAAATCAAGAATATCTCTGCACTAGAGGTTTCAGTCTAACTTTACACTCTGCTGCAATGAAGCATCTCTTGTATGAATTACAAGTCGGAAACATTCGTAAACACTAACATTTTTTTCCAAGTTTGCCAATAAATGTAAACATTAAAGCAACACTAGAGAACATTTTGTACCTTAAAATAATGTTTTCCAAAACCATTTCAGTGGTTCATCAACTTGTAACAGGGTGAACGGCACTTCTGCGTTCGCTTTGCGGCTCTTACCGGCTATAACCGCACTATGCAAGTTTGCCAGATCGGGTAGCGGATCTGTAGTTTCAATGAGACGTGATGGGACAATTCCACTTCCAACCTGTAGGGGGCCAAGCGGGAAAAGCACTCTAGTGTTGCTTTAAAAAGGTACATCTGTCGGTACCTGATCTGTGACAATCCGCCATGTGCAAGATGTTGGCGCATGCAGACTGTGCCGTGTCGTAAATCCTCGAAACAGGATTATCATCTGCACATGCGCAGGACGGATCGTGCAGGCAGCGCAGATCGGGTACTGACAACATCTCTGACTCTCCATACTCTCCGTTATCAGGTCCGCTGGGGTGAGAAAGGCTCCACCGAAGAAGGAGCAAAGCTGGAAAAGGCCAAAAACGCCAAAGTGAAGATGCCTGAACAGGAGTATGTGGAGGCCCCCATGCGGGTTCTCAACAACGGCATGCACAAACCCCTGGGGCCACGCAAGTGGTACTCACCCATCAAGGTACATGACCAACACCGACTACACTTACATGCACATACCGGTCGAAGAAAACTTAAAAAAAAAAATAACAAAAAGAATCCTTTTTATGCCCAGCTGCATGTAAACTGAAATATTAGTGGAAAGTAGTAGCCATGTAAACAGCTTAGTTTGAAATAATGTAGTCTTTTTTGTAATAAGGGCAAAAACCGGGATGTAGTTTGTGACAGTTGATGGCCTCTTGCCTGTTTTACAGCTTACGGTCAGCTCTGTGCGTTGCTATGGTTGTCAGGCAACAGTTTGTAGAGATGCATGGCCAAAAGAGAAGAAGGAGAAACACAGCTACTTATAACCCTCATGTTGTCCTCAGGTCAGACTGACCTGTTGTCCTATATCAATGTTCTTTTTAATTACCCAATATAACATGATTGATTCCACACAACGCTCTTTGGCAAGTACAAATCTCTACTTTCATTCATTTTGGGGTGTCGTATTTAATTTTATAGCATTTGAAAAACAAAGTGAAGTGCTTTTGAAATAGTATTGAGGAAAAGTTGACATATTCCAGTCTGTGATTATCCATCAACATCCATTCCTTTAATTTTAGTCTCAATAATTCTGCTGCTTTTCTTACTCAAACATTATAATTTCCTATAAATTACGCTTATTGACCATAAATTCCAAAAACAACTGTGAAACTGAAGTCAATAGTGATGAAAACGTCAAAAAAGTGACAAACATTGAAAAAAAAGTATCAAAAGTGATGAAAAAAGGGGCAAAAATTTAAGAAAAAGTTAAGAACATCATAAAAACATAAAAAGCATCAACGAAAGGGTTGATTTTTTTTGACAGGAAGACAACACAAGGGTTAAACATTATGGAAGACTTTGATGTCAACAGGTTTTTGGATATTCCCAAACATCGCAACGGTGTAAAAACCTCGACAGATTCCCAATATGCTGTGTACATATCCAAAAAATGCTTCTACAATCCAGAATAATTCCAGCATATCCCACATGTCTTAATTGGAAAATCCTAAATTCAGAAAAAGGCTTCATTCTGAATATCCAAAACAGAATATGCTGTTTACATGACCCATATTAAACTCGGAACATTGTCAATATTATGTGCACGTAAACAATGTGCTCGGCCGGTCTGCAACTAATAATGGCACAAACATGAATGATGAGTTTCAAGTGCTCAACATGAGAAAATAAGCATTCGTGCTTGTTTAATCATAGCTCTCCTGGGACAAAAGACTTTTTTCAGCTGTAAGCATGTGTACTGCATCAAGTACAACACCAGCTGTTACAAATTACTTCATGTTAATCTGGCTGAGTATACGCAACTTCTAGCATTATTAAAATGCCCCAGTGAGAGCATGAGATGTGTTAAAGTAATAATGCTTAGGTGACTACTGGCACACGGTCCCAGCAGCGTGGGGTTGAAGGAGTCGCTCTGAAGCCTTCAGCGTGGGGTGGGGTGGGGGGTGGGGGTGAAGAGGATTGCTAATAGAAACCAGACTTGTGTTGGACTGACCTCCAGAGAGTAGGGCTGCACAGCCAGCAGTTTTGTGAGGAAAAACAGCTGAATTTTCTGCTCTTATCCTCAAAGTATTTGCTCTGTATAAAATCTATGAAGAGTCAGTTCACAAGGAACTGAAACCGTTTCAGTTTGTCGCTGGGAAGTGGCCGTGGATCGGATAACGCTGGTCACTTTGCTGCAGCTTGTGGGGAAGTGTGTTTTAGAGTGGCCAAGAGAGACAAATGGACTGACGCCAGAAACCTGATCTTAAGAATAAAAAGGTACGATTGTTGTGATGATTTCAAAGTTTGCTTTCTTTTTTTTTTCTCCATAGAGCAAACTGGATGCTTTGTGGGTACTTTTAAGAAAAGGCTACGACCGCGTGTCTGTAATGAGACCTCATCCGGGTGACAAGGTAAGAATAACTCCAAAAAGCTACACAGGTTGGCATAAAAACGTTCAATCAGCCTGTATTTTACTAACGGATGTAAGGAATTGGCAGTGCATTAGCATTTGGCAAATGATGAGAATCTTTTGTTGAGAAACTGGCCCAGCTGTGAGCAGCAGAGAGGCTCATGGGAAACCTTGCGGTGAGTTGGGTATTAGGCTGCAGCGGCTGACTACAGTGCTCTGCAAATGTAATTCCTCAAAGGCCAGCTGTAGTTAGGGGGTTAACAGTGCGATGACCTCCACTGTTGGCAGCTGACGTGTAGTCTGAGACTGTGGGATCTAGGGAAGTGTTGAAAAAATGAGTCTGAGGAAAGTCTGTATATAATAATCCCTCACCCGCAAGAGTTTATGTAATGCTTCATCTTCGCAGAGGAAGAAATGTTGACCTAAGAGCTGCCATTACCCTCAAAGAATGAAAAAGATCTTCAGATTACTTCACTGTCTTGCCGATTGTACTTTATTTTTTTAAGAAGGGACTGGGATTGCCATAATAGAAATACCTACCACAGCAATCAGTCCCAAAATGTCCCAGGCAGAGAGTAAATGCTGTAAACATATTGTACGTATATCTTTACAATCATTCCCCTGAAAGAACCAAGCAAGCCTGCCCTAACGTCGGTCCATATTTTCTTTAAAACTTGCCATTTTCAGCGTGTAGCTCGCTATTTCAAACTTTGTTTCCTGAAGCGAACGGCGACACACACAGAGAGAAGGTGACCTGCAGAGCGTCAATGTACTTCCGCTGATCCAGACCAAGATGAAATTATAAAAATAGCTTTTTTTAAATGACATTTTTGAATATTTTTTCTTCATATGATGTGGCTTTTTTTGACCTCTGAGATGCCTTAAAAATATAGGAAATTAAGTGGGTTTTTTTGGGGTCTTTTTTCCTTTATTAGTGACAGTGGATAGACAGGAAAGGGGGGAGAGAGATGGGGGATGACACACAGCAAAGGGCCGCAGGTCGGACTCAGAGCCAGGATTCAGGACTCAGCCTACATGGGGTGAACGCTCTAACTGGGTGAGCTAGAGGCCGCCTCGGGAATGAAGTGTGTGACACTGAAACTTTTCTGGGGGGGGGAGCCCCCGGTTATAACGTGCTGCACCTAATGTTGAAACAAAACCTACGTCCATGTATGTATGTATGTATGTATGTATGTATTTACAGTGTGTATGTACTGTATTTATGTATATTATCTGGTTTTGTCTCATTGCGCCCCGCTGGTAAATGAGAGGCACAGAGCAGCAGCGCTGTCATCCCTTATCAGTCTCCCTGATCCCCTCAGTGCAGCTGCTCCTGGGGTGTAGCTTGTTTCTGGAATATAATATTCTCTCTTGCATGACCTCACTTTGGTTTGGACAGCAGGAGAGTGGTGGCAGGTTATTTTGTCAGCCTGAGTAGAGAATTCGAATAATTGCCCTTAACTAAACCTGTGATTGAGAAATACAGGACAGCATTTATTTTATAGAGGTTTGTTGACTTTAAAGCGCGGTCATATAGGTGTGTGTGGACTATAGGAAAGGCTTCTTAAAGTGAGTCACATGTTACCATCTGCTGTAGTCATCAGTCCATGTGGACTGTAACAGAAAGCAGCAAGGGACATTTTTATATCTTAGACTTATTCAGCTGTCAAAGAGGAAAAGTTGAGCGTTTTGTCAGATAAAAAGATTCAGAAAAGCAAAGTTCTTAAAGTCATGATGCTGTTTTGAAAGCTACAGACTAGGAAGACGATTATGTTTGATCAAAGAGCCATAATGAGAAGCAAATAATTACATTCATTATATGCAGCTGTCAACGTGAATGACAAATTAGTAAATCCTACAGAATATATCAGAAAAAGTCTGTAAAGTGGGAGGTCCCGGAGCGCAAGGGGGGGGGGGGAGCCAGCTCAAAATGAGGGTTGGAGGTAACGGGACAAAAATAAAAATTACACTGCCTACGTAGATTCTCTGACTAAAAAAAAAACCTAAAAAATGCTGTGTGTACATTAATTTCAGAACATTCACTGCACAGGTGCGAAATGTAAAAAAAATAAATAATGAATGAAAAAAATACACTGCAACAGTCGTTTTCACAACCAAGAATTATCCATCGGACCATTAATTTAAGCAAAAAACCCACAGGATGAGACAAACACTGCTGCGTCCACCGTGGTCTCCACAAAATACATCGAAAATGCAAACATAAGATTTTTGTGGAACTTCAATGGTTCATAAAGACTAACAAGACAGATAACAGCATTGAACATTACAGTGGATTATTTACATATATCTTTATTTTTTTATTTTTTATTTTTAAATCATTTTTGATCGTGACACAGGAGGAGCTGGATCCAATAAAAAAAGGTTCTGGATCCACCGTCGTTATCAACCAGAACATGTAGCCCTGTGCTAACATATGGAGCCACGATTCAAAAATATAACTGATTACACAAAAAAACTAATTGGAGTGTAAAAAGAAATGTGGCTCCATATTGATAAAGTACTCTGGTTTGGTTGAAACCAACTCTTAATTCCCCCTTCTCCATGTGGAAATATCCCGGCTCTATACACACTAAAAGTTTATTTAAATGGACTTTGGTGAGTTTGGCGATGGCCATTTCTGGGCTGTTTCTTGTTAAAAAAAATTAAAATAAAGGTTGTTCAAATTAGTCACTTAGACACCAATAAATGGCAAAACGGGGTCCAGGTTGGAAATCCCCCCCACCCCCAAAATGACCCTTTAAGTGAAACAGAAAACACATCTTACATCATTTATATACGGTAGGTTGTTCATCATTACAGTATGTTCCTCTGGGTGCCCGGATAGCACAGTTGGTAGAGCGGGTGCCCATATATAAAGGTTTGCTCCTCAACACAGCGGGCCAGGGTTAGACTCCGACCCGCGGCCCTTTGCTGCATTTCATTCCCTCCCTCTCTCCCCCCTTTCACGTCTTCAGCTATCCTGTCAATAAAGGCCTAAAATGGCCAGAAACAATATGTTCCTCTAAAGTCTGGTCTGTTTTAAAATTTCAGGGCAGATGTATGAACTTCACCCGCATGAAGTCTCCGTCTACTCCCTACCCAGACTACAACCACCACCCATCTCCCATCTACAACCCCCCCAGCAGGAGTCCACCTCCGCCGCAGGGCACGCTCCCACCGAGCCCCCAAAGCCCTCCATCATCTCCGGCGTTCTCCTCCTCCGCTCTTCCACTGCTGCCTCCAACACCTCCTCCCACGTCTGCCACTCCCTCCCCTCCCATCACGCCTCCCCCTTATACACCACCTCCCAGCCGGGCTCTTCCTCTGACCACGCTGCACATACCCAATCCTCCAGCGCTACCGCCCAGCCCTCCGCCCTCCGCCTCCCCGACCGGCTCCCTGCCTCCTCTTCCACAGGGACCTCCCCCGGGGAGAGCCCCTCCGCCTGCTCGCCCGCCGCCTCGCCCTGGCCTGTAGAGCTCTGTGAGCTTTTTAAAAGCGCACCAACAATCGGCACATGACCATCTTTGATTGTAGCTACGAGTGCCTGCGAGCGCCTCGTGCCACGTTCAGTGGCAGACTTGTGAAGCGGAGCAGTGAGGACTTTGTTTTCAGCTATTTGTCTACAGTGACTTTTGTACACATTTAGCAGCGACACTGCAATCACTGATGCTTGAATCACACAGACCATTCCCTACAAATGAGGTCATGCTGGCCGGCTTAAAAACAACAACAAAAAACAAACATTCAGCCTCCAGCGTCTTCAGAGCTGCTTCAGGCCCCGTTGTCCCCTCCATGCGGACGCGCGATTGGACGAATCATGATCAAATCACACAAAAATGTGCCTGTGTAACATTCCTATCTTTTTTCTGATGAGAGACACGCATACACTTGCACATTTTCCACAAGTAAGATTGATTTAGAAGAATCAAAAAAAAAAAAAAAAATCTGAAAAATAATCAGTTTTTGTACTCTTGAATGTTGAGCAATTGCATGCAATAGTGTTTGAGTTGTTCTTATTATAACGTTTCTACCTTGTTTTATACGACATAAATGCATTTTTTTATTTGTATTATTATTGCCGATGATCAAATGATGTCATTCATTGCTGATAAACACATGTACAGTAACCGTATTGAAACAGCAATGCAACGTATCTGAACTTGTTCTCGTCGTCCATGCCGTACCTAACCAGCCTAACGGGAGTCACAGCTGGCCTATTCTTTGTGCACATTAAAGTAAGAAATGAATTGGGACACTATCCATCTCCATCTGCTTACCCGGTATTGGGTCGGGGGCAGCAGCTCCAGCAGGGGACCCCAAACCCCTTTCCCGAGCCACATCAACCAGCTCGGACTGGGGATCCCGAGGCGTTCCCAGGCCCGGTTGGAGATATAATCTCTCCACCTAGTCCTGGGTCTTCCCTGAGGCCTCCTCCCAGCTGGACGTGCCTGGAACACCTCCTTAGGGGCCCCCCCAGGAGACATCCTCCCCAGATGCCCGAACCACCTCAACTGGCTCCTTTCGACGCAAAGGAGCAGCGGCTCTACTCCGAGCTCCTCTCCTATGACTGAGCTTCTCACCCGATCTCTAAGGGACACGCCAGGCCCCCCTCCTGAGGAAACCCATTTTGACCGCTTGAATTGGGACACTAAATAACTGCATACGCTCTTGTCTATCAATATATGGACAAAAATATGTCAGAGTCAGGGAAACGCTTTGCACACTGTCTTGCTCAATCACCCATGGCCACTAACGAAAAGGGTTTAATGTAAATAATCATTCTGATGTCACCATGTGTGGTTAGCGATCTGTGGGTGTGCGTCTTTGTGTGTGTCCAAAAGAAAAGACACTAGTCTACTATATTTGTGACAGCGGCTTTGATCATTTGTTTTCACCAATACAATGCAGTATGTAGACAATATGGTTAGATTCAAAATGAAAGTAAACAATTGAAGTGTATTAATATTTGCCTCTGGTTTTTCTGTATTTTTCTTCAAATACAATTATGGCGTTTTTTTCCACTGCATGGTGCCTCCTCGACTCAACTCTACTTTCTTTGGTTTTCCATTATGAAAAAAAGTTCCTGGTACCTGCTAACAGGAACTTTTTGTACCTCAGTCGAGGTTCCAAGCGAGCTGAGGCGATACAAAAAGGTGAAGATAAAACCTGCAGACTGCTGATTGGTCGGAGCGAATCGTCACTAATCACTACGTCATCATTGCTAGCGACAGATTTGCTGCCTCCAGGTTCATTAGAAACTAATTAGCCTTCTGGCTGTAGCAACACGCCGAGAATCAAAAAACACTTGACGTTCTGTGTGCGTGTCGCGTTAGGTCACTGCAGTTTGCTGCTATGACAACCAGCCACGGCTCGCTACTAATCTGCAATGGAAAAAGGAGGACAGGGCAGCGTGGTCGAGTCGAGCAGGTACCATTAATGGGAAAAAAACGCCACTGATCTGTAAACCAAAGCTATTTACGTCCTGACAATGTGAGAAAAAAAACTGCCACTTTGCTCTCTAAACTTTCATCACACGCCTGTAAAGACGAAAGTAAAGGAGTTACTACATACTGTTTTCTACAGTATGTTACTATGCAACATTCTGTAACAGTCACATTTATTTTTTCATTTTCTTTTATTTAACCGTAAGTTAGACTGAGATCAGCAGGTTTACACAGTGGACAGTGGCTGTATGCAAAAAAGCACAGAGCACCTCCCTCCCTTCTTGTGATGGGGGAAAAAAAGAATATGCAGAGCATGGCTAACTTATCCCAGATGTTCATGTGTTGCATTATGTCACAAGCACGAATGGAGTGAGCTATCTTGGAAAATATTAGACGCCATCTAATCCTCATGAAATGGGGACAGACTGCAGGAAAGGTGTCCTGGTGCTAATCGCCTGCGCCCTAATTTGGGGACAGTCGACATGACTGAGTGGAATAATGAGCTGCAGCTTCTCAATGTCTCAAAGAAAGTGACTTTGATTAAGATTAGAGCTTGGCAATATGCAGGGACATAGTCGGGCGGTTTTCAGTGCATTTTCCATGTCAGAGAAAACTCAATGCAAGTTGTCTTGAGTCTATTTCCAGCTGTTGTTTCCACCCTGTCTGAATAAATTCAGCATTGCAGGTGTCTAACATATACTGTATACACATCACATCACAGGTTAATATTACACAGACTTCTCCTGTATGATAAAAACCCAACAAAAGGCACTATTGTTACGCTGGGTGCGGTCTCCTTTTATATTTTTCTTTAGGACGAATGTGGGTGGAGTTCTTAACCAGTATAACCATTAAAACTCTGAGACCTAAATTAAAATAGGATGTTTCTCCAGACTTTATATACAGTAAATGAGGCTAGCTTTGTATTAAAAGGGTAACTACGGTTTTATTTTCAACCTGGACAACCTATTTTCTTATGTTTCTGTGTCTAAGTGACTGATGGGAACTACAATCTTTGACATTGGTCCAGTGTGGCGAAACAAGCTGCAATGTAAGTTAGTAGGGCAATTATCCAGCTTGTATTTACTTTCACAAATGTGCTTGTTTTTCCATTGACAGGCTCAGATTAATATTCTAAGTGTCTGACAACATTATGGAAAGGATTTCTAAGGAGGTCGACCTTTAAAACCTCTTTGAGACCTTTCTGTTTAACCAGAAACAACTCTGAGGTCGCTAGCGCTAAACCCACCAGACTCCATTTAAAAAAGTAATACTTTTAGTGTGTATAGAGCCAACATATTTTCACATGTAAATTGGTGACTATGGGTTTATTTCAACCAAAACTAGAGTTGTGATGGTTGGAAACGTGAAAAGATGACCCAAAACAGCTTTTCATAGTTTTATTTTGTTTCTGTCAACTTTGAATGAAGTGTATTTTACGATGCTAAAATTACTGTTTATTTACATGGAGTCTGGTGGGTTTAGCAACGCGATTTCTCGGATGTTTTTATGTTTAGAAAAAAGCATCTTCCTCTATAACAGAAAGGTCAACCTCCTTAGAAATCATTTCCATAATGTTGTCAGACACTTAGAATATTAATCTGAGCCTGTCAGTGGCAAAACTAGCACTTTTGTGAAGGTAAAAACAAACTGGACATTTGCGCCTTTTAACTCACATTGTAGCTTGTTTTGCCGCTGTCGACTGCAGCGATCTAGCTTAATACTGGACCAATGTCAAAGATTGTTGTTCCCATCAGTCACTTAGACAAACAACATAGGAAAATAGGGTCCAGGTTTTAAAAAAAAGGTCCGATATTGTAAAAAGGGAGATTTCTGTGCCTTTTTATGATTCAAAACCAGGTTGATGTACAATATAAATACTGTGAAAGTAACAAAACGCTTAATCCGCGGAGAAATGCACACAGCCAGTTTTCTAGAAACTGTGCCTTTAAAAGAGATGTCACGACTACAATTTAATGTCAAGGCATGACCTGGAAAAACTTGATACTATTGTTATGTCTAGGGGGCTTCCAGAGCGTTGGCAGGCCGTGCATATGAAACTACAGAGATAAACACTCTGCTGGCAGGCTACAGGTGAAAGGAGTAGCCCTACTTGTCGGAAAACATTAAAGTGCCCATATTATGCTCATTTTCATAATTGTATTTAGAGGTTGTACCAGAATAGGTTTACATGGTTTAATTTTCAAATAAAGCCATATTTCTGTTGTACTGCACATTGCTGCAG
The DNA here is from genome assembly GCA_013375575.1 of Percina caprodes. Classification (NCBI taxonomy): domain Eukaryota; kingdom Metazoa; phylum Chordata; class Actinopteri; order Perciformes; family Percidae; genus Percina; species Percina caprodes. Next base: position 3,677,970 of record JABXJD010000035.1, on the reverse strand, counting down.
CTCCTCTTTTCCCCCTGTGTGTTGAGCTCTCTGTCTTAGCTACAGAGTGAGGCCTCTCACTTCGGTTCCACCTTTGTTGGGAGTCGCACATGCACAGTACCTAGGTAAGGACTACTAGCCAGTCAGAAGCAGAGTATGAGGCCGTGCTACGCTAGCAGCTAGGCGAGCATTATAACGTGTTACAAAGTGACGCATGTTCGTCACGGAAGTAAAGGCTGGACTACAACAGAGCTGTTTGGAGCAGTTTGTGAACAGTGTTTTCTGTTTGAGATGGTACGTGCCTTGGGGGACTTTTGGCTTTTTCACTTTGTAAACCTACAACGTGCACAAAGAAGATATAACACAATAAAGGAGAGCAAAAAAAGCATAATATTAGCACTTTAACAGAACTTGATGGGGGAAACTACTCCAGCTCTGTGATGCAGGACCCACACCCAACTCAGCCTGGCGTACCAACAGGAAAGACTGAGCCGTGACAACATGTAGGTAGAAAGTTCTGCTACAGTGCTGTTACAGTCAATCCCCGGCTGCAATGACACTGCAGAGACCCCGAGAAAGCAAATGCGGAAGACCCCATGAAAAGCTGACCATGTAGAGCAGGGGGGCTTAAAGAGACTGGTGCTGAAACCGGCATTTCAGACAGAGGTTAGAAAAACATAATTACTGATAAAACACATATATGTACGTAAGCGTATTAATAAAGCATTGCAATGTATCTAAACTTTTGCAATTTTTGATACAATTAAATTTTTATTTATAGTGTCAAACCATAACAGAAGTTAGAAGACTTATTTTTATTTATTTTTGAGAAATGAAAACTAAATTATACAATTATGAGAGTATACACATCACACTATAAATGTGTAAATTCAATTTACAACAATATTAAATAAAGTATAAATGCCCAATTTGGTGTCACAGAAGCTCATCAAACCCATTCTTATAGCAGTCTATACATGTGTTGCTTTAATATTATTGATCAAATAAAGACTGATCAAATAAAGTGATTTAAAAAAAAGAGGGACTAACAGTTTTTATGAAGAAAAATGTTCCTACTAAAAAAATGGGATTCCATTGCTAGGCAACAGCCTGGCCCCTTGTTAACTTCCTGTCAGATGATGTCATTTACATAAACTGTAGCAGGAGATCAATTTGGGGCCATTTAATATCGCATGTTTATGTTTCCAACTGTGATAAAAGCCCGGGGGTCATGTGACTTGACTGTTTAAGCCGCCATTTTGACTAGTAAGTAAGTAAGTAGCAAAAAAATGTCCACAACCTGCAGCTTAGAAAAACAGACTTGTTTTCAGCGTTGCTGAATGCATTCATCAGATCATTTGTAAAATAATGTATTAAGTCAATTCAATTCTATTTTATTTATAGTGTCAAATCATATGAGACGTTATCTCAGGACACTTTACATATAGAGGAGGTCTAGACCACACTCTATAATTTACAAAGACCCAACATTTCCCCACAAAAGTACGCATTTGGTGCATTTTGGTGCATTTTTTTTGAATGGGCAGAAACCTCAGACAGAACCTGATTCTCGGTGGACGGCCATCGGCCACGATCGGTTGGGGTCTGTTTGGGGATCTGTCTGTTTTTGGTTATTTGGTTTGGTGGTGTAACCCCCCCCTACCTTTCTAAACCACTAACCCTGGTCCCTGGTCCCTGCCCACAGAGCTGGCAGCTCTGTAGCTCGGAGGAGAGCCAATCAGACGTCAGCGGCTTCAGGCGAGGACGCCTCAAAGACCAACTGCTTTTGCAGCGCCCGGTCCCTGCCTTCTGGCAGCGAGGCCTCCAAAGACAAACTGCTATGGGGTGTCCTATATTATTGTGGCCTCCATGTTTTCACACACCTGATGCTCTAGGCTACGCCCAACAGTTGGTGGCAGTAATGCAACAAACTGTAATGCTAAACGCCGATGTAACAGAAAAGAAGAACACGCATCACAACCATGGCAGTCGGAAAAACCACATAGTCAGATATTCCCAGGTGGCATGAACGGATGTTGGCTCAGTGGGACACCCCATCGTTGGTTTTATTCGTTACACCTGTGCTTTTCCTGTGGTGCCTAGTCAAAAAAAAATAATTAAGGTCACAGAGGTGAAACACCTGATAATAGTTATCCAATCCCTGAGACTGCATAAAGCAGCCGGGATTAGACAGGCCAGGCTGTTGAAGGGCTTGACTGCAACGCAGCAGGTAGTTACCTGAAATGTTCTAGACGCTTCTCTCTCTGGATTTAAGACTACCCACAATGCTCCTTGCAGTTGCAGCATGGAGGCTGTGTCTGAGAGCAGCGGCGGTCTTCTACATGAACTCTTCAGCCACGCTTGAAGCCATTTTTGTGTTCAGTCAGTGCAATGATATCCTCCTGAGAATGGCGCTTGCTTTCACCAAAATTTTATCTCTTTACTTTTTAACTATGCTGAGGCTAAACGCGTTCCTCGGGCTAACGCTGGCAGGTGTGCTCTTCTCGCGAGAGGAACTGGAGCAGCAACAACGTCGACGCTCAATCTGCTCCACCTGGGCTTCATCAAGGACCGACGGAAACAGCTGCTCTCCTCCGAGTTGTGTTCAAGAAATGCCTGTGACGTGGTTAAAGTTAGTACTGCGTGCCGTCCCTGCACTCTGTCGATGTTCTCGGTCTGTTTATATGAGCATATTAGCCTTGTTGACTCGCTGCTGTGCCTTCACACCCAGCGGCTCTGCCGTTATGACTGTATGCGGATTCATCCGACCATTACTGGCCACCTTACACACTGCGACCGCTTACTCTACGCTGGTACTCTGGGATCTCTCGTCACTCATAAGCAGCCCCTGAATGTCTCCTGTAGGCTACCTGGACTCTGTATATAATGTACATAAAAAACAATTTGAAGTTCAGTATCATTTCTAATGTGGGTGTATATATGTGCATTTTTACTGCCTTTATGTTTTACTTTAATAAAATGTGACAATTGCTGAGCTCTAGAAAGACTTGCAACAAGACGATTTATAACTGTACTTTCTATATAATTTTCCAGCTTTCTTTGTAGCTGGGTATCATTTGTAAGGTCTAAAATATGACTATGGGGAGACAGTTGCATTTCTAGTAGTGATAAAACTGCAAGGTTTTATTTCTGATTGACTTTGGTGTAACGCCGCTTCCGCACTCTTCACTCTGGCCTAGCTTGATGGGTGCGCGTTAAAGGAGAATTCCAGTCAATTCCAACATGTAGCTAGCTTTAATTGGAAATTTGGAGGTCTGTCAGAGAGGAAAAATGAAACCAATCGGTGCTGCCTACACTGTTATCCTCCTGCTAGCGTTAGCACCCAACAGGCTCAAACAGGGCAAGTTTTAAACGTGTTTTTTAGTCTCTAAACATGTTCAAAATGTCATTAAAAGTGCTTAGCCATATGCAGTAATTCCTTCCGAGTGAACACAGTGAATCTGACTGCAGATGTGTCAAATGCTTGAAAGTTTGTTAATTCAGCTGCTTAGTGTTGATACTGCAAAAAGTGCTTAGGGGCCGTCTACAAACTACAACACTAACAAAAACATTTTCAAAATAAGCTCTTTATTTTATCTTTTTTTAAAGTGATGTAGGAGACAAGTTAGTACAAGAGCCTGGGTCTGTCCCAGGTTTCTGCCTAAAAGGAAGTTTTTCCTCGCCACTGTTGCTTGCTCTGGAGGGAACTACTAGAACTGTTGGGTCCTTGTAAATTCTGGAGTGTGGTCTAGACCTACTCTATCTGTAAAGTGTCTCGATAACTTATGAAGTTATACTATAAATTTGAATTGAGGTAAGTTTGGAGACTACCATTTTATCATTTAATAGCCTACATATCTTTTCTTGTGTTTTGTAGATGTTCCCTAAGCTAACTGCCATGCAACCACAGACTAATAAAAAAAAAAAAAAATACACACAATGCTCTCAACACCAGAGCTAAATTAACCCTTTTTTCCCCACATCTACTGCAGTCAGTTTCACTGTTCCCTCGGAAGGAATCACTGCACATGGGTCGGCACTTTTAATGACATTTTGAACATGTTTAGAGGCTAAAAACGTTTAAAACGTGCCCTGTTTAAGCCTGGTGGGTGCTAACGCTAGCAGGTGACTAACACTGTGGGCAGCACCGATTGTTTTGTCTCTGACAGCACTCCAAATACAAACTGAGCTTTATTTTGGAATCTACTGCAATTCTCCTTTACACCTCCGCTCTAAAGTTCATTTAGACCAGTTGACAGTTATATACTCAGATATAAGAATAGATACATGTAATTTAATGTTACAACTAGTCTTTCTTTGCCAGACCCTCCTATGTTACTAGGGATGTAACCGTATGAACATTTAATCTCATGGTTCTAGTAACCGAAGTTCACGGTTTTTGGTGTTATATTCAAGTGTTTATTGCCTTTAGCAGCAACATTTTTCCTGCACCTTCTGCAGACAGTACAACCAACCATCCTTCATATTCTTATAACCAAAATATGCCCATGCTTCAGACTTAGTCCTCTTGGAGGGCTGATAAATGTCCTGAGCGCTGGCATCTCCTTCCGCTGTATTTCCAACTTCAAGAAACGCACGTTAGAGGCTACACAGTGCGCCTGCACGGCCACTTCAGGAGACTCAGATGAAGCTGGGAAGGATTTTAAACATCCGAGTAATTGTTACATCCCTAGTTACAACTAACCGATATAATTAAGAACAATGTTTGGCATCTTATCTCAGGATGTATGACAAGCATGCACACCTTGAACAGTTTCTCCGAATGAGCTTGGACGCTTAACAGGGGAAGTTCTTTGCCATTTTATTGCATCGGTTCCACTAATAAATAGTGCCCCACTTCCTCATTAACCCAACAGATGTTACTAATGCAGCATCCTTCATCGCTTCCAGTTCAGAAATCAAAATACGCTTACAGCATGTACGTGGGTTACAAAAAGTACCTGTAACAATATTATCCAGTTTAATTTAAACCCGTTCACTGGCTCATGAGAAGCTCAATGGTAGGAGGAAAGAAGGAAAAAAAAAAGTCAACTTAAGGCTTGATTGCAAAAGCAAGATAAATATGTAAACTAAAATATGTGATGGACTTAAAAGTTTAACTCCCATTTCTTCTCTACATAACTGCATGTGTAGGTTACTCTTCCCTTGGTGTTTGAAACAGACATCTGGGATCAGACACGCACAGCTGGCATCTGACTTTCTATCTAAATAGACATCTGCAGTGTGACATGTTGCCATGAAACTATATATTCCGCCTTTAGGATTTGAAGCATCTTCATACCACAAAATCTAACAGCATCAGTACACATTTGGCTACAGTATACAGTAGGATAAACATAAAATACATAGTTTTGGTTTACAAATGTAACCACAAGCCGTCGTAGAGATTTTTGGTTTGACAGGACATTTCAAATGACAGTAACATTCACATTTCAAACCAGAGAGTAACTTCAATAAACCTACAATTCCTTTTAAAAAAGAAAATGAAATGTAACAAAAGGAAAGAATAGCTACAAATGGTCCCAATATTGCAATAGTCGTGGCGGCAAGGTGTGGGCTGGCAACTGGGTGCAACTTCTATTTTAGGTTAGTGACTTTATCTGATAAGAATAACTTCAGGTAATAGTTTAAATGTGAACGAGACCTGGCCTGACCAGCAGAAGGATCCAACATTAAATAATAGCTTTAAAGTAAGAGTATAATGTACAGAGACGGGTAAAATCAGAAACAGCGTATGGTAGCTCAAGTCTTGTTTGTGTTAACGGAGCCCATCAACCACAGAACTTGAAATACTAAACACTAGGATTTTACATAAGAACACAGCTTTTGTAACAGACGCAAGAAGATTTTTTACACAGCAGTGTATTTGCGAGCGTTTCTGTGATCTAACTTGTGATGTTGCTCCTGCAGTAAACTGTCCTCAGAAGAAAGTCCAAGAGAGAAACAGAGTCAAAACTGGCAAACTGCGCTGCAATTAACATAGAAGCGAAGACCTGTGGCTTGGAATGATTTAAGATTGTCAATTACTTTCAAATGAAGAGTAAAAGACGCTTCAAACAATTAGCTGCCAAAGAAAAAGAAATCATTGCACTTATAAAAAATAAAAAAAAGTCAGTAAGGTCTTTAAAACCCAACTTCTGTCAGTCAATACTTAAAACAGCAGCTCCAGGATGCTCCCAGTGAGACTAATCAGCACAGATAAGTTCTGAGAACGTGAATAACCCTAAACGGTCACGGTTAGTCGCTACAGCTTCACAAACCCAGAGCGTAATGAAGACGTGTCAGAGCCAGGCCAGACCTCGCTACCACAGACAAAACCGCTTCTCTAACAATCATACAACAATGATGCCATAAGGTTTCTGGGGAAATAGACAGTGAGATACAGATAATAGGCAACAGCGAGATACACAACTGTTGAGTAAAAATTGCATTGAGAGAAAGAAAGAAAAAAAAAGAAAAGCCCTGACACGAGACACAAACGGGACGTTGGTTTCTCCTGGTTTCTGCATACAGACGCTCCCTCGCCATCTGTGAGCATTTGAATGTGCGTCCGCCGGGCTTTTGTTGTTAGATGATGAATGGTGCGGTTCACTCTACGGTCACAGACTTGGCCAGGTTTCTTGGACAGTCCACCTGTATTTAAATAGAAGAGGCCATTTACTACACGACAAAGGCGATTCTGCTGTTGACTAAATGCAACTGTCAAACTATCAAGTACGATTTACCAAAATCCTAACAAAGACACTTTAATGCCAGCGATATGACAGCAATGCTCTTATTTCCAAATCCTCGGTCAGAACGCACCTCATCACTCAAACTTCAGATACTTGGACATACTTGAAAAAGTAAAGAAAAAAAAAAGAAAAAAATGGAGTGTGGGTGTGCTGCGGAGCTGTGTGCACATCAATGTTTGCCTCTCTGTCAGAAAAGCAGCGCAATTTGGCAGAGTTATGAATAGCTGGTGCAGCCCAGTTGTTTTTAAATCAATGCCAGTACATGTCTCTGTAGTGAAGTGCTCTAAAAGCAGCATCAACACCGGCTATATTTACATGCTTTTACTTCAGTTAAACTGTTTACTTAGACCTTTGACATCCTGCAATACAGCAAAGCCAGTGAAGTACACACAAAGGTACATAATAATACACAACACTAATAATAGTAGTAGTTCTTTTTTTTGCCAACTGGGTTTTTACTCCAGTTAAAAATATACCAATGACAAGTTTAAATGTGTGCACACATTCAAGTGTTTACGTGTAATTAATTGTAATGTTTTAAATTTTGGCAGATAAATTCGATATCACCTTCACCACAGTGCTCTGAATAAAAATAGGGTTCCTTGATTGAGTAAGCAACACTGTAGGGGTGGGAAAAATAATCTGATTCTTAGATGTATCACGATTCTCTCTAGAACAATTTGATACCTGATTTGGATAAGTTAATGGTGCTGAAAGAGGGTCTGGCTAGTCCACACAGCATTCGGGGACGGGAGGAAAACGTGCTCTGGTTTAATGGCATTTCTTTAAACCAATCAGAATAGTCATCGGCGGTGCTAAACTCTGCGCAGAGTCGCTGCAAAATTGCGAGAGAAAAACAGAGATTGGACAGATAGTCCAGGTAGCAATCTCAATTTACCCTGCACAGATCTGAGGAGCAGTTAACAATAAATAGTCCTCATAAATCCACCAAATTTAAAATTCCAACACAAAGAAAGCGGAAGGAAACGGAAAATACACTCATCCGGCAAAGTTTCCTGCAGCACCGGAGCAATCCCGAAAGTGGAACGCGAAGGATATAGATTACCCTTCAAGTGACAGATGAGGTAATAAATGTCATCTGGTAAAACAATCAGGATTATCAGACACCGCTCAACCTTGAAGGGACAGTACTCACGTCGAAGCCTCGGAGGACCGCCAGGTGGAAGGACAGCAGCTGCAGCGGGATGACGCTCAGAACGCCCTGCAGGCAGTCCACACAGTGAGGCACTTTGATGGTGCGGCTGGAGCACTTGGCGGTCTCGTAATCGTCCTTGTCACAGATCACGATGGGGCGGCCCTGTGAATCAAACAAAGCAAATCATCTGCATCCGTCACTGTAATACCTTCCTCAGTTGATTTTTCCCCCAACTCTTAAACTGGCATCTGCTGCAGATTACCAACAGCAATGATGTCACGCTGAAGCGACCCCTCCCTTGTATTTATTGAGGTGAAGGATCACAGGTGTGGCGCGGACGAGGCTGTTGAAATTAACCTAACATGCAAAATGTACTGCGCTAATCAAGTGTTCAGGGAGAGTCAATTTAAATACAGAGTTGTAGATTCTTCAGATGTTCTGAATCACAATAACGGTAGAGCTGCAACAATTTATCAATTAGTTGTCAACTTTTAAATTAGCTGCCAACTAGTTTGACAAATCGATTAGTCGGTTTGAGTAATTTTGTCCAGACAAAAGTAAAAATTATCTGATTCCAGCTCGTTAACTGTGAATATTTTATAGTCTCTTCTCTGTGACAGTAAACTGAACATCTTTGAGTTGTGGACAAAACGAGACATTTGAGGACGTCACCTTGGGTTTTTGGGAAACATTGATTTTCTTATTTTATTTTATAGACCAAACAACTAATCGATTAAATCAAGAAAATAATCAACAGACTTATCGACTATGAAAATTATCGTTAGTTGCAGCCCTAAATAAAGCCACAGAAAAAACAACTTGCTTGTAAAATCAGAATTCACATGTCATGACTAAGTCAGTTTCCACGACTTGTTGACTTTTGACGTTGTACATTTGTAAGGCATCAAAATATTAGTTGTGGATGTGTAATAAAGTGTGTTTACTGAGCATTTTAGTGAGTGAATAAACAATCTGCAGGGTCAATCGTGCTGCAAAAGGATATTTAAGACTGGATAATTTCACTCCCTCCCCTCCAAATATATCAGCCTTTGGTCAACATTCATGTCATTTGATATGTATGTAGGGCTGGGCAATATATTGATATTATGATATGAGACTAGATATCGTCTTAGATTTTGGATATCATAATATGACATAAATGTTGTCTTTTACTGGTTTTAAAAGATGTACTTCTCTGAACTTACCAGACTGTTGTAGCTGTTTTATTATTTGCATTTATCCACTTAGTCATTCTATCCACATTAAAGATGATTACTTATCTAAAATCCAAGTGTGAAGACATTTTGTTAAAGCACTAATTGTCAACCCTAGAATATTGCCGCAATTACGATATTGGAGGTATTTGGTCAAGAATATCGTGACATCTGATTTTCTCCCTATTGCCCAGCCCTATATGTATGATTGTATGGTTCTTACCTGGCGGGCAACAATTTGCTGCAGTGCGTTCTGACATTTGGTGTAGGTGTGGTCTCTCATGATGATCATGATGACCGGCATGAGTTTATCCACCAGGGCCAGGGGACCGTGTTTCAGCTCTCCAGCCAGGATGCCCTCTGAATGCATGTACGTGATTTCCTTAATTTTCTACACAGGATAGAAAACACCCACAGGTTAGAAAAGTCTTAGTCTTGTATTGGCGGATCTTCCTCCACAGTGCTGCGAGGGAGGGTCTGGCTAGTCCACACAGCATTGAGGGATGGGAGAAAAACGTGCACTGGTTCAAAGTTTAGATTGTTTTTATCTTAATAAATAAATGGACAAAACATGTAAACTGCGTTGTTTGTTAATTCAGAATGGATCGCAAATGAATGAAATGAAAAAAATAAACAACTCAACCCTAGCTCTCTCTCTCTCTCTTAGCCAAAGAGTGTGGCTAACCTATCAAGGCAGCAACATAATTAAAGCCCTGGAACCATGTGGGAGACTTTCTTGTCTTGATCCCCTAATTAATACTGTCCTTCGCCACGGTCTGCATGCCGACACACTGGCCACACTATAGCTACGGGACAAGCTGGAGAGGAAGAGCTTTCTCCCCACCCAATTATGCTAATAAAATCCCGATTAAAAAAACTAAAACAAATGCTTGATCAAAAGACACGGCCCGAGGATAGTGGAGGAAAATATCGGCCCGACCCGGCCCGTGGGTTTTGGTCATGCAACAGAAAACTCAGATTGGACAGATAGTCTAGCTAGCTGTCTGGATTTACCCTGCAGAGATCTGAGGACCAGGTAACCATAGTCCTCAGAAATCCTTTAATTCTGTGACCGTTGACATGCTTGCGTCACTCCCTTACCCCTCCTACCAGTTCTTGTGGCCGCTTGGCCAGTGCAAACGCCAAACCGGTTTTGGGGAAGAGTAGTTGGAACCGTTTAGAAGTGGACTATTCCTATAACTACGTTCCTGTAACTACTTGGTCAGAAAGCAGCTCTTGTGTTGTCTCTGACATACTCCTGTCTGTTGTTAATTAATGTACATTTACTATGCTTTTGGTTTGTAGACTGCTGAAAGCAAATTGTAATAAATAAAGTTCTTTGAACTTAAATTTTCTTCCAAGCTGGTACTACTTTTCTAAAGCTCTCCAGAGAGAAATGGCAAAAGATAGACAAAAGTATTTTCTAGTCTTTTTCTAATACATTGGAAGAGGGGAAAAAAAAAACCTTTAAATTCAGACAAAGTTGGCAATGAAAGAAGGCTGTACTCACCAGTGCTCCTTCCAGGCAGGTAGCATAATGGTAGCCTCTGCCCATGATCAGTACACTTTTCTGCTGGTACAGCTCTTCTGCCAACTTCTGGATCTCATCATCCAAACTGAGGACCTCCTTGATCAGATCTAACACAGACATAACGGGAAAAAAGATGTGATTGATGATTTTCTTGAAAAGAAAATATGAAGCGGGGAAAAAAAAAAAAAAAAAATAACTATGTTGGGCAGGCAGCGGCAGAGTGGCCAGGCATTCCTCAGTTTACGATTAGGGACACGCCGCCATATGCTTTAGATCTAGAGGAGCATGTGAGAGCCTACAGGTCTCATCACTGAGCTTCCTCTTCCAAGAGGATTGTTCGAACCAACAACAAAAATTAAAACAGGCTTTGGGTGTACTTGATCTTTGCTCTGAGAGCTTGTTTTCCCATCCCTAAACATTTTAAAATCACACGATCACAATTTCCGTGGCTGAACCTGAATACTTGTGGCTTGATTTACCTGGAAGCACTCTTAGGCCCTGGATTATCTCTCGGCGTCGGGGCTGCATGGAAATCCTGTCATCGCACATCAAGAGTGCAAACATGATCAAGGCCACAAACTGGCTGGTGTAGGCCTGCAAAGCACAAAGTCAGAAAAACAAAGGGTAATGTTAGCAAATCATTATAGTGCAACTGCTGAAACACATGTTCATATTTCATGGTTTTTCCTCATCTACAGATTCATGAAGAAAAATCGATGCCCCGTGCATGAATGTAGAAAATTACTACTGGAAAACATTGGTTGTTGTGAACTGATTAGTAATAGGTATAGTACTTTTTCTCAATATTAGGGCTGCAACTAATGATTATTTTGGTTGTCAATTAATCTGTTGATTCATCAGTTAGTCGGAAAATTGTGAAAAAGCGCAACCCAAAGCCCAAGATGATGTCCTCATGTCTTCTTCTGTCCACAAATCAAAGATATTCAGTTTACAGTCACAGAGGAGTAAAGAAAGTACATAAATATTTACATCTAAGAAGCTGGAATCTTTACTTTTTCATAAAAAAAATAACCGATTATCAAAATAGTTGACGATTAATTTAATAGTCAAACTAAAATCAATTAATCTTTGCAACTGTACTCAATATGAACACAAAGCAGAACCACATCATGACTTGAGCCCCTCTTTTCAGTACAGTTACTTGAGTCCGTGCATCTTCTCTCCCTGTTTTGATGGTGGACTCTGTCTCCAGATAATAATCAGCACCAGATGACAGATGGAAGGAGAGGTGGATTTTAGTACACGCAAAGCAGCATTAAAATGCATGAAGTTGAGCTCATTCTAGCTAGTCCTGCTCATCCTGGAAAACTTGGTGAACACACATCACACCAGAGAGCCCACCCTCTGATCATACTGGAAATGTCAGCGATCAAACAACCGCAGCACAACGGAAACTCCATGCGTGCCGTCATCACTGCCCAGTTTCTCTGTTCCTTCGTCTCCGAGCACGTTTGGAAGCCTTCCATGCCCATTTGGGAGACTTAAACTGTGCTGGAGTGAAGCCAAGTCATTTCACAGGACCCTCCAGACTCCGTTGCTAGTGTCTAAGGTCAAGAAAATAGCTGTAAAACCTTTACACCGTTTTATTTCCCACTCACAGCACGCTAGCCACAGTTCCTCAGAACTCTGACAGCCTGTGCTGGCGGGTCAGATGTGGCAACATATTAAACAACAGAACTATTTACACAGTAAACAAACTGTAGAGTTTTTCTGTGTTCATGTCACCAACGTAGTGTTTTTTTATGCATAACATGCCAACTGTTACCCTGCAAAGACCTAATCCTTAAATACAGCTGAAACACTGCCAGATTCCTCTCAGACAGACACAGGTATGGACTAGAAAACAAACTTTGTAACACTGTAAATTCCTAATGGATACGGCTACGTAATTCATTAATTCATCTTCAACCATTTAGTCAGTTGACCTGCCAGAAGGATTTGCCTTTTGATAGCATCCAAGTATTTTGTCTCCACCTAATCAATAAATATTGGGTATGATCATAGAGATTGAAGATTAAAAGTTCACAAATCCACAACTCCAATTGGCATGAAACAGACAAAATAGAGGCCAAGCAGATGAATTTGGGGCCACTAAGCAGTTGGGTATGATGCGTATTCTCCTGTAATTCGATGAGCTTGGTTGCAGCATTTGGTTGAGATGGGTGTGGGTCCCAGGCGGCTAAGCAGTAAATGATGGCGTCTGAGGCTCTGGAGCAGCACAAGAGTCCCTGAGCCAAGCCCAAGGGCTGGACCAGAGAGGGACCAGCTCCGCTCGCTCTCCTCACTAGCTGGGGCTCCACTACTTCTCTGCTCTGTGCAAGCTGGCAAATCCTTTTGGTTTTGAGAAGGGGGTGGGCGGAGAGGCAGAAAACCAAATGTCCTAGCTTTACATGAGAATAGAGATGAGAATCTCAGGCTTCCTCAACTCCCCAAGGGTTCAGTGTGCAGGAAAATGTCAGCTTCCAGGAGGCGGGAACAGACTAATAACAGAGTTTCATCTGGGTTTTATTCAGTGTCAGTAAGTTCATTTATGAGATGATGCAACAAATTGGTATACCGTTTCCTTAAACTGTATAAAAAGGTCTGTTCACCCCAAATATAAGTATGTTTCTTTTAACCAGGGTGCCATATGTCTGTGGTACATCACTTCACTCAGAAGAACTGGTAATGTGAATATAAAGTCTGTGCTAGCTGTTTGCATCCACTTTAATTGTCACCAACTGGTCTGTTCTGTCTGAATGTATTGAAAGACATCCCTCAGTAACAAGTTAGACAATTGGCAGGTGTATGTCAATTCAAACAAGGGCTGCAACTAAAAATGTTTGTTACCTAGGCTATAAAATGTGTCAGTAAAATAGTGTAAATAAAACAATATTGTCTGACCAACAGTTCAAACCAAGAAGACTAAGGGAACAAGCACATTGACATTTGATAAGCTTGAACCAATACTGTTTGAGCATTTTTGCATGAAAACTGGTTAGCAAACTTGTTGCCAATTCATTTTAAGTTTGCACGCACGCACACACTCACTTTCAGCCAAGGGAGTAATTTATTAGGATTTTCTGGCAGGAAAAACGTTTCATAGCATTTTGTGCGACTGAACCCTTTGTCTGAAAAAGGTTGTAGATGTAATTACTGTAGACATTTCACAAATATTGCAGCTTGCTGGAATACATAAAAACAGGCTCACCTTGGTGCTGGCTACTCCGATCTCAGGCCCGGCATTGATGTGGACTCCGCAGTCGGTCTCCCTGGAGATGGAGCTGCCCACCGTGTTGGTGACGCCCACAGTCAGAGCTCCTCTCTCCTTGCAGTAGCGCAGGGCCATGAGGCTGTCAGCCGTCTCCCCTGGAGATACGGCAGGGATAGAACACAGTTAGAAAACAATAAAATAAATGCTGATTTATTGGTTTGTTGGGAAATGGCTTTTTGCACCATGCAGGACAGCTTCAGGGAAAAACCAACACAAAAATATCACCCAAAAGAAACACCCAGTCAGAAGACTACAGCAGAACAGAACAGATACAGGCAGAGGTTGCAGAGTGTTGATGTTGTTAAAGGCAAACTAAAAAGAAAACCTATCTTTTTAACAATCTACAGGTTATGCACTTATTAGCCACTGTTTAGAGCCTTTATTTATATATTTAAGTATCTTTTGGTTTGTAAGTGTCATGCCTCTGGTATTTCCTTGCTTACGATTGAGTTTCCTCAGCAGTTTTTAATTCATTCATTTTTCGATTTAGGGGTGGGTGATTGTGTTGTGTGTATACCTGTGTGCGTCTGTGTGGCGCGGGGGGTATTGTATTAAGCACTTTGTGCTACATTTACATGAATGAAATGTGCTATATAAATACTGTGTGATTGATGATTTGAGTAAACTCAACTGTACTGCACAAGTTTGACTTGAAAATTTGCTGAGACTCAAGATGAACAGAAGAAAAGATAAACCAATAAGAACCAGAGTGGCTCCCAGGGATGGAAAGAGGAACAATGGGGGAATGTGCATTAGATCAAGACCAGATGGCAGCGGCCTCTGCACCTGACTGGCTGATGAAGAAGCAGACGTCGTCGCGGAAGACCGGAGTGTTCCTGTCCAGGAAGTCGCTGGCCAGCTCCACCATGACAGGCAGCTCGGTTAGCTCTTCGAGGACCTGGCGGGTCTGGGGAAAGCAACAGAGCACTGCTCAGCATCATTCGCTAAAGTGCCAGCGCACAAAACTCAACCCTGTGTCCACAATACAGACAAGTGTCCTGCTAGCAGAGATGTAATAATGCATAGTGAATTGATTAAAATCCATATAAATAAGATTCTAACCAGTTGAGATAAAAGAAAATGAATGAAACAGCCTCGGGCGTAATCTACTTTTGATTTCACTTTGGCTTCAGACGTCACAAAGTCTTATTTATTTGAAGAGATTTACAGTTTCTACGAATAAAGGAAGATTTTTCAGTCATTTATCTGCAGCTCAGTCCGTTGAATAAATCGTGAGATATTGGTATCGTCAACCTAAACTCGTGCATCTTTTTGAATGTTGAGTGTATGGTTGCATCCGTACCTGCTAGTCTGATGGATTCAACGTGAATGGCAATACATACATTTACACCAAAGAAGAAAAAGTGGCTACTCACCGCTACCCCGGCATGGTAGCTGGTACCGCAGGCAATAAGGATCAGCCGCCGACACCTCTGGATCTCTTTGATGTGGTCCTTCAGTCCACCCAGTATCACTGAAAAGCAAACCGCTAATCCATCATTCTACTCCCTGACTTTCCATCTCATTAAAAAAAACGTGATGTCATGCAGGGATATGCAGGCAACTGAAATAATCGATGTGTTCATATGGGACAGAGTAAAATACTGCATCTATCTATGCACCTGAGAAAACTAAACTGTGTCAGGGCTCTGAAATTCATCTAATTTCATTTTCCTTGATCACAAAAACTATGTAATCGAGGAAAATGATTATTTTTGCACATTGCATTTTGCAAGAAAAGCTCTTAAAAAAGGAAAAGCATTAAGGAAAATCTTACAGTTCAAGGTGTTTTCACTGCTTATTTGTTTGGATGGTTTTCACAGATTTTTTAGTTCAATAAATGCAACATCTTTCCAAAAGTCAATGAGTAATTGTGTTAAATAATGGTGATTCCAAAATTGAAAAGAATTGTGATGCTGATGATTCCTCCCCCAAAAAAACAACAAAAACAAACCCAGAGGACACCAAACTTAGTGAATCCCTATGGAAGTGCCATTCTAAATTGCACAGCCGTACTCTTATGAAAAAATATGAGACAGTTCAACAATGCAGCAATTAATATGTTATTAATTAACTAATATGAGCGCTGAAAGATTGTTATTTCTTTCTGCATAATCGAGCAGCCCCAACCTGTGTTGTCGTTGAAGTTGATTCTCCCCCTCATGGTATTGACCACAGACTCGGGCTGCTCAAAGATCTCCTTCTGCATGAAGGAGCTGTAGTTGCCTGTGGTGGGAGGATCAGAAATCAGGGGAACATTTCCAACACTAGTAAAAAAAAAAAGGAGGTCAATGCCTCTTAAGAACAGTGATGGACTTTTTATAAAGTGTGAGCCCACACGTGGCCGTCTGAGAAGGGTCTTGTAGACACGCATCAAGTACCTGAAAACGTAAATCAAAAGCTGCCCGGAGAAGCAAGAAAATCTTTACAATGCTTTACTGGCAGTCCTGGGCACGCAGGGAGTTACTGTCTTATGTTGCTTTATTAACGTATTCAGAGCCAACGGGCAAGTCATCCCCTTAAAGTCAAGGAAAACAAACATAAGACATCAGGGAGATAGTGTTTTTCCATCAATAATAAGCCGTGGCACTGAAATATGCGAGTGTTTTGAATCCTGCTGCTGACAGCAATCTGGGTCATGCAAATTAGGTTATTCAGCAAAAAGGCTCCAGGAACTCAAACGGAGGAGAGAGGCTGAGTAATGACAGGACCACAAAGGAATGTTGAGAGCAGCCAACATCAGCTTGCCTCTGCCCTCTGCTGGATTACTGAGGGAGAGTTAGTGGAGAAGAAGGAAAAGTTAAAACGTGTTGACGACCATTAGGTTAAAGAGTGTATTCCCTGCCATATTGGTTGTACAGTAACATGTCACCCTTTTTATACAAAGTTCCCCAATTTAAGGATATAGCAGCAGGATATTGCAAACCCCTTTTTTGATTTGCTCAAACACATTTTTAGAGAGTTTCAGCTCTAAGGGTGTTTCGCCTAGGTTTGTGGAAGACTTAGAGCACACATTTGGCCGTGGGTTTTCTGTCTAAAACGTTGGAAAAGCTAGAGCAGATAATAAATACATAACACTCAAAAAGGGTTTAAGGCAAAACTTGCTAAGAAGACGTCTGAGACAAGTCATTAAGTTAGTTTTGATGCTCCCACTGATTTGACATTCATTCCTCCCAAAATGGCTGGGGTGCTGCACCTAAGCTGTATAATGGTAGGGAAAACCTTGTACTGAGCGCAAGACCCTGTCTTTTTATAAAAGTTACCCAATTTAAGGACATAGCATCAGAATACTGCAACCAATATATTTATTTGATCAAATACATTTGGTTCTTCTTTAGAGTAACAATTTGCTGGTTCAAGCTTCTCACATATGAGGATTTTGTGCTCCTTTTTGTCATATATGATTGTAATATAGTTTGTTTTTGGACTGCTGGTTGGATAAAACATGCAATTTAAAGATGTCACTATGAACTCTGGGAAGCTTTGATGGCTGTTATCTTTTTATTGTATTTTTTTTATTTTAACAATCGTTTTACTTTTCATGGACTAAAAAATTAATTGAGGGGTGCCCAGATAGCTCAGTTGGTAGAGCGGGCGCCCATATATTAAAGGTTTACTCCTCGACAGGCCCGGGTTTGACTTCAACCGGTGGCCCTTTGCTGCATGTCATTCCCCTCTCTCTCCCCATTCATGTCTTCAGCTGTCTTGTCAAAAGTAAAAGGCTGAAAATGCCCAAAAAAATAATTACGCATGTTTCCCAAAATGTGGAACAGTCCGATTAAATTTGGGGAACTCTGTATAAAAAGTGCTACAATCCCTGCACCGTTCATCTGATGAAAATGGAAATACTGAAATCTGAAATGTACACTTTACCCTCATTAACAAAAGTTAAATGTAAAATCGTTTGTGCTAGAGTACAAAGCTAAAAACAATAAAATGCTTCACTGTGGTAGATCTACTGACTGCACTACACATGTATATCAACTAGAGCTGCAAAGATAAATTAATGAATTGATTAGTTGTTAAGCATTCAATTAATTCTCCGTTTGCTTCTTAAATGTAAATATTTTCTAGTTTCTTCACTATAACAGAAAAAGGGAATTCAACTAAAGCTTGATTTATGGTTCTGCGAGAATTTATGCAGAAGTATGAATCACACTTAAGGCTAAGAGGGGGAAGATGATGAAGACCTGCAACTCCGTCCGGCTTCCCTGGGGGTTTCAACTGCTCCAGCAGGGTTGTAACAAGCTGCATGATAACAAGGATGGCCTAAGGGATGCACGTTAACAGCCAGCTCAGCTAAATAAGCAGCCAGTGTCCAATATTGGCTTACACTATAATAACAGGGTTCAGGTCAAAATTACAAAGCAGTGATTTATTTGCAAATATGGGCAGGGGACATGCATGGCAGGAAGAAAAGAGAGCAGATCAAAGGTAGACCTTCCACTCACCCTTCATGATCTGCTGTAGCTCCATCTGCAGGGTCTGGATGGCGCGGGCAGGATAGTCTCCGGCCCTGCGCTTTATCCTGTGGATGGACAGCCGGCCTTCCATCACGGCAGCCACATCGTCGTCCTCCAGGAAGATCACCTGGTTTGTGTGCTCAATCACTGCGCTGTTGTGATGTAAGACACGGACAAAAGAAACAATCAAAACATAGAGCCGCACAATATATCGCTTTTATTTTTATTCATTTTTTAAATTGTCCTCGCAAGATAAACTCGCTCACCAAAGACACTCAGATTTGTTGTGTTAGTTCAAAGAAAATGTCAGCAGAAAAGCTCAACTTTTTTTTTTTTTTTTTTAGTGGTGCCTTTCATATTTAATTCAATGTTCAATTAGTTCAATAAAAGAATGTTGGATTTTTTTCCTCTCATTTGTTTTAAATTCAACAAACAATTTGTTTGTATTTTACCAGAATACTGAAGATGCAGAACAGACTTTATTTTAACATGTTTATTTTTCATGCAGCCCTAATCAAACATTTGAGTCACACTCCACAGACAAAGCAGAGACGTATGGATCTGTGGCGCACGCTTAATGGAGCATCTTTGCATGCAAAGACACGGGTATCTGCTTACCTTGCATCAGAGGCAAAGTAGTACTCCACAGCTTTCTGATCCACAGGGAACAAGCAGGTGTCCTGGTCCATCCTGGGTAGGGCACTGCAGCTCTTCTTGTCTTTAGCGGCTGGGGAAGAAAGAAAGAAAGAAGTGGGCCTCTGACACTTGTGCAATCACATGTGGACAAATTAGACACATAAAAAAAAAAAATTTTAAACTTACTGGAGCGGTAGAGCACAGGAATATGATCGGAGGACAGTTTGTGATCACTCCTCACTCCCATCAGTAGGGGACTTCCCCTCCTGCACAGCAACATTTTTATGAGCCAACAATATTTAAATCTTTAAAAAGGTGCTCTAAGTGTTGTCACGCGTATTTTAGGCTACATGTGTTGTCACATACAGCAAACATCTCACTATCTGCTAGCTGCCTGTCCCCAGAACACACTGTAAAAAAACATGGTCTCTG
The DNA here is from genome assembly GCA_013375575.1 of Percina caprodes. Taxonomy (NCBI): domain Eukaryota; kingdom Metazoa; phylum Chordata; class Actinopteri; order Perciformes; family Percidae; genus Percina; species Percina caprodes. The sequence continues at coordinate 3,658,530 of JABXJD010000035.1, read as the reverse complement.
TAGACAGCCCAGGGTCTACAAACGGCAACAAAAACAAACTGCCCACCTGCACCACCAAACATAACAGTGTTCCAGCTTTCCAACCAATAACTGACAGGAAGGATGTGGGGGTGAAGGGGTGAAGGGGGGGAGTGGGGGGGTTAGCGCACGAAAGCACAGAAGGAGGCGACGGGATGAGGGAGGGGCGAGCTAGTCTTGTTTTGTTTGAAAATACTTCAACAAGAAGAAGTCAACAAGAAGTAATTTCACCCAACATTGCTTAGAGCACCTCGAATTACTAAAGTATACAAAATAGAAACAGGGGTAAGAAAAAGGAAGTTTTTTCTTCCTTCTTTTTTTGACCATGGAAATCTTTATTTGAATCAGTTACGAAAACAAACTTTATTCTAACTCGTCACAAATCTGTTTTCTGCATTTTAACCATAGACTGTTAATATTAATGGACAGAGCATTGGTTTGTGGAGATCTGCTATGAGTCGTTGAGTTTGCCGTTACGGGCGCAGCCATCCTGGTTAGTGATGTGACGATGGGGAGGAGCTGAACATTACACACTTCCACTGTCAATCACATCATAGCCACGCCCTAAAACATTCCCTGGTTTATCGCCATTTTAAAATTAAGGAGACCATAATTCCAAAAACCATCATTCTGTGTTGCAGAATGCTTAAAACTAGCAATTGAGACCATAAACTCATTCGAAAAATGTTGACAAGGTAATAAATCAAATGAGAAGTGGGTCACTTTCTCATGGACTTCTACAGAAACCGACCTCCTTTTGCAACTGCACATGTCGCCCCCTGCTGGAAGTCAGATAGAATGAAGGTTTAAGGCACTTCCGCATTTGCAGCACTTCACCGAACCAGATTCTTTGTCCATTAATATTAACAGTCTATGAGTTGTTGGGGGATTGAACCACCAACCTCGTGATTGGGGAACGACCACTCTTCTTGAGCCACAAGCAACCCTAAATGGAATTTTCTTGGTTTTGTTGCCTGCACATGTTCTTATTTATATTAACATGTTCAAAATAAAGCTAAACAAACAACTTTATTATCTGCAATAACCAACAACAGCTTGACAGCCTCGGCGGGAGCATACCTTGTGCCAACTGCCTCTCCAGGATAGTGGACGCTCTTGAACACCAGGGCAAAAGCTCCCTCCTGGCAGGTGGAAGAACAAACACATCAGACAGGTTCTTCTATCTGCGGATCACTTGAGGTGCAGCGGCGTGCGTAAGCATGCCCTTACCAGCTGCTGGGTGACCCGCTCCACCAGCGTAGCGAAGCTGATGTCGTCACTCTCCCGGTTGTCAAACATGTACTTCACCAGCTTTGCGATGGTCTCTGTGTCAGTCTCTGACTCAAACTCGTAGCCTTTGCTCTCCTGTGGAGATGGGGGTGGGGGGGATTAGATTTAGTCCTTTCTAGTTGTCTGTAGTCCTGATGGAAAAATGTCTAGAATAGAGCTGCAAAGATCAGTCCTATTTTTATTTTTTTTTAAATCGATAAATCGGTTTGAGTTATGTATTTTTTTTACTGAAAAAGTAAAACTTCTGCGTCCGTCTTCTTAAATGTGATGATGGGGGAGAGATGAAAAAAGATGATATTTTTATATTTGAAAAACCTGTATAAACTGAACAAAGAACAATAATTATGCAAATTATTAACATACCTAAGTAAAATAAATATATAGCCAAAGCTAGAACTTATAATACTGTTGAAAAACAAAGAACTAAACTCCATTGTGGAGAGGATTCAAGCACGTTGAAATGTCTTTTCTTACATCTCCAAGTAAATTAAATGGCTGTACGGTGCAAGGACCGACATTAACACTCGCCAAATGTGTGGGCCGACACACAAACGCTGACACACACCAGCCATTAGCCACTACCTTTGGTTTACTGATAGCTAGATTTGAACTCAGGCTAATTAATTAGCTACTAAGGTGCGATTTTTTGGCAGCCAGCCTTTCATACGAAAGCACAGGAAACGGAGTCTCACTTCACCCATCCGGGAGGCTCTGACACACTTTCCGCACTCCGTGCCTGCGGACAGCTGTAGGCTTGTACCGGTGTTGATGTTTTGTGCATTGTCGGACACACGCAGGCAATTTCCTGAAAGCGCTTGACCACAGCGGCCCGCGACGTGTATGTCAGAGGCCGTCTCCAGCGCCTCCACCTGCAGGTGGTCAGTTGTGTGTCTGCCTGGTGTACTCTCGGGCGGCTAATTTAAGTCGCCGGTCCTCATAAATATAGTTTCATGCGTCACGTAGCTCTCCACAAGCAGGAAAAAAAAAAAGGAGCTTAAAACGCAACTTGCGATGTGATCTTGTGATCTTGACAGGAAAGATAACTCTGGGAGTTGGAAGGGGTGTGTCGCGATTCTGGCATCTCACAGCGCGACACAGGTACGTGGATCCGAGTGTCGCGCTTTTGGTTTCACATATTTTTACAGCCCTAATTGACAATGAAAATATTCGTCAGCTGCAGCCTTAGTCTAGAATGGTTTATGAAAAATATTTGCTCACCAAGAATTTCCTCAGGTCTTTGTAGTTGGTGATAATTCCATTGTGGATGACAATGAACTCTGCAGACCAGAAAGATTATCAGAAACTTTACGATATCAAGATACCTGCAACCAGGTTGGGAAAAGTGACAGAGCTGTTGTGAAATACAAGGTCAAACGTTAAGCTGTGTGGAGTCAGTTAGCTTTCCCTCCGTAAAACACAACTGACCGTTGGTCTTGTCAGATCGTTGTGGATGGCTGTTAACTGGGCTTGGGACACCGTGGGTGGCCCAGCGGGTGTGAGCAATGCCGACGTGAACATCAAACTCCACATCCAGGTCAATATCCTGCTGCTCTAAAAAGGTGAAACAAACAAGCCAACAGACAATATTTACTATTCCAACATTTTTTTTTAAAACTACAATTACAGAGGGGGCAGCTTGATTGGAAACCTCCAGTTAGCTTTTAGTGCTGATTTAATGTTGAGTTCTATGGAATCTGTCTTATTCCGTGATACCATGAAGGGCGTAACTTTGGGTTCAACATTGGGGGGGATTGAGAGCTCCAACTATCTAGGGATGTAAGCAAAAAAAAAAAAAATGGTATTAAAAAATTCGAAAAATAAAAAAGGGACAAAAACCTGATAAAATTGTTGATTAAAAACATCTTGACAAATGTCAGAAAAATCCAAAAAAACTTTTAAAAAGCTAAGAAAAAAAAAAGCAACAAAAGCATCAAGAAAAGTGATAAAAACATTGAAAACGCAACAAAAATGTCCACAAAAACTTCGGAAAATCCGCAATGGATTTTTGTGGATTCTTTATATCCAGAGTGAATTGAAGTTGATAGGTATAACAATAAATCATTTAGGAGAAATGATTAATTTATGGCACTGGGCTTACTGTTGATCTCCTCATCCAAAGCCTTCACTTTTCCACGTTGCTTGATCAGGTGGATGGACTTAGCATTCGACTCCCAGTCCTTGCCATTGCCACCATCAATTCCCACACCTAACAAAAAGAAATAGCATTGAGTTACAGAAATCACAAGTCTTTAAGTATAGAAAAGAAAAAAATACTATGGTGCTATTAACACTTTGCAAGTAGTGTCCTGTTTTTGTGATCTAATGTCAGAACATAATTCCAACACAACATGCTGCTACACTCAGCTAATACATGGGGGAAACGCCATAAAACAACTATTCTAAAGCTACATTGAGTAATGCAAATGTAAATACTATTAGCAACTTGGTGGCATTAACATTACATGTCATTTAGCTGACGCTTTTATCCAAAGCGACTTCCAATGAAGGTACAAACTCCAGACAAGAATTTAGTGCAAGTACATTAGCTTTAAATACGCCAAACTAAAAAGAGGTAAATGAAAGTGCTACTACTACATTTTTAATTTTTTTTTTAATTTTTTTTTATATTAACCAAGGTGGAGTTGGAAGAGATGTGTTTTTAGCCTGCGGTGGAAGATGTGTAGGCTTTCAGCCATCCTGATGTCTATGGGGAGCTCATTCCACCATTTAGGAGCCAGAACATTAGCCATTAACAGAATAACTGTCAGACAGTTAAGGGGACAGTGAAGGAAAAAGGCCTGATGAAAAACAAATGTGTGTTGTTGATATGAGCCTTTTCCATCTCTCTCACCAGCTGAGTCGTAGCCTCTGTACTCCAGACGGTGCAGACCTTTAAGCAGGATCTCGAGGATCTCACGCCGAGTCCTTGGCACTTGGTAGTTAAGATAGGCAAAGATTCCTGGGGAGTGGAAAGAACAAAATGTTAAGATTCAGTGCTGTGCTTCTACATTAAGACTTACAGCCCTCTAAAATAGTTTTTGTAGCCTGGTCCTACCAGACTCTGGGACATTAGCCTGGTCCTACCAGACTCTGGGACATTTCATTAGTCCAGTGAGTTTGGTCTCTCTCCATTGACAAGAGTTAACTTCCTTGAAGGCAGGTACTCCGTTGAAGTTTAAAACTATTGGATCTGCCCAGAGCCACTCTGGATCTGCCATAAACAATCACTAACGTTTGGTCTTGACGTCGACTTAGCATCGCTAACATTAGCCTTAGTTAACTCCTTCACCAATAACGGAGCGAGATGGGGGAAAATAAATAAATAAATAATACTTTTCCCGAACCCTGTGGGGAGGAGGGCCACAACATCCTGGCCACCAAGAAAACTCAGCAAAGATTATTCTTGTTCGGGCTTTAACTTCTGGATATTCGGCAGCGTTGCCACAACGGACCAAATGGCTTCTTTCTCATTGTTCTCAACCACTCCCTCTGTTCGCTGATTGGACCACCAAAGATTTGGCCGCCCAATTTGTGGCCTACACTCCCTTTGTTTTGGCTTGCCATGCTCATGCTTATTCTCCTCTTATTTTGAAAGTGCTGTAAAATCCTAGACGTAATGACGACAAAACATACATTTTGTGCAGCTCAAGAGTAATTTATCTGAGTTTTACAGCAATGTAAAGCACAGTGCTGGTAAACTCGCCATCATTGTTACCCGTTTACCTGGCTGCTGGTAAACTTCCTTATTAAATTACATACGTAAGTTTTATCTGTGAACAATTACGTAATTTTCAGAGATCAACATTTATTTTCAGCCCGTGGCCTTCCATCCAGACACATTTTGGCCCTTCATCTGAAAGAATTTAGGCACTTCTGCTGTAACGTATGCTTAGGAGTGCAGCTGAAAGCACAGATTGTTTAAAATGCCTGTCAATCTATGTGAAAATGTTAAGTTAGTGGGACAAGAATTACTTTAATATGTCAGCCTTTTATTATTATGTAAAAGCATAAAAGTAAAATCAGTATTGTGCATGACGCACAAGAAACCAGTCACAGGAGTACGGAAAAAAAATGATTTCTGTCTGGGCAGTACGACCTGCTAAGAGACAAAGGAGCCTATCCACCGCCTTGGTGTTTCACAAACTGGTATCTCCTCCCTAGGGAGGGTAAGTGTCACAGCAACACAAACAATCTTATCAAGATGTTTTGGTCCAAGATCCTCACATATGACTATGACCGCACATTAAAATCATCTTGGCAAAAATCTGCATACCATTTTAAAAGGTGCTCTAAACGATGTCACGCGTGTTTTAGGCTAGAACATTTGCTGTCACATACAGCAAACCTCTCCTCACTATCTGATAGCTGCCTGTCCCCTGAACACACTGTAAAAAACTCTCCTCACTATCTGCTAGCTGCCTGTCCCCAGAACACACTGTAAAAAACATCTCACTATCTGCTAGTTTCCTGTCCCCTGAACACACTGTAAAAAACATCTCACTATCTGCTAGTTTCCTGTCCCCTGAACACACTGTAAAAACATCTCCTCACTATCTGCTAGATGCTTGTCCCCAGAACACAATGTAAAAAACGTGGTCTCTGGGGGTGGGGGAGGTTAGTGCGCGGAAGCACAAGGGGGAGGGATGAAGAGGAGGGAGGGGCGAGCTAGTCTTGTTTTGTTTGAAAATACTTCTAACGTCACCAAGAAGTAACTTCACCCAACATCACTTAGAGCACCTTTAAGATGTTTGCAGAGTAACCTTGTAAGTCTGACTGAAATGTGTCGGTGTACAATTACAAGACTGACTCGAAGACTACTGTGGTTAGAGCTGAAAAAGATTACTCTATTAAAAGATAATCAATTATAACACATTTTATGTGACAGTTAATCAATATCTTTTGAGTTGTGGACAAAACAAGACATTTGAGAATGTCATCTTGGGCTTTGGAAAACACTGATCCAACATTTTTCACCATTTTATAGACTAACAAACAACTAATCGATTAAATGAAAAAAAAAAATCAACAGATATAATCGAGAGAAACTAATCGTTGGTTGCAGCCCTAGTTATGGTACAATAACAAGCCCACATGAATCAAGACCTAAGGATAACTAATTTCAGCAATAAATCAGCAGTCTTTTCGGCAGACATTTGCCAGCCACACAGCCAGTGTAATACTTATCGAGCGAATAACTCCCACTGACAGGAGTGTCACCTTAATTAGCCAAAGGTGGGGCATGAAATACAGCCCGGTTACACTGCCAAGCGCAGATGAATGCAAATATAGAGCCAGCGGGCTGGCTGGCTCAACAGAGCATTCATTTAGAGCAGCGGGTGATGGAGGGAGGGAAGCAGAGGGAGGCAGGGGGAGGAAAGCCCCAAGGTGCAGGGCATGCAGGAATTTATTTTTGTTTGCCACCCTAAGAATGACAACTAGTCTATCTGGTCTGATAGACCTGGTTTACGCTGAGATTGAAGTGACAGTGATGAGAGACAGAGAGGAATCTGTTATCAGGGGTTTAAGGAGGAGACAGACGCTGTGGGACACAGTGGTGTAGTCTAGCTAGGTTATTGTAATAGGGTTAGGGTGTACTACAGTAGTCTCTCTGCATGTTTAAAAGTTCAAAAATGTTTGTTCAGTTTGCAGTAACATTACTCGACCCGTATTTGCAAAAATTAAATAGCTAGATTCTCTAAGTTCTGTCACAAAACTATGTTGTTACGTAGGATTTCACATTTCTTACTGGGATTTGGACATGCTGAAGCTTTCTTAGTGGCGTATACCTGCGTGTCACGTATCACATAGACTGGGACAGGGGCAGATACTAGCTAAGCATCCAAAACTACATTCCCCAAACTGACTCATGAGGAAATTAACATTTCTGGGTAATTTCTCATAAGTTAGTGCAGTATACACAAGCACAAACAGTATAGTGGAAGACTCCAATTAAAACATAACAATGGCAATGTTAACTCTTAGCTAGTCCAAATAGTAACGCTTAATTAACAAAAAAATCAATGTGAAAAACTAGCGAACAATTACGCGATGGACGTGACGAAAGCGTCGTCACAAACCACGTTAAGTAAACCTGCGTTAGCACAATGAAACATGTCATTGTTAGTCCCAGGTATGGGCTTGCTGTCAGACACTGACAACTTAAAACACAGAGATAGCACGTAGCTAGCTAGAGCTAAATGAAACCATTTATTTTGCTAGCTATAGCTAGCAAAATAAATGGTTAGAACAGCATCAGCAGCACTAGCTAGCTCATGTTCCATAACGCAGGTTAGCCACCCTTAGCTATTTTCAACTAAGGTTAGCTCAGTTAGTTCAACTTAACGTTGCTTTTGCTGTTTTGGTAAATAAGATATAAGACACGTTTCACACTTAATATACATGTAGGATTAATTTAGTACTCACCGCACATGTCTGCAGTTTGTATGCCAGTTACAGCTACTCTGGTAGCTGGGAACGCCTGTCAGTTAAAGCTTCGCCCCTTCTGTCGCCACTGACTCAGAGCCAACCGCCTTCTATCACGGCGCCTTCTGATTGGTCGAGCGGTCTGTCACTCATGTTGCACCTACCGACGCCGGCAGACGCAGGCACTCCTGACGTGGCATCAGGATGCATATCCGTGATACATACTCCCGAGTTACCCAGCATTTATGGGGCCATTATTGTAGCTAAACTATTTGTAAAGGTGCGTGAAGAGTTTTTCAACTGTATCTCAATCCGTGTGTGTGTAAATGTGTAAAATTATAATAATGTGTACTGACATTTGTGTTCAAGAATGTGCAATGTGTTCAGAATCGGTGTGTGTGGAATCAGTTTCTAAATGTGTGATGTAATATTCAAATATGTATTCAGAATTGCAATTGTACTGACATTTGTAGATGTGATGACAAAACTGTGAATGCATACAGATATAATTGGCTGAAAAGTTTTTAGAAAAAGTCATATGTGAAAAAAGACCATCTTAGAGACCTACTGAGTTATAACTGATGACTTGTCTGGATTTCCAGATCTTGAAGCAAAATACTTTGACTTTTAAGCCAGTAATCTATGTATGTATTTCCAGATTTGCCTACACACTTACAAATCCAAACAAACTTGAAAATCTGAATACACATTTGGAGATTTTTTGTACACGTTCACAAATCTCAGTACGCATTCAGATTTGCAAATAGTTTTTTGCTCCAATCATGGTCACATACATCAGATCCAGCAGTTGCTATTCACTTCAAGTCAACAAGACTGAGCAAACACAGGCCTGTGCTCTCTGCCAACTGCAAATGGATGTAAAAATCTGGTAAAACTATGCAGTTCTATAAATTAACTATTGTTTAGATTGACTTATTTGTCAATAACACACTGAAAGCCTTCAGAGCACGGCCGCTGTAGCCAGGATTTTAGAAATATTAGTCCAAAGTATTCCAGCACAACCTAGACACCATTATGAAAATTTGGACAAGTTATCAAGACAGTGTCTAAAATGTGTAGATCAAAAATCATCATTAGATATAAATGCCTCTTTGTGTCCTGAAACCCCCCGCCCCAAAACTCAGAGAAATATAAGGATGCATAATCTAAATTAGACCCCTGTCAGTTATCTCTAAAATTTAACTACAAACTGTGTCCCTTTGTAATTCCCCCTCTCTCTCACCATTCATGTCTACAGCTGTCCAATTAAAAACAAAGGTCTAAAATGCCCCAAAAATAATCTGTAAATAAAAAAATAAAAAAATTGCTTAACTAGTCTGAAAAACAGCCACAGAAAACAGCCACAAGTATTATGTTATGTGTAGTACAACAGTTATAAAATATTTCAACAAACTTTATTTATATACATACAATATATGTATTTAAAGCCTGTTTGAGGCTTTTTTGACTAGTAAGCAATTCAAAAGGTGTAACAATGTGAAATGGTAAATACAATTTCTTTCAGCTCGACAGTCATCAGTTCCTATGATTGGGCTCTTCTGTCCCAGTTTTTGTTTTAGATCATTGTTCAGAAAAATAACCACCAAAATCAATAATACCATCTGGATGATGATGATGATGATGATGATGATGAATTCCCTCACATTGCTATGATAAACACATTCTCATTTTATTGCAACTATGGCTTGCATTAAAGGAGGCGGTCTGGGGGAGGGAGGAATGTGTAAATGGGTTTAAACTTGAGCAGCCTCCTCCTCATCCTCATCCTTCACCTGTGGAAGAAATAACAAGTTCAGTTAACACCTTCAAGTAACATTTTTCCCACCGCATATTTTTGTCAATGTACTATTTCTGAAGAGTTTGGTTACCCTACAACTCTGTGTGTTAACTGTAGTTGGTAATTATGAGTAATGGCATGCAATGCATGCACCAATATAAAGTAATCCGATAATAGAAAGATATAAACATCTTGCGCAGGACGGATCGTGCAGGCTGCTTAGATCGGGTACCGACACATGCCCTGACTACTAGCGTTACAAGTTAATCAGCGGTTTGCGCTAGCTTGTTTCAAGCTAGAGACACATTCAATTAGCATGAAAACAGATTCTAGAGAACGGTCGACTAGGACCACATTTGTTATTAACCCCTAGGTTTATTTTGCACCGGATTTGTCCTTTAACATGGCTGTATACCCTGTGGCAGTCCACTTTGCAGGGAACTACAAGGCGATCAAAATGCACCCAGTGCTTAAACAACTTCAAGTTCAATTACAACAACAAAAATTACAACATAAAACATCAGTTTTTAAATAAAGGTCTTGGCCCCTCTAAAAATGTATGCAGCACGTCTGCAACATATCCTCTTGCAGGAGAACAGACCTGCTCCACTGATTCAACTTCAGGGACGTAAAACTGCAGCATGTTTTGGATTCCACTCTTCAAAGTAACAATGGAACTGGGACAACTGGTGCAGGAGCCCTGCAGCTTCAGTTTAACGATGCCGTCGACAAAGCCCCGATACACAACGTCACCTCCGTCCTCCTGCACTGTTGGCCTGGGGGAAGACGAGCATCAACATGTGTGGAGAAAAGGACAGAAAGCCACGGTATCAGAGTGCATCTTCACAAACAGCTACCTTATTCGGGTATCCAGCAGTTCTTTGATCATAGCGACTACTTCATCGTCATCATCCGATGGGGCTGAAAAGACACATGGAGATTCCTTAGCATTCACAAACACTTTACCCCAAGTTCCTAAGTCTATTTCAGTGCTCTGCGAGCACAGCTGGTTGAAATCCGTACCTGTATCTACACTAGGTGTGCTGTCCTCATTGACCACAGGAAGTCCAGAAGTGAAAAAGTCCATAATGGTAGCAAAAACATCGGGCTTGATTACTCTCCATTCCATATTGTCATCAGGCTAAATGGAGACAGGAAGAAAAACCAGCTAGTCCGAGCAATGCCATTACAACGTGCTACACTATGAGGATCATATAAAATTTTACCCTGGTTATGGTGATGAAGTCGGGGCCCAGGAAGACACTTTTGACTCCCTCAATCCTAAACAGCTGTCTAAAGACAACACAGAACTTTACTGAGGTTTTGTTACATTTGGGACAAAATACAAAGATATATATATATATATATATATATATATATAAACTACACAAACCAAAGCAATAATACATATTATACTTAAAATTGTACATATACAGACACAGTATCTATGTAATATATCCATCATTTTCTAATTTAATGCATCATTTATTACAGCACATACAGTATGTCTGTTAACAATGAATGATTTAAAGCTCAATTAAATGTAAAAGCTCAAACAAGCAACAGCACTAACGGAATCTAAATGGTGCATTTTTTTTTTACATTTATAGGAATTGGACTGGACAGATAAGCTTTTAAGGACAGTGTGTGCAGACTCAAGGACAACCCGAGGAGCACACAGAAGTCTTGTTGCCATTTTGTACTTTGTGAACGCAGATGCTGCTTTGGTTCTCATGCAACTGGAAGACACCTTCACAGGTTACTTATCAAACACGGGTGAAATTAAAAATAAATAAGGGATGCATACCATTTGGGTGTGAAATGCTGGAACACAGCCAGCAGTACTATTATTATTTACTAATACTATTTACTAAAAATATTAACAATTTCCTATATGCTATCAAAAAAAGTGTTTTGATCATTTAAACCTGGTCTTTTCCTGCCCAGCTGTATCAAAATAACTGCTGTTAAAACGATGTTTCGTTCTCTCCGTTCAGTAACCCTGCAGACTGATCTCAAGAAATGGCGTATGTATGACAAGTCAATTCATTTACCATTATTGGCGTGTTATCGAGACACATACTGGCTTTTTAGCGTGTTTATCAATGCCGTTGGGCCTCCTTTGACTTACATTACCTTGCGACTGTGTGTGAATTTGAATAGCGAGTAATATGAAAGGGCATAATCCTCGTTGGGAGGTTGATTGGGGTGGTGGATAATTTTATTTATTTATTAAGCCCCAGTGGGGAAATTACAATTTACACTCTGTGTCCACTTTTTGTTAGTAATCACACACAGACCTGAAATACACAAACATGCTCAGGACCTATTCACGCACAAATGGAGAGATGTCAGAGTTAGTGGGCTACCAGCTGGACCACCGCCCTGAGCGGTTGAGGGGGTACGGTGCCTTGCTCAAGGGCACCTGGCAGGGCCCAAGAGGTGAAGTGGCATCTCTCCAGCCACCAATCCACACTCCGGCGACCCTCCGGTTCCCAACCCAACTCCCTACTTACTGAGCTACTGCCACCCCTAATGGGTATAACACGGGACTTTCACCCAGGAGACCGGGGATCGTGTCCCAGTGTCACGTTTCCTAAACTCAACTGTCGCTTTCTTCTTTTACTAAAGCCAAACCCATTATTCTTTTCCTAAACCCAACTGGTTCTTGTTTTCCTAAACTAAACCATAGCTTTCTTCTCGCAATAACACGTTGTTCTCGTGATAACATGCCAAGTATACAGCTTTGACATACACACGGATAGCTCAAAATGCATACAGATAACACGCCACCTGGCGCCAAGTTGGCGTGTATATTAACACAAAGTCATGATGTTGGACCTTGTATTTAAGAAGTAAATATACCTGGCTAAGGGTGAGCAGTGCGCATCACGAGGGCTAGCAAAATTCATAGTCCCTGATTCAAGAACTGTACAACCAGGCAGAAACTTTAGGCTGTTTGGATTGGGTGTGTCCTGCGTCTGCACAAACATGGTCCTGCCTGGAAGGAAACAAAACACAAAGAACACGAATGTAACATCAGTCATTATGTAGTGTTTTTCAAGTTAGACAGCCACAAGGATACTGCAGGAATACAAACCAGGAATTAGCCAATGGGGGTTTTGTGGCCATCTGTTTGGGGCCGCTGTGTTATGTGAAGGCCAGTGAAATCGGGCGCTCTGATAGCCACTGACCGCAAGACTGAGACAACACAAGAGAGATTCAAAAGGTTACTACAGCGAAAATCACACTTCATTAACAAGTTCATGCTGCTTTTCTGCAAAGTGACAATACAACACAAGGGTCGCACAATATATTGTTTTGTTTAATTGCCATCGCGATGTCATCTGGCGCAATAAACACATCGTGAAAAGCTGCGACATATCGCGAAAGACACTCCGATTTTTTTGTGTAAGTTTGAATAAGATATCAGTAGAAAACTGCATTTTAAAATGTTACTCTCATTCTTTTTTAGTGGTGACTTTTGTATTCAGATCAATGTTCAGTATGTTCAATAAAAGAATGTGGGAAATTATTTCCTTACATTTACAGGACAGCAGAGAGGCAGAATTGAGTACATTGTGATATCTTTTTATTTATCGCAAAATAATATTGTTATCGTGATATTCAACAACAATATCAAAAATCTAATATATTCCTTTGTAGTAGAAGTAATCAAAATGGTTAGGGCAGTATGTAAACTCGCCCTGCAATGGCTCATGCAGCAGATATGTTCTTTAGTCATCATTTGTCTCGTCCCTGCCAAAGAGAATGCATAGTACATGTCTGTATTTTACCTAATTATATTTATATAGATTTTATTTTTATTCTATAGCATCTTTATCTGGTAAAATACAGCCTGATTATTTGTTGACTAACTGCCAACTAATCAATTACTCAGCTAATGACAGAAAAATCATTGCCAACTATTTTGATAGGAATTTTTCAAATATTTTTTTCCTGCTCTTTTCTGTTTAATGTCATATTAAACTGAATATCTTTGTGTTTTGGACATCACCTTTAAGCCTGCAAGTAAGTAAGCAAGTAATCTCAATTTTATCGAAATCACAATATGGAGTACTGCAATATCCAAAGGCAAAATATGTGTCAAACCATTCTGAATGAAGTATTGTGGTACTGCAGAGACGTCCCGGCCTACAAATTGTATCCTACAGACTAAGGAATTTTTTTTTATTTTGTACAGATCATCGGAAAAATCACACTATAAATCATTTTCATTTTTTAGATTTTAGTATTTTTCAATGAAAATGAGAACAATACTATAAAAGTGGTCATCCCCTCCAATATCGTGAATCATATCGCAATCAGTATGAGTCAAAATAATCACAATTAGATAATTAACTCATATCGTGCAGCCCTAGTTACCTTGGACTTTGAGAAACTGTGATGGACATTTCTCACTATTTTCTAAATGATTGTTAATCGATTAATCGAGAAAATAATCGGTAGATTAATCCATAATGAAAGGAATCATTAGTTGTAGCCTTACTTGTTATTAACGGACACTCTCAATGTAACTGAACAGACTTTTAGCAGAAATACATGAACTCAAAAGGCCACAACTACATTTTGACTTGTGTATTTATTCGTGTAGGATACGTCATATGTTGGACTTGTCAAGAAGTATGGCATTAATGAAAAAAACTGACTCTAAAGTAACGTTAAACCATAAAAGACACGTTAATCATGCTGCTCTGACAGTAATCCTTCTGCGTCACTTTGCAGCTTAGCTAGCCGCTAATAGTTAATGTCAGACGACGTCTGGTAACTGAGGTCGAAGCATTAAAAAAGGCACAAGGAGACGGCATCAATATCACAACTGACAAACAGGAAAACTTACGGACGCGAAAGCCTTGCTGAGATACCCAGCAACCTGCCGACCTGCACGTAAGTCGCCATGTTTGTTATGGTTAATTATAAAAAAAACGGAAATGGTAGCTCATATTTGCGGAAGTGACGTAATATTATTGTACGTTCGCTAAAGTTTACCCCTCAGAGTCCAAGCGTCTGCGGTCGTCAAGCGCAATTTCGTGAAAGCTCGGAAATAATATTAAACTGCATTTAAAAATGCCGTGTGGCAAAAACTTTAGACGAAGAAGGGACTCGTCGGACGTGGAGGAGGACGAGACAACCAATGAAGTTAGGTAAAGTACTTTATTGATACTCTACAACATAAACAACAATACTAGCCGCATTAACGTGATGTTAGCTAGCTAACGTTTACGTAGCGTTAGCCAACTAGCTAGCCATCAGATATAAAGAAGTAAAAAACGATAGCCAGCTGTTTAATAAAGTACAGCGTATCTTTGGTTTTAGTTGTATTGTCTTTCGTAGCTAATGTCATTTAACGACGTTGAAGTTAGCTTCCGTGAAAATGTCCAAACGTCACTGTTTTTTCACAGCAAGACCACGTTGGACCTTTAAAAACAACACTAACGCTACCGTTATAAGTTACATTATCCCAAAGAAGATTAACATTTGTTAAAAGTTTAAATCTGTTTGTTGCAAAATGCAATAAAAGGGCATTTAATATTTGTTTCGTAATTTATGTGTTTATTTCTATTCTAGATCCAAGCTATCAGAGGCCAAAGAGCTTCAGAGTCTGCGGAAACGACAGACCGGAGTCAGGTAACGTGAATGCAACACTTGTGATTCTGTTTCTCAAACTATGAACACGTTTCAAAAGGCAACTTCTAATGAGGTATAATAAAATATGAGATAACATATTCATATTTCCTTTTGTTTAGTGTGACCGCCCTGTTGGTCGGGGAGAAACAGCCACACGACGCTGAAGCTGATGCAAGTGACCCTTTTTTAATATGTTTGGATTAACTAGATATATATATATATATATATATATATATATATATATATATATATATATATATATATATATATATATATATATATATATATATATATATATATATATATATATATATATATATGTATATATGTGTGTGTATGTATGTGTGTATGTATGTGTGTGTGTGTGTTTAATTCTCTATTTGTTGACTACATTGTTACTAAAATAGACATTTCTCACAGAATGACCCGTTCAAACTGAAGACTGGAGGAGTTGTAGACATGAAGAAAATCAAAGACAGGAATAGGGACATGTAAGGAAATCTGTGACTGTTTCAATCATTTCAACACTGTACATTGCACATTAACATATTGTGTATGTTTTTAAAAAAAGGAAACTGTCATTATTCCAAATGACACTGATTTGACTCAAGATAACTTTTGTTCCAGGAGCAGGGTGGAAGAGGAGACAGACCTGAACCTGGGCACCTCTTTTTCTGCTGAAACTAACAGAAGAGACGAGGATGCGGACATGTACGTAAGGGGTCCTTGGCCTAAAAAACGTTGAAGGGCCCTGATTTTGGTCAATATTGAAATCACGATTTTTTAACACAGTTACCCATTGAGTTTTGGAAAGATGTTGCATTTATTGCACAACAAAATACAGAAACAACTGTCCAAAAACAGTGAAACAGTCAAACAAATCAACAGGTAAAACACCTTGAACTGTGAAATTTCCCTTCATACTTTTCCTGTTGAACTTTTTAAATTCCCCCTTAAAATAGATAATGTAAAAAAATAAATTAAAATGCATAAATTGAAATGTTACAATAGTATTTAATAATACAAACTGTTGCAGTCCACTTTCAGTCTTTTCAAAACAAGTAATAAAATACAAATGAAAGAAAAACAAAATAATTGTTCTTGATTAAATAGTTTTTATCATTGGAAGCCAAAATCAAAACTTGATTAATTCCACAGCCCTAACACCTCAACCAGAGTTCATATTACTTCAGTTCATAGAGTATATGGCCGTTTCAGACAGCAAGATCAACAACACATTTATCAAAATGTTGGAAGCCACCATGCATGGCTTGGATTGGTATTTTAGTTTGAAAGATAAATGAATTGAATGAAATCTAAAATCATAAAATACAAACATTTAGGACACCATCTGGACGGATTAGATACTCACACACAGTCGCTTCATAGAAACATGTAAAACCCTTAATACTTTTAATTAATCTACCCTCACAGGATGAAATATATTGAGACAGAGCTGAAAAAGAAGAAGGGGTTAGTGGAGGCGGAGGAACAGAAAGTGAAGGTGAAGAATGCAGAGGACCACCTGTACGAGCTGCCTGAGAGCATCCGAGTCAACTCTGCCAAGAAGACGGAGGAGATGTTGTCCAATCAGATGCTCAGTGGGATCCCTGAAGTCGATCTTGGCATTGAGTACGTATAGAAGAGTCTCCAAACTATCCTTTAGATTGTCAGTTTTAAAATCTTCATGAGTTGTCTTTTATCTTTAAGGCTACATTAACATTGCTAGGTTTTGGTTTTTGAGCCAAAAGCGGATCTCTGTGTGTTTTTAGCTCCAGTAGAAGAACTAATCTCAACATTATGATATACTGGGCATAAACAGGAGGCAGCATGTATACTCTGCCCAATGCAACGGATTTCCGAACTCTGACAACCCTTGTGGACACAGAGGATTGTTGAGGATAATAGAATGCTGCATTAGTCTCAGAGAACGAGACGCAATGACCATTAAGGCTGCGAAACGTTGGCGTCGGCGTTGCCAAAGGTCTCCGTCTCTGTCCGCTGAGACTCCCAACACAACCCTGCAGATTCCAAACCAAAACGGGATCGGTAGTGTTTTCAAATGTCTCCGGTTTAGGAGCTCTAAGAGCAGCCAAAGATATTGGTTTCTAAACCAAAACGTTGCAGTGTAAAGGTAGCCTAAATATGCTAGAAAGACATTCTGCTTGAGACAGGTCAGCGACTAGCTAACAGAAAGGACACAACTCTGTAACTGATGGCCTGTTTCTGTGACATCTCTCCCAGTGCAAAGATAAAGAACATTATCCAGACAGAGGACGCAAAAGCCAGACTGCTGGCAGAACAAAGGAACAAGAAAAAGGACAACGGCACATCTTTCGTGCCCACGAACATCGCCGTCAACTACGTTCAACACAACCGCTGTGAGTGCTGTCGATGGGTAAACACTGGGGCTCAAACAGTGAGAGGACACCCAATGGTTAAATAAGATGTCAATGTCTTTTCTCAGTCTATCATGAGGATGTGAACGCACCACAGAGGCACCAGAGGCACCGAGAAGAGCCCAAAGCGAGGCCGCTGCGTGTGGGAGACACCGAGAAACCAGGTCCAGAGGGTAAGAGGTTTAAAAGAATGTGGATCAATGTGTCCCAAAGTCCAATATGACATCCTCAAATTGTTGTTTTTGTCCGCAACTCAAAGATATTCAGTTTACTGTCACAGAGGGAAGAAACTAGAAAAATATTCACATTTAAGAAGCTGACGTCAGAGAAACAGATTATTAAAATAGTCGGCGATTAATTGAATAGTTGACTAATCAATTCGTCTTTGCCGCTCTACACTGTAGGGGTGGGAATCTTCACTGGTCTCACGATATCACAATGCATCCTGATACTCCTCAATATCATTATAGATTGCTACATGTGGTTTTATTCGACAAATTCAAGTAGTCAGATATATATATGAAGAGCTCCTCCTTTTGTATCTGCTCTTAAAAAGACACTGTGAATGTAGCGGAGTCTGAACACAGCAGACAAAAGGCAGAAACAAAAAAAGCAGCGACCAGAAAATGAACAAGCAACATCAGTAAGCAATAATCGATTATGGTCTGTCACTGCATCGACACAGAACGGCCCAGGTCCGCATCGTGATGCAATGATTCAATTCAACGCCCCTACTGCATGGTGCCTTTGTTTATCGCAGCTCAGTGCCACTAGACTGCAGACTGCTGCAATAATCAGTGTTAGCACACTCAAAGAGTACAGAAGTCCTCGTCTATGTGACGTCCCGCCTCGACTACTGTAATTCCGTCTGGTCTGGCATCCCTAATAAGCTACTCCACCGGCTCCAACTCATTCAGAATTCTGCAGCGAGGATTATAACCTGCTCCATATCCACGTAACACCATTGCTTATGCCTACTGAATACTTACATTTCAAAGTCCTGCTTCTGGCATACAAGGCTCTACACAATTATAGCCCCATCTACCTCACTGACCTGCCTCCTCCTCAGCAGGCCTACTGCATATCCTCTACTCGGGGAGAGAGGGCTTTCAGCTACATCGCCCCCAATCAAGCCTGACCACGTCAGACACTGTGACTCAATAATTGACTTTAAATACAGACTTGAAGAGATATGTTTTAAGATGGCTTACGGACAGGCTAGTGACTTAATTTGGAACACTGTTTATAGAAACACTGTAATAGTTGCTCACCACTCATCTGAAACCTGCAATCTGATCGTTTCCTTCTTCTCTTACTCCAGTTTCAGAACCAACCAACTACCGCAAACGTCCCAACAATGAAAAGGCCACAGACGACTACCATTATGAGAAGTTCAAGAAGATGAATCGACGTTACTGAGAAGCTGGATGTTTTTTTGCCCAAAGTTACTTAACTCAGTGGTTCTCAAAATGGGAAATATTTATTAATTCCATCCTATTAGATATTCCATCAGCTACAAGATGCTGGGACAGAATCTTATTAAAAGGGGTCCATGTTCTAATTTGTGTCCATTTGGGGATCCTTGATGTAAAAACAGGTTGGGAACCCATTGACTTAACTTGATATTATCTTAATAAAGACTTAGGCCTCCAGATGAACCATGAAGATAATTTACAGCGTGGTTTTCTCGAACGTCCTGTTAATCAGAGGACTCTACAGCCAGTGTAGTAGTCTGTAAAAGGCTCTTTGTGGTTGTCTGTGTACAGTACTCGCTTTGTGATATTATGTTAAAGGAGCATTCCATGTCACTGATGAAATGGCTGAGGATTGTCAGACATAAGAAATGTTAAATGGAGTGGTATTCCTGCTCCGTCTTGTGAGACCTTTGCTTTTTAGTCCGGTAAATGTTGACTTTTAGTTGTAGAATTGTGTATTTAGAGCTTTTATATAGATTAAAAAGGAAAAATCAAAAAAACCACAAGATTGAGGTTCTTTAATGTGACTTGGAGTAAAAAAAACAAATGAAACAAAATAAATGTAAGCACATACACTCAAACAAAATGCTATACTGGTAACTAAATGCTGCAAAGGTACATAAAAAAATAAGTTGTAAGTTAAGTATTGTATATACAGTATAAAAGTGTAACGTGTATGCAAATGTATAAGTTCATTTTGAAAAAATGAATTCATACAGAGGGGAATGTTACTTCTGATCCTTCCTGTTCATGACTTTAAGGTATTCAGTGCAGTTTATTTGTTTTACTCTATTCTTTTAATACCTATTTATGCATAAAGAAATCCTCAATATCAAAGGTGAAGTTGCCGTGGCAGCCGCTAGTTCACAATGTGTAATGGAAACTAAATTAGCCAAATCACTGACGTACAGATTGAGCACAAGTGTTCATCAGTCTGCCTTCTTCCTCATGGTTTCTCTATGGAGGACGTCCCGTGTCCGTTGAGGTGGTGTTGGGGGTTCGCCTCCTGTGACGGAGGTCCCTCCGCGTCCTCCCGGTCGCCCTGCGTAGAGCTGCAGCTGCTGCCCGGCGAGGCCCAGCTGTCTCGCCGGCGGTACGCCTCACACAGCGGCAGATCAGTGCTGTCCCACTGACTGTAGCTTTGCAGAGCGGAAACCAGTAGGAGTCAAAGAGGCAGCGCAGAAAGAGAAGCAGACGAGAGCGACAGGTCAGAATAAAGCACATTCATCCGCATAGAGGAGCACATAAAAAGACACGCAGACGATAGAAGCGTGGAGGTTATGCAGAAGCACTGGAAACGGGATCAACAGCTAAAAACAGTGGCTAAATCACTAGATAGTGTAGTCAGAGGTGAGACTTAACTGTTGATTTTAAAGGGTGATTTTGTTTTTTCAACCTTGACCCCATTTTCCTATGTTTTTGTGTCTAAGTGACTGATGGAAACAACTTCCTTTGAAATTAGTCCAGTATAAAGCAAGACCGCTGCTGTAGGCAATGGCGAAACAAGCTACGATGCAAGATAAACCTTTAATTTCCGTCCACTAAAAGTTCTGTTTTTGCCACTGATAGGCTCAGATTATTCTTCAAAGTGTCTGACAACATTATGGAAAGGATCCATACAGAGAGACCTTTTTTAACATTATCACCATCGCCAAACTCACCAGACTCCATGTAAATAATCAGTAAGTTTATCATTGTAAAACACGCTTCATTCAAAGTCAACAGAAACAAAATAAAACTACCAAAAGCCATCTTGTTTTTGTCTTTCCACCATTCCAACAATCACCGCTCTGGTTTGGTTGAAATAAAGGCTTAATTCACCCATTTACATGTGGAAATATGCTGACTCTATACACGCTAAAAGTATTGATTATTTACATGGAGTCTGGTGAGTTTGGAGATTTCGGGGCTGTTTGTTGTTAAACAAAAGAGGTTGTTCCTCTTTAACAAAAAGGTCTATCTCTGTAGGGCTCCTTTCTATAACGTTGTCAGACACTTAGAATAATAATCGGAGTCACTCAACGGCAAAAACAGACCTTTTAGTGGACGCAAACTGAAGGTGTGCATTTGTCCTGTAGGGTTCCACTACAGCCCGGTTCACGGCTGCCCTGTTACAGTGTTCTCGCTCAATACTGGACCAATTTCAAAAGATGTTTGTGATATTAGTCACTTAGACACTAATGCACGGGAAAATAGGGTTCAGGTTGGAAAAATCAAAACAAAATGACCCTTCAAGTTCGGCAAAAAGTAGTGCCATTAGTTGCTGATGGAGGAGAAAGCAGAGCGAGTGCAGTGGAGGAAGGAAGGCCCACACAGAGCATGCTCCAAACACGCCTGAGAGACACGTCTCAACACTTTCTCACAGAAAACAAAGACACACTACTAGTGTTTTGTCTCTACTTTATTTCTTATCATTCTGGGTCTCTACCGGAACAGCTTGCATGGTTACAGCTCGAGACACTTGTGGCGTTAAGACGGAATCAATTCAAAATAATCACCTTTTTAGACTTGCTTTTACAGAAAGACAGAAAGAAACTGGAGAAACTCTTAGTCGTTTCAGATTTGTTTCAGATCTTGAATAAATAAAACAGCAAACAGTCGTGTCTAATTTCAGAGTCGATGCCAAACATTCATGCACCGACCATCCCTAAAATCTACCACTGTTCCATTCATGATTTAAATATGGCATATAAATACTCTGACGATCTATAAAAATCTTTATACTGATAAAAGTTTCAGTTCTTTCAATGTGTAATTCTTCTAAAAATGGCCTTCCTACAAAGCTCTGCGTTGCAATACCCAAAAGCCCTTTATTAACAACCATCTAACAATCTATGAATAAAAAAAAAAAAATCAATAAGTTCATTACGTCAATTCAAATGACTTGAGTAGTGAATGAACTAGGAGCAAAGGCCTCGTTACTTACATCCCACTAACCCAGGAGTGTCAAACTCAACTTCTCTAAAAGGGCCACACTGAAAAAAAAAAAAAAAAAAGAATGGCATTGAGAGCCAGGCGTGTACAGTTCAATAACATGCTTGGATTTCATCCAAAAAGTCAAATGTGCCAAGAATGTCGGAAAATGTGACAAAAACGTTGAAGAAGAAAAAAAAAAAGCATTGGAAATGTTGGAAATAGTGTTAATAAAAGGACGGAAAACGCTGCAAAAACCTTTAGAAAAAGATACCCAAACAATGTAAAAAAATAAAACGTTAAAAGGCCCAAAAACTAAGCAGGCCAACGTGTATTGTGAACCTAAATTGATGTTGAGTCGGATGAGTTTGCGAGGGGCCGGATTGGGCCGCGGGCCTCGAGTTTGACACGCGTGCTAAAAGCATGCATCCCTCCTATGTGCATGACGCGATTTGTTAAAACTTCTCTAAAGCCTATTGGACGCCGCAGACCAGTCGGATCACCATTTAAAAACAAATCCAGCAGTAGATCAACCTAGAGCAATACACCGATATTATATTGATATCATGAGATGAGACTGGATATCATCTTAGATTTTGGATATCGTGATATGGCCTACGTGGTGTCTTGTCCTGGTTTTAAAGGCTGCATTACAGTAGAGTGACGTCATTTCTGAACTTACCAGACTGTTGTAACTGTTCTATTATTTGCCTTTCCCCACTTAGTCATTATATCCACATTACTGAAATCTCATTGTGTTACTATTCTGTGAAAGCACCAATGGTGAACACTACAATATCGTTGCGGTATCAATATTGAGGTATTTGGTAGAAAATATTGTTAGGGCTGTCTGCGACTAAAGAAATTCTTAGTTGACTAACACTTCCCTGATTTTTATCGACTAATCGATTAGTTGATTTAATCGACAGAGCCTTTGAGAGGCGGTTAAGACTAGAAAAGCACAATATTAATGTAGTTAATGACCCATCTGTAAAACTGAGTTTCTACACAATTAATCCTGCAAAAACACCACTTTAAATCTTGTGTTCACCAATAAATGTGCTCATAAGTAGCTCGGAAATGAGTAATTAAGCATGAATAAGCATAAAAAAGGATTTAACTAAAGAAATCTTAGTCGACTAATACCAAAACCACAGATTAGTCGACTTATTGACTAGAAAGGGGACAGGCCTACATATTGTGATATTTGCCAATGGGGAGTTCAGAGACCCAACACCTGGATCAGCTGAATCGCGACTAAGATTTCGGCTCCCAACATTTCGGCTCCCAACATTCACAACAACTTAATTACGTTATGCAAGCAAACTCTCTTTTTGTCTCGTATTCTGAATGAAGAAGAAGAAAAGTTAAAGCTACAGTGCCTAGTTTCTGCCCCCGAGCATCACTCTTATGTTTGTTTCATCAGTACAATCTAAGCCGTCCCGAAAATGAACGTGGACCGTCCCAAATTTAAAATCTTTGTTTTTATACATTATCCTTACTATAAATAATTCAAAATGACCTTTAAAAAAAAAATCATTAAAATAATTACATGATTATACACCAATGTTTTAATGTAAATTAATTTACATCAAAAGGTGTAAGGTTCAAGGTGTTCTGCCTGTGGATTTGTTGTTTTTTAGTTTAATAAATGCAAATAAATGTAAGAAATTTCTACTTTTCCTGAAGTCAATGTGTAATCGTGTAAAAAAAAAAAAAAATTGTAATTGCAACATTGAACAAAAACTAATCGTTATGATTTCTTCCGAACCCCGAGCAGCCCAAAGTCCGCTATGTTCTATGACACACGTCATAGAAAAAGCAGAAAAAACAATAAGTCAAGGCACTTACTAATCAATAAAGTCATATAGCGAGATGATCGCCGTGACAACAAGCCTCCGCAAAGATCTGCGTTGATGAACGGCAGCGTTTTATGGATAAATTCAACCCAAAAGCTGTCAGGTTTAGATGCCGTCTGGGGGAGGGGGTTCAGCGGTGAATGGTAAAGGTGAGACAGCATATGGTGCAGGTGGGGGCATGGGACACAACAGATGAGCAGTGGGATGTAGGGTGGGGGTGATGAGCCTACTTGTACCTGGAGGAGTAATATTCTTCCTCTAGCTCATACAGGTCGATGGCGATCTCGTCCCGGAGCGACGTGAGCTTCTTGTCGCACTCGTCCTGCAGCGAGCGCAGCTGCTGGTTCTGGAGGCTGATGGCGTCGTTCACCGACGGAAAGTCGTTCAGAATCAGGAACTGCTTCAGATCCGACACCAGCTTCATCAGGGACTCGCCGGCTCGAACCTGACGCAGCGACACAGACGGGGGAGGGGGGGGGATGTGTTCAGCAGCGATTGATTGGGGGTTTTCTACTTTAGTCGACTATGGGGAAAAAAATGTGCATCAGTGTTTCATAAAGCCCAAGATGCCTAGGGACGGTACCGAAACCCGGTGCCAATGTGCCACCGGTGCCTAAGCGTCCGGTATCTACCGGACCGAATCCCCACGCAGATTTTGGTGCCAATTAAATGCTTTTTGCGCTGCTCTCTGATGCCCTGAAACAGACGTTAGAGGCAACGGAAGCATTGCTGCACAAGACGCTGGTTAAGACTTCACTTGGCAACAGGTAACGTTAGCAAGCAGCTGGATTAAACACGGTTAAAACCTGTAGGGGGGCTCTATAAAGAAACCTGTGGGGGGGGGCTCTATAGAGAAACCTGTAGGGGGAGTTCTATAGAGAAACCTGTAGGGGGAGTTCTATAGAGAAACCTGTAGGGGGAGTTCTATAGAGAAACCTGTAGGGGGAGTTCTATAGAGAAACCTGTAGGGGGAGTTCTATAGAGAAACCTGTAGGGGGAGTTCTATAGAGAACCTCTTAAACTTTAACTGTGGGGAAATGTTGCTGTGAGTGATTTCACTCCAGTACCAAGACAGCTACACTGATTTATTTTATTTAATTTTATTTAAGAAACACAGAAACATTGCATCTTTACTCAAGAATTAAGCAGCAGGTTGTTTTTCAGACAGACCTGCCCCCACTGCTACTAAAGGGAGGAGAACCCTGTTAACTGACTTCACTGTGTCCTTCTATCGTCTTTCTCTCTTCTTACTAACAGGATGCCTGACTATGTAAAAAATGTCTGTGAAAAGATAAAAACAACGGAGTGTTTTGCATATTCGAGACTTTGTGCAATGCTTACAATGTTGGCAGCTCTGACGTGCATCTCATAATGGTCCTGCTCTGCCTGGGTTGCCCTGGAAACCTGGGTCTCATCTTCTATCTGGAGAAAGAAAACAGCGTGACGATATTACATATACTCATGTTTAACCCTCGAGTTGGCTTCCCGCCGACCTGCAAGTGTTTGTTTTTCTGAGTCAAAATTTCTAATGAAAAACCTTTTATCAACGTTTTGCTCGTCTTTTTTCGACCCTTTTGTGTCTCTGTTTTTTACATTTGTCATTTTTTGTCACTTTGTTCTACATTTTTTCACATTTGTCATTTTCTTGTATACATTTGTTCACATTTTAGTTACTTATTGACATCTTTTTTTTGCAAATTTGATGTCACACACAAGTTCTTTTATCAATTATTCTTTTCTCCAAACGCTATTAGATTAGATTAGATAATACTTTATTCATCCCACAGCGGGGAAATTTACTTGTCACAGCAGCAGCATTTTCTACAATAAAAGCAATAAAAACAAAAAACAACAACAAACAAACACACAAATAAACATGCAAACAGCAGACAGTGAGCAGCGGTAAATGTAGTGACATCAAGTAAAGGTTGCGTAAAGTGCGGTAGAACAATATTGCAGAGTGAGTGACGTTAAATTAAATTGAATATGTAATTAAAATAGTATAGCAAAAATAGGTAACCATAAATAATATTGAAAAAGTAAGTACTTGTAACTGGAAAAATATAAATATAGAAGATATCTAGAGTGTGCGAAGTAAAAGAAACACAGTAACAGAAACTACAACATTGTCAGGTATATAAAAATATAAAAATCAACCAAAAAAACACCCAAATTCAATGAAAGTAGTGACATGGTTATATTGAACTTGTGAGGAGCGTTGTTGGGAACCATCCACGGTACGTTTTTGGACAATTTCTTTGAAAGAAACCCAAATTTCTGATATAGAAACTTTTTGGAAAGGGTCAAATTTGGCCCAAAGACAACAGGAGGGTTAAAAGGCAAAGAGGAACGATGTTCAGAGAGAGGAAACGGATGGAATACGTCCTGCTTTTCATCAGAGGTAATACGATCGATTGATCGATAAATCGAGCTAGCTAGATCGATCGATCGATACGTTATTCACCCCAAAAGAAATTTTAGGATTTATATGTTATGTACCTTTGCCGTTTTGATAATCTCCGTGAAGTTGTCCAGGATGGACCTGATGTCATCTTTCAGCCTCTTGTTGTAGTTCTGTAGCAGCGACTCTTTGCTTTGAGGGAGCCCTCTCTGGGTAGCCATCGTTTCGCACAGCGCGCGCGCGTTGACGTTACGTTCCGTTACGTTACGTTACATTAAGTCCACGCACATTAATCCATTCGGCCAACGAGGTTTGTAAAGCAGCAGAAATATAATGTAGTACAAGTTCTGTAATGGTAAGGACTTAATTTTAACGCACACTTTGAAAAGAATCTCGTTGTGTATAACGAGACCAACGTTTGCTGCTGCTTCTTCTTCCTAAGGCTATATCGGATAACTTCCGGTGTGTCTGTGTGTCACCGCCCCCTAGCGACAAATCGGATGATTTCACACTGAAAAGAAGAAGAAGAAGGAAAAAAAAAAAAGGTCGGGTTAAGCGTCACATAAAAAGGTTTTAGATTTAAATACATATTTAATTATAGCATGATTCAATGCATAAACCACTGGAAATTACTTTCAGTGCAGCTTTATGTGACAGGAAGGCAAGGCAAGGCAAGGCAAGGCAGCTTTATTTATATAGCACATTTCAGCAACAGGGCAATTCAAAGTGCTTTACACAAAAACAGTTAAAAGAAAGTAAAACCGATAAAACACAGAAGAAACAGTTTAAAAAAAATATATATATATATATATATATATATATATATATATATATATATATATATATATATATATATATATATAAAAACAAATATAGAGACCTATATTTCAAAGTAAAAGCACAATAGAATTATCAGTTCTTTTGGAAGTTCTCAATATGCACCAAAACGGTCCCTGTTAGTGCATGTTATATTACAATATTGGATTTTATTGCTTTTTTTGTGGTCACATTTATTTTTTTTATATTCAAATATAAACAAAACAAAAAATTACAAACAACACACAGACAAGGAACGCCTCCCAGAGGAACCTGGGAGGGAGGGAGACAAAACACATTTAGAAACACACACACACACACAAACCCATTCATAAACAGACACACACACTGACAGATACATGACAAGGGACCAATCAGGGTCCGGGGGTGTACCTCAAAGAGTCAGCGATAGCGAGAAGTGACCAGGGTCCTCTCCGGCGCTCCATGGATGTGCGCCGTCGACACTTCCATGTCCACAACATCCAAGAAGGCAAGGGTCCATGCACGGACAGACGTCCAACGGGCTGCAATCATTCTCTTAGCAGCTGTAAGTCCAGCAAACACAGCACGGTTCTGAGACCCAGAGAGCTGAAAGGCTGAATCAGAATCAAGACCTTAACGGTAACAGGCACAGTAACGTTAAACAAGACGGAGATTTTGAATGCAATACTGTTCCAGAAGTGACCAACAGGAGCGCAAGTATTGGATTTTATTGTTAATATCATTAGGATACAAGCATGTTAATGTTGTAGTAGGTCGAGGTGAAGCTTTGTATGTGAAAATGTAAATCTAAAAAGCATGGTAAAAAGTTGGAATAAGACTGTGTAACACTTAAATGTAGTGGGATAGAGGTATACAGTGGCATAGAAATTGTCAAAGTTCCTAAAACTGTACTAAAGTGCAGTACTTAAGTATTAGTGCTTAGTAACATACAGAAGTATGTTTGAAATATAAATAAATTTAGAGAAACCGTGCAAACATTTGATTTACATTCATTTAATAGTTTTTTTATACATGTTACATGTTATAACATAGCTTTTAAAGGC
The DNA here is from genome assembly GCA_013375575.1 of Percina caprodes. Classification (NCBI taxonomy): domain Eukaryota; kingdom Metazoa; phylum Chordata; class Actinopteri; order Perciformes; family Percidae; genus Percina; species Percina caprodes. Next base: position 3,630,443 of record JABXJD010000035.1, on the reverse strand, counting down.
AGGCTGTGCAGCAAGTATTTAGAGTGCTTTTTATCATCATGTTGTTAAATCCTCCAAAGATATCCTTTACAACCGTTTGAAATACATTTTACAGCGGTGTTAAAATCATAACACATTCTTCTTAAGGGAACACTGATTCTGTGCAACCTTCATGTGTACATGTTTGGTGAGAAAAGTGATAAACATGAAGAAGAAAAAGATTGTACACTTCAAAAAAAAACAACAGGATTTTACATTGCAACAGAGGAATACATGAATTAAACTTTGGGCTGAAACAGGTTGGGACCCCCTTTTCTTAAAAGTGCCTCGGTGAGAACCAAAGAGTGTTCCATGATTTTACAAAGCACAAAGACAATAAAATATTACCAAAGGACAACGGAAATAAATTCAAAAAGGAATGTCATCAATCAGTCACCATTCAAATTCTTACTTACAAGATACTACCGATGCAATCCCTGCCTCGAACTGTGAAGCAAAGTTGTTGTTTTCTTCCTTTTCTTCCTTAAGTTGCAGTTAAAGTTTTCACATCAGTGAGTCACAGTGAGTACACATTTGGAGTTTATAGAGACCTACGACAGAGATGCATTACATAGTTGAATGAAAATCTTGGTGCATCAGCGAACCGCAGACAGCAAGAGGAAGTTGTACATGATTGTTCACAAGTATTTTGGTGCTGAATGCAATGAAGTGCAATAAAACGATGTAAACGCAGCAGTTTTTTTTTTTTTAAGGATGGAAAAAAAAAAGAGGCAAAAGTGAGATATGCTCTTTGATGTGGTTGGAGGGATGTACTATAAGGGTGTAAGGCTTCAGAAATATCTTGTAAAGGAAAGAAAAGGGAGTCTTCTACACATATCTAACAGGAACAACGTAATGAATTTTCTATGCCTAACATTTTAATTACGGTTCGTACGTTACATGGAACAGACACTGATATTCCGTTTTCATGAGACAGGACAGCGACCACTAACACAAAATATGACAAAATGCAAACATTTTTGGAGTGAAACAAAAATTCCATTTCATATCGACAAATGTTATTCTTGAAATATGCGTTATCATCCTGCATCTGCCTCGTAACAAACTGTCGAGCATGAAGACCAAAGAGCCCAAAACTCTGGACTTTGAGGGGACGGTGATGTAATTACAGATCCATTCCTCCGAAACATCTTTACAGTGTCTTTTCCTCTTCCAAGCTTCTGTGAAGTTATGATCTTGTTGAATTCTAAGAACTAATACAAAAGGAGGAATGAGGCGTTATCAGACCATACTTTCACAGTAAAGCTCAAATATACAGGAAATGATACTGCCAAATCTGCAGACCATCTACAAACCACGCGTGTCACGATTCTCCAAATCTTCGATTAAATTTTCTTTTTAGCAGTGAGGGCAACTTCACAAGAACAGCCACCACAAGGGTGCTTGACAACAACAGCTTGAGTTTCTCAAAATTAACAAAGTGCAACTGAAAACACCATTAGTTTACCGAGATCCACATGAACGCACCATTAAGTGCTGTCAGAGCCCACATGCTTTACCTTTATTCTATTTTCATAACTCACTCACGGGGGAAGGATAAATTGCCACAAGGTGGTGTCTGGAAAAGAGCAGCTGAAGGATACCGCTAAGCTAACATTAGCACTTGTGTCTTTAGCTGCATGCTACCAGCCGGTAACCTATGCTGCGTCTGTTGTGTGTTTCTTTGGACGTGTGCAAGTAGGCGCAGGCGGGGAGCGAGACAAAATACTGGAGTGATGGCCGAACCTGCTTTTGATTACGATAGTTGAACGATAGTACGATAAATTGAAAAATCGTGACACACCCACTACGAACCTCGTCACTGCGTGGTGTTTTAGCGCCAATACAAAAGTAACTGAGGTAGGCAAGAAAACAATCAATTGCTTGACCACCATGTCGTCTTTGTGTGTAGATGCACGTACCAAAAGGACAATTCAAAAAAGGTGAAAGGATGTGACAGGAAATATTATTTTTTTTTTTAAAGCGACTAGGAGTCAAGGATTTATGTCAGTTATCTTACTCTAACGGAGCATTCAAGTGTAAAGATGACCTCGCACTACCACTATTTGGAGCCAGTAAAGAATGAGATCCATGCAGGCCTGCAGTCCAGCTGCAGCACTTGCAGCAGCATGCAGTACACGCCTGTGCTCGTTTGCATGATTCAGTGATGTGCGCTGACGTCTCCGAGTGTGCGCTCAGGGCTTTTCTTGCGGGGCCTTGAGGTGAAAGGGCGCAGAGACGAAAGGGTCTACAGCGCTCACGTCCGAGGTCCATGAGTGAAGAGGTCCGACAGGGACCGACGCCACGGCAGCTTGCCTGCTAACGTTGGACACTACCCGGTGAGCTGCTACTGGCTTCTGCGGCGCAGGTCCCTCAAAGTGTCTGGAATATTTGGCCAGAGCTTGTGGACGGAACGGCTGCTGGACAACTTGTCCCAATGCGCAGTGATCAGCGGCCACAGCGTGAACTCCAGATGCATGAGGATATGATTGCGGAGCTCCTGGAGCCTCTTTTCTTTTTCCGAAGGGAGCCTGAGAGAAGACGTCGCAGTTCTGCGGAGCTGCGTGGGTGGCGCGTGGAAACGGAGCGCTAGCAAACACATCGGCCGTTTCTTCTTGCGCAACGCGAAAGGGTGCTTTTGAGAAAACATCTGCGGCAACATGTGGCTCGTGTACATGCTGGGAATGATTCTGAGCCAAGGTGCTCGGGGTTGGTTGGTGGAAGGTAGCGGATGGTTGCGTTGGGACTGCGCTGGAGTGCGACGCCAAGTGGACGAATAACTGAGGTTCTTCTTCGTCCTCTGAGTCGAGCAGCAGAGGTCTGGAGCCGCTGATGTCATGGGCGGCTGAGTGACCCTCAACGGCTCCCTCATCCTGCTGCTCTTCTTCTTCATGGGCTTCATCCTCCTCCTCTTCTTCGTCGTCTTCGTCGCTGGAGTGCACACATCCCTCGTTTGCGCGAGATTCTCTTTTTGCAGGTTCAGTCTCCTGGCCCTCACTAAGAACAGAGTAGCCATTGCTTTTCCCTTGAACATCTGTATTAGAGAGCAGAGATAAAGAAAATCATATCAGACGTGAGTAAAAACGTAAGAAAGGTAGAGCCGCAACGAACGATTGTCTTCTCGATTAATCGATTAGTTGTTTGATCTATAAAATGTCAAAAACAAAGTGAAAAATATTGAGATGGCATTCTCAAATGTCTTATTTTGTCCACAACTCAAATATATATTTAGTTACTGTCACAGAGCAGTGAATAAACTAGAAATATATTCACATTTAAGAAGCTGGAATCACAGAAGTTTTTACTATTTTCGACTATCAAAATAGTTGGCGATTCATTTAATAGTTGACAACTAATTGATTCATCTTTGCAGCTCTATTAGAAGGTATACATATTGTCAACCTGAGGTCCAGCGGCTCATCTGTCTACCAGACCATCAGACCTCAGTCACACAAACATGACATCCAATATGACTCATGGAACATCTGGAACGTCTGTAATCACTGAAGAATGAATAACGGCGACGCAACAGTGAGAAACCGGCACAGGACTACAACAGTACAGACACATTCTACTCTGAACGAGTCACGCACGACTGGCAAAACTGGCCAACACTACAGCATTACAACATCAAATAACCTTGTTTCCACAAATTAGTTTCAGCACAGCTGCAACACCCTCAACCATTTTTAAAATAAAATACCAGCCCCTCGTGTTAGAGGAAACAGCGGTTTTGCTTTTAGTTAGAATTGATTGTGTTGAGGTACAGGGGGTCAGTAGGTCTGTGGAAACAAGGACGAAGAGCATTCACAGCAGTAGTAGTAGGCAATTAGGGACAGACAGGTTTGCACAGATGAGCGGAGACAGATCAGTCTTACCTCAGCGGGGTTGACAGCAGCCGTTAGCTGGCAGCTCTTGGGAAGATGTTAGTTGCAGCCATTAAAAAGGAAAACGCCAGTTTTTGTTTTACTTTCTTGGGTTATTTCCTTCCTCGCTCGTCTGTTTCAAACTGTCCACAGCCCATTTAATATATTATACACTTGTCTACATGATTTGACGCATGAGTCAATCAAACTGCAACGACCATCTCACGGGTCAGAGCGCAGAATACCAAAATAGCAACAAACAGTGAGACTGCTCGTGTAATCGCGTGGGATAACAGCCATTCATTTCTCACCACACAGCTCACAGGCTCTACAGTCTCAAACAATCTCGGAATTCAAAGCTCATCACCAATCACAACAACAGTAATGTGATTTTAAAATACATGTCTACCAACATCCAGGAAGCGTAGAACAACTTAGATATGAAGGGGTGACAACAAAAAGGAATAGGAATGAAAACCATTGGAATAGTACTTAAAATCTTAGAGCATTGCTAGCATGCCTGAAGGAGAACTGCACACGTTTCTGATGACTCATGTACTAAGGTGCCAACATATTTCCAAAGTGCAAGGCACACACACTAAATAAATGAGGTTTCGTACTGAAATCTGAGCCGAAAAGGCCTTAGTTAGTGGATAGCATCAAGTTAAATTAGACTATCTGAAATCTAATTTGGTTCCCAGAAAGAACATTAATCTGTCTGCCAATTAAAACTATAAAGAAACCAAAGAATCAATCTTTGAACTGTCAATCAAGACAGCTTGCTTCTTTGCTCTTCCGAGTAATAAAACAAATATGACCCAAAGAGACATCATTTACATTCACATTAATGAATTTTATTCAGTGTCTCTCTTCCTGAACTTTAATTCATGAAAATAGAAGTACACACTCCACAATGGTCCTGCTTTGACATAGAACATCTGCCAAATCATGTCAAACATTTTGATATAATCAAAGTATTTTCTATACCTGCCACCATATCAACCCAACCGGCACTACGAGTACATTTTATTTACACAGCAACACAAGTCAAACTGTACGGCCAAGGCAAGAACTCTACAGGATACAGCGTTTTAGAGTTGGATGAGAACATGCAGTGTTATCGTAGGATTGCATAGATTAGCCACAAAAATGCAAAGGACTTAACTGAACAACATTAAATGGAAAGAAAAAAGCATAGTTGTATTTACCCATGCCGATTCTTAGTGTCGATGACTAACCCTTACAAAATGTCACACTGGATGGAGGAGGAAACTATTTATGTCCCAAACATCAGGCTTATACTGTATACCTTAGAGTTTTCGGTTTCTATGTGCATACCTAAGGTTATATGGACCCTAAAAAGAGACTTGTGCCTTTGCAACAGACCTCCCTCGGCTAGAGAAAAGCCAAAGTGAAAGGTAATACTTGTAATGCAAAGTCAGTTGTGATTAGTGATTGTGATCAGATTTGATATACAGCGGGTTTTTTCCAAGTTGCACAAGCCTTTCTTAAGATCATTAGCCCAACAAAAGAGAGCAGGTATCAGAGGTGAGAGGTGCTACAGCGATATCAGGAAGTTTATTCCGTCATTAGCTCTGTTTTGCGGTTGTGGCTGGAAGTTACGGAAAATCTCGCAAAATCTAATCTAATAATATAATTTTAATACTTTTACACAGGAAACGTGTGTTTGTTCCTTTTCCTGAACTTATCTAGTTGTTTTGGTGCCTAAACTTGCTCCCTTTTTCTGAGCTAAACAGCGCAACTGTATCCCTTCTAGCCACGACCCTGTTTTGCTGCCTGTTTGATAAAATCCCTCCCACTAATATAACTGACAAATACCGGTGTTACATAACTGTGGCGGAGAGATAAAAATACTACCCAGTCAGGTAAGTCATGAGCACGTTTGTATCGATGGTGACGATCTAAAACAGAAGCGCTAGCTAAATGCTTGACATGGATTTTGGACAGAGGAGAGGGTCAATATCTTTGCACACTAAAATACAGCTTTTTACACAAATATTTGATCTATATATCCTTAGAAATTTTACATATTACATAATGGTACTCAGTTCATACAGTCAATTCTAAAGCGCTATCAATAATAGTCATTTTTATTCATACCATGATAGATGAAATGCCTTTAAATAGTACACACTAAAAAAAGAAATGCCACAACGAATGCTGACAAAAGCAAAAATGCATATTTTATATGTGGACATATAAAAGGATTTATTTTTCTTAATTTCTCCTCTGGCTGAAATGGATGTCACATTGGCCAAACGCCCTCAACGTCTGTGGTATGAATAAATTGGATAAATAAGACGAGAGAGGATGTCAAAAGGAGTGAGATTTCCATGTGAAACTCATTTTTTAGCCCAATACCTACAATTAAATATCAAGCAAGCAAACAAGAAGCATAAGTGTTTGAAATTTTAACAAATAAAATAAGATATGGTGGCTCAAATTCAATTGGTGTGACTCAAAGATCTAAAAATTTAAGTTCAAATTCAACCGGACAACTTACCGGGGCCCCGCTGGTTGGTCACATGACTGACCAGCACGGCCCTGATAGGCCAGAAGTACGTTCGGTTGCATTCAGGCTCCATTGCCTCTCCTGTTCCAGGTAGCCCAGCTGTTGCTATGTGAATGATTTCAACTTGAATTTTTGGATCTGAATTTGTGACCATTAAAAATACAAATATATTCAATTTCAGCTTCTAAAATTTCAAAACAAGAAACTTAATTTTAATTTCAAAAAAGGTGAATTCAAAACAAATAAATTCAAAAGGCATGGCTTTCAAATTACAATTTTGGACTTAGCTGTTAAAACTTGAATACTTATGTCTCATATTTGCTACAATAAAATCCATATTGTACCCCCCCTTCTCTGTAAAAGTGGTATGCTGCCAGAAGAATCTGCTCATACACTGACCCTGCGAGCAGCCCGACACATGGCAAACACAGCATAATAACATCATCATCTTTCCTTTAGCTTTGGCAAGGCTACAGGTCAAATCACTTGATTCCCTTTTGTTTCCGCTGTGCTTATCTTGACAATAGGGCTGCCCCCTATTAGTCGACTAATCATCCATTAGTCATTTTTTAATGCTTTTTTTATGCTGAATGACTTATTTTCAAGAAAATCATGAGCACTTTACCATTTCTGGCTCAACACACATTTAAAGTGGTACTTTTGCACAATTCTTTGTGGATAAACAGTTTTACAGATGTAATATGAACTGCATTTATATTAAGCTTGTCTAGTTTCAACGACCACTCAAAGTCGACAAAATCATATGAGTGTCGACTAAGCATTTCTTTTGTCGAAGACAGCACTACTTGACTATGGGTCAAAGATATGATGGTGACTTCATGACCTTACACATAAAAAGATGTATAAAATGCACACACACTATTAATGGTCTTGCAAATTGTTGTAGGTAATGCTGACAAAGAAATTGTCCTGCCATGGTAATGGAGCCAAATTAATCAGCCATGTTAACACTGAGTTCACCAGTTTCAGACTAACACAGATTCAAAGGTGTAGTTTTAGGATACCCGGCTTAACATCCAGAGAACGGTATCAATATACAGTTGATGCTGAGGCTGCAGCTCTGAATCCAGGGACTAAGTTAGCTTAGATAATGTTAAAATGTGATTACTGATCTATGTTAGAGTAGTCCACAGAATAAAAGCAGATCTGATCTGGAAATGATTTTCCTTGCCCACAACAGTAAACCACAACAGTTTGAGAAATCTGTATAGAGCTCCCAAAGCTGACATTTGTTTGTTTACAAAAACTGGTTCAATCAGTGCCAAGATTTCTCAGTGGTTCACCCTGGGTGCATCTTTGATCGTCAATAGTTTGGTTCAAAGCTTTTATGGGAGAGTGCAGCGGTGGTCTACAGCATTTTGACTCCTCACTCTTCGGTCAGACCCCTGACACAAATGAGCATGCCTGAAATTGGCGTGTTCAAATAAAGCTTCAACCCTGAACAAGTACACAAAGTGAACACAATGCAGCTGTGATCAAGCAAGTTTAACATATGCATACGATGATAGTGGATCACCATGGCAGTGCACTCAAAGAGGGATATTAATGCGAAGTATGAGGAAAGCATGAGGAAGACCATGGTGTAGCCGGGACAGAAGCAAGACGATATGCTCAGGCATAAAAGAAAATATTGATTTTTTTTTTTTTTTTACCAGCGTGGGAATGTCAATGGCCAGCAGAGATATATGAAGCCAGCTTATATCATCAACTACAGATGGAGTTGAGGCCAAGGAGGCACATAGAAAGAAAGATTCAACTGAACCAATCTATGCTGGCTCCTTTTGTTTCACTTCATAAGGTGCTACATTAAGTGATTCAGAGTCCCCATCTCCCCCACCCTCCACCTGTCCCCCATCTCTTTGTTAGGATTGCACACTGCCCCTTCAACCTCTCCCACCCCCTCTAGAGATCGATGAGCTGATCCACCAGCAGAAGGGATCGGGCCAAGTTGGGGATGTTGGACTCTGAACTGCCACTGTTGCTGCGCGAGTGACCACCTGAAAACGTGCCAGAAAGAAAGAGAAAGAGAGAGGGAGAGAGAGAGAGAGATAAAGAGAGAGAGAGATGGGCATGGAAGGAGAGCCGGGGGAGGTTGTGAAAAAACAAGCAAAAGAATAAGTAATGTTAACAGAGATTGTATGGAGAAATTAAGTGCAGGGAGTTGATGAAGATGAAGGGGAAATGATGGCAGAGCAGAGAGATGCATGAACGGGGGGCAGAAAGAGACACAGGCAGAGAGTGAGCTGGGGTAATTTTATACAGCTGCATCATTACAAAGGGGGGACTTTGAAGATAAACTACAAAGAGCCAAACACCTTCAAGGGCAGAGAATCACTGCTAGTTAACATTAGAAACAAAAGATAGGAAGACGACTGATGTGATAGCTTGATGGGATGAAAAGCCTTAATGTGACAAGCACACCCATACAAGACTTCCCATCAGCAATCATAGAAATGAGCTATGGTAACGGAGTTGGGGGCTGAGGCATTCATTTTTGTGGCTCGTAGTCTGTGTGAGTGATCATCTCGGGACTCTGTTAACCTTACCTTGATTTGAGTTTTTGGAGATAAGCACGGGAATAGGGTCAAACTCGTCATCATTGCCCTTCTCCCCGCACGACATGAGAAAAGCAGAGTCTGCGGTGAAGGAAGAGGAGGTGGAGGAATGATAGAGGGGGGGGAAAGAAGTTAACTCAGCCAAGCGAGCAAAAAGAAAGGAGGATGCAAGTAGATTAAAGATAGATGCAGCCAGGGCAGTCACAGTATTTTAAAAGCCATGCATTTCAGGTGGCTTTTGGCTCTTCTACAAATGAGTCAAGGGTCTGTGAAGCTGTCATTTAATGTGCCTAATTCTAAAGCCATATCACATAGAACCTCCTGTTTTTGGAAGAATCTGGAGTCTGTGTGGGGTTTCACAGCAGACATAAGGCCAGCTGAGGGGTGGTGCAAAGAGGAGGTCTTACCAGAAGCTGTCTGACCAGGCGGCAGCTCCTCCAGACAGGATCCAGAGCCGGATCCAGGAGGAGCAGAGGAGCAGGACGGGAGAGCAGAAACAGACTGGTTTTCATGTGAAGTATGAGATAATAGGTTGCAACCCAGCAGAGAGTCCTCCCCAGTGAGAGAGTCTGAGACAGGATGAAGCAAAGCCAGAGGGACAAGGGGCAACAGTAAAAAACAAATTTTTAGCTTGAGGAGCAGAGGAAAAATGCGTTTTTGTTAGTATGTCAGTTCACTGATTTATCTCTGAAAGCATATAATCATCAGCATCAAAGGAAAGTCTTGGTGGAAATCTCTAGAAAACATGCTGAAAAGTCAGAGACAGGGGCTACACTCAGTCCAAAACCTACAGATTGCCACAGTTTATATTAATCGTTAGAGAAGAATGTAGACTTTAGAAGATCAGCATTGATAAGAAAAGATCTGTCAATTTTCTCAGTTGAAAAGGCAGCGTCCAACACAGTGTTTTTGCCAGGACAACAGTGATAGCCAATGATAAATGAGTTTGTTCTTTCCAAACCAAAGAAACTAAAAGTGACTTCATTTGTAAAAAAATCCCTCAAAACAACCTTGTGTGTGTGTGTGTGTGTGTGTGTGTGTGTGTGTGTGTGTGTGTGTGGGGTGTTGTCCCAGGATGCTAACCTGGTAGACTGGCAGGGAGGAGCTCTGGCTGGCCTGAGTGTCGCTGGGCCTGGGGGGCTTCCAAACCAGGAATCAGTGAATCCACACACACCTCTGCCTTCACTACATGGAAAAGACAGTAATTCAAAAGGAAACAGATGGCCTTAGTAGGGGAAAAAAATTGATGAAGGCCCTCTTTTATCGTTTTCCCTAGCGGGTCTTTCTGACTTCATGAACGTGTGAGTGAAAGAGGAGAAGGAAGGCAAAGAAGACTGGGAATTTCAGGGCAAGGCAGAGCTTGTACCATTGGTGGAGCTCTCTGCAGAACTACTGAAGGGGTTGGCCGGTGTTAAGAGGTCGGGGAGCAGCAGAGAAGTTTCCGGGGACTTCAGTCCCTCAATCAGCTTCTCTGTGAGCAAGCAGGGAAAGAAAAGATGCAGAGCGGTAATGGGCAGATGGCAAGAGAGAAAACAAGATGATGGAGGAGGATTTTTCATACAAATAAAAAAGGAGCAGAAAAACTAACAAGATATGAAGCTCTAGCAATGTGTAAATATGACATGTTGTCAAAATCAATGACGATATTTACAGTTAATTACAAATATGTATTAAACCGTTGCCTACATGGCCTACATCATTAGGGACAAAAAAAATTAAAAAATAAAAAAAAAAGATAGGATGACGAATGCATGAAATGTGTTTTTTAACATTGTGAACATTTTAAAGTCATCCCATCATAATGCAGTGATAAAAGTATTGTACGATTGTTTATTTAGTGCAGCTCGCCACAGCCATGCCCTCCATGACCAGTAAGTTGGGAGAAACCCCATGCAAAGGACAAAACTCTTTACCAGTAGAACTATGGTGCAAAACAATTAATGCAGAAAACATTTAGAATTTTGCACGCTCTTAAAAGTACAAACCTTAACACCAAACATTTAATTATCAAAACAAAGCCACAGCAATCAGTGAGTTTCTTCACTGTGTTTCCTAAATGCACCGCCACTGTCCACATGCCACCTCAACTCATTTTTGGACCGGCGCAGACCAATGACATGATATCTTTGTTAAGTTTAGCAAAACCTTCATGATAAAAACAATATTCAGTTTTCCTAAAAGTATGCACCTCTATTATTACAGAAAATTAGTGATTTAGTTAGGCTGAAATACAGTCCATGCATGAAACAACATTCATACTTACAGGAAACTGCTATGGGGCAAATTGGGGTTGTGGGGGTGAGGGGTGGGGGTGAAGGAATGTGTTGGCTCAGAAAATGGCACAGCAGATGTGACCTTTTGCCCCCTTTACTATTGGAAAGAGGCCAAAACTGATGAAAAGCTTTATACAAATCCTAAATGTCAGTGAAGTCAATAGAAAAGCAAAGGTAATGTTAAAAATGATGCAATGTAGGCTACATTTTTACACGATTCCAAAGAGGCAGTACTTCTACTAAATGCTGCTCCGATATGCCTCACTGCTCCATCAGCAAAAGTCAGACTGTGTTTGCTTGTGTGCTTCCAGCTTAGGCTGGGTAGAGAAGATTAACCACACCCTGATTATGTAAAAGCCTCAACCTTTTTTATCCGCTTGGTTCTGGCAACTACATAAAGGAGGTAACCCAGCTAAGAAGTATACACTTCCAAAAGGGCTAAAGGCTAAACTGAGGAGAACATAAAAGGCTGGGTCTTTATTTTAACAAGACAGCATGCTTGACTTTATTTTATTCTTTGTGGCACTGGTAAGCAGGCTCCTTCCGGCAGTAAGAAAATCCAATTAACAAAGGAGAATGTGTCCTTCGCATTACTAGGCAACAGCGAAAGCACAGATCTGCAAATGAGATGCAATCTAGCTGTGGCTACGGTCTCTATTCATGGAAGCTGACAAGGACTCACTGTGAGGCTGCCTGCTATGTCAACAAGATAGGACCGTGTACTAATCCAAAAACTACACAACTAGCACTCATAAACCTAACAACTATGTTATCCAGGAAACTACTTCAGTAAATAAAAAAAAGAGTGACTCATAAGCTCTAAGACTATATTTGTGTGAGAGTCCAAGGCTGGAGAGAATCAAAAGGCAAGGCTCGTTCTGTGTCATGCTGTGACAAGGAAAATTACCTGTGGTGTCAGAGAGGGTATTAAAGGGGTCCCGGACAGTCAACACTGAACCTGCACTCTTGTCTGCCGACCTTTCAGCTTAACATTGCACAATGAATAAAGATGGAGAAGAACAAATGAAGGAATAGGACAGCATGAACAAAAGAAGAACGTGGGTAATACTAGGGAACAGAGAAGACATTATCAAACTTTTATGGCAACGCTAGACATTCATAAAGACAAAACACTTCTTTGGATTGCCCCTTTCTCAATATATTATTGTTGCATGTAGATATTGAGAAAAATGTCCACTTGATGACTGATAATATCACTCTAATAAAAACCTCCTGGGAGATGAAGTATGCAAAGCAATGAGACAGCATACTAAAAAGAGTTAGGCAAAGTCTTACCTGGAAACGCATTGAGCCCCGGTATAAGATTTTCACTGGAGCCTGTGACCTTCTCTCCTGGTGCGGCAGCTGTGCTCAAGCAAACAGAAAAAGTAGCAATATTTTAAGTTCACATGACTTTTTACCAATGCTGCAGGTGTAAATATGCAGTGAACACGTTGCACTTACTCTCAGCTAACTTTGCAAAGTCTTTGTTAAGCAGCTCCTCTGCTGTTAGCTTAGAGAAGTTATCATCCCCAAAGGGGTTCCAGCTGGGCTGAGCGCTGGGTGCAGTAAGGGCCGATTGGGCGTTAGCATCACCTGGATGATACACACTCTGCTGGGACGAGCAGGGGGAGCCAGAAGGAGTCGTGCTGGCTGATCTGCAGTACACAGAGGAGTAGACATGGGCGAGAGTGCACAGTGAAATTCAATCGTGGGTGTTAAGTCTGTGGACACCGTCCTACTGATGTATACAAATAAGAGTGAGCAAGTGGTTATTTAAAGACTGAATTGAGCATTTCTTTTTAAGCTGGATGCTCTGGGATGTAAAAGGGTCACTTATGCTCCTTCGTGGGTTCTGTCATATGAATGGATTGTCTATTGAACCGTCTCAGCTCACTCAGTGCCATGAAAGGAGACAGTTCATCACTGAAGGGAGTTAATTCTGCTCACTTTGACTTGTTGAGGCCAGCCTCAGCTGCGGCTGCCTGGAGTAGCTGAGTGGATTTGCTGACCGGGACCCCAAACACGGCGCTGTGAGTGACATCGCTCAAAATGCGTCTGTGGCCGCTTTTAGGGGCCATCTTTGGCGACGAGGGGGGTGTCATTGAGCCGACTTTGTGAATCACTCGGCCAGCCGTCTGTGAGAAAAATAAAAAGATACAGGGCGGAAATATGAGATGAAAACGTTCTTGATGCCAACAGAAAATTTCTCTTTTACTGCATGAGGAGAAACAAGCATATCAGACCCCTGAACGTACAAAAGCCAAGCAAGAAAGATCCAGTGGAAACGAAAATCTGAAATAAAGATGGTAAATTCTTTGAAAACCACAACAAAAGGAGAGAAAACCTTATAAGAACAGGAAGTATTCCTATTCCTAAGCATTCCTATTGTACAGAAACAGATGCACCTTATGAATACAGTTAACTGAATGGCAAAAGACAGAGTAGGGTCAACAAAGTATGTAAAAAAATCAATTTTGATAGTTCAAAGAAGAGGTTCAGAATGCAACACTTAATGATTTAGTTATCATGTGACTTATACATAATCCAACTGTTGTTCAAAGATGGCATTACAGGAAGCATTTCTAGCTACGTGGCATTAACACCGTCCCATTGAATATATTCTGTGAGACCATTCCTATGCCCCAGAAGAGGAAAAAGTAACATTGGATATGATTGGTTAGAAACAAGATGGTAATCAACTCCCCGGCCCAAAAGAGCAGCAGACGGCAATAGAAGTCGGATGTTACCACAACCTCTGGGCCAGCTGCAGGACCAACAACTGCAGACTCTGGGATGGGGGTCAGATGAGAAGCTGCAGTTTCATGGACATGGGCTACATGCTGCTGGTGTGGTAGTTGCAGGGCAATAACTGGATGAACAGGCTTAACTTTGGACTGCAGCAGGATAGATGGCTGCAACGCTGTTTGCTGTTGCTGGAGGCTCTGTACCAGTTGGTGCTACATAAGAATACCACACAGCTAAGCATGAGGAAGGCCCAGTTTGTCATGATTTACAGCTCTTTGAGGAATGCAGCAACACTTTTCAGGGTTTATTTCCTACCTTTTTGACAGTACACAATGGAAATCATAACATAACATAACATAACATAACATAACATAACATAACATAACATAACATAACATAACATAACATAACATAACATAACATAACATAACATAACATAACATAACATAACATAACATAACATAACATAACATAACATAACATAACATAACATAACATAACATAACATAACATAAATAGATAGATAGATAGATAGATAGATAGATAGATAGATAGATAGATAGATAGATAGATAGATAGATAGATAGATAGATAGATAGATAGATAGATAGATAGATAGATAGATAGATAGATAGATAGATAGATAGATAGATAGATAGATAGATAGATAGATAGATAGAAATGGAGAAGGGGGTGGGAAGAGATTCTTTCACAACATTTAGGTTTTTGTCACTAAAAACACATCAGAGATGAACAGTATTGTATGTAACTGCAGTATACTGACTCATTTAGAAGAACACAATTTAAACCAGGAACAGGCCAGTTAAGGCAAAAAAAAAAAACAGTGGGAACAATCAGACCCACTGTCCATTTATTGATAATTAAAATAGAAATTATAGAAAACAAATGCATAACATGGTCATGGAAACGTTTTTCGGTTTGAAAACTATACCCGAAATTGTGTCACCACTTGTGCACAGCATTGTTGCACACCTTCCACCAGTATCCCTGAGTAACATTCAAAAAACTATTTGCATTCTTGTTCTGCCAGGATGCCTACCTGCTGGTTACTCTGTGGGCTTAGAAAGGCGGAGGCTTGCTGCTGCTTCATGAGAAGCTGCTGATGCTGTGGTGTAGCCTGTGGCTGCATGTTGGCTGTCGGAGCTGGCTGCGGTGCGGCCTGTGCAGCGGGAGTCTGTTGAGCAGCTTGCACAGCGGCTGAAGCTGGTGGCGGGACATTGATACCAACACCTGGAAGGCAGAAAAATAAGAAGAATGAGATCTTTTTAAAAATGCCTAAACTCCAAAACAAGTGAATACTTTATATTAAACTCCATTCTAGATTCTATGGTTACAATCAATGCATTTATTTAGTGTAAAGAATTTAACATAGCTAAATAAACACAGATTTATTTTTAAATAAATTTATTCTATTTATATTTTTCATTATTTCAATACATACATTTTAACCCACAAACACTACATCCTTGGAAATAGAGCCCGACTGATATATAGGCAGGCCGATATTAGGCATTTCCCGAACTATCAGTATCAGCTTCTATAATGGCCGATTAAAAGAAATTAACCCAAAAAAATAAACCACATATTTGTATCGGTCTGGCTTTCTAAACACAACAAGTTAGTGAGTTTGAACTGCTCATACATCTGCCCTGTCAAAGATGAATTGAGTATAGGATAACTGTCTCCATAAATAGATAAGAAAAAAATTTGCTTTATTGTCCCCGAAGGGAAATTTGTTTTGGAAAAAAATTCCAGAAAATAAGCATCTCAAATGCAGGCGCCTCCTGTTACCTATTAAGAATGGTTTTAACCATGACACACAAAAGGTATCACAGAGTTACTTATACCTATGGCCTGAGGTGCTGCAGCAGCCACATTGGGTCTCTTGCGTGGGGTGAGAGCTGGCTGGATGGGAAGGATGCCTGATATCGGCTGGGGCTGAGCCTGGCCAGCCTTTGGTCGTTGGCGAGGTGCAATGGAGGTTTCCATGGTAGGAACGGGGTCTGTGAGCCTGGTGGAAGGAAAAGAGAAAATTGACTAGTTATGTACTAAGTTTCATACAATCATAACACTCAAATGCTTAGCTTTTTTTTTTGTTTAATACTCACCTGGCTTTGGTTTGACTCTTTTTGGCCACTGCTTCACTGGCTCTAATGGGCTCGGGAAGTTTTGCAGGAATAGGTGAATTCTACAACAATAAGAGGATTTGCAATTCTCATCTGATCCAAGTATAGTAAACCAGACTTTTAATTTTTCACATCACTGAGTCATTAAGAAAACATTTTGAGTTCCACGGCTACACTCAAGTATTGATTTGCTGCTTTGATGAACCATTATTGCCCAATTAAGGGGCGAGGTGGGAAATGTGGTGGAATCAGAAGACCAGTGGTTAAGCTACTTTGTAAATATCTTAGAAAAGGGTATCGTGAAATGAGGGAAGCCAACTGGCAAAAGCTAGAAAGCATAGCTTGCATACCATTACGTCCTAGATTACTTTCCTTAGAAAGCAACAAGACAAGTGAAACCACTGTACCTGAGATACATAAGGCCTAGATTATTAGAAAACAGAGCTGGTAACATTTAAAATTAATCCTACAACATATGCAAATTCCTGCTATTCTTTCTTGCAATGGTGACTTACATGTACATTTGAGACTGGACACTCTCGTCGGGCCAGTTTAAAGGCAAAGTAGGATATTTGGTAGATGTCTGGTCTCTTATCTGGGTCAGGTTCAAGCATGTATCCTGAAAAAAAGAAAAAAGGATGTATAATTTGAGTCAAACGCATAAAAACACACATTAAGGATGCTAATTTCAGGAGTTTTTTTCTATCCAATGACCCTTGTTAACCGTTCATTAACCATTAACCGACAAGCATTCAACAGAGTCTCAGTTCACCAGTGTGAGGGACTCGGACATACTTTCAGCGTTCCGTGGGCAGCTGGGGACTAGTATCTGTCGCGCAGCCACAATGTTTTATGCACTTTCCTGGAACAGCTTGCGCGACCGACACAAATCCACAGCTGTCCGTGGCACGTATTTTCCGAGTTGGTGTCCACCGCATCCACCTGCAAGGTTGTCAGCTGTGTGTCCACCTGCATACTCTGTGTGTAGGATGGCCGATTTAACACGCCAGTCCTCATTTATATAGTGGCATGTGTCTTGTAGCTCTCTGCTGTGAGCGCCGTCCAGCAGAGAGCTATAGTGCAAAGTTAACATTAGCAAGTTCAGTAGATATTAAGAAATAGATTTTTAAGCCTATTTTTCTTTTATTATGTAAAAAAAAAAAAAAGGGTTATTTTTTTAGTTTTTGTTTTAATATTGTTTTTCAAAGTTTAACTGATTGGTCAAAATGTATTGTTTGTTAACATTTAAATGGTTAATCATTAACATCCCTAACACACATTCAAACTACGGGATGCGGATGCTGTAAATAGGGCAGTGTGTATGTTCTGAGGAACAACGTTACTCACTGATGAGACAGTGCATGTCTTGGGAGTATCGGGAGTTGTCTGGGATCGTAAAACTTCCATCACAGATCGCCACTTGGCTCTCCCCGAAAGGTAGCGTGAAGTAGCACAGCTTATAGAGAAGACAACCCATGGCCTGTGCAGACAAAGATAATCAACATACTTGATGTAAATCTCTCTGTCGAGCACGTCAGTTCTTTTGAATGCAAATGTCACTATAATTGTGAATTAATGTGGTCATACAGTCATCTTAATGTGCAATAGTGGTAAAGAACACAGTTCTACTCA
This sequence comes from Percina caprodes, assembly GCA_013375575.1. Lineage (NCBI taxonomy): Eukaryota > Metazoa > Chordata > Actinopteri > Perciformes > Percidae > Percina > Percina caprodes. Next base: position 3,612,650 of record JABXJD010000035.1, on the reverse strand, counting down.
CCCAAATGTCTGCCTTTGTTGTGATTATCATTCCACCATAGAGATTGATCATCTCTGGAGCGCGGTATGACAAAGTAGTGTACCTGGTTTGAGGAGCAGACCAATGAGCTTCTGAATTTTAATAAAAGAAAGGGTTGAAGGTGTAAAGAGCCCAGAAAACTCACTTTTTGATTTCCTCCTCCACGACTGCCACCCCCTCTGTCTCAGGGTTTTGGAAATGGTTGGTGGCACTTCCAAAATCACAGAGCACGTAATGTCCCCGGTCGTGCAGAAGGATATTTTCCACCTACATGAGGAAGACGAGAAGAGACCCGTCGGAAATGATAATACATGAGGTAAACAACAATGTCACAATCAATTACTTCCAAATAATCAATGTGGCCATCAATTAGCGAGGTGTATACAGCTGAGTAGTATATTGGGATATGGATTAGACTTGCCTTGAGATCTCGATGGACGATTGGAGTCTTGCACTGGTGGAGACGAGCAACCGCCTCGCATGTGTCACAAAAGATCTGTAACACCTCGGCTTCAGTGAAGCCCGTCTGTAACCGCTGGTTCATTAGATTGACCACCTGCCCACCTGCATAAAACAAATAGGTCAACTTATGACTACAATACTCTGAACATGACTTCAAGCTGTGGAACAGACCGTGGACAAGACAATGTACAACACATTCTCTGCAATATCTGCTTTGCTTTCTACAGTGCAACACATTTGATCATTTAAAAATTCAACAACAAAAAAACTTTTATTTTTGTTACTGTAATTGGTGACTTTAACACAGCATTACCAATGGTGCTTGTACAGAAAATGTATTTGAATTGTATCTATCTTATGCTACAAGCATAAGAAGGCTTCAACAACTGCAGAGTGATGTTAAATATTTACACTGTCTATAAATAACTCCACTCAGAAACAGAAGTTCTATTGACCACGACAGCTGTCAGTTGACTACTTGCTTTGGAACAGAGCAGGATGCTGTGAGGAGCCGAGGGTAAAGGAGCTTTGAGTTCAGCAGACAGAAAGGCATGGGGGCCCTTTTTACCTCGACAGAAGTCCATTAAGATTAGGACTTCCCACACATCGTCAGCTCCAACTGCAGTTATGCTGGAGTCCAGATAACCAACTATGTTTTTGTTGCCCACTAGGTCCCTCTGTGTAAACAAACACAGAGAAAGCAAAAATGACACACAGCAGAGACAGTTTTCATAGATCTTACAGTCCTAAAACATTTGGGTAAGTATATTATAAAATGCATCTATGTGTGTAACTACTATTAAGCCTATTTTTAACAGTAGAGAGATGTTGTCGATTCCCTGCCAAAGGTCTGAACATAATGATGAGAACCACAGTAGTCCTGCAGCCACCCAGGGTGTGGCTGCAGGAACTGCTTAGTTTCACTTACAGTAAGGACTCCGGTTAGGAAATGAACCGGCAAGGGAGCTAAGATTGCATTTATTACAATCCAACCCTTGAGCTAGCTTCAGTAATTATCACTAGTCTTGGGTCAAAGAGTATTTTCAGAAAACTTTCAGTTTGTATTTGAAGTACAGAGGAGGACTTGAAGCATTCATGGTCAGTTCAGAAAAATCTCTGTATTTCCGTGTGTGTCGTAAATTAAGTTACACTGGTGCTGTTAATTCCACCACAGGGTAACATTAACGCACAATAACACAGTCCCCTCCTATATGACAATCTACTAGTGGTGTCAAAGAGACGATGTAGTTTTGCTGCACTCAGCAGTCAGTTGCTGGACTGTCTTACTTACCATAATCTGTATCTCAAGTTGGCAGACTTGCAGATCATGTTCATTGTTGACATACATCCTTTTTAGTGCACAACGTACGCCTTGATGAGTCCGCACCAAAAAAACGATTGCAAACCCTCCTGCAAATGAGTGGAGAGATGGAGAAGGAACAAAACTGAATCAACACATTTAAAAGTAAAAACAGAGAATTCACAATTAATATCTCAAAATGTCCTAACTGTCACAAACTGAGTCATGCGACGCATATTGTGAATGTGCTGTATACAAGTCCAAAGAATTCTTTTAAAACCGGAATAATACCGGTATATACCCAATGTCTTAAACGGAAAATGTTCAGCAGTGTGGATGTAAACATACTCAGTGATTCTGACAGCAACATGAGATGCATCTTTCCTGAGAGTGTCTTCAAGTCAAACGTCTCTCAGCTTTGCTCTGACCCTGACAGATCTGACGGGGGGCTTTTCCCTTTATTCGATAGGAACAGTGGATAGACAGGAAAGGTGGGAGAGAGATGGGGGAGGACACTCAGCAAAGGGCCGCGGGTCGGATTTGAACCCGGGTCGCTGCAAAGGACTCAGCCTACATGGGGCACGTTCTTACTGGGTGAGCTAGAAGTCGCCACAGAATCAGACATCTTTTAACCCTGGCAGCTCACCAGGCTGACGATGATTTATGAATTATGGAATTGGTTACTGCTAAACCAATACATTATATACATATTTCATGTCATCATAGTGCTATATAAACATGCATGCTAGGTAACAAGGACTACAGTTGAAAATTTGCCAACTGGCTAACACTGGCGCATTTACAGAAATGTTGATTAATGTGCATTGTCCTAATCAAATAAATAAACTAAACCAAGGAAAGGGAAAACTGTGTCTGAAGAGTGCAGGGTCGGGCGGTCCAGCACCGTGGTAAAAAGAGCACAGCATAGTGTGAGTCAGCAGTTACGCTGAGGGAAAAGATGCGAGAAGCAGACACAACTGGCAAGAGGACACAGGAAGTGAGAGAATTCATCATCAATCCATCCTGCATTTGGTCGCAGTGATGCTGCTGACATATGGAAAACCACAAGATGACTGTATCCATCCGTAGCAGCTCAAACCACCAACGACCACACAGATGAAGAAAACATTTCTTTCAAGTCACAGTGTGACATAGCATTTACGTATGAAGTTTCCACCGCATGCTTTTCTACAAACAGACATGTTCTGTGTTGCACTGAACTGTGCACTGTGAGTTAGACAATTGTCTTCACTGACTTCTAGATATAAAATGGCCTCTCTTAATTTTATGTTGACAGCATGTAGCAGCTTTCACCGTTTGTATCGCACTTATCACAGTTAGTTAGACTGGGTAAACCCAACCCGATCTGCCGGCAATTTGATTGCACCTCAGGCTGGAAACCTGTACATTTTTTTTATCCTGCTTCTGTTACAATTTTGCGGGGACCAATCACAAACTGGCTTACCGTTGGTCTGATTGGTTGAAGGACTATCCAATTGCGTACAGAGTCATTTGAATCTGTTGATCACGCCTCTCGTGCAGTAGAAAATACAGAGCCCTTAGACTAATTTTCAATCTTAAAAGATTGAGCTTGGTCTGGTGACAGCCAGACTACTTCACAGGAAAAATAAATAAATACTAGTGCTGTCAAACAATTTAAATATTTAATCGTGATTAAATTGCATTAATGTCATAGTTAGCTCGCAATTAATCACACTTTATCTATTCTAAATGTCCCTTGATTTCTTTTTGTCCCATTATTTTCTTTCTCATTTTAATGCTCTCATCAACATGGAAAAGTGGATCGGCTCACTTTGAGAAAATGTTTTATTAGTTCCGGTGTGGTGTTGTAGTTTTTCTAACGTTACTAGTTGTTGCAACAGCATGTGAAAAACAACTACAAAGTTTGCTAGGCCAAAAGGAACGTTAATCTTGTGTTAAAACAATTAAACGCCGTTAATAATAATCGTTTAACTGACAGCACTAATAAATACATTAAAAGAGATCAAAGTTTGTAAAAAGCACAATAAATTGTAGTAAAACACAAAAGCGTAAATAAAAAATAAAACAGCAATGTGGCTAGATGAACACCTGACTACAAAAGGTGCTTCTTTAGCTGTTCTTTTTTTTTTTTTCCTACAAGATTCCTACAGATGCAGTCACTTTTAAAACATGTGGAAGTCTACGAGCGATTGTTTCACCTTTTGTTTTCCGCTTAGTACGAGGAACAGCCAGTAAGACCTGATCTGAGGACCTCAAAGATCTGCTGACAACATAATTGTACGTACACACCGCCGCCGACTTGAGCAGCAAAGAAGCTCTGGCCGCCCTGGGAAGGATGCTTGTCAAAAAGTACGGGGACGCTTTTTGACGCTTTGGCCGCTCTGACGTGACGGCGTTCTATGTTCGATCATGGGAGAAGAGAAGTGTCACAACATGAAATGTAAACAAGCGAATTGAAGAAAAAGCACAAGCAGCCACTTGTGCAGTGACACTAGAAACCTTTTATAATGACAGAATTTTTTTTTTTTAACCGTTTTGGTCACATTTGGTCAGTTAAAAATAATATAAATCAACAGCACGCACTTCACCAACTCACCGGAGACACCAACTAACCTGGTGATTTTATCCCATGCTTCTTTTATAACTGGTCCCTATATGCAAACAACGTCATATCATAAATGATAGGGAACCCAGCAACGGGCGATGAGTAGCTTCTCTCCCATTTTCTCGGAACTAATGTATTAATAGGAACGAAAGTTTACATCGTATGTTTCTCTGGAATCAGTCAGCGCAAAGGACGTCTATTGTCCAATTGGTTACTGGCGTTTTGCTGCTGAACCGCGTCATAGCTCATTACCATAAAGTTGACCTATGTTCAACTTTTTGATTGATGCTCTGGTCGCTCAATACGTGACGCCGACAGATTTGCCGCTCCTTGCAGCTGAGAGAAGCCGGCTTCCATTGAAAAGGAATGACTTCCGATAACTTTAGAAGCTCAAGTCGGCGGCGGTGTGTACGTACAGTTACGGTGCAGTGATCTGCTCTGTAGGCATTTACAAGAATCTTGAACTGGATGCTGAATTTAACCGTCAGGAAAGGGTTAATGTGACATGACCTCCCTGACCAGACGTTTAGCAGTGGCATAACCTGTGAAGGTTGTCGTTACTGCAGCTCTTCTGTTCACAGTTTGTGTTAATGCCCTGCACTGGACTGACTCATTCAGTTGAAATCACAAATGTAAAGTTCCCACGACAGGACCTTTGCCCTGATTTTCCGCTCACCGACAGTTTTTGGAGCTTAGCAACGAAATCCCCATATTGGAGGCAAATCGGCGTTGTGTCGTTAGAGCGCCATGTGTGAACCGCTCAAAAACGTGAGATAAAAGGCTCGCTTGTGCCTCGCAGACACATACCAGATGCTGAGCAGGCTAAATATCTGGAGCTGTTGGGGACTCTGCTGGGGAGCTACAGTCAATTAGAGAAAAAGACACGGGCTGAGGGGAAACCAGGGAAAGTAATCAGCCAAGTGCATGTATATGTGCACCGAGCAAACGCCAATTTGCCTCCAATCTGGGGCTTTTGTCAGGGGGCTCCAAAACACTGTTCGCGCGCATATAATCAAGGCTCAAGTCCTCTATTGCAGTGGATCTCAAACTTTTTTTTTCAATAATGTATCCTCTATGATTTTTTTTTAAGCCAAGGACACCCCAACTGTACCCCCCATTTGACAAAAACTGCTCTAGTGGGACCTCGCCATTGTTGTATGTGTTGCATTTGCAAAACAGACCAAAGTTGTTGTTGAACGTAGAAACAAAAACAGGCTGTTATGTGAACGACAACACCCCTCTTTTTTAAATTTTATCGCTGCAAATCCATCACCAACAACTTGGAGTAATTGTTTCTGGCGGATATGCAAAAACCCTGTCTAGCGTATGGTATTACATCATGTCCCGTGTCACTGCTCGTGGGCGCTTTTGTGCCAAAACATAGTTTGGAGACTTGACTTGGGGGATTCCTCCTGGCGAAAGATCTAGTAGTGGGTGAGCCTCTGTCGCTGGTCAGTCAGGTGGCGTAAAAACCAGAGAGCAAGTTGCGTTGTGGGAACAGTACATCGAACTGGCAACTTTTAACGTCTTGTAGTGGGAACTTTACTTAAGCCAAGGGCAGCTCCATGTGACTATACTGGGTGATGTTTAAGGACTGCCTAGGGCAACGTTACTGTGTGAGGCGTATCAAAAAATAAAGAGTACAAATATAAAAAAAATACACTAACCCTATGAAATGAAATCATGTGTGTTTCTGTTTTGTCCTGTCACAATATCACTTATGAAATCAACTATAAATTGGAATTTTTACAACGAAGTGCAAGAATGTGCAACACGAGGAACACTTCATGAGAACGTGAAACACAGACTTCTAAGTGTGTGTGTGTGTGTGTGTGTGTGTGTGTGTGTGTGTGTGTGTGTGTGTGAGAAAGTTGAACCCTTGCTGTTTGCTTTAATCTGAGATGCCTGTAAGAAATTACAAGGATTAGCAGTCTTCTTAAGGAATATTTATAGCAGTGGTCTACGATCTCAGTAAGAACTGTGAGCAAATAATTGTAAGTACAGCTCCAAATAGCCGCGTCCTTGTGACGTAACTGACCGTCAGGATAATACCACTCGAGCTTATGCATACACGCTCAGCAAATGCATGTACAAATATGCACCTTCAGGCACTGCTACGGAAAGCGCAGTGACAGCTATAGTGTTCGGTGACAAATTGTCATCAGTGTAATGGAACTTACATAACTACCATCTAGGCTTAGGATTACTACACATGTCCTCACGACTACTATGCTGTTTACAAACATGCAAGGTAGACGACACTGCAACGACAGCAAGAAATACTACTGGGGGGGGGGCATTCTCTGTTAAAATGCAACACGTCTCATCTTGTTGAAATTAAAGTAGGGCTGCAAAGATTATTTGATTAGTTGTCAACTATTAAATGATTCGCCAACTATTTTGAGAATTGATAAATCAATTTGAGTCATAAAAAATTTCATTCTGTTTCCAGCTTCTTAAATGTGAATATGTTCTAGTTTCTTCTCTCCTCTGTGACAGTAAACTGAATATCTTTGAGATGTGGACAAAACAAGACATTTGAGGACGTCCTATTGGACTTAGGGAAACGCTGAACAATATGTTTCATTTCATTTTCTGACATTTTATTGACCAAACAACTAATCGATTAATCGAGGAAATGATCGACGGATCACAAACTGCCTGAAGCCCAAATGTCTAAAATAACAAAGCTTCAGGGCTGAAGCTACAATAGCCAGTATTTCCCTCTGACTGCTTTTGACTGTACATTGTGAAGAGTGTCTTTATTTCAGCAAAAGAGTTCAACATTGACAATAAAGGGAGTAGACACAGGAGGAAGAAAACACCATTTCTAAATGGTGCAGCCAGCTAACAGAAACTTAAAGCCCAGACTACAACCCAAAACCTTCTGATTAAATAGGTCTAGAGACACTGGGGGGAGTCACATTGAAAGCAGTAGGTCCACTACCGGAACAAGAAAAAAATATAAGCTGCAGAAAACAAGCATTTTGTGAAAGATTTATAATTTTAGGGAAATTATTAACTTTCACTGTGTGTGCAAAATCCAGTTCATGAGGCCTTAAAGTTAAAGTTAAGCTGAATGGTGTTTTTCTCTCGAGTGAATGTCTGCATCAAGGCCAAACTGATAAGAAAACTCTCTCACACTCACAGAAATTCCACTAAAAGTTTGCACTGGTATCTCAGTTCAGGGCAGGACTGCAGTTATAAGTCTAACCCATTCATTGATAAAGCAACGGTATGGCCAAAAACAGATGGGGCCCATCTATAGTACTGATGAATTAATCAGTCTTCTTCCATCTATTATTTAGTAACAGCAGCTTTTAGCTAACAGAGCATGGCAGACTCTCATTGCAAAGACAAATGACCATGGGGAAACCCTTTTGCCCAATCACAGAGCCTGTTTAACCGTGTTCTGGTTAAGACTTCCTTAAAAGTTGAGACCAAACAAAAAAAAATCCTCACCTTTTAAGATAATTTAACCATAGATAAGTAGGTACGTTATTAAAGTCCCACCTTGTCAGGGGGTCATGTTTTATGTGACTGTGAATCCTGACAACCTTTTCCTCCTTCTAACCAATAAAAAACGTGCTCATCAAAACTTGGCATCAGTCCTTTATAACAGAAAATCCAGTTATACAATGTACCTCCCAGCCTCGAGGGAAAGAGTGCAAATTAATGCAAAATGAAGACAATTGTATAATGTTACACACCCTTCTCCCATATCTGAATTTTATGCTTTGAAATGTTTGTATTCCACACTAGAGATCATTTACACAGAATAAAAGCAGCTTTGGCAACAAAGTCTGAATGGAGTAAAGCTACTTGCCTAGTGAAGAACCATCAAAAGAGCTGCCTTGGGTCTATTGATACTGTAACTGTTGCCTTTCCCATTTATATCATATACAAAAGTGGTAGTGTATCATTATGTTGGTACTCTAGCTAGGCCATAGCCCAAGACAAACAGGCCCACTCATATATTGTTACTTGATTGTCCATCCTCACACCAGTGTGGTACAGTTCAGATTGTGCATCTTACTAGCTAGTTAAAAGTGTTTGTGTGACATGTGTGTAATCCCCACAACAGAAAGCCACATAGTTTACCTTCGGCGACGATTTCCTCGACGGTCACTTGATATCGTCCGATGGTGAAGACCCGTCCGATGAAGCTGCCACCGCCGCCGGAACCAGCGCCTCCTCCACCGACTCCGGAGCCGGGCCCAGAGCTCACCAACTCCCGACGAGAATCAAAAAATTTCTTCATTTCCCCCCCCCAGAGGTTATCCAAAGCACAGCTAAGTCCAATATTGATTATATATTTGTATTAGTATCGTAACAGCAAAAAAACTGTGATTTGATAACACTGTTCGTTGAGGTTCTGGTGTTAACGTTAACGCTTTGGCAGGTTTTCAATAATTGAATGAATTTACTCAGCTAGCTTTAAGCTAAATGCTAGCTAACTAGCTGGACCTCAAAATACTCCAAACACTGCGGTCCGACGTTCTTTGGCTAACTCATTTGAACAGCAGGCGGAGTCGAATATTATTGAGAAAATAATGAGATATAATGTTCATGCGGAAGTCACCACTTTCCACTCTAAACGGAGAGCAGCACTGGCTGGCTAAATTAGCCCAAAAAACACTTGTTAGCCTTTAGCTCACCTAGGCAGCTAGCTAAGCAGCTAGGTGCGGTGACAGCTGTCAGTTGATAGGCTGGTAGCCAGGTAGGTCCTTAATGTCCAATGCAGCTTATTACACATCTCAACCGATATCATGCACCCGAAATGTTCACCTGCTACTTTACTCGTCTGTATTGTAGTAAAAATGACAGACATCCACTGTTTTTGTGCGTCCAGCAGGCTGTATGAAGGCTGGTCAACTGACTTAATGACAGAGCTAACTTAGCTACAAACAGTAAATGCTAGTGGGAAGAATGCCGCATTCAAGTGACATCGGAATAATCGGAAAAAACATCTTCCAACTGGGTACTTTGTTTTTTTAAGATTATTTTTTTGGTGACAGTGGGGGTATATATATATATATATATATATATATATATATATATATATATATATATATATATATTAAAATATGACTTGATAGTTGTTAACACCCCATTGTGACTGTCAGTGAAACTAAATGAACTCATAATCCAGGATCTGTCTTTTCATTTTCTTTGTGCTTTCTTGTTGATTGTCCTAAGATTTGCTGATATTAATAAAATTCAGTTTCTGTCACTTGAATCCAAGAAGATTTCTTATGGGCTATTTACTGTTTTGGGCGGTGCCTAAAACAAAACCTTTTCCTTATTTGCAATCTTGCAGAGTCAGTCTGTTAGCTATGTTCAACTTTATTTGCAATCCTGGAATGAGCTACAACTGTGATTTTAGTCAAAGAAATTCAATTTACATTATCGCACAATAAACACACAATGAGTATGAGTATATGAAAACCATTATGCAACAAGCACTCAGCACAGGCTGTCATCTTCATAGGTCCAACTTGATTATTTATAGTAATTCAGGTACGCAGAGATAAGAATATTCCAACCCTCCTTGGTGTCTACAATGGAAATTCCCCACGCTACATATTAGTCTCTCATATCTTTCTTTTTAAAAACAAATGTAGCAAACACAATCAGAATATTACTTTAACAGATCTGCTGCAAGCCTGGTTCCAACTCCAAAGTTGAGACACTTTGGGTTAGATTAAAAGGTTGACCTCTATCTTGAATTTGGTGTTGCATCAAAAGTCTAATTTACCAAAATGACATAATTTCTGAGTACATTTTTCAATTGATGAGAAACCTGGGCTAGCTGCATCTTTATGGTGAATTCTCCTGCAGGGGTCACTGTTTCATCACTAAATGCATGTATTTATGCAGCAGACCCTGTTTTTTCTACTTTCCACCAACTTTACAGCGCATGATTAGAGAATAATACTACCATGATTCATTCCTTATCACAATAAGAAAGTTGCCTTTGTCTTGTCTAATAGGATGTTTTGCATCATATTAGCCTTTGTACAAACTTTGACAAAGTACTTTTCTTGCTCTTTTATGGATCTTTTTATTAATTGGCAGGAGCCACTTTCCTTATTCTTTCCCAAATACCTGACTACCAAGTGTTTGCAGCCCAGATGATTAATCAAGCACCAAATGCATGTTTTACATGGTTTACATAATAGAGCTGTTTCAGAAACATGGCTGTTAAGTCATATTACGCTCTCATATGCAGGATTATTTGTTTACAGAGTACAGGATGTTAATCCTCACACAGCTAATATCTTGGAACAAATGTTGCTACGCTTTTAAACATGTGGTCACCATTTCCCTAAAATAATTGAGCTATTAAGCTATTTGAGCTGCTGAGTTGTTAGTGCTCTGGTGATAAATGACACAGCTCTCTGATGCATTCTTTCCTCTGTGTTCAACCACAATATGCTCAATCTGACCAAAAGCAAAAGCAATAGCTAAAGCTAAACATACTGTGTTCTCACTTTGTGTGGTCCCCTGAGAACCAAAACATCATTACAATTTGGTGTCTGGATTTAGAAAATGTGAAAAGGCAGGGTCAAAAGCGAGCATTATGCATACCAGTAAGTACCAGAACAGTCTAATGGTGCCCGTGAACTGAGCAGAGCTGCGGTTACGTCATTGAAGAAAGTTGGATGTGTCACTTTAAAAAAGGTCTCTCCAACATTGGTATTAAACCTTTTCTGTGTGTGTCTCAGCTGGGTTTGTGGTCACATAAATGAGTCTCTGACACCTAAAATATCCAACATTTTGCAAATATTAAAGTAATATTCCACTTCAAATCTATCATTTTGAGTATGAAAACCCTCTGTAGGCTTGAAAGGAAGAGGCAAAAATCTCATTGAAAGCTAGCAAACTTTGAGTTTTTTTGAGTTTTTAATATTAAAAAAGTTAGAAAAAGTAATAACGTCTTTTTCCATCCAGTATGTTCCACACAGTCCTATTTTTGTAAAAAGATGAGTAAATACCAGGGGTTGATGCATAGACTGAATAAGTGAAGCCAGATGTCTCTATCGCCCCCTGGTGGCTGGCTGCAGTATACTTATATGTCATAAGCCCCGCCCCTCAGATGGGAGATGGGCCAAAGTAAAATAAATAAATCAAATAAAGATTAAAGATCAAATAAATGTTTCCCAAAGATGGTTTCACTAGCAAGGACCACAACAATGTGTTAGTTAAAGATTTAATGAGCATTATGAATGTGCGGATGGTTGAATAGCTGTGGATGTCACCTGATGGTTGGTCTGGGAGGATGTATGATGACCGGGTGGAGGAGACTCAGAGTTACCAAATTAACTTCATTTCTGTCATTTTAGAAAAGTTCTGATTACGCTTATGTTTGTTCAAGTGTTAGTTTTTCTGATAATTTTGATTTTTATTAGTTATTTGAGGCTAAAAAACGGGATGAAATGTCATGGTTGACAGCTGTGATTGACTAGCGATTGGTCAGGCGGGTGTATGGGCGGGACTTCCATACCGCGGTTCCACCCCCTGATCATTACTGCGCAGACTCTGGCTCCAAAATGACAAGATGGCAGCGCCCCTATCCGGGATATTTTGCCTTCACTTTTGTACAGCGGGGGGAAGTGGAGACGTGTCGGCCATCTTTATACACTCACCTAAAGGATTATTAGGAACACCTGTTCAATTTCTCATTAATGCAATTATCTAATCAACCAATCACATGGCAGTTGCTTCAATGCATTTAGGGGTGTGGTCCTGGTCAAGACAATCTCCTGAACTCCAAACTGAATGTCAGAATGGGAAAGAAAGGTGATTTAAGCAATTTGGAGCGTGGCATGGTTGTTGGTGCCAGACGGGCCGGTCTGAGTATTTCACAATCTGCTCAGTTACTGGGATTCTCACGCACAACCATTTCTAGGGTTTACAAAGAATGGTGTGAAAAGGGAAAAACATCCAGTATGCGGCAGTCCTGTGGGCGAAAATGCCGTGTTGATGCTAGAGGTCAGAGGAGAATGGGCCGACTGATTCAAGCTGATAGAAGAGCAACTTTGACTGAAATAACCACTCGTTACAACCGAGGTATGCAGCAAAGCATTTGTGAAGCCACAACACACACAACCTTGAGTCGGATGGGCTACAACAGCAGAAGACCCCACCGGGTACCACTCATCTCCACTACAAATAGGAAAAAGAGGCTACAATTTGCAAGAGCTCACCAAAATTGGACAGTTGAAGACTGGAAAAATGTTGTCTGGTCTGATGAGTCTCGATTTCTGTTGAGACATTCAGATGGTAGAGTCAGAATTTGGGAACATGCTATCCTATCAATATGGGCCAACATTTCTAAAGAATGCTTTCAGCACCTTGTTGAATCAATGCCACGTAGATTTAAGGCAGTTCTGAAGGCAAAAGGGGGTCAAACACAGTATTAGTATGGTGTTCCTAATAATCCTATAGGTGAGTGTATATATATATATATATATATATATATATATATATATATATATATATATATATATATATGTGTCTAAATACCACCAATATTACAAGATAATTCAAGAATCTATGGTGGGGTATTTCTATAAGAATTGGCCAGAAAACATCCAAACTGCACATTTTTCATCTCTATGTAAAATGATCCTTTTAATTATTCAACCCAAAATAACATTTCCTTAATTCTTGAGACATCAAACAGATACAAAAGTCACTTCTTTGCTTCATTTTGTCCCCTGCAGCATACTAAAAATCAGTTTTAAATGAAGAAGAAGACAAGGATTCATTTTACACTTTAAGATTGAGTCGGCCCTGAAAATACTGCGAACTTAAAACCATTTATGCTCCTTAAGAAAATCAAAACAACTTACCGTTAATGACACAGTCTGGCCTTTATTATTCCTCAATTCCAGGTACTTGTCTCATCTAGATGGCCTTTTGGCTGAAAAGGACCTTTCATTATCTTTCCATTGTTCCTGAGTTAATGTCATACAAAATGTTCATTGTCTATTGTCTGTCACAACTGGGTGTCGCAGCCAATTGTTGAAATGTATCCACTCTAGGATGGTGATTTTAGTGAATATTATTGGCTCGGGCAATATATCAAAAATGTTACTTTTCCCTCATTGTAAGTTGATCTTTAATGTTCACACATGCAGAATTGCATTACACAAAAAAATATGGCATGTCAATACTTACTGCAAATAATCAAAGACGCTCTAGCCAGCATCCAAGGTTAGATTAGATATTCCATGAAGCTTGCTGAAAACAGAACATATTGGTCACGTAGAGATGTCTGTGAACATTAAATCGCAATCAAAGCAGCTGGATCCCAGTTCCTGATAGATAGTTTATTTTTGAAAAACAGATCAGACATGTTTGTTGGAGACATGGACTGTCAGATTCCTTCCTCTCCGCCGGCTTGTTTTGGCATTCATTACTATTTTAGTATAGCTGATTATTAGACTTGTGGAGTGTGTGAGACAGAGCTGGATTGCCCTTTTTCACTCAGGTAGCAGACACACTACACATCTGGATCTCATCCCTCTTGCAAGGGCATGCCAATCACCACATACCTGAGCAAACACTCTTGACTTTCTTTCGGCAGTGGAGAAGTTCCAGCCTTAATTATTGTGCCCATTTGTCAGAAGTATAAAGGTTTTCAGTATGTATGGTCCAAACTCTGACATTATATAGAGATCCTGGACTCTGGAAGCTGAGCAGGCACATTTTGAAAGAAATTTGGCTCACTAAAGAATACTGACACTATGCAGAAAAGTGCACCGTGAGTACAAAGGGAAACATTTTAGAGGAATAAGATGATCACTTCCTTTAGCCTTATGCCTGGAGAGAGCACATTTAAATCTCACCACCACCAGAGGGGAAAACAACTCTCTGCTTTCCATTGACTCTATATTGATAAAAGGTTCTTCCTTGTCCAGTCCGTCTGCTAGCAAACAGAAAAGTGTGTGAAAGCTGTTGTGTGAAAGCTGTTGTGTAACGCGATGCACATCTAACATCATAAAGGATCCATAACTGAAGTTTTTAAAAACTGTCTAACTGAGAAACTGACTTTTTAGGAAGACAAAAGTGGATAAAGACGTGAGGAATCAGCAGGAAGAATGGTAAGACACTAAGCTAACGTTATGCCCAACGTTACGTCTACAGCGAGCATTCTGTTACCAAGTCAAATACCCAAATGTCAGTTTCAGGCTAACTATATTTCTGTAAGTTAAGATAAAGCATTTTGACAGTATGCAACTTGTGTGATAGTGGAATATGGATGAGTCAGAAACTTTCAACTTTATTTGTGTCCCCCAAAGGGTGATTAACCTTAACCCAGCAAGTATAAACACACACAAGACACATAAATACATACAAGTTCTACACACACTCCAACAAATAAATCCTGGTACAAAGTGCATGAATAGCAGTATCAAAGTAACTTACATAGGGTAGAAAAAGTCCATATCAGCCTATAAAACTGACACAATATAATCAACAATGACAATCGTCAATAACAACATCAGCATCCATTATATTACATCACCAACCCCTTTCATCAACGTTTCTGACATCCTCAACACATAGTCAACAGACTAGAATATATATCCAACCAAGGAATATAGAAAGAAAGATGGAAAAGGAAAAAGAAAGGATGACTCCTCCCCTGACCCCTAGTCAATAAAGAAATGGCTGCAGGTATAAAGAAAGCTGTAGTATTATCTTTGAAAGTGCCTTAGCTTGCTAACATTAGCTTACTAACAGCTAACTTGTCCTCTCTGGTAGACAAAGGGTGCTAAAATAATCATACATGACATACTTAAATCTCATGTTTAAGCTCTTTGTTAGCGTCTCAGCCCTTAGTTTGTTACCGATGGTTTTCAGAGCATGACGCATTGCGCTTTGTCTCTATATATTCATATATACAGTATTTTCATATATATATACAGTATATTCATATATATATATATATATATATATATATATATATATATATATATATATATATATATATATATATATATATATATATATATATATATATATTCATGGAACCTTCCAGCATCAGGGGACATGGATGGGGCCTTTTATCTGTGTGTGAATGCTTTTAACAGAATTTTCTCATCTTCTTTCCCGCACAGAGAGGAACAGTGCAGAAAATTGAAAATTAATTTACCTTTTGTATTTCGAGGTTGGCCGTGATGTCTTTGAGCTTCCTGCAATGCCTCTTCACCAGCCAACACAAGATGATTCCTTTTTTCATTCCTACATATAGCGCTAATGCAATAGAAAGTCTTTCAAAACCCTGGAGAATAAGGAAATCTCTTTATGCAATACATACTGCTAGGTAGGCATTCATTGGTTTCTATTCAGAATCTTTTGAGGCTGAATCCTAAACCTTATGGCATTAGGGCCAGATGATAATGCAGTACATAATGATATTTTGTAAGATATGGCTTTGGCCACAATTTTTTGATGTTGTATTTTTTCATTGTCTGTGTGCGTATTTGTGTATATGTATTATTATCAACAATGCAGTCCCATGTCGAAGTGTCCTTGGGCAAGACACTAAACCCTGAGTTGCCCCCGATGCTGCACACTGGAGTGTAAATGTGTGTGAATGGTGAATGGTTCCTGTACTATTTAAAAGTGCTTTGAGTAGTCATTAAGACTAGAAAAGTGCAATATAAATACAATCCATTTGTGTGGTAAAATGTGGTTAACGTGGCACTTAGGCCCATCAAGGCCTGGTTAATAAGTTTGAATGAGTTCAGCTGATCAAGCCCTTGGTAATTAGTTTGAAAGAGCTCAGCTGATGTATGATCAGCTGATCATGTATGTTGCCTATGTATATGCTTGAGCCACTGCTGAATGCCGTTTGCCTGAGGAAGACCCAGCAGGGTCGAAACGTTAAACTGCACAATAAAACGTATGAGAGAATTAGCAGAGTGCGGGCATCTCATTCTTTTCTACACTGATTTGTCCTAATAATGTCCTTTAACATTCATGGCGAACCTTCAGAGCATTTCTTTCTTTCTTTTTTTAAAGATTAAAAAAAAAAAAAAAAAAATGGCCAGAGCTGCCATTGAAAACACAAAGGTTATGTCCTTTGTATTTGTCATTTAAATGTATGTGACATTGTGGGGTATAGCAAGTTTAATGGTCCAATTAAAAACTTTACACATGAAAGGTATTTTATAAGTTACAGACAGCTCGCTGAAGTACCAAAACATAATAATGAGCACAACACCAGGGTAGATGTTTACTGCATTGAGGTTAATTGAACTAAATTAACAGTTCTAGCCATCTGTACTGTGACATTCTGGCTGCAGCCCTGCTTGACAGCCAGTGGCCAGCAGGCAGGAAAACGTGTTTACAACAATACAGCTAGGTCAGTCAAATCCTCCTGACACGCATGAATTTGGAGGAGGAAAGCTATACAGACACCATGTTGTGAGGCAGACAGCACTTACCCCTAAGCCACCCTGATGACGGCTCCTGAATTCAATTCTGTGTGCGTTTGTGTGTCAGCAACAGCACACTGAGACACCTGCTCTATAGCAAAGTATGACATGCACGCACAGTCTTTGTGGCATTGGGACGTGCTTCTTCTCACAGGTCCGTGAGGACTGGCAGCTATTCTGTCAGCCGCAGACAATGCAGTAGGAGCTTTTGGATTAGTCCTCTGGTTGCAGTGGCAGCAGGTGTGCAGAATGGGAGTGGATGGTGTTGACAGCCCGTGGTGACAAACAGCCGACCTGTCTGGAACAATCACGCTATCTGATGGAACTTGTGGCAGCTGCTACAAAACTATATTTTGTGGAAGGGTAAAAAAAAAAAATCTAATCAAATCTGGGACCCTTGATGGAGTCTGAATGTGTACAGGATGAAAATGTGTTTGTGTTAGCCTTGAGATGGGCTGCTGACCCATCTGGGCTTCAACCCTAGACTGTAGAAAATAATGGACAAGGCACTTGAGTGTGAAAAGTGAAGCCAAAGCTGAATTGCCTTAACCTTGCGTTCTATCTAATTTCCAGCAGATGGCGACTCCACTGGCTCCAAAAAGAAGACTCCAAAAAGTAGACCATAAACTTGTTATTTCATAACAAGTTTATGGTCTACATCGCTAGCTTCAAGTCTTCTTCAGCATAATGTTCATTTAGTAAACTATGGTCTCAATTTATTTTAAAATAGACGATAAAGCATGGGATGCTTTAGGACCTGCCAATCAGGACAGAGGCTTAGCGATGCTAACCACGCTAACACTGTGGACATTAAAACTTGTTTTTTTGGCGTTGTCCGTGTTTTTATCTTAACCCTCATATTGTCCTTGGGTCAAATTTGACCTGTTTTTTATAAAGTTTCTATGTCAAAAATTTGGGTTTCTTTCATAACTCGGATGGTTCCATACATGAAACAGGCTGTGATTATCCATATGTTCCTCTGATCGGAACTATTAGTCAAAATAATTAAGAAGTTAATTTTTTTTTAAATCAGAAATTAGATATACTTAATATAAATAAGTTTTATTGACCATGAATTCAAAAAAATGTTGAAAAAAATGAGGCAAAACCAGTTAATTTTCCATAAATAAGTGTAAAACTATAGTGATAATTAGTTGTAATGAAGTTGGATCTAACACAGAATTGGTTGATAATTTATACTTTATGCTTTATGAACAGGCAAAACAGACGGGGGACAACACAAGGGTTAAACTTTGACCTTCTTTCTGTGTGTTTTCACTTCATCAGAGTTAACTGAAATATTTTGCTAGCTTAAAAATGGCTTGGTTAGCGTTCTAGCACGTTAGCTAGCTTGCTACCCGTAACGTGAAATAAGGGAAAGTTTCAGTTTGTTTCAAAGCCCGGCGCACTTTCTGGAGGCCTGCTTTAAAACAGCAGTCCACTAACCAATTGGTGAACGTATTGACTGCCGAACAACTTTTATTTTTTACAGTATAAGCTTTCAACCCAGGTATCAAAAAACACCAACATCCCGCTAATCCATATCCTCAACATTTCCGCGGGAAATTCAACTGGATGCATTATTTTCCCTGGCATTTATTTCCTGGTGGATTTCCTACGGTTACCTGGTCCTCAGATCTCTGCAGGGTTAAATCCAGACAGCTAGCTAGACTATCTGTCCAATCTGAGTTTTCTGTTGCACGACTAAAAAGTTCCACCCAAAACAAGTTCCTTCCCGAGGCTGTTTTTGCAGCGGCACCGTGGCGCCGTGCGGAGCTCGGCGCCGCCCAAGACGAATGTGATTGGTTTAACAAAATGCCAATAAACCAGAATATGTTTTCTCCAATCCCAGAACTCTGTGTGGACTAGCCAGACCCTCGTTGCTTTTTAACCCTTGTGTTGTCTTCCCGTCGACCATGACCTTCCGGGTCATTTTTTTTCCTATGCTTTTGACACTTTTTAAAACGTTTTTGTCAAACTCGTTTTTCCATTTGATTTACATGACATTATACCCTTTTTTTTGTTTAAAAAAAAAAAAGAGCCAAAATTATGAATTATTTTGCCTGATAGTTAAGATCAGACGACGTATAGTCAGGATTCTGTTTTGAAACCATTAAAAAAAATGTTTTTCAAATGCTATGAAACTGAATAAAACAGCCCAAATTCAATGAAAGTAATTGTTAAATTTACCAAAGATCATCCATGCATCCATGTTATTTTTGGGCAATTTGGTTGAAAGAAACTTCTGATTAAAAAAAAAAACTTTGACCCCGAAGACAACACAAGGGTTAAGAAGGTCTGGCAGAGCGAGACTAACATACCGCTAATATAAAATGCCATAATCATTTCTATCTAAAATCTTGTAGATAGACTGTGCACCAGCCACCCCCCCCCACTCTTCTTTCTCTGCACTACCTACACTTTATACTTTTGACTTTATATTTTTATCTTATATTTCTTATATTTTTGTGTCACTATAAAGGGATTGCTCCAATGTCATTACTGTGTATAATGACAATAAAGGCTTTCTATTCTATTCTATTACATTGATAACATAAAAAAAAGAAAAGTTTTTAAGCGTTCCTCTCATAACTTGTGAGGAAAATCTAAGGGTGTCCTCTCCTCTCTAGAATGTCTTATCGGCTCACGCAGCCATCAGTAAGATCAGTAAGATCAGTTAAAGCAGGAAGAGCGAGGGACGAAGGGAAGAGGGGACGGGTAAACTTCCTGTGGAATGTGCCTCTTTTTTTTTCTTCCAGCAAAGGGTGGAGTGCTTCTCACAGACAGAAGAGGGGAGCATTTTACCCCGTTTCTTTTTTTCAAAATCATTTGTGGTCACAGTACACTAAGCAAGAATACTTCCCTGTGTAGGTAAACAGAGACGCTACTTCCTGAAGAGAAGACTTTTTTTTTTTTATCAGGAATGAGGAAATGACCTCGTGATGTCGAAGCCTTGAGTAAGTCAGAGTACATTTAACTCACAAGTTGACTGCCATGGCAGGTGAATCATCATATTTCAAATGGTGCATTTCATTATTATTTATTAAAAATATTCAAATGGTCAGACTTGGCTGCCAAAATGAAGCAACAGATCCATGACAAGCATGGCTCAAATTGTGAAGCCTTTACATGCAAATCTATCATCGATCATAGGAAAATAGAATATCTGTGATCATGCTGCCTAATATGATCTTAAGTAATGAACTGTAAATCAGTAAAATCGACTTTATACCTTTTGCTGCAACTCAAAAAAAAAATCTCAGAGCAGAGTCTTATTTTTAAGTTGCAATCCTTAAAAAAACAACTGAATCAAGGATATTCCCCAGCGTTGGATTGCCTAACGTTTGTCTTTGGTTTTCGATGGGGATTGCTGAGCAAACACAGCGAGAAACTGCAGTCCATCTCTGTGATAACAGATATGTGTTGCAGACGACCCTGGATCACCGTCCCGAAGGGGGAAAGCAAAGACCATTTCAATCTCTCTATCTGTAGCAGCTTTGTCATATTCATACACCCTAAAATCTCTGCATCCATTGAGAAATCACCGCAGCGAATCAACTGAATGTGGCTCAATACCACAGTCAAATCATTAATAACAGATGTACGCATGTGTGCCGTTGGAACCTGGAGATGCAATATCATTCAGTATTTCACCACCGATTATTAGCATTAGTGGTTTGGGAATTATAATTAGCGCTTTGACTTTAACTGCATCGTGTGGATCATTCCATCACGATAGCCTGCTGTCCCTGTTGGTGGGCCTCTGTAGGCTACCAGACCTGTATTCCTTTTCACATTCAGGGATTTAGAGTTGATTTTGTCACTTATTTCCCCAATTTTTTAAAATTTTTTTAATTTTACACAGTTTTTCTGCTAAACTCAAGTTTGTTAGATCTAGGATCCTCACTGCTATCTAAATATAGTCTGACTATCACCAGACCAAGCCAAGCTCAATAGATTTGAGATCGGGAGTCTGCTCTGTATTTTCTCTGTACACAAGAGGCGGGACCAACGGGCATAGTTCACATGACGCAATAGTTGGATAGTCCTTCAACCAATCAGACCAACGATCCGGGTGACGTAGAAGCGACAGCGGCTTCGGTGGTTGCTGCTATGTTATGGCAAGCCATTTTAACATTTAAGAGCTAGACTGGATATGTGTTGCAGATATCTTTAATTCAGTTTTACCTAGTCAAAAACAACATTTCAGATATCCACAACTACATTCTTCCTACCCACAATTTGAAAAAAAGACATTCTTCCTAGGAGAAATTACTTTTCCCATTCATTTGTATGAAGTTTATCATTACAGATATTACCAATTCAGTTGCAGATATCAACTATCTGAATTACAGATATTTGCAACTGAATTGTTGATATCTGTAATTCCACTTTGAGATATCTAGAATTTGATTCTGAATTAGTCATAACTCCAGTGCAAGATGTCTTTAATTCAACTCAATTCTAAGATATCTATATGTTCCTTTTCAGATAGCTTAAATTAAGTTTTGACTAGGTGAAATGGCGTAGTAGATATTTGTAACTGGTTGCTTCTCTACCGTCATCGTGTTAAACTCGCCAATAGCTTGCCAGGTTGATGAGCCAGTTTGTGATTGGTTCCCGCAAAATTGGGAACTGAAAAATAAAAAAAAACGTGCAGGTTTCCATTTTATTTTATTTTATTTTTTATATTTATCTACTGTTTCTACTCTGTAAAGCAACTTTGAGCTTGGGAAAAGCGTTATACAAATTCAATTTATTATTATTATTAATTCCTTACAGATGATGCCAATGCTGTAACACAATGACAAAAAAAACCCAAATGAAGTCAGCCGTGCTGATTATAACAGATGCGTACGGCTCAGATGTGGTCAATCTAGAGTGGAAAGTTCTCGCTGTATTTAGACACCACCTTCTGTACATGGAAATAAAGCTGCTGGTTCCCCAGAGTCACTGAAACAGATATCCTTAGTGCTTTCATCCTGCAGTACCTCCTGGCACAACGGACTGCATTCATCAAATATACAACAAGCCCCTGGTGGATTGTAGTACCACGTTAATGAGTACTCGGCGGAGTCCTTGGGCCCGACCTTAAGCTCCCTGGAGGCCACTAGAGCAGCAAAATGCATATGATGGCACCGCCACAACACATGGATGGTTTCATTATTTCCATGTGCGACACGGCTGGTTTGGAGAATCAGCTGTTGTATAGTCATCTTTCGGCGGATGACAAGAAGATATGCTGCATACTGCTTAAGGTCCTATTTTTTATCAAAATAAAAGTTAAAAGACGATATCTATTTTACCGCCTTATCGTCCAACAATGTTATGTAAAAAAATGTTTTTTTGTTTCTTCTTTTGTTTCTTTCTTCTGTATTGCTAATATTATGGGTTGTTTTATGGATTGTATGTAAAGTAAAATAAGCCATGGGCCTATTCCTTTTTTAGGTTGTTGATTGTGTGAGTTAGATCGTGTGACATGGATTAATGTAAAAGTGTATGATGTTTTCTGCTAACTGCATAAATGACATACTGCTTCTTTATATGAGATTTGTCATTTGATAACGATGACAAAACAATCCAAAATCAAACCAAATAAAATCTGTTTTGTAGTTTTCACTGTCACTCTGCTCGGTGCCCCATTTCTTCCTATGTAGGGCAAAAGCATATTTTTTAGCAAGAAAGAATGAAGTTTTAGTCATGTCTTTCAGTTTTTTGTTTTTTTAATTACATTTAATAAATACATGACTGGTTTTGTTGTGGCGTCTGTCAGCAACTGGCACAAAGCAAGTGATGAATGCAACGTTTCTTGCAACAACAACAACAGCTGGTACATAATGAATTGGGACACAAATTTGACAGCTAACAAAAGTAATGATTCATAACATGGCAACTTTCATAAGCTGAATATTCAATGAAAGACTTTTTGAACACCCACAGAGAAGCAATCGCTGAGCCAAAAATTAGAGTGAACATTGGCTTCACCTTCTGAGATGAAAAGCACTGAGATGATGAGACGAGACGGATGAGGCAAGTCTGTTGTTTCGGCCTACAGTGAGTCATTTTGTATTTAGCTTGGGCCAGTGGTGACATGGACTTTCAGCTTGGCATAATTAGTCTGTGTTTATGTAGCTCTCATGCCAGAATTAGCCTACTGTAAGATTTCACTGTCCTAAAAAAAATCCTTAAAAACCAAAAGCCTTATTATTGAGGGCTTACATACATTAGTTGTAAAAGAAATGTAGCATTTATTGAAACCTACTTTGACTGAGTCACATGGACCAATCAACTTAACATTTACCAAAGTGGTTTAGTGTTATTTAATCCAAATGTATACTTTGCCATCAAAACCAGCTGTTGAGTGTTGTCCAGTTGAAGCAGCTCAGAAACAGGTCAGAGATCTGGCCTATTCTGGGTATTGAGGAATAAAGGCTCTGGGTTGTTTGTATTTCTTCCAACCAATCACAACCGTCCAAGCGCCAAGCCCTAGCAATAGGGGAGGTGCCATGGATGGTAGAAAAAAAAAAAAAGGAAGAAAAATACGTTTCTTAGTCCAGTTTTAATTAAACCATGAACTACACTGTTTGTAAGTTTAAAAGAGTCACAGTTTATAATATTCAAAAGTGGTTTTCGTCATGCACCAGAAAATGACAGATTGGACAGATAGTCTAGCTAGCTGTCTGTAACATATGCATGTGTTGTTGATCATTCATATAATTATTCACAATGTCTTTCAGAGTGTATGACTTTTGAATCTCTCTTTGTGTGTCCTCCCTGAAGGAGAAGACAACTGTTTGTCTTTGCATTTTTCCTCCTAGGACAAATGCTACTGTGGACTAGAGTTTCTTGCCGTTCTTTGAATTTGTCTGACGATTTCGGAGTCAGTCCTTAGCAACGGAGCTTCCCAGATCTCGTCGTCTCTCCAATTAGATATTTCCGTTGGCTTCTTCGTATAACCCTTCATCTTCTGGAACTGGATGTTTGTATTCTTAGTTCTCGCCAGCCACGTGACAGAAATGTCGTCGACACAACCAATCGCTCACTGTGGATTATCTGGACAACGAGCTGCTCTATTCACAATGTAGTCCGCTCAAACTGATTCTCACATACAGCTCTACTGGGTAATCTAGATTCTAGATAGAGTCTAGATTAGAGCTGTCAATTAAATAGACTAATAATCAGTCAACAAATTGTACGAATGTTGGTCAAATAACAATTTCCTTAATTGAAACAGCCCTAGAATGATGCATGTACATTTCACCTAAATCAGCACGAATCTTTAACAAAGGTTTTGAATAAAGACTACTAAGAGTTGTGCAGGTCATGGTATAGATGCAAGTCCATCACTGAGGCTACATTTACATTGCTACGTTTTGGTTTAAAAATGAACTTCCTTTTGCTATGTTCACACCTGGCATTCACACAGCTCTGGTGGTTCAGACGGGAGGAATTTGAAAACGCTTCTGACTCGTTTTGGTTTGGAATCTACGGCGTTGTGTTGCAGTCTCAACGGCCGCAAAACGGAGGCCTTTGGCAACACTGACGCCAATGTTTTGCCGCCTGATTGGGTCTTATCGGTCATGACGTCTTCTTCTCTGAGACTAAGCTACTAACGTTACCATGGAAACTAACAGCAAATTGCGGAGTATACATACTGTATCCTGTTTACTCCGGCATGTGCATGGCCAGTATACGACAACGTTGATGAGATATGCGGGTTGGGCGTGATAGTTAGTAGTTACTTCTACTGTACCTTAAAACACTTGCTTGCTTTGAGATTGCTTTTGGCCTTACAGGTCCCATGACATGGTGCTCTTTGGATGTTTTTATAAAGGCCTTAGTGGTCTCCTAATACTGTATCTGAAGTCTCTTTTATATAGACCTTAGTGGTCCCCTAATACTGTATCTGAAGTCTCTTTTATATAGACCTTAGTGGTCCCCTAATACTGTATCTGAAGTCTCTTTTATATAGACCTTAGTGGTCCCCTAATACTGTATCTGAAGTCTCTTTTATATAGGCCTTAGTGGTCCCCTAATACTGTATCTGAAGTCTCTTTTATATAGACCTTAGTGGTCCCCTAATACTGTATCTGAAGTCTCTTTTATATAGACCTTAGTGGTCCCCTAATACTGTATCTGAAGTCTCTTTTATATAGACCTTAGTGGTCCCCTAATACTGTATCTAAAGTCTCTTTTATCCATGACCTCATAAGGAGCATGATTCCAGATTAGCCCATCTGAGCTTTCATTTTCTCAAAGGCAGAGCAGGATACCCAGGGCTCGGTTTACATATATCGCCATTCTTGGGGGAACGCGTATTAATGTTCAAAAACCTCATAAAGTGAAACTTTCATGCCATTGGACCTTTAAAACTCTGCTTAAAAACCAAAACTTAGCAATGTACATGTAGCCTAAACCTTCACTGCCTACGTGCAGATTGGAGTTGCTTCAAGAGGAGACCTGGTCAAAGCCCACGTCATGCTTGGCTGAGGGAAAAGGTTGACAAACATAAGACAAATGAGCAGTCACTGTAAAATGAGATGGATGGTGTGAATTGAAGCAGACATTAAGGGGGTTGTCATACGCATCAGCAAAGTTGCCTGAGTCTGACATCTCATCTCTGGTCTCCAAAATAACATGCAGGTTTCTGGCAGGCAAAGCTCTCCAGATTGAAATAACAAACTGAGCGGAGGATAATGCTTTCTCCTGCTTAGAGAGCTGTTTTCAGAAACCCTTTACATGCCAATGCCATGGTGGAGTACTGTGAAAGTGGAAATATAATGTGCATGATTTTACAAAGACACTTCACTACTAATACTTTGGAATGGACTACTGTTGCACCTAAACGTGATCTAGAAATGTGATTGGAGCTCCATTTTAGCCCTGAATTGCCAGATATCAGCAATTAGGCCTTGTGAGATTTGGAAAGTAAAATGTTTTCTTACCCCACAGGAATAATGTCCGTAAGTATATGAGAAATAAGACCCAGACTTGTGCTGAATATATGAAATTGTTTAAATTTAGACGTTTTTTTGTTTTTACTGAATATGCTGCATGAAATTAATTTTGGAAATTTATATTGATCGAGAAAATGTTGATTTAAAATGTGGCAAAATCCGAGTTCCGAGTACAAATGGAACACCCTATTATGTTGTGGGATTAGGTATATCCAGGTTAGCCATTGTTAACAATACCAGTTGATAACAACCCATTATGTCGTTTTTTTGTACATACAAACAGCGTAACAACAAATCCACAGATAGAAGTTGGACAGGAATGTGTGTACGACTTATTTTGTGAGACACAAATAACACAGATGTGCTAATAACTGTATTTTACTACAGCTTTCACTACTGTTGAAATCCAAAGGTCAGTGGGCATTTTTGACTTTGACCTCGGAAATTCCCACTTTGGAGTACAAATGAAACACTATTATCATTTGTCAAAGGTGACTAAGTGGTGATGTTTTCATTAGAGGCGGCACAAACAGCTGATAACCAATCTGCAAGTTTATAGAGCCACTGGGTAATTGCTGACTTAACAGAAGCAATTGACTGTGTTCAAATAACAATAACTTAGCATGTGTTGTTGTGAGTATGGGAAAGCTATTACCTCAAAGCTTGGCTCCACTGAGTCAATCAGAGTCTCTGGAGAAGTGTTTGTTTCCAAGTTTTTAAGACATTTTCATCAGCAGGACAGATTCAATTGATCCAGAGGAAATATCTAGTACTCACTGTCTTTTATAAAAAAAAAAAGGGTTAAAAAAAAAAAGCTGGAGGGATTTTGTTTCTTTCTCTGACCCAATTTAATAAATCACCGTCTCCAACTATTCACTACTGTTTGGTGGAGGGATGCATGTGTTTCCTTTAAAAGTCAACAGACCCAAACTGAACCACAAAGACGCAATTTCCTTGTGTTTTTTCCTTGGCTGCGGTGGGTAATAAATCACAGAACCAGATGGGTGGGGGAAGGAGGTGACATTTTGAGATAACCCCCTCTTCCAATAGTTCATTGGGTATTGGCAAACCTGCCTCCTGCTTATATTTCGTCGCATTCTCATGAACGGGTTACAATGATATCATTCAAAAACTTATGCCCAACAATTCGTAAGATAAGCTACAAAATTAGGCGCCAGCTGGTCACAACCAGCCGACGAAAGATTACTGGGAGCCGGCTTCAAAGCCCTGGAGCTAACAGCTAAGTCATAACAGTTAAGTTAAGTCGTCAAAAAGTGAGCGTCAACAGCTACAATTTAAAAAAAAAGATTGTGGTTTGGATTGAAACACTCCCACAGACGTGTTTTGTGAAAAGTCTGGGGTTTGCTTGGGGAGGCAAACTTTGCTCGTCCCGGGTTGAAACCATTGCGTTTAGAGGGATTTTCTCTCTCCGACCCAATTCAATAAATCACTGTCTCCCACTATTAACTACTGTTTGATGAAGGGATGCGTGTTTCCTTTAGAAGTCAACAGACTACCACATAGACGCAATTGCCTTGGGTTTTTCCTTGGCTGTGGTTGGTAATAAATCCCAGAACCAGATGGGTGGGTAATGTGGTGACATTTTGAGATAACACCTCTTCTAATAGTTCATTGATTGTGGGCTGGAAAAAGGATTAATGAAGTAGGAGATTTGGCTGAGTGTCATGAACGTGTTGAGTCACCACAGAGGTTGAAGCCTCAGATAGTTCAATTTACCTCAGGAGACACAACTCGTTTCATCCCACTTCATCTGCCGGCTTCTGACCTGAGGGATCAACACAACATCGCTTCACATCATTACTGTTACTTACCAGGCCCAGACCCGAAATTGGCTGACTTTAGTCGCTGACAGCATGAATAAGGTGGTCAGCTTTACTTTTTCCAAAGACTTCAGCACCTACAAGGCAATTTACAGTCCTCAGAACACCATTTCCCAATCTAACCAGGAATGTCTTATTGTGTCCGGTTTAGGCCGTTAAAATGAACACGATATTATTACACGGCTTGGTTGAATCTGCGGCCTGCAAATTCTTTTGCTAAGTATAACAGACTGTTGCCATGCATAGCAGAGCGTCAGCATGGATTACTCTGTAGGACAGCAATCAATCTGTTGAAAGAAGTCCGGTTAACTTATCAGCAAAAAGTGGGGAAACGTGGCATAAGATCCTGTCCTGGCAATAGCAGCAGATCTGGTGAGCACCTATCGCCACATCTTTTTCTACAGTCATTGATCGCTACACAGTTAACTTCAGCCATAAGGACAACAAAAAAAGTGTTATTAATCACAACTATTGACAATCATGGGATTAATTGCAATTAAATATTGTACTTGATTGTCCTGTTATCATGTCAATTATGACAAGAGAAGACACCGGGACGAATCTTTGTGTGCTGGCGGTGTGTCTTTATGTCACGGCCATAACAGCTGTGTGCTGAAATCACATCCATTAATGTATTCCCAAGGAGTGCTCAGCTTCTCTCCAGAGAATTGCTTGAATTGCTTGCCCACAGTCACCCCCACACACACACACACACACCAACTCACACTTCAAACAATCACCTCCTCCCCTCTGACCCCTCACCTGCACTTAAGATCTATGCAGTGGATGAGCGCCAGCTCTTCCAGAGGCAGAAGACCAGATAGGCTCCTGGCCCAGACAGTGTGGCACCATCGTCACAGCCTGAAGATCTGTGCAGATCAGCTGGCCCCCATCTTCACTCAGATCTTCAACAGATCACTGGAGCTATTGGAAGTTCCCTCCTGCTTCAAACGCTCCACAATCATCTCATTCCCCCAAAAACCCTCCATCTCTGGACTAAATGACTACAGGCCTGTCACCCTGACATCTGTAGTCATGAAGTCCTTTGAAAGATTGGCGTTGGCCCACCTAAAGGACATCACAGTCCCCTTGCTGGACCCCCTGCAGTTTGCCTACCGGGCTAACAGGTTTGTGGATGATGCAGTCAACTTGGGACTGCATTACATCCAGCAACACCTCGACTCTCCAGGGGCGTTTGCAAGGATCCTGTTTGTGAACTTCAGCTCGGCGTTCAACACCATCATCCAGGGCATCTTCAGCACCAAACTCACCCAGTTCACTGTGCCAGCCTCCACCTGTCAGTGGATCACAAACTTCCTGACTGACAGGAGTCAGCAGGTGAGGCTGGGGAACATCACATCCAGCACACAGACTATTAGTACTGGTGCACCACAGGGGTGTGTGCTCTCCCCACTGCTCTTCTCCCTCTGCACCAATGACTTCACGTCAGGAAACCCATCTGTTAAACTCCTGAAGTTCACTGACAACACAACGGTCATCGGCCTCATCCGGGATGGTGATGAGTCGGCCTACAGACGGGAGGTTGATCAGCTGGCTCTCTGGTGCAGTCAGAACAACCTTGAGCTTAACACGCTCAAAACTGTGGAGATGATCGTGGACTTCAGGAAGAGACCCCCCACTCCTCCCCCCATCACCATACTCAACAGCCCTGTGTCTGCAGTGGACTCCTTCTGGTTTCTGGGATCCACTATATCCCAGGGAGCCCAACACTGACACCATCATCAAAAAGGCCCAGCAGAGGCTGTACTTCCTGCGCCAGCTCATGAAGCTCAACCTGTCTAGAGAGCTGCTGATCCACTTCTACACAGCCATCATCCAGTCTGTCCTCTGCACGTCCAGCACTGTCTGGTTTGTATCTGCCACCAAAAAGGAAAGGAGCAGACTACAACGGACAGTTAGGACTGCAGAAAACCTCATCAGTGCCAACCTGCCCTCCATTCATGACTTATATACACTCAGTGTGTGCCGCAGAGCAGTCGGTGAAATGGTCTAATAGTCAAAACTTATATTATGAAAGTGAAGTTACAATCATCTGTGACAGCACAGCTGCTTGCACAGCAACAGTTGTGCAAGGCTGTCTTTATTTCTCATATTTTGGCACAGGCTGTGATAATTTCCCAGTAAATTTCTCTCAAATTAGGTAAGGGTATCATATCATGAAGTAATGCATTCCCAAAAAGGATTACCAAGGGACCCACATTTAATGGCAAAAATGTGTGTAATAAGGAAGATCTGATTCAAGCAGGAAGGATGCATTAAGAAAGATACAGCCGTCTGAGTAGCAACATTATAGATTATGTCGTCCCTTTATAAGAGTTATTAAGGAAGCACTTATCACCAATAATTATCTACTAGATTAGACAATATGTTGAATTTCTACACAAATCAGTAACTAAGAAATCTGTTTCAACTCAACGTTAGTTTGACAAATACAATAACTCACAGTCCACTCACGTAGCTTTTTTAGTTATTATTACAAGTATCCTCTATAGCACTTAGTTGATGTTTTTCTTCCTTTTTTCTTCTCCTATTTTATAGATATTTTTTCCTGGCAGACATATTGATTTGTATGAGTAGGAAAACACAGTTTCTACTTATAACATTAATTCTGTCTAAGTATAAGTAGGGCTGTTCAATTATGTAAAAAAATCATAATCACAATTATTTTGGTCAATATTGGAATCACGATTATTTAATACAATTACCCATTGACTTTTGTAAAGATGTTGGATTGGGTTAAAAACAAAAAAAAGCAAATTCTCCACGTCCGATTGCTTAAATCCGAACTTCCCATGAAGGAATTTGCTCTACCCTTCTTGCTTACCTTTACCCCTTCTTTTTCTCTACTACCAGCTACCTCTATCTCCACTTGCGCTGATTTTTAACTGCCACCAAACACCCCAAGCAGGCTATTGCTCGCAGACTATTGGAAAGTATGTTAACCCTACAGGAGGGGAAAAAGTGTACATGTAATTCAGAACACATAACAAAATAAGAGTTGCCAGGCAATTCCGCCAGACGCATGTCTTTTCGCCGATGTCCGTTTCCTTCCGCTTTTTTTGTGTTTGAATTTTAAACTCTGGTGGATTTCTGAGGACTATGGTTACCTGTTCCTCAGATCTCTGCATGGTAAATCCAGACAGCTAACTAGACTATCTGTCTAATCAGAGTTTTCACTCGTACGACTAAAACAACAACCTTTGAACGTACACATGTTCCACCAAAACAAGTTCCTTCCCGAGGCTATTTTGCAGCGGCACCGTGGCTCCGTGCAGAGCTTAGCGCCGCCCAAGAGGACTGTGATTGGTTTAAATAAATGCCAATAAACCAGAACACGTTTTTCTCCCATGTCGGAATGCTGTGCGGACTAGCCACACCCTCCTCCGCAGCGCTGTGGAGGAAGGTCTGGCAAAGGGAGACTACCATACCCCTAACAGTGAGCCTATGTGTCAATATTGTGCATACTGCAAAAAAATATGAACAGCCTGAACATTTTGAAGATGATTTTTTTTCTTTTCCACCTTTATTTGATAGGACAGCTAGGTGAGAAAGGGGAGAAAGAGAGAAGGAGGGGGAAGACATGCAGGTAATCGTCACAGGTCGGATTCGAGGTATAATCCTCCAAGTATATCTGCGCCTGCTCTACCCACTGAGCCAATCCAGCCACGAGCCTGAACATTGAAATCAAACAAGAAATCAAACAAGAAATCATTCCTACCACAGGCAATACAACTCTTTAACACATCATCACTGGGTGCTGATAAGACTCTGAGACTCCACAATACTGCACTAAGTGCAACCTGCACAATTGGTTTATTTACATATTTATCATACTATTTAAGCAGTTGCACATTTTGTATTCCCATCCTGTATATATTCAAATATCTGTTCTTATACTTTATTCCAATTATTATTATTTCATGTATATTGTATGTATGTATATTGTATCCTAGGATTTCATTTATAGTTATATTCTGTGTTGTGTGACTGATTTTGCTGCTGTAACACTGTAATTTCAATATCTATCTATCTATCTATCTATCTATCTATCTATCTATCTATCTATCTATCTATCTATCTATCTATCTATCTATCTATCTATCTATCTATCTATCTATCTATCTATCTATCTATCTATCTATCTGTCTATCTGCATCCTGAGGCCATAAAAACTAAGTTAATAAAGAGTAATCACATCTTCTTTGCATTTATGAGCAGTGGTTACATTTTAGTTTTTTTTTAAATTTCTTTCACAACTGCCTCTCAGTCCTCAGTGCTGCTGTAGTAAGTTAAAAACTGGTTTCAACTGCGGCGGTAGTGTGGCAGGGAGCGACCCAGGGGATAGCCATGGGGAACCCAGCGTGAGGGCATGAGAACAAGACTGGAATGTAAATGTACCAATTCACAAGCAACTTTACACTGCAGTGGTGGGCCTCAAATAGCCCTCAGAGGCATTATAAATAAATACATAGGTTTATGCAACTATCTCTTGTTTTCCTATTTAGAATATATACCTTGTGTGTCTCAAGGGAACGAGCCTTTGAATAATATAATTGTACGGGGGATTCCCATTGGTCTGAGCTAAGTTCCCACAAATTCCCATTGGCCATGGCTCTGTCTGTGTGTTTGTGTGTCTGTGTGTATGTGTGTGTGTGAGAGAGATTAGGCATCCTGGCGCACCAAAACCCAGACATGTCCATATTCACAATGGTCTCATGTACCCCCACCCTTCACTCCCACCGTCCCCACCCCAACGTCCTCATTTCCCGTTGTCTCCTCCAGTAAAAACAGCCTGTGTTATCTCCTGGATTGCTGATAATGCTAGTTGCCCCAATGCAACACTGTTTGTTCAGCCATTATGGAGTAAAATTTGCCAGAAAAGCCTCTGTACTTAGCAACCACTATCAAAGAGCGGAGTGTATTACACAAGTTTTAAAAACAGAAACCCATTTGGGTGCGTTTGTGCTGAGGCCACCATTCCTTGTTCTGCTTAATCAGAAACATCAGACTTGCATAATTGATGTACTGATAAGGATGCAGCTCTGAGGCATGCCATGATGTCCAATCAGTTTACAGTATCACCGATGCTGATTCATTTTGTTCCTTTGAACTGTAAAACAAATAGGCTGCAGGTGGATGTCAGGCTCAGGAAAGAAGGTGAAAGGGGAAATGCAGGTTTATCTGATCTGGAATGAAAAGCCTGAAGGAATCTGATCATCTGATGTAATGTGTCTGGAATTACAAACGGCGCCTGGCTGAAGTGGCATACCATCCTACAGACCCAGGTCACTCCCTAAAGCCCGAGAGACGACGCAAAGAGGGCAGACCACACACACTAACAACTACAGCTGTTTTTTTGTTGTTGATTTTTTTTTTTACACAGCAGATAGTCTGTCGCCTGATCAAAGACTTGCTATTTCTGCTCACTCTGACGCAGAGGATAGAATGTTTCCTTTCTAAAGCTAACATTAATATGTTGTCAGTTAAGCTGACATCATGTAACAAGTTTGTACAATGCAAACAAGGCTTTGAGTTACGTTAAATTAATCCTCGTAATAAATACGTTGTGATGTCCCGTCGAAGTGTTCAGTGTTGCCTGGGAATTGGATTCACGCACCGAACAGATTGCAAGCCTCATCACTCATCCAGTCCTTTACCAGGAAGGCCAAGAAAAGTGATACACGAGCAATGCAAAACAAGTCAATCTCTTCCCTTTAATGTGGCTTCCATGCACAGCCAGATACTCTTCTGTCCCTGTGCATTTGAGATGCTTTTGGTTGGAAGGCTTTAGGGGTCAAAACATGGTCAGTTGCAATTTTGCCATCTGGGCTCTACCTGAACAACAGATGGAGGTGAAGTTTACACAGCACACACACACACACACACACACACACACACACACACACACACACACACACACACACACACACACACACATTCAACCCGCGGACATGCCGCACTGGAAATTTCCTTTGTGCTCTGTACCCGGCTCACGAGGGTTAGAAAAGCTCTGTGTGGAAACCTGATTCACCACGGTTCTGGAAATTGTCAATGACTGAACCTGAGAGAGTGCACCTGTTGTGAATGAACACATCGTTCCATGCATTGTGTGTTCATACTGTAGCGTAGAGCCCACAATAATGTAACAGCAGCCTTTCTGAATGGGATATTAATTAAACGACAAAAAACAGGCTGTTCTCATGACCCAATCGTACATATAGCTACAAAAAGTAATGCACTCTAATTTGTACGTACTCCACGTATTTATTGCATATATATTATATATTACATATATGTATGCACCACAGTGACTTCTGATGTATAAGAGTGCTCAGTTCCGTGTAGGGAGGAGGTCGGGAGGGATGTTTGGGTCATAAAACACAGCACTTTCAAACAGGGGAGTTATCTGTTATCTGTCTTAGTGTCCTGGGAATACTACTCCCACTACCTGTGTTTTAATCCAAATCCTTTTTATCAAATCTTAACTAGTTTTTTTGGTGCCTAAACTTAACTGTTGTTGACGTTTTTGTTGGATAAACTCAACTATAGGAGTCCCCTTAATGGACCGTTGCTTTCAAGTGGTCTGTACCCAGCTCAGAGCAAAGGATAGGTCAGGGTCAGTGGTTGGGTCCTAAATTTAAGCGCTTTCAACCCGGGGGGAGCTAAGTGTGCAGCTCCGGCAAACACAAGACTTTCAGACTTGTCAGGAAACGCTGGGTTTGCGTCCTGGGAGTGTTTTAACCTAAACTACGATCTTTTTTCAAACACTATAACAAATTTAATGTAAAATGTACAGTAACTTACTGGCAACAATTGGCAGCAAGTTACTGTGAATTCTTTTTACAGTAAAGGTACTGTATGTCCATTTATAGTATTTTATGTATTCATTGTAAAATACAAAACAATTAAACACAACATAAGATCAAAAAAGTAAAAATACAGTAGTTTACTATTTGCAGTACTATAGTAGCTATATTGTGATTTTTTTACAGTAATGCTTTGACTACTGTGATTTCAACTGTAATACTTAGATTACTGTGATGTTGTCATGGCGACAAGGTTGTAATGTAACTTTACAGCATGCTACTGTAAAAATCATATACAGTAGTGTTACTGTGAAATCTAAAGGAAATAACTGGAGATTTCACAGCCATTATTTACAGTGAATGTTAATTGGTTGTTTTGGTGCCTTAAATTTAACTGTTGGTGCCGCATGACGCTCAGGTTATTTTTTTGGGCTTTTCTGCCTTAACCCTTGTGTTGTCTTCCCATTAACCTGCAACTTTGTGTTTTTCTTTCAACTTTTTTTTTTCTCTACACTTTTCTCAATGTTTTTGTCAATTTTATTCCTATTTTTTTGTCACTTTTTTGACTTTTTTAAAAATTATGTTTTAGTCAATTTTTGTCACTTTTTCCAGTGTTTTTTAATGTTTTTTTGGTCACTTTTTTTTTTGGTCACTTTTTCAGCGTTTGAAAAAAGAAGGTTTTTGTTGCTTTTTTGTTGTTTTTTTTCAACATTTGTCACTTTTTTCTACGTTCTTTTCTGGTATAGAAAGTTTTTGTCAAATTTGACCCAAGGGTTAATTTGATAGGACAGCTAGGTGAGAAAGAGGGAAGACATGCAGGAAATCGTCACATGTCAGAGTTGAACCCTGGACCTCTCCGTTGAGGGATAATCCTCAAAGTATACGTGCACCTGCTAACCCGAGCACATGACACTCATTTTTTTACAGCTAATCTTAACTGTAATGTCCTCTGAAACGACCGGCAGCTCCCGGTTTCTAACGCAGGCTCACAGACACCTTTTCTCGCGTCATGTGACCGGTCGCCACGTGACCAGATGGCGGTCGCCTCATTTTGTAGGATATCACAAGAATTGTTGTGCAAAGGTTTTTGTACGATATCATACAAACCCGCTCATGAGAATGCAATTAAAAAATGCATCATATTTAATTGTTTTAAGATACACATCCACATATAGAGCGGTGTAATCAGCAAGATCAGATGTGTCCGAGTTAAGAATGTGAAAGATGTAGAAGGTGCCATCAGGCTGGGTCTTTAAGGCAAAGTCAGAATCTTACACAATCAGACAAGACACCATGGGTCAATTAAACTACAGTCGGCCTCTGTGCCAGCCTTCCTCTGAACTCTAATCCACCAAGGGCCACAGTACAAAATGAGAATCACATCAAAGGCCAGACATGTATAATGTATTGACATGTTTTTATTTCACTGAAAAAGTAAAGAAAAACGTGATTGTACTATTGCATGTCTCATATAGCCTTCTCACTTACAATTTGGACCACATAAAGCCCTAAACGCCGACTCCCAACAAGACTGAATATGCAAACTCGCTGGTTGTGTGGGACTTTCTGAGTCTCAGAGTCGTCAAGTCTGCCAAAATTCTGCTCTCGTTGCAATGAGTGATGTTTGTCACAGACTATCAAGTCACAGAACCACTCTTTTTCCTTGAGCTCGATGAGGGCTTTCTAGATAGATAGATAGATAGATAGATAGATAGATAGATAGATAGATAGATAGATAGATAGATAGATATTTATTGATCCCCAAAAAATGGGAATTTATGGAGTTACAGCAGCAAAATCAGTCACACAGCACAGAATATAACTATAAATGAAATACTAGAATACAATGTACATACATACAATATACACAAAATAATAATAGGAATAAAATATAAGAACAAATATTTGAATATATACAAGATGTGAATAAAAAAAAAAACTCCTCATGAAACTGGCGATTTCCCCCACACATTTGCATTACCTAACAAACCTCTGTGTGCACTTTACAAACTGTTTCCCGTCTTTTTGGTCTGACGCACTAGGCAGGTGAAAAATAATTATTTTTTGGGCTGGATAAAAAAAAATTGTTGAAAAATCAGATATCACCATATTCTTGACCAAATCCATAGATATCAATATTGCAGTGATATTGTAGAGTTCAGTAAAATATTTTTTACAATGAGATTTTAGATAAATAATCATCAATAATGTGGTAAACAGTTTCAAGTGAAAAAATATAGCTTTTCCAGCTATATACTGACTTTGCATGTACAAAAATAGTGGGACGTTAAAACAAATCTGCAATTCTTTACATCAGGGGTCTTTTTGTCTTTTTTTCTCTTGAGCCAAGGACCTCTTAACTAAAAGCAGGGACCACCTACTACATATATTGTATAAAATGAAGTTGCATAAAAAAACTGGGCCTATAATAATGTGTAGGGCGTATACCTTTTTGCCTAGAATACTATGAAAACCAAATTCAACATTCAGTCAGGTACAGAGCAATGTGTGAATGGAAATCTCTCCAAAATACTATTAAAAAACAGTATGGCCTAAAAAAAAATCACTTAAGACATATTACCTTCAAAGAAATTTAAATATTTAATACCAAATTAGAGTCTGTTAAATGGCTTTGAGTAACTTATTTCTTGATATAGATCTATTCGACGGCTAACATTTATTTTCTTTTTATTATTTGCGTTAACTGTAAGATTTAAATATGATTTGTATTTTTTTTTAATGTTCTAATGTCTGTATGTGTATGGTGTGTAATATGATGTCATAAAGTATATTGTCACAATTACAGATTGTAGGACCCCAGGAAGAATAGCTTTTAGCTTATGCTGAAGCTAATGGGTATCCAAATAAAACAAAACACACTAAGTTGTTAATATAGCCTTCCAATTGTTGGCATGATTTTATAAATCATGTTTCAATGTTAAATATACATGTAGCACAGCCCTTAGGTGCACAGACCTTACCTATGGGCCACATAGCAGTGGGGATGGATGTTTGCTAATAATATGTTGGATTCATGTTAAGACTTAGTTTTGAAAAAGCTTTCAAAGGAAGGGGAGGATAGGGCAATACTGAAGACAACAACCCAGGAAGCCCTAACCAAAGAAGGAAGCACGATGTCACTCTCAGATAAAGAAGGAATTCAATTAGAAGACACTCTGAGCGGCATCTGAAAAGAGTGAGGAAGCAAAAGCCGACCGAGATGCGAGGGATTGCATGGAAATGTTTAATTGCTATGTCAAATCTACCTCAGAGCTACGGTTTAAAATAGTCCTTACGAAATCCTTTGAGTCAACTTGCAGACGAACAGACCGATATAGACTCACTAAAGGTAACTCTAATTTGATCCAATTCAGAGACTCTGAAAAGCTCTGTTAAGTTCCCATGGCTCATTGTAAATGCCTGCATTTACTCTCACCATGCAAGAAGAAGAGTGGGTGTTCCAAAAATGCATGAGAAATCACTGAAGCATATTTAATGATCTTCTTATTTGTGTTGTTAACTCCAACTGAACTCATCTCTTTCAGTGCACTCTCACAGAAACAGAGGCTTTGTCATCCATTCTATTAAGGCTAAGTGGGTCATGACAACGGACAGGATAATCAGATAACTTTATTTGATTTAAACTACATACTCTTGGCATTATATGTACCTCTGTCCTTTGGTGGGAAGGTCCTCTGTGTAAAATCACAACACAAAAGATTAGTTACTGCGCTTAAAGCCTAAGAAAAAGAAGAAAAAAAATGTCTTTGTCTATGAACAAAACTTTCACTTTAGCTGCTTGCATGCTTTATTTGGCAGGCCCTGCAGATGTGTCTCACTTGGCACGCTAGGGGGAAATCATCATTACAAAATCATTTGTGTAGCTTTTTGCACTTATGACACATACTACATACACAAAGTTGTGCAAGAATTTGTCCAAACGCACAGAAAATAATAGATCATTGTGTGTAGCTGAGTTTGATCTTTGATGATTCTGGAAAAACAACAGATCTATAGTGAATATAAATTATTTCAGTTTTAATTTTTTTTCTACAATATTCCACTATTGAAAAAAAGAGGTGACAGCATGAATTTCTGTCAACTCTCACTGTGACGTTGAAACACAGAAACTCAACAGACTTGACGTGAGTTAAAGCTAAATCACATCGGACACTAAAGTAGCGCAAAGAATATACTTTAAACATTAAGGCTATTTTCCAACCATGTATTCTGTCTGTAGATGTAACTACATACTTGTGGCCCCAGGGGGCGGAGGGGCACCCTGGAAATCCAGAGTTCTCATGAGAGCACAGTTGGAATTTGCTCAGTGAGTTACTCTGCCAACGAGTAATGCTGCTCATTAACTATGCCCTTGTAGCAAACTAACTAATTCTAAACTTTAATGAAAAGTCAAAACTAAAATACACTAAGAACTCATTGAAAATGAAAACTATCATAACTTTGTTTCAAACTAAATTGATTGAAATGAATCCCGAGATCCAAGCAGCAATTCACTTCAACTCTACTCGTTTAAACACTTTTCACATTTCTTTAGTAACACTAATTACGTTCATTGAGCCGGAGTCCGTCCTTTCTACAACCAAAACAATTTTCTCATGGCATGCAACAATAACAAAAAAAACAACAACAACAGTAAATCGAGGAAAACAGGACAAGGCTCACATCACAAGAATGTTGAAACAGCTGGAGGCATAAAAATGGAAAACATAGATTACTTTTTTCTTACTTTAGTCCAATATGTGTGAGCAATAGATCATTTACTGTAAATATGATACTGTTGACAGAGCTGATAAGATACATGTAAGGAGTCACAACGAAAGAAGGTAATTGCTTCCATATCTCCTCAAACAACTTCCCCTGGGCTATTAAGTGCCCATTTGGCCTGGCGCTGCTATTTAGTGCCATTAAAATGAGTTTATAAGGGGACAATTCTTCTGCTAACTCCAGGTCTAATCTGCCAACATTGGGCTGCCGCAGCAATGGAAGGTGGAGATTTCGGCAGCTGACACAGTGAAGGACAAAGAAACATGTTCATTTAAGGGCTGAACGTTGTTGGTTTGGTGGAAACTCTGCAGTGCATAAGAGACTCATTTCTTACTGCGAACATGGGCCAGAAGGGTTAAATTCCAACAGCACTTAACAAGCATCCATATCCTATTTAAGTTGTGGTTTATGCAGAGCTACTTTTAAGTCTTTGGGGACAAATGAAGTCTAAAGAAGCATATTAATTCCAGTTATTACAGGTTGGGAAGTCTTTAGGGAAAACAATACAGATGAAAAGGGACAGTTGCTAACAAGTTCGTCCTACGTAGTTCTGTTATTTAAACCCCTTCAGGCTGATGCAGGAGCCCTGTGAGACGTGATTAGTCTGAGGGTTTTTAGCTGAGAAACAGAGGAATCAAAGTGTCATAATATCAAAGCATCATGTTTTCCATGCAAATGGTAGGAGACAGCATAGGGAGGCAGTTTCTTCTACATATCAATTATTGAACCACAGTAACATGACTTGTGATTTCAGGAAGGCCTCAGGAAATGCATACTGTATTGACAGACTCAACCTTGTCTTGAGTTTAGCATTTTTCACTTGAGATGTTCAAGGCAAAATATTCTGAATGATAAGAGGATTGCATTCAGATGCCTCCCCTCCATGCAGCATGACATAAAGACTTGATTCTTCACACCACTGACTTTGTGATTTTTAAGAAACGAAACAAAGGATTTCACATTACATTTCTACTACACCTCTCTGCTTTGCATTAGGGTCCAGCATCGACCTGTTGGGGGGGGTTCTAATTTGTAATCATGACCGGCTTGTTCTACTTTATCCCACTTACAGTCTCTATTGCCAGACCTTCCTCCACAGCGTGGAGGTAGTACACATTTCTTTAAACCAATCACATCGTCTTGGCCGTTGCTAAGCGCGACACGGAGCACCGGTGCCTCTGCCAAAAAGCATCTGGAAGGAACTTGTTTTGGTGGAACTTGTGTACGCTTAAAGGTTGTTTCAGTTGTGCAACAGAAAACTCAGATTGGACAGATAGTCTAGCTAGCTGTCTGGTTTTACCCTGCAGAGATCTGAGGACCAGGTAACCATAGTCCTCAGAAACAGACATCCGGCCGAAAAGAAGGACATCCGGCGGAATTTCAGGCAGCAACGGGGCTATACCGGAAGTGGAACAATAACATGGCTACTCGCACAGAGGTAACATGCCTGCTTCCCGGTCGGGATGCTGGCTTTTTTCGGTGCAATAACGCCCCGTTTCCTCCACCCTCTCTCCCTTTGAAAAATGGTCTGCCAGAGTCTATGATCAGTACTCGGTCTGTTATATAGAATAAGCAGACCTCAGAATGCTGCGATGGACCAATCAGAATCAAGCATTCAACCAATATAATAATATATCTGTGTTGTGTTTACAGCTAGTTTTTGCTGCCCCATAGAGGCCGAAAAGCAGTTAGAGCAGATGGAAGGCATTACTGTAATACTGACATTTTACCATTTTGCTTTGCAAAATGTCATTTTTTTTTTTTTAAAGGTAAAAACTTAAAGTCTCAGAGCAGGAAATTCCAAATAAAGACTCAGATAAAGTCTCATTTAAAATCCAAGTCTCCAAGTCCAGAGCTCTGGTCACATTTATCAGAAGGCTTCTGGTTGTAATTTTTCAAAGAACATTTTTAGAGATCAGATTTCTATCTCTGCTTTAGCCAATATTACACATTAATATCTATAGTGTGTCTCGACAGCAACAGAGAAACACACTGAGGTATTCTTTCCCACCTGATCACAGTGGCACTAGTTGATGATGAGATGGTAATTACAGGAGCAAATCAGAGTCTCAATGACGTGTAATTCCATTAGATATTGGCCCCCACTGTCCTAAACTGTAATCAACACTGTTATCATGGTTCCATTTCCCACACTACACCACTCGTCTACCCCTTTGGCTGACCTTGCAAAACCAGCGTTACAAACAGGAAATAAGGTGTCAACATGAGCTGCACAAACACTTTGCATGTAAATGTCTGCAGCAAATTGCCAACAGAGAAAGAAAGTGAATATCCACATAGATGAAATATAAAGCCCGTCTGACACTTTGCTTAATCCTGTGGTTTTAGTGCGAGGTGTCTAATGGCGTGGATGCTGTTCCATGTAGTGCATAATGCAAAGCTTGAGAGTTTTATGCAAATTTCTGTTTAAAATGTGCATTCTGGCTGTGGAAAGACAGTATCTCTAATGACTTTCGGATAACAAGGCATGTTTCTCCAGCTGTGTTGTTTTTTTCCCCCCACATTATGTTATGCGGATTGGTTTCCCCTAAGCAATGAGATGTCCTGTTTGCATTTCTGAGCTGGTACTCAACTGGCCTTGCCGCAGAGGAAGAACCAAAACACAGGGGCCGGCAGTTCTATTTTAAAAGTCAAAGGCAAGGCAAAAGGAACAGGTCTAAGCTCGTCGACTGCCTACATATACCATTAGCGATGCGAGCAATGTTCCAAAAGCAAAAGGAAGCCGACAGAAGAGATGCTATCGCATGGCGCGTTCTCGTGTTTTCATGCCATTCCTGTCCCACTTCTGTCGCGACCTAAAGTCTGAAACCTCTCCTACCTATCTTCGCCTCCACCCACGCATTCAGACTTTGTATGACAGACAGACAAGTATCCTTCTTCACGCTCCGTCTCCTTGCAATTCAAGCACAAACTGGCCGGTCAAGATTCTTTACGAAACTGCAACCAAATAAATTGCATGAGAAAGCAGTGTCGAGGTGTTTCCTTCTAATCTTAGTCTGACTGGCATCGAGGAGGTGAGCATGTCAAGGGACTTGCGTGCAACGCAGGAATTTAGGAACAAAGGAAGGCAGATGCCCCCACCCATTGGCTTCTTGTCCATTTATCTCTAAAGTGCCTTGGGATCACCAATTAGAGATGCTGTCATGAAGCCTTCCCAAAAGTAATAACAGAGACCGTGATTTTATTTTAAAGAAGCATAATCCCACAAATAATAAAGTGCTAATTCTACAGCATGTTGTTCTTCTCAATAAGGGGATCATTCAGTAGTAGATTACAAAACCCAGTTCCCCTTCCTCTACATTTCCTTTTCTCCGCTTTATCTTCAATCAGCATGTTCAGCCTTATTACAATATGCTTTACATGGCGCCAGGGATTCGAGCCTCTCGAAACAAAGTCTTAAAGGTACAGTCACACTGAGCACCAGTGGATAATTTGCTTCACTGCTCACTCACTTCTTTTTCTCTCTCCATTGAGCACTGGTCGAGTTCATTTTTTTTAAACTTGCGGAGCCAGGCAGGTGTGCATGTTGAAGCTTGCAGTTAGCATTAACTGTTTTTTTTAGTGCTTTTTTTCACCCTGAAAACAGCTCTGTGCCGCATCTGAAAATGCAATTAATAAATGAGAACACATACAAAACTGAGACTGTAGGTCATGGGTGATTTTAGATCCTTTTTAGGGGGGCTCAGGCCCCCCTAAAAAGGATAAATTTTGGGGCAATTTTGGGGCTTCAAGTGAGAATTTGTCTGTTAGTGAAAGAGGACAAACAATTACAGGTTGAAAGGGTTTGAAACAGGTTTAATATCCTGTGTCGCCGTCACCAATGCTATGCACCTGTAACCCCGTCAAGGGACTCGTAGCGTTGGCCAATCAGAGATGGTTGTGCCAGACTCTCGCCTAATCTAATCTGTCAGAGGGAGAGCAGTAGTGCAGTAGTGTGAAGGTTAACGTTGGCAGTCCCCAGAGAAGAAGTTGGTAATTTCATGGCGCAGATTATAACGCAAATTGAAACGTAAGCAACTAAAATTGCTGAATGTTCAACTGGTTGTTATTACTGTGATTTATATAAATGAGATTATCGGCTAATGAAATTACTGATTTAGGTTTAACACTTTTGCAAGGCATTGTATCCCCCCCCCCAAAAGGTCTGATCCCAGAATCGCCCCTGCTGTAGGCAAAAAGCCGAGGACAAAACAAAGTTCTTGAAACTGTCAGCTATAGATTCTGCAGATGTTTTAGAGTTAATAATGCATGTCCTCCATTTTCTTATTTTCTATGACTCTATGGTCTGTGGTCTGTGTATTTAACTACAGTTTGTAATATTAAAATGCATGCTAAATGGGGGTGGCAGTAGCTCAGTCTGTAGGGAGTTGGGTTGGGAACGGGAGGGTCGGTGGTTAAAGTCCCCATGCGGACCAAAGAGAGAGGCTGGAGAGATGCCACTTCACCTCCTGGGCACTGCCAGGTGCTCTTGAGCAAGGCACCGTACCCCCAACCGCTCTGGGGCGCTGGTCCAGCTGGCAGCCCACTAACTCTGACATCTCTCCATTAGTGCATGAATAGGTCCTGAGCATTTGTGTATTTCAGGCCTGTGTGTAATTACTAACAAAAAGTGTAAATTGTAATTTCCACACTGGGGATTAATAAATAGATTAAAATAAAATAAATGCTGACTTCCTCATTGTTGATGTCAGGAGAAAGGCATGGACTTCAGTTGCTCTTTTATCATGACCAGCACAGAAATGTAAATATTGGTGACGTTGCAGTCAGAAAGTCCTGATAATTAGCCAACACACTGGGAGATAAGCGCCCCCATACAGCCCCTCCCTTACAATCTAGCATAAGAATGTGCTGAACAACAACAACAACTTGGACACATCATAAATAAAAAATGAAGTTCAAAAGTTGAATACATTTTAAATAATTTTTTTTTTTACTTAAATCAAATGAATTTAAACAATGAGTCGAGTAAAGTTTAAAAAAATATATATAATTGTAATCTAATTTATTTAAAAAATGAAATCAAATAATAGAAATCAAGTTAATTAAAATGTTTTATGAGAAAACAAAGCCCTGATACAGAAACAGGACTATTTATAATAATAAATAGTTAAGTTAGTTTTGCATGATAAAAAAATAAATAAAAAATAC
Source organism: Percina caprodes (assembly GCA_013375575.1). NCBI lineage: Eukaryota > Metazoa > Chordata > Actinopteri > Perciformes > Percidae > Percina > Percina caprodes. The sequence continues at coordinate 3,568,227 of JABXJD010000035.1, read as the reverse complement.
AAATCAATTTTACAAGGGAGGGCTGGAATAAGATTCAAATCCAGGATGAAAAACCTCTCCTAATCTCCTCAAAAACATCAGTTTATATTCATTTTAGCAAAAAAGAAAAAGCACATAACCCGCCCAAATACATGACCCAGCGAGTTTTCAAATAATAAAGATATTAAAAATATGAAAGAATTCTTGTTGGCTTGGGGCTCTGACCCTCTTCAACCAACCCCTCCCATCTGAGACACACAGTGGCATGTTTTCACATTAGAGGCCATATTAGGTAGATACAGTAAAAAACAACAACATAGTAATATCCTTCAATAGTAGACTACACAAGCCACAACATCATAACTTAAACCCAGATTTCTATCATCATAATAGCAATGGGTTCTTTGTTATTAATGTCTGGGTGTGGGTATTAAGATGCTTGATGGGCTTGCCACCAGCAGTTATCAATGTCTATTTAATGACCACTGACAAGCAAAGAAAACAGGCTACACCCACCTACAACCGCGATGGCGGCACCTGATTGGACGAACTTTCACTCGTGGGCTGTCTACTGCTGGATTTTAGCCCAGAACAACATGGCGGTTCGTTTTGGATACTTTCTCTTTTATTTTCTTTGAACAATTCCCCGAAATGGGTTTCAAAGAAGCATTTTGTGAGAAATTAATATTTTTTTGCTCAAAGAGTTCCAGATAGGTGGGGGGGGTCGAGCTGGACGCGCCTGATTTGCATAAAGTAGCCTGGATTCAACTTTATGCTAACGAGGAGCAGGCAACTCGACGCCCCGCTTCTCGAAAGTTGTCGGAATGCTACTGTCACTTCAAATCCACCTGTTGGTTTCTATTGGCCGCCGGGCTGGGGTGGGTGTGGCTTATCTGTTTCACGGGGCTGAAAAGCCGAATTGAGGCAGACTCAAGAGAACACATGTTGCGGTGGAACAGCTCAGTGAGAGACTGCTGTAAATGATTGCAGGTGTTTTTACCAAGGGGGTCAGCCTCTCCTCTCTAAGCGTAGCTCCCATGGCTCCATTTCAATGCTACAAAGCCATCACCTGCAGTTAGCATCCCATTGACTCCCATTCATTTTGGCGCCACTTTGACTTTGTTCATTTCTAAAGAAACACCACAGTGTCACGTTATGGCTCTGTAGCAGATGTTTTTGTAAAAATAGGCTAACGATTGTGTCATAACCACGGGACTTGCTGTGTTTTGTTTTTCTCGCTACTGACAGCACTCCAAACAACAGAGCTACGTGTTGAAATTAACCAGAATTCTCCTTTAACCCTCATGTTGTCCTTGGGTCAAATTTGACCCGTTTTCAGTTAAATTTGTTTTTTGTTGGCACAAAAAATGGGCCGTCGAAATAAGCGCTGAAAATTAAAAAATTAAAAACCTTGGCACAAAATATCAAAAAAAGCACCCACAACATTGGAAAAGTGACAAAAATGTCGGAAAAAGCAATAATAATGTTGGGGAAAAAAGTGACCAAAATGGTTTTTTTTCATGGTTGACGGGAAGACAACACAAGGGTTAATATATCTAAATAAGCCACTGAACCTGTTTCAAACACATTTTCAGGGCTATAAATAAACCAATGTCCTCTGGGTTGTGTAACTTTGGATTCAGTGATCCATTACTTCAGTCCAGTAAAAACACATTTTCACTGTAATGTTCTGCTACGAGACAGAGATAAGAGTTCTGATGTTTGTGAGTTGGTGATGTTCTTGCATAGACCCTACCATACACCCCGTTGGATGAATCCTCAACCACTGCGGCCTGACTGTGCGATCCCCTGGTCTGATGTCATTCACAGCGGTGTAACGTTAGAAATCCTCAACAGCAATCACGGCTGCGGTCAGGTCATCTTCCTCCAGCCGCTTTTCTTCGACCCGTTTGGTGACAGGTTCACCATATCTCTCATTTACAGGTTTTTTTGATAAAGTCTCCACATGTTGACGTTTAGGTAGTAAAAAACAACCCATTAATAACATTACACTCACTTTGCGGCTCCAAATATTGCACTCTTCTTCTGTGTAAATAAGTTACTGCGGAAGTAAGGGCAAAAGTTGAATTTTTTGGTTTGTTTTAATAATGTAATTATTCATTTTTTATATATAAATGATAGTATTAACAAATTAACAAAAATAAAAAAAAATTTTACAGCAATTTTTTGGGGGTGCTGAGGGGGTGCTACAGCATCCCCAAGCCTCTCCCTGGCACCGCCTATGGCACCAATGCTGAGGACTAGCAGAGCCGAAGGACGCCAGGTAAGCCTTTTAACTTTTCTAGTTTACAAGTGCACGAGTAAAACTAAGTATCCTAGACGTAATGACAGTAATCAAGTTTCCCCAGGATTGGTTAATGCTGCGACACTACCAGAATGAATTGCGTGGCTGCTCACATAGACAATGAATGGGAAGCGTGAAAATGACCCTTGGCAGTGGACACGTACAACCAGAGTAAGTAAAGAGGTCAAAGGTTATATGGACGGCATTGACAGGTGACCCAACAACATGGTCCATGTCATTGAATTACAGTAAAGTAACTCAGGATTTGAACATTGTTGGACACAACTCAATAAATATATACAGTATAAACACTGGTATAGTCGTATGACATTTTATTTTAATAATCATTAAGTGTGTCTTGCCTAACTCAAATGTTGCTTTATAGCATTTGACGTTCAGCTCAGTTTTTCCACTTTTGGTAAAAAAATACCCATTGGCACAAATCTTATGACTGCAATCTGGTAGCTACAAACAACATGGCACAGTGCTGCATGGATGCCAAGACCACTAATATGAGCTTGGTTTTTTTAAATTGTTATCTTAATATTAAATACATTTTCTTCTTAGGTCAACATAGCCAATCATAGTGTTATTGTGCAGATAGACAAGGCTGGTATAGTGTGCACAGGATGTGACTGAATTTGGCAACTAACATAGCGAGTTGGCAGCAGTGTGAGCGCGCTGCTCTGCTGAACGTGTCAAAATGTTCGCACAGTCTTGTTCATTATTCCCCAAAACGCTGTCACCTGTAACTTGTCAAAAATGGGATGTGATGGGTTGCAGGCCACATCAATTTTGGATTACTTCCATTGATTTGTTCATTGAATAAAAACATCTTGGGCTGTGTTCACAAAACCTCTGAAGGTTAAAAACTCCAAAGGCAGGACAAACCACTAAAAAAATGGGGTGTCAGTCCAAATTCCTGAGGACTTAATCAATGCAATGGATGGGAAGTGTCATTTAAAATTGAACCAGTTATGCGCTGTAACTGTTTGGTGTCCAAGGTATCCACGGTGACCCGTGGCTCACCAATCAGCCTGCTAGACTACTTCACTATTTGGTTGAGCAAGTTTTTATTTTTCAAAGAGAAAAAAGTTCCCAAACCAGGCTGCCAGCGCAAATGATAAATTGGATTCAATAAAAGCGTGGTAAATGAGGGTCATGATGGATTTGTCAATGTGGAAGCGACTCAGTTTCGACAAACGCTGACGCCTTTTTTTTTTTTTTACACACAGCTTCACAGTTAGTTTCAAATGTGTTTTGAGTATATTATCGTCCCCAGGTATTGATGAGATTGCACACGTTGAACAGCTTGACCTTTGGTTGATGTCATTTCTGTATTTTTTTCCTAAAATCAATGAGCATGTCCTTTGTTATGGCTAAATTTAGTTGAAGGTGGGATGCCTCGCACCATTCAACAAAGTCATTGATGGACTATGACCTATTTCACTGTCTTGGAGCAGGCTAACAATTATCGAGCTCCGCCCCTAACAGATGGAAAAAAACTCTCTGCTCTCCCTTGACCTCCCATAGACTGTATATATTAATATTAATGGTCTATGGTACCTCCTTGTCAATTTCATTTGCTAGAAAATAACCTAAGGAAATGCCTAAAAGCTGCAGTGTGATCGGATGTACTGCCCTAAACCCATGAAGTGAATTTTTATAAACTGCCAAACCGATAATCTGAGTTTTTTGGAAAACAAAAGTGGATACAGACAGGAGGAATCAGCAGGAAGAATGAGAAGACACTAAGCTAACGCTACGCCAAACAAGTAAAATACCCAAATGTCAGTTTTAGGATTTTTATCTTAAATTTGTAAATTAAGCTAAATCATTTTGACAGTGTGCTTAGATTAGATTGGATTAGATTACACAAACAAACAAGTAAACACTGAGAAGAAGGTAGACTGAAAGTAAAGTGGCGCCAAATAAAGGTATTGTAAAGTGCGGTTGCCATAATACAAGAAACAATATTGCGGTGTAAGTGGCGTTAACATTAAATTGAATGTGTAATTAGAGTAATAGAGCAAAAGTAGGTAGCATAATATTATAGCCTTATAATTACCTGTGACCATAAATAATATCGAAAAGTACTTGTAATGAAAAAATATAAATACAGATAATAAAGATAATAAATGCTTAACTTACGTTACAGTGGAATGTGGATAAAACATGAAGCTACGCAGTATTTGTGAGTGCCTTAGCTTGTTAACGTAATAGCTAACGTTAGCCCCTAACTACTACTACCAGATAACTTGTCCTCTCTGGTAGATATACTGTAGGTTGCTATATCTCATGAGTTTTTAGCTACGTGCACTTTGTTCACATTTGTTTACTTGCATGCACTTTGCTAGTGCACAGACGCTGTCACTCCCCCCGTGTCGAGTGAAGATGTGACTCACACATGCGTCACATTACGACAAGTAGCATACAAGATGCTAACGACAGACTTCTGTAATGTCAATACAGTAAAAATGGACCTACTTAACCAAGTTTGTTCACTGCTGGCTACAAGTTAGCATCAAACACAAGAAAGCCTGGAATGGCGTTTTGAGCTAACGTTAGCAATCAAATAGTCATAGATAGCTAAAACGTTTTTGAAATGACTGCTAACTTAGCTACAAGCTTGCAGTCAAACCCAACAAAGGCTGTCACTTGAATGGCGTTTTGAGCTTTTTGAAGATATTAAATGTTATATGAATCTTTATTGACTAATTAGATATTTCTGAAAACACAAACAAAAAAGCTTGTATACCAAAGAAGGGGTGTCAAACTCAGTTTTACTAAGAGCCACATCAAGGGTCAGACACGTTTAATTTACTGGCATGCTTTTAAAATAGTAATAATTAAAATAATAATAACTTTGACTGTATTGTTGCATGTTTTACATAGTCTTTTTTAAAGATTATTTTTTGGGGCATTTTTGGCCTTTAATTTGACAGGACAGCTGAAGACATTAAAGGTGAGAGAGAGAGAGACAGAGGGGAATGACAGCAAATGGCCGCAGGTTGGAGTCAAACCTGGGCCCGGTGTCAAGGGGTAAAGCTCTTTATAGTGGCGCCCATTCTACCAACTGAGCTATCTGGGCGCCCTAGTCTTCTCACTTACAAAGTGGTCAGCATAAAGGCCTGAAAAAATGTTTCTTAGCCATTATAGAAAAAGCGACAAAAACATTGTGGGGGGGATTTAAAAAAAAAAAAAAGAGACAAAAAACCCCTGAAAGAAACCAAAAGCCAAAAGCCTAGGCAAAAGCTTTAGAAAAAGCAACAACAACTATGTGGGCCAAAACTTATTGAGAAACTAAATTGATATGCAGGCTGGATCAGTTCTTTTGAGGGGCCAGCTTTGGCCCACGAGTCTTCAGTTTGACACGTAACTATAGTTTAAAGATTTAAAAAAGAGACATCTCTGACTAGCACAGGTTTGTCCTCAGTTCACTCTCCACCCACGTACCTGAAATGATTCAGGTACTGCTTCTTTCCACGGAGGTTTCTTGATACATTCCCAACAAATGTGGGTTTTACCCCCCGGACAGTGATGTTTACATATTTAATACATTTTTTGTGTTAACGTATACAAGTGCTTCTAAATGTGTGTTTGTGGAATGAATATAATCGGAGGAATGTAGTACATGAGGGAATGGGTTAGAGATGAGGGTTCAGGCTAAAGCTAGAGATTAAGGGATGAATAAAGTCAAAATCTCTTCCAGAACAAGAATGTGTGTGTGTGTGTGTGTGTGTGTGTGTGTGTGTGTGTGTGTGTGTGTGTGTGTGTGTGTGTGTGTGTGTGTGTGCAGAATATGTTGGGTGTGTGATTGTTTTAGGGTTTTTTTCAGGTTAATCTCAACATATTTGTTATAAAGAAGTCATGGTTACAAAAAACTGCTTTTTTGAAGTGTTATTCAGAGAGCTTTCCTTCTGACCCTTAAAATACAATAAATGAGTGGTCTATAATGACGCCACTTAATTTGGGTGGTGTGGTGCAAAGCAAGATACAATGATCTGCCTTGAAACGCTGTGGCTAGAGGCACTGTGCTCGCAAATGTACATGACAAGTCTGTGGAAACATTTGGTTACTGCAGCATGACCGCTAAGGATGCAGGCCAGTCAAAAGCGGCTCTGTGAGCCCAAATAAGGACCGTTTATGTCCTTATTAAAAAAAAAAGAACATCTGATTGACAGGCTTCCCGTGTCTTAATTATTATACAGTGGACTTCACGTAGCCAGAGAAAATGGGTGGTGCGCCTTGTTTATTAGGAAAGGCCCAAACTGTTCCCTCACTGCACTGGGCTTTGAAATTAGTCTGGAAAATGTGTGTTCAAGGTGGTAAACACACTGTGTATTGGGGTATGTCAGCACGTCACTGCAGGTAATGTCTGCACAGTGTCTATTTTCTTTTTTTTTTTTTTTTTAGAGGATATTAGAGGACAGTGAGTTTGCTGTGAAAAATGGCAGCTGTGGATAGATACAAAAGCATTTGCTTGGAACAATTTAACCACTCCTGAATACACACAAATGTGATACAAATAGACAGAAAGAGAGGAAAATGAACTCTTCTAATTCACATGGTGCTGATAGGGATGACTGGCCAACAAGGGGATTCCTGGAACAAACCGTATCTTACCATCTTGAACATGATGTTGTCTAATCTATTTCAGTTTCACAAACAGCTGCTCTGTACTCATTCGATAACTATTACTGTGCCAAGCTACAAAACACAAAGTGGTGTTCTGAAGTCTCAGGGACCAGCTCTCTGTTGTGCAACGTTGTTGTTTAACATTTTTGTTTATTTGTTTATTTCAAAGGATCCCCATTAGCTGACGCCAAGACGACAGCTAGTCTTCCTGGGGTCCAAACAATACATCCAAAAGACAATAAATACAATCAAAATTACTCACAAATATATCATATATAAATTCACAAACAAAACTGACAATGCAAAAAATACTAACAAACTAAATATAATAAAGAATAATATAGCACATGATACAACCTCACTCAACCAATCCAGATAATATTATGATATCGAAAACAAATGTAGTCTAAGTCTTTTTTTAAAACCCTTTTTTCCCTTGTTGTCCCGAATCCCAACTGGAAGATTGTTCCAATATACAATTGACCTATAAAACACAGTCCTCTTCATACAGTCAGATTTAGGTAGTGGTAAAGAAATCTGTCGACTATTCACCCCTCTTGTATAATGTGAATGCATATCTGAGCAATAAGTTATATTATCATAAAGAAATTTAGGAACATTGTTCTGGTCTGTCTTATTAAAGCTTAAGTGCATAACTTTTTTGATATTAATGAGCGTCCGTTACATTCAAGCCATTGCCAAATGAGTTGCTACAAAGCTAATTAAGACTATCAGCTCCACACAACTCTCTCTGTATTTCTCAGTATGGCTACGTTCAGAAGATTGTGTCAAAATCGAGCAAAGATAATTACAGGAAACGAATATATGTATATAATATATTTGTCCAATGTGGGTGTGACATAGATTTTATAGTAAAATCTACAAGAAACAGTTGGCTGCCTTACCTCTTCTGAAGAGTCCATCATGTTTTTTTAATCCTCCGTGTCCTCCTGTGGCTACTAGCAACCGCGTGGAGGAGGGGTGGGGGTGGTGCGCGATCACGGAAGGCTTGTATCATGTGGACGCGCTGGCAGTTTTGTTTTCATTACTTTTACTACGTTTTCAATTCCTCATGGGGACGACAGAAACTACACACTTTAGCTTCAATCAATTTAGATAATATCAATTAATGTGGTGTTCTGAAGTCTCAGGGAGCAGATTTCATGAGCGTGCAACTCTGTTGCTTAACATTGTTCTTGTCTGTCAGATCAGGAGATTAGCAGCCACAGTAATGATTCAATAGATCAAAGAAGCAATTGAACAGTAAAAGAAAGACAGTTGGTACATCCAACAGAATGTTAACAATCAAGCAATTCCAATAATCAATCCCTCATTTGCCCTCTGCGATAATTACTAAAGGTAGCCACCTAACAAGAATAGGAACTGTTGGTCATTATGAGCTGCATAATCGACCCATATGGTTGTTTTTCTGTGTGAGGTTGGGCCTGATGGATGTTGACTGCGGACTGTTTCTGTAATATGTATTCTTGTGACAAATAGAGCACAGCGTGAATCCCTTCAGGAAGACTTCTAAACTCTCTCTAAACTCAACAGCTGTTACAGGCGATCACTTTTATTTTAACCAATCAGAAGCGAATTTCACGAGCCAATCACAGCATGACGTCTCTGTCGGTTTTAACATTTAAGATGTCTAATGATGCTTCTTAAAAGTACAAACCATAACCACCCATATTTGCTAAAATGGCAGTTAACGGGGCAAGTTTAAGAGTGCCTTTGTGCCTCTAAACATATAGAACATACATAAACATATTAATTGCACTGTGTGTCAAGTTTTAGAGTGCCTTTGTGCCTTAAGAGGCACAAAGGCACTCTAAAACTTGCCTCTTTAACTGCCGGTTCAACTCAGTGGAAGCTTGTACACGTAGCTGCAGCTGCTCCATGTTGCCTGCACCGATTCAGGTTGTTTTATTTTTTTATTGAAAGTACTCGCATATTTATAGCAATCAAGATTAACATAAAAATTGGCCGGAATTCTCCTTTAAAAATGTTAGAGACAGACAACCCTTTAACAAAGGGGCATTTTTAAGAAAGAAATAGATTTTAAGTGGAGGGAATTACGTATAGGCTATTTGTCGGCTTCTTGAGCCGTGTGAGCGACACATCAGTTTGAATTATGTTTTTATATTTTGTATTTCCTCTCACAATCGCTTCCCACTGCCAGGGTTGAAACAGAAATAATAGGCCAAACGCATGTTCCAACAAAACAAGTTCCTTCCTGAGGCTGTTTTGCAGAAGCACCGTGGCATCGCCTGGCGCCCAGCGCCGCCCAAGTCGATTGTGATTGGTTTTAAGAAATGCCAATCAATCGCAGAATGTTGTGTGGACTAGACAGACCCTTCTCCGTGGCGTTGTGGAGGAAGGTCTGCCGATGCAAGACTAGTGCAGACCTAATCTTTATTTACCATGTTTCCCTGACTGAGGATTTCATCGGATCTCACCTGGACTGCCATCAATAATTCAGTGAGATCACAGGTGTTAACGAACAATCATGGTGATTAATGTTGATTAATATCTCCAGGCGGCCGCTAAGGGCCAACATGCTGCTAACACAAGCAATAGTCATCGATCCCCGCAGAAACAGATGAGAGGTGAACCAGAGTCCTGCTCTCTCCGTCTGTGTATCTCGGTCTCTGGCGCCAGCGCCCCACACTCCCGCCTTCCTCACTCTGACACTGATGCAGATGATGATGAAGAAGATATAAAGCCGGTGCCAACCTAAGACTCTGATATATTGTTTGCCTTTAAGTATTAAAATAATGGCAGACCTTGTGGCTGTATGGGTTTTTAAAAGCATGCTGTAATAGCTATCGCCAACAGTCTCGCAGATTTACAACCCGGTAACAATCTGCTCCTGCTGACCAAGAGTTCAATTTTGCGATGAAATGTAATCACAAAGATGTGGATGTGGATTATGCAAAAGAGGCTGTTATTATTGCCAAGAAATATCCATATCCATATATATATATATATATATCCATATATATATATATATATATATATATATATATATATATATATATATATATATATATATATATATATATATATATATATATTGTATGAACATGAGCTTGAGACAGGAAGCATCTGTATGCATTCAGCGTGGTTTTCAGAATGAAATACTTAACATGGCCCCCGAAATAGCCTGACACTGGTCTCGGATGACTCTCCTGAGAGTGTATGGAGGGGGACATCGGTGCTTTAGTATTCCCTGTATACAGCCCCCAGAAAAAGACTTCTTCTCAGCATGTGGTTCCACTCAGAGAATAATGAGTGTGATTTACCCACGACATGATAGTTGCAGAAGGCTGAACAGCTCGGCCTCTTAACCAGCCTCCTCTCACCTCAACACATGATCTCATACTATACATCTGCTGACTTGGGAACTGCTTTCGTCCTTTAAGCCCCACAGGATGCAGACATGAGGAAGCAATGTTCTCTGTTCAAATTTATTTTATGCGGATCATTTTTCCTCACATTCTTAACATATGTCACAATGCGTATGTCATGCATATTATTATGTAACACATTTTCTACACGATCATTAGTGTTCTGGGGTCTGAGGTTTTGTTTTGCGCTTGCAGCCAGCCCGTCCTCCTCCTTCAGGACTTGATTAGCTTCTCCAGCTAATGTAGAGTTTCCTGTGCAAAACAAGAAAAACAAGCTACCAAACAAATAAACTGAAACTGCGCGAGTCACAACAATCTAAACTGCGGCGAAGGTGTGGTGTGTAAACTAAAAGTATGATGGGATTTAATCTAGATTGCGTTCACAGTCCTAAACATGTAGGATCATGAACATGAAAGAGATTGTGCGGGCGGATTAAAAGTGGAGCCTTTTTTAAAAGAAAGGGAATAGTTTGACCTCTTTTGTATAGCGTGTTTACACGCCTACCGCTGGCTCCTGTTCTACATTTGTTCGACAGGATGAAGACATTAAGCGTCTCTTGTCTCCTCCTGGAAAAGCAATGGTCGGCACTTGGGAAGATCTAAACAACAAGTTGAAGAGCCACTCAACTGCAAAAATTTACACCTTATGTTTAACAAATGGCTCACAATCAGTCCTGCTTAATATGAGCAAACTCACGTTGACAAGATGTACGCCCTCTTGCTTCCTCCATTGGCAATAAGTGGGAGAGTGACTGCATGGATATTTCCAAGCATGGGAGGGTTGGCACTGGCCAGATGAATTGCATTGTGAATTGAAATGTAAGCTTGCAAAGTCCAGATGGCTGCCATGGATCAGGCCTTCCCTGTATGCTGTTATTCTTGACAGAAAAATACCAGAAGTTTTTAAGCTGATTGGAACAGATTGCCTTTGACGTTTCCATGGAGAGAAGGGAAACACTCCCAGGGAATCATAGAATATGTGAAGAGTGAGGGTGTAATAAACAGGCTTTCTAAAGCCTTGTGAGTGTTCTGATGATTTACAAGCTGCCATTATGAACTTATCAAATCCCAGACTCTTCTGCACCCTGTAAATTCATTTTCTTTCTTCTTTATCCAAGGAATTTATGAAGATGTCGTTAAATATATCTCCAGAGTTACAACTCTATTCACACAAAGCAGGGAACAGGCAAGGGTGTTGCAAATATTTGAGTGAGGATGTTTATCTAAAGGATTTACCAATGATTCAACAGATCAGACAGTACATTTGTTGGCCTTAATTGGTAAATTACATCACATGTACAGTAAGGAACATCACTGACTAAAAATGTATAAAGTTTAAGTGCTTGACATTGGACATAAATAGTGCCAGTACCCTAATTTAGCAGTTGCATGTCAAGATTATTGCATATGTCTTGGATATATTTACGCATATTTAGGCGTAGGCTATATATTGTAGGGGTGACCTTGATTAGTCACTTATTCATTCGATTTTAAGAAGCCTGTATCAACACCAATCTCCCAGTCGAATCGTCGCAGTGTCTAAAAATGTGGTTATGAAGTAAAGGATTATTCCATTCCGGCTATATGGAGGTACTGAATGTTGGGTTTTTACATTATATAACTCCTGTTATGATTTGACAATATACGTTTTGATATATCACATTGAAATTTCGTCGGATTTTAACCCATCCCACGATATTTTTCTAAACCTAACAAATTAGTGTTAGTGCCTACACATATCCAAACTAAGGTCATGCCACTGCTAAAGACGCTGATTTATGAAATGCTATTGTAGGAATAAACTATTGATATTGTTGTATGGTTTGGATGACTTCTTGAAAAGCCTACATAACAATAAAAAGTAAGGAAACTCCGGTAGACAAAAATCTGAAATATTATACTCGTTACGTAGTGCTTACTGCTGAGTACCAGGCCATTTCAAGCACTGACAAAGTTATTCTTGCAAATGACTTATTATGCATTATAAATCACTGCATGCACAGTACACTGATGTAGTGGTGAGAAATCTGCCGGGGCTATCAGCAACTCTTCTTGCTGAAGCCTGACCGCTCTAGGAACAGGTCCAGATCCAACCAATGGCATCTTCTCACGCAAAGACAAATGAGCATCAATCAAGATGTCAGGGCTCCATCAGCGCGGCCCTTCATCAGTCAGATGGGGCCTCTTGGTCATCAAGATTAAAAACGGGGCCAGTGTTTTGCTTTTGCCCGCATTTCCCTTTTGTAACTGCACTCACAATTCCACAACTTCCTGTCAGATGGGATGAGTTGAGTGACGTGATCCAGAATAATTAAAAACCCATTTAAACTAAAATAGGGCAAATGGAAGGGAGGCACTGCATATGTGTTGGCAATGAAAAGCATGCTACAACTGACTTTAATTTGATTACACATCTATTAGATTCTCTCTCAAGACCGTTTGTTTAAGGAGTGACGTTTATTGGCAACAAATAAGTACAAATGAAGACAGCTCTTCACTTACTGCACACAAAAACTTATGTTCAATGATGCATATGAAGAAGGTTATGCGTGTGTCTGTAACAATGCATTTAATAACCTATAAGTACATACTATAAGTACAAATCATTAAAAAAAAAAACTCTAGGTAAGGCGCAGAGCAAAGAGGCGCAGTGCAGGAATGTTCTGGAATTGGTTTCGCCTTGAAATGTCAACGGCAACTAGGTCAAAGTTGAAATAATTTGAACTTTGAGCCCATAGAAAAACAATGGAATGGCCAGTGGTCATAATAACTTATGGACTTGAAAGTTATTATCCAATAAATTAACATAAGCAAGGTTGAAATGACAGGCTAGTAAATGTTTCTTGTGTTCACTTCCTATATTCGGGTTGGATTGCTATTGATAGGTTGATATTTATGCATGTAAAAGTTAAATTGCAGTAAACCATTTAGAGGGCGCTTTTAGGGCAGGGTCAGCATGAAGTGGACACTAGGTTGCAGGAATAGATCAGAATGTGTAAGCTAGAAGAAGTGTCTCACAAATAAGGAGTCGGGTCAAAGGTAACTGTTTCACAGAAATAGATCAACTGACCACTGCAGGACAAGAAGAGACTATAAGAGACAAAGTTATTCTGATGGTCATTGGTCACTCTATTATAGACATCTGTGTGTATATAGAGTCGGCTCACTGCGTCATGAAAGTTTGTTCACTGTTTGAATAAAGCTGCACATGATTTGAAATCCTTGGACACGTCACCTTTAAAGTCTTCATCGCAGTCTTCTGATCTCAACCCTTTATCAGCTATCTCAACTTAAGTGAACCAAACTCTAAAAGACTTGGAAGCGAACCAAGGCCATTGTTTTGAAGTGGACCAGAGTTGAGTTGTTCAGTCTGCACCTGAGTTCAAAGGAGCTTTCACCCCGTGAAATGCTCCAGGGTTCGGTTAAAAACAGACCAAACAGCTGAGGTGTAAAAGCAACCTAATAGTCTAATATTGACTCTCTTGAGCTCTGTTTTTGGTCTCCTGAGTAAAGGCTTCTTGCTGTTAAATGTTAACCAGATAGTTGCTAACTACAGTATGTCTCTCTGCAATTTAGTGCTGAGCAGGTTATATACAGGTTTTTCTGTTGTTATCACAACGACGCTATGAGAGACAGAAAAGTTGAAGGACTGACAGCAAAACAATGAAACTCGCTATAAAGCTCTGTAAAGCCACAGTGAGCTGTATATTTGGCTGGAGGGTCATTGCGAGTTTTTTTTACTGTGTCAATTGATACATTTGTTAATACAAGATTTTCCTAGTCTCGCATTGTTTGTCCACACAGCAATCCGGGATTCTGGTTCTATTGGCATTTCTTTAAACCAATCACAATCGTCTTGGGCGGAGTCTAAGTGCCGGACGGAGCCACGGTGCCACTGCAAAGTAGTCTCGGGAAGGAAGTTGTTTTGGTGGAACATGTGTGCGTTCAAAGGTTGTTTTAGTCTCAGATTGGACAGATAGTCTAGCTATCTGTCTGGATTCACCCTGCAGAGATCTGAGGACCAGGTAACCATAGTCCTCAGAAATCGGACATCTGGCCAAAAAGGATAACCGGCGGTAGATTTAAATTGCCATTTTTTCTCAAAACTTCTTATATGCAGGAAAAAAACCTTGTCATATCCCTTGTGTTGTCTTTGGGTCAAATTGACCCATTTCAAAGTGTTTTGTATCAGAAATATGGATTTCTTTCTTATTTAATCTCATAGCATTTGAAATATTTATACATATTTTTTAAAGGTTTGAAAACAGTATCCGAACATATACCCATCTGTGACCCACTCAACATCCTCTGAACTATTAGTCAAAATATTTCATAATTTCTGCCTTTTTAACTAACAACTTATGTATAATTTGACATAAATGAAGTTTGTTGACCATGAATTCCAAGAACAACCTATTATAAACATATTATTAAACCAGCTCAGGTTTTTAAAAAAGCACCAACAGCATGGAAAAAGTGACAAATAAAATCAGAAAAAGCGACAAAAAACATTGGAAAAGCACAAAAAAAATTTCATTTTCAATTTTGACCTAAAAGGACAAGTTCATGGTTGACGGGAAGACAACACATAGGGATATATACAAATATTGATTACAGCGGCTTTAAAGAACACAACACAGAAGTTATTGAAATATTCAGGGCCAATCTTCATGGAAGTTGCAAAACTGCCAACAGATATGTAAATTCTTACACATCCCGTGTTTATCTTTTCATTAGGTAGAAGTTAAACACAAGGTGGGAATAAATGCAGAGCAATCACAGCTGCAGTTGTGCTGCCTAACAGACCAAAGAAGGAACTGCTCGGTGACAAGCGAGTCAGCACCGCAGCAGAGAGACGGCTGGATATCTGAAGGGAATCGCATGAAAGGCATTTGTCCGATTGTTCTTCTTCAGTGCACCGGCTTGAGCAACAGCAAGATAGTAATCTATTTTTTTCTTTCACTGCTTTGAGTCAAAGGGAGGGCACTTGTTTCCTGTCTACAGACTCTACAGCCGTGTGCCTGTATTACAGATACACCTTAGGGAAGTTACTGAGTTTATTATCCCAATCTAACCGCTAAATTGTGATCAAAATAGTCCAGTTTTTTTTTTTTTTTTTCATGTTGACTGCAAAAGCTGCAAATGAATGACATAAAATGTTGTTGAGCCGTGGGAGTGTGTCTGAAGTAGCCCAGCATCATTTGACAATCAGAACAGAAGCCAGCAGTGGAAAAGTCTGTCAAATTGTTGACACAAGTCAGGTGACAGATACAGTTAATGGGTTAACAAGCTTAGTGGAGCTGCTACATTCAACACAACATCAGTGACATTAAAGAATAAAGAGCTGATGGTCATCACATGGTCATCTCAACTTTTAAGCTTACAAGTAACCAACATGTGTACATGTCACAAAGATAGATTTGCAGTTTTTACATATATTCCTTCTTTGCCTATATCTTATATGTTGGTGTCTATAAGTGTGTGATTGTTTGCATGTGTGTGAGGCTCTATTAGGGTGCTGATCCCTGTATGGCTTTGGCACACAGGCACAATTTTCAACTCCTCCCCTCTGCCTTCAGCCAGGGTGTGATTAGAGCCAATACAGTCTTGGGCAACCTGCACCGAAAGAGAGAGAGAGAGGGAGAGAGAGAGAGTGAGTGAGTGAGAGAGAGCAAAAGAAAGAGTGGGCAGCCACACTGGTGCACTCTGGTGGTTCTTGACACGGCGTCACTGTTGCTTGATCTCCAACAGTCCACATTGAAACTACTCTGATCCCAGTGGCCTTTAAAGTGGACGGGTGGATTTTCTTCTCAAGAACATTTTTTTCCCACTTCATGGTAATGTTCCCGGATTCATGAAAGTGGTGCAACTCTGTGAGCTAATATTGTCTCAGCATTGTCGACAGTGTGGTTGTGGATACATCATTTTTGTTGTTGTTTTTTTGTGGAGAACATGCTGTTGTTGCCTACACCAGAAGAACTTCCACCGACAATCACGTCTCGGTCATCATGTCCAGAAACATGGAAACTGCCTTTTGAGCACTGCCAAACAAGACTGCCAAGCTGTGAAATGTAAGAGAGTAACTGCAACGTAAAGAAATACTTTTATGTCGTGAGCAGATTTATGATGCTTGGAAGAAGTGCAGATTCTTCCGTTTTGTTAACTTTGACCTGAAAAAACATAACCTTGGCGTACGATAATGGACGGCAACCTGAGCACTTCAGCATCCTATGTGATCAACATAACCGAACCGTACCACCCAGCAGCGGGACCCTGGAGCCTCCTTATCCTGGTCATCATCATACTGACTATAGTGGTGGGTAACCTGCTGGTCATCATCGCTGTGGCTCGCACTTTACAGCTACAGACGACGACAAACATTTTCATCATGTCCCTGGCGTGCGCCGACCTCATCATGGGGGTCCTCGTGGTGCCTCTCGGGGCCACCATTGTTGTGACGGGCAACTGGCAGCTCAGTGACACCTTCTGCAATTTCTGGACATCTGTGGACGTTCTGTGTGTGACAGCGAGCATCGAGACCCTCTGCGTCATAGCAGTGGATCGGTACATAGCCATTACGAGGCCGCTCCGACACAAGGTTCTTCTCAACAAGTGGCGCGCCAGGGTAGTAGTTTGTCTAGTGTGGGTTGTGTCCGCTTTAATTTCCTTTGTACCAATTATGAGGGGGTATTGGCGCGACAATGACGACGAAGTAGCAAAGAAGTGCTACGATACCCCGACGTGCTGTGACTTTGTGACCACCAGGGCCTTTGCAATTATCTCTTCCATAGTGTCCTTTTACATTCCACTGCTCATAATGATATTTGTGTACGCCAAAGTCTTTCTAATAGCCACACGGCAGGTCCAGCTCATAGATAAGAATCGCATGCGTTTCCAGAACGACTATCCGACGGCACAGGTGCAAGTCGTCCATGTCCATAATGTCCTGCCATCGGCGTGCGCAGGCTCCAGCGGCTGCAGCAGCAACTCAGCTCGGAGAAAGAGTGCCAAGCGGAGGCCGTCGCGGCTGATGCTCGTCAAAGAGCACAAGGCCCTCAAGACTTTGGGGATCATTATGGGGACCTTCACTGTGTGCTGGCTTCCGTTTTTCGTCGCCAACATCATCAACGCATTTGAAAGAGACATTCCCGATGAGAGGATCTTCCGCCTGTTAAACTGGCTGGGGTACATCAACTCCGGCCTCAATCCTATCATCTACTGCAGGAGTCCAGAGTTTCGAACCGCGTTCAAGAACCTGCTGGGCTGTCCGTGGCTGTCAACCATGTGGGTCAATACTTTCTACAAAGAACTACGGACTCGCTGCTCCTGCTTTCTGTGGCAGGCTGAGTCAGGCACGGCTGGTTCTTTCCAAAAGTCTCTAAGCGGTAACACTGAGGGCAGCGGGAGCCTTGCCAGTACTCTTGGAAGCACCAAAAGTGACGGCAGCATACAGTTCAATGACTCAACAGAGCCAGAATCAAAATTGTAAGTCCCCTTATCCTATCTTTATTTTACTAACAGTCAAATGTGTTTGAAATATGATAAATGCTTTAAAAATGGCCACTGTCTAAAAAACACAAATAATGAAATCCCTGTTTAAAGAAATTGAAGTTTGAAGAATTTTGACAACCAATATACACCTGGACACATCATGAACAATCACAATACAACAGTAACGTGCACTAAAGCAAATTCACACTGTTTTCAATTTAGTTTTTATAAGATAATTAAACAACATACATTCTATAATACTATAGATGATACTACAATATGCAATCTTAGTGCATCTTATTTGAGTGTAACTCAAAACTTTTGATCAAATCTCTATGAGAGCTCAGAGAAAAACAGAATATCAGGGAGTGTGTGACCGTGACCGTGGCCACTGGTTTGAAATCTTTTTCTTATTAATACTGCTGTGTTACATCGGTGGTCTATCAGTTGAGATGGGAGCAGATCATCCAAGCAGAACTGTGAAGACTTACAGCGTAGAATCGATGTCACGGAGAATCAAAAGAATTACCGTTACCAAGTGCATGTCACAATGACCAAAACACGCATGTGAGCTCGATTCAGTTTCATATGTGGTCACAGTAGTTTAGAGTTCAATAATAAATAGTTGCCAACTAAATAATCCAAATGAAAAATAGCACAGAAAATAATAATCAGTCATGTATAACTGTGCAACAACTAAAGAGTCATTTCCATTTCCAGGGAAATCTAGTTTCAAACATATCACAACCAAGATTGAAGTTAGTTTTTTATTCTTATAGAGTTGTTTTTTTTTTATAAATATAAATTATAATTCATTATTGGTTTGTAAAGGTTTATCTCTATAAATCTACACATGCTCTTTGTATTGTGCATTTTGAATATAACTGATATACAGTTTTCTAGTATAAAGACACTTCCAAGAAATCATATATATATATATATATATATATATATATATATATATATATATATATATATATATGATCAAAAAGAGTCAAAAAGAGTCAAAAGACTAAAATCTTTTAAACTTTGGGTTTTCCTATTTCCTAAAAGTAGAAATCCATATTTGGACTTGTTCTACTACATCTGTGTGCTGATGTCCAAATATAAACTAGATTGGGCAGAACACTGCAGAAAAATAAATCATTTCTGAAACATTGGTTGCTGTTGGGCTGTTAAAACTTTCCAAAACTTAAAGTGAAACTCAATATTTTGGATTTTTATGCATGATTCAATAAACGCTGAATGAGGGCGCGAGGGCTGTTCCTGTATCGGTTACTGCACTGTTACCTTTAATCAATTTTAGGATCCAGCTGATGTAAAAATATCACTGGTATGTTTTCACCGCGCTACTTTAAAATAGTTAACAATTTAATGAATTAGTGTGGATTTTAGAGAAACCTTCAAAATGTAAATATAGTTTTTCTTTTATCTAAAAACAGTGGCCCAAAGATGAATAGAAAGTGGTTTTGTAAAACCACAGAGCCATGTGACGTTTGAGGACATTTCTAAATATTAGTGCGTCTCTGCGCCCGTCAGTGGGCCTCAGCGTGCCCTGCCCAACACACCCTGCAGTAGATAAATCTTTATCACTCACACACAAGACTTCCCCCATAACTGGAGAGGCTGTTTACGAGCCTGACAGCCAATCAGGATGCCGTGGTGGAATACAGCACTGCAAGTCAACAGAGGGCCTGTCGCATAACACAGGAAGATCCGTGGTAATCATTAGGAGTAAAAAAATAAATAAAATCTCCCATCTTTTGAGTAAATGCTGGCTATCTTAGATGTAAGAATTGTTCCATTTACATATAATCATGGCCGTAAATTTAATCTAACAGTTGGGGGCAATGAACATAAAATGTCTCAAAAGCAACTTCTGAAGGGGGCACAAATAATACAGCCAATTGTAGCATGTACTACTTGTATAGAATATGTTCTACACAGAGGAAAGCCTTAATGTTACTACTATTATTGTAGCATGTACTACTTGTATAGGATATGTGAACACAGAGGAAAGCCTTAATGTTACTACTATTATTGTAGCATGTACTACTTGTATAGGATATGTGAACACAGAGGAAGGCCTTAATGTTACTACTATTATTGTAGCATGTACTACTTGTATAGGATATGTGAACACAGAGGAAAGCCTTAATGTTACTACTATTATTGTAGCATGTACTACTTAAGGCAGAGGTGTCCAACTCAACTTCACTTAAAGGGCCACACTGGAAAATAAGAATCATATCAAGGGACAGACGTTGCTATTATTTTGAAAAAAGTCACATATCTTTGACTGTATTATTGCACGTCCCATGTAGTCTTCTCACTTAGAGTGTTGTCGACATAAAGCCCAACAAAAAGTAACTTCATCATAGAGTTTAGCAAACCAATGATATGACCAATGATAACAATGCTAACTACTACACAGCCGACTAACAGCCTGAGTATGAAAACGTCCGAGTCCGAGTCCGGCTATCACCAGACCAAGCCGAGCTCAGTAGGTTCGAGACTGAGCGTTGGTCTGGGGGGTCTGCTCTGTGTTTTCTCTGCACAAGAGGCGGGACCAACGGGTATAGTTCAGATGACTCTGTACGCAATTGGAAAGTCCTTCAACCAATCAGACCAACGATCCGGGGGACGTAGAAGCGACAGCGGCATCAACGGGTTTCTGCGCTTCGGTGGCCGCTATGTTGAATTTAACCCTTGTGTTGTCTTCCCGTCCACCATGCAACTTTGTGTTTTTCTGGGTTGTAATTTCAACATTTTATTGTTCTTTATCTACATTTTGACGTTTTTGTCAATTTTATTGCAATCCTTTTGTCACTTTTTTGCTATTTTATGTTTTAGTAAATTTTTTTAACAAGTTTTTGTTGCTTTTCGCTCACTTTTTCAGCGTTTAAAAAAAAAAAAATGCTTTAGTTGATTTTTTTTTTCGTGCGTATTTATATATATATTTTTTTTCAACATTTGTCACTTTTTTCAACATTCTTTAGCCCTAGTTCTGATATAGAAAGTTTTTGTAAACGGGTCAAATTTGACCCGAGGACAACAGGAGGGTTAAACAAGAAGCTGCGTGGTCGCTTCTCTATCGTCTTCGTGTTAAACCCGCCAATAGCGCGCCAGGTAGATAAGCCAGCTTGTGATTGGTTCCCACGAAATTGTGAACTAAAGCAGGAGAATTAAACGTGCAGGTTTCCAGACCGAGCTGTAGGACGAAATCTAATCGCCGGCAAAGTGGGCGGAGCTTGTCCAGTCTAAAAACGTTCTGCTTCTGGGAGAATTACTGAGTCTCAACGTCAGCAAATCTGCCAAATTGTGCTTTGAGTGTCAGGTAATGATGAGTTTGAAAACCGTTTATGGCGCACAACTAGGGGGGCCAAAATGTATTGTGAGGGGCTGGAGTTTGACACATGTGACTTATAACTTGTCATATTCGCTGAAACTGACCCTATGTACCAGTAGAACTTTATGAAGCAGGTAAAAAAAAACAAAAAAACACCTACAGCCTGTAGGGCAAGCCGCTCCACCGCTCCCTTGTTCAGATCCTCCAATCAGGGCCAGGGGGTGTGTCTAATGCATGTCAATCACTGCTCATGCACACACATTCATTCTTGCTTGTGAGGGGAGGCGCTTTGGAGACCGTTTGGGGCTTTAGCGGAAAGGGGGACTGAGAAGGTGTCGATGTTCAAATGTTTTTGGCTAAATCCTGGATCTTCACAATCTTACCTACAGCACCTTTAAGGGGGGCGGGGTTTCCTAAGCACAATCTTTTTTTTTCTAATCTTAACTAGTCCTTTTGGTGTCTAAACTTAACCATCGTCGCCGCAGGCCAGTTACCTTTTGTCGGCTAAACTCAACGGCAACGGCAGCTGGAGGTGACATAAAGGGGGAACGCCGGCAGTGGACCAAGCCACTGGAGGATTTTGATTGCATTCATATTATTTTCCTACTTACACAATTATTTTAGGTATATATCATTATAATATTAATACTCTGCATGGTTTTAATGGCATTTTAAGGGGGGTGGGACAACCCTCAAATGGGGTAGCTGCTCTTTTTTCCCCTAAAACTTGAATACAATATTAATACATAAATCATTTATTGTGGTCAGAAATTCAAAGATTCAACAAGATTTCAAATTCCCACAAAGCTTTTTGTTGGTTGCAACATTAATTCTAGATATTATTAGCATTAGCAGGCCAGTTTTAAAAGACAACGAATGTTCTTTACTTGACTGATTACTTGAACTAATAAGGTTGATGTCTGCAACATGCATGATAATTTAAGTTTTTTATTTGAAGATTATTTTTTGGGCATTTTCAGCCTTTTATTTTTGACAGGACAGCTGAAGATATGAAATGGGGAGAGAGATGGGGGGAACGCCATGGGGCAAAGGGCCGCAGGTCGGAGCCCAACCCGGGGCCGCTGCGTCGAGGAGCAAACCTCCACACGTGGACGGCGGCTCTACCAAATGAGCTATCCGGCCGCCCGATAATTTAAGGTTTTAAGTGCTGTGTCTTGTCACAAAATGGAAATTACAGCTTGTGTAATTTCAATTAACATATGCCCAGTGAGTGAGTTTGAAAGTGTTTCCAGTTAACATTCAAATCCATCCATTTCATTTGAGTAATGCACATAGAAATATAAAAACAATTTGAGAACATAACGTCTTCCCAAAAAGTGTCACAGCTCTTACACTCCAGCCCTCGCCGTGCCGTGTGAATTCCCATGAGCAGCCCAGTTTTACAAGAGAGGGATGTTTACTCTGCTCTGCATATATCATTCTTCTCTTCTCTTCTCTTTACATGACATCCTCTTTGTGGAATTTCACAGTCATAATCAATGGGGCAATAAAACGGGAGACATTTAGGAGCATATAAAAGTCTTCCTTAAAAGGAGCCCGGTGGTGTGATCCGTAGTAAATCAGCCCACGGGGAAGGCTCAGCGGGCTTACCCTGCACTTTGAACAGAATTACAAACGTAAGTGAGACCAGCCGCTGCAGAATGACTCCGACGTTGGTGGGGGCCGCCGCTCGGAGACAGGTTTAATGAAGGAATATGACAAACGGTTCAGTCTGGAGGGCTGGAGTGGATAGTCAATGAGTGCCAATAATGCCATGCTTGGCTATAGACAGCTATATACAGTAATAATTCTAAATGTTGCGTGTACAATGAATTATCTCAGAAACAGTTGCTGTATGATTGTCTATCAAATCAAATTTGAAAAAAATTAGACAAATTCAGACAAATTCAAGTTTTGAATTAATCCCAGGATACATCTTTTGGTCACGTGTGACTGTTACGTGACCCAGATATTCCTAACATTTTGCCCAACGAGGCATTTTTGAAGCAACAAAAGATAGTCATCGCTATTAGCAAAACAACGTCGCAAATTAGTCATCACTGGTTCGTTATACTTACTTTTTTTTATTTTTTATAACTGTATCCCCCTTGGAAGTTTTTAATCTATGAACGTGTAAAGCGACAAGTGCCATTACCAGCATTTTAAAATCATAATAATATTAAATAAATAAATATTTTATATAAAAAATAGTCCTACGAAAAAGGTGGGCGTTGGTGATGGCTATTTAATTCAATTTAATTTTATTTCTAGTATTAATTCATAACAAGAGTTATCTCAAGACACTTCACAGATAGATTATCTGCATCTGCGTTGTCTTTGCTTGAAAATCGATAAAGTTAATTAATTAAAAAGTGTGCTACTTTGGCTCGGCTACAGCTCTGTGTCTGTCCCTCTGCTTCAGTTTCACTCACCACTCAGTCTGACTTAATGCCCCCCACACACACACACACACACACACACACTATCAGACACTCTTTTACTGGGTATTATGTCGAAGTTTCTAGTTTATTAAATAATTGCTTAAACCAACAAAGTTTTGTGTTGGAGTTTGTAACATTCCAAAAATCTTAACTTTGACTTAAAGATTTTTATTTTCACTGTAAATGCATATCAGCTCCAAATATTTATTATTTAATATTTATTTATATTAACTACTAAAATTGGTAGCGATATAGGCCTTGAAAAACCAGTATCGGTCGATCCATTCTCAAGTCAACCACAGCCCAAGATGCTTGGAGTTGCCGTGACAACAAGTGAAAGCTAGCTAGGATAGCATTAGCTCAACAGTCTGACCAATAATCACTTATACAATTAGGATTTGGCATATCTAAACAAAATCAACAGCTACCATTAACAGTCATACCTCTTAGGTCCAAGGCTAATGTTAGCATCTAATAGAGCTCAATGGTGTGGTTCCAGAAGTAAAAATCCCATTGATTTCCACTATAAGGATTTTAATTATCAGTCATAAGTGTCTGAGGTAGACTGACCACAAGGTTGTTTCTGCTCCTGTAGAAGCTACATAGTCCATATAAAATCAACCTTGTTTTAAGAAAAACATGTTTTATTTGTGATCTTATGGAGAAATACTATGCTACACACAATCCTAAGCACCCTAACAGCGACGTCTCCGATTGGTTTAACTCCCTGTTACCATGGAAATGTTCACCGCACCCGCAAAACTGCAAACGGCTAGCAAAACTTCTACAATTGAAGTATACGTCTATGTCTGGTTTTTTTGTGCCGCATCAAATGTTTTATGCTCATGATTCCTGTCGTAGCTGGTTGGCTTGGTTCCAGACTTAAAACGCTTTATTTAAGCAATTTATTTTTTTAAATATTTACAAAGTGGGCGGTCACTGTTTAAAACCCTTGTGTTGTCTTCCCGTCAACCATGAAACGCTATTATCGCTTTTTCCAACATTTTTTGTCCCTTTTTTCATTGTTGTGGGTGCTTTTTTGATGTTTTTTCCAAAGTTATTTGATATTTCTAATGGTGGCATTTTCAGCACTTATTTCAAAGGCCCATTTTTTGTGATAAAAAAAAAAAACGGGTCAAATTTGACCCTAGGACAACATGAGGGTTAAGCTCTATTGCGGTTGAACAAAGAAACGGTGACGATAACGTAAAGAAATTGCGATTAGACAATTATTTAATAATTGTTACAGGCCTCTGCTTGGCCTCAGTCATCCCTGTCAATCATCTTTGTAACCAGCAACCCAAAAGAGCAATGGAGCAGTCTGCTTCCTCTTAACCCCGGGACAACATGGAACAGGAGCTGAGGTATCACAGGAGCGGATTAAAAGCGAGGCACACGAACCACAGACATGAATGGTTACTAGGGAAGAGCTGCTACACGACTCAGCACAGAACAGCCATTATCAACAGTTACTTTGTTTTCATAGAAATACATGCAGGTGTATCAGTGCAGCCCTTATCAACATCCACAGCAGCCTTCAGCATCTGTCACGTATGTATGCACCGTGTGATATGACAAGTCCCATTCCCCCCCCCAGATCCTCTACCCAACAGCATTTCTTATTCATCTTTCCAGTTGTGTTTAGTGGGGGTAAATGTCCCACGTTGTTCAATCCGCATGACTTTTTTTTCGATTCCATATCAAAAAGGTCTGGGAGATTTTAGTCACAATACCAATTTAGCTTGGCTATAAAAAGAGATTCTCAGAGAACTTGTGCTGTAAACTGTACAAGCCAGAAGCAACCCTCAAATATATTGTAACGTCCAGCAGGATGTCGTTGTGTTGACTCTTCTGCACGGCAGTGCAAAGGATCATGGGACTATGTTATTAACGGTTCCTGTCCTAGTTTCCATTCTTATTTTACGACGTGCTCGATCCCACTTCTGACACCAGCGTAACGAGCTATGAGAAAGAGCCAGAGATATTGAAGAGCCACAGATATTGAAATCTACGGAAGTTTATTCAACCGCTACATTCGATACACAGAGGTCATCAATCTACCCCGGCGTCTCCGCCATGGTGACCCAACAAAACCTAGGTAACCGAAATGCATAACGGAAACACTAACGGAGCATCATTTACACACTAGGACAGGAACCGTTAATAACCTAGTCCCATGATCCTTTGCACTGCCCTGCAGAACAGTCAACACAGCGTCCTGCCAGCCGTTACAAGATTTTATAATGCACCAGGTTAATGTTAACATTAAGAATTGACCTCCAAAAGGTTAATACTATGATCTGACATACAGTAATCCAAATCAGATCACTCAAAGATCGATTTTAACCCTCATGTTGTCCTCGGGTCAAACTGACCCGTTTTCCTATATCAATGTTCTTTTTAATTACCCAAAATAACATGATTGATTCCATACAATGCTCTTTGGCAAGTACACATCTCCACTATCATTAATTTTGGGGTGTCTTATTTAATTTTATAGCATTTGAAAAACAAATTGAAGTGGTTTTGAGATAGTATTGAGTAAAAGTTATTTACATATTCCAGTCTGTGATTATCATCAACATCCATTCCTTTATTTTTAGTCGAAATAATTCCTAATTTCTGCTTTTCTAACTCAAACATTAGGTATAATTTCCTATAAATGTGGATTACTGACCATAAATTCCAAAAATAACTGTAAAACTAAAGTTAATGAGTTAGTGTTACGTAGGGTTAAACGTCAAAAAAAGTGACAAACATTGAAAAAAAAGCATCAAAAGTGTTGAGAAAAAAAAAAAAGGGACAAAACCATAAGAAAAAGTTAAAAACATCGATAACAAAGGAAGACAAAACAAGGGTTAAATGGAGAATTGATTATTTCAACCCAGGACTGCTCTGTTTCTGTCAGTCATAATGCTCAAAAGTAGAAACAGGCGGCGGCTGCATTAGTCCTAATATGTGTAATGGAGATATTTAATAAAAGTATGTATTTGAAAGGCATCCCGTGTGATATGAGCAGAGGGACTTAGTTAGCACAGTTTATCCATGATTGAGAACACTAAAATTAAGCTAACAGAGAGCGGAACATTTTATTTCAAAGAGACAGCAGCCAACAAGGTTGTGACCTAAATTGCAGCGTGAATGCAGTGAAAAGTCTAATAGACCGTTTTACAGCTTAGACACAGGGACTAACATTCCTCACTGCAGAATTACAGTACATGAACCACACAGAGATGTGGTGAGAGCACAGAACAATATTTTTATCGACTCTTACTCTACAGGAAACAGGTTGTGGGCCCCAGCTGTGCCGGTGCATTGCAATGAAAGTATCAAGAGACTCACGTCAGGAAACAACTTGTTAACATGAATGAAAAGCAGCTCTACTGAAAGAAATATAGCTTGCATTGCAAGAAATCACAGCAGACACAGATGGCACAGGGACAAGAAATCACAAGGCCGATCGATCTGGTGTGTCACAACAAGCAGTGCCAATGCATTTCATGTTGTTGGTAGTAGGACTACAACTCACACTTGTTGTCATTGGTGATTAATGGTTTTTGGCCTAGTTGTTTGGTCTATAAAAAGACCAAAAATTTGTAAAAGATTTTGAGACAGTGTTTCCCAAAGCCCAAGATGACGTCCTCTAATGTCTTGTTTTGTCCACAACTCAAAGAAATTCAGTTTACTGTCACAGAGGAGAGAAGAAAATTGAAAATATTCACATTTTAGGGAGTGGAAATCAGGGAATTGTTATCAAAATATCAGAGTTGAATCTACCTAAAGGACTTTTCTCAAATCTAATGATTGTAATCGGTCCTCAGTGGACTTCTTTAGCTAATTTTGTCTTTAACCCTCTTGTTGTCCTTGGGTCAAATTTGACCCCTTTAAAAAGTGTCTATATCTGAAATATGGGTTTCTTTTTAATCAAATTACCACAAAACAATGGATTGGATTCCATACAACGCTCTTTGCAAATACAATTGATCACTTTCATTCCTCTGATCTTAACTATTAGTCAAAATAATTCATCATTTCTGCTTTTTAAACTCAAGTATTAGGTACAATTCTATATAAATGAGGGTTATTGAACATGAATTCTAAGAAGTAGTGTACAACTAGTGGTAGTAAAGTGGTGTTAGTGAAAACTAAAGCAAAAAAAGTCTGAAAAAGGGACAAAAATGTCAAATCTTTGTCCGTTTTTGACCTGGGAGGACAACACAAGGGTTAAGCTTTTTGAATGTTGTTTGTTTAATATCTGCTCTAGCTTTTTCAACATTTTAGACACAGATATGGAAATGATAATGATAATAGTGGTCCAAAACGACGCAAAACTACCACTAAAGGGACACAAACCAATTAGAAAGAGAAGGCAAATGACCACATGAGACAGGAAAAAACCCACAAAGAGACACAGATGTATGGGGGAATTGCATTTTCTTTTTTTTTTAAACGTAAATCGAGGGAGGACCCCTAACCCCCCCTCCAGCAAAATAAGTGCAACTACTGTTCCCCTAAGCAAGGGAAAACAGTGAATATAGTTGGCAATTAGTTTAATAGATGACACCTAATCGGTTAATCTTTGCAGCTCTAGTTGGTAGTTCTCAAAATAATTATCTCATGATATAAAAACAAATAAATATGGTACATTTTTGGATGTATATGTTCTTATTCTCAGTGAACTTTCAACTGTGGTGAGCTAAAAGAAAAATACATGGCACGCACAGAGAGATGGAGAAGGTGGAGGTGGAGAATATCATTTCCAGTATAAATACTGACTCGCTAATGTCACTACAAGTGGCTCATTACTCCAAATGGCTGTGTAAATATTTCAGACATATTCATAAGGACAACTCCAAAAGGACACGTTGTGTATAATCCTGGCATCTCAGGTTTATAGAAGTGACTGTGTGTTACTGGAACAAACCGTGTCATAAAACGGCTAAATATGAGGATATCATTTCCCACCCAGATGTGGATAATGGAGATGTGTCAGATGTGTTTCAGCACATGTTCAAAACTTTCTGCACATTCAAAACATGTTCTGGGTTTGATTTTTTTCAGAACAGATGTAACTTTAAAAAAAAAAAAAAAAGAAGCTTTTTAACCCTCCTGATGTCTTCAGGTCAAATTTGACCCCTTTACAAAAGGCTATATCTGAAATATGGGTTTCTTTTTAA
Source organism: Percina caprodes (assembly GCA_013375575.1). Lineage (NCBI taxonomy): Eukaryota > Metazoa > Chordata > Actinopteri > Perciformes > Percidae > Percina > Percina caprodes. The sequence continues at coordinate 3,539,437 of JABXJD010000035.1, read as the reverse complement.
CCAAATTACCACAAAAAATAGATTGGATTCCATACAACGGATACACTTTCATTCCTGACTAAACTCATCTGTACATTCCTCTGATCTTAACTATAAGTCAAAAGGATTTTTTTTTAACCCAAATATTAAGTACACTTCTATATAAATGAGGGTTATTGACCATGAATTCCAAAAAGTAGTGTAAAACTAGTGGTAGTAAGGTGGTGTTAGTGAAAACTTTTTAAAAAAGTCTGAAAAAAGGGACAAAAAATGTCAAATATTGTATGTATGTATGGACAACACAAGGGTTAACATTGAAGGGGGTATTTCAGAAAGTGGGGGTGTCCCAAAACGGCAGCTTGAGTGCAGCGCCTATTATTATTATTATTATTAATCCTTGTGTTGTCCTCGGGGCAAATTTGACCCATTTTCAAAATGTTTCTATCAGATGGGTTTCTTTGAACCAAAATATCCCAAAATAACTTGGGATGCATGGATGTATGTTTTATGGAACCCATATAACGATCTTTGCACGCAAAATTAATGATTACTTTTGTTGAATTTGGGGTGTTTTATTCAATTTTATAAATGGTTTTAAAACAGTATTGTGACTACACTTTGACACAAACCAGTCTGTGACTCACTCAACATGCTTTGATGTTAACTATTAGTCAAAATGATTCATAATGTCTGCTCAAAAAATAGGTATAATGTTATATAAATTAGGTGTATTGAACATGAATTAAAAAAAAAAACCTTGAAAGAAGCGAAAAGCATTTCAAGAAGTGTCAAAAGCATTAAAAAAAAGAAAGAAAAAAAAGCCAAACACGCTGGAAAAAGCACCAAAAATTGAAATTTAAACAAGATTATGGTCGACGGGAAGACAACACAAGGGTTAAAAGGTAGAGCAAACCTGCTGCTGTAAATATGGAAGCCATTTTAACGTATTTTATTCACTGTGTGAGGTTAAAGAAAGACATTTGCTGCAGAGCTTGTGGCTGACAAGCTTTTTTTTCTTCACTGAGCTGCTAATGTGTTGGAGGTCAAAGCTCTGTGTGATTTTAAAGTGGCCCAAGACACTGCAGTGAGCATTAACGTAGGCGCACATTAAAGCAACCTGATGTTTTGGCGGCATTTAAGAGGGGCCCCGGCGAGCACTAATGCTTTTTGTCCTGTGCTGTGAACCCTGTAAATCTGGGCTTTTCTCTTGAGTATGCTAATGGGGCCTCAGACCCAACCTCACACACCAACTTCCATTATGTGCATTTAGTTAGCTTAGAGCGAGCTCAGGCCTAAGAGAGCATGAAACAAGCAGCAGGATGAAGCTCAACATGGGGGGGGGGGGTGACCTGCGGGAAACCTCAAACACTCCCTTTTTAAAGCTTGGCTGATATCAGAAACAAATCGCACTGCCGCGCAGCCTTTTAATGGCGGCATCCGGGAGTACATTTTTGGGGTTTTCGTTACAATTTTTTCCGGTTTGGACGGACAAAAACAGCTAGAAACCCTAAGTGGAACTTATTTATGCTGAATCCCTACATCAACTTCAGTATCAAGTGTATTACATCAGCATAATTCAAGATATCAATACTCTGATGTTAGAGGTTTTTAACCATGTAATGAATGATTTTGTCCATTTAAACTGATTGTCTAATACAGGGGTCTTCAACCTTTTTTTAAGCATAGGACCTATTAACTAAGACATAGATGGATCAGTGGCACCCTTCTACATATACTGTATGAAATTAAGTTGCATTAAGTTGCATTACTGGGTCTACAATAACGTGTAGGGCAGCCTAACACCTTTATACATACCCTTTTAGTACATAGAATAACAAGCTTTGGCTTCATCCCACTCATTTTCGGACAGATTGAACATATTAATTGTAACACTTACTAAATATTATTTGTTCTTTTGGTGTGTTGCTACGCACTCATTGTGTTTTTATATTTTTATTATTTTATGTTCAAAATACAAAATGAAGATTATGATTGAGAATACTAAGATATTAAAATAATAATAATTCTTCCATGATTTTATAAAAAAACCACAGAACGGCCCCTTGTTAACTTCCTGTCAGCTGATGTCATTCCCATACACTGCAACAGGAAGTCAATTTGGGGCCATTAAGACTGTTTTTTGTGAAATGGTCAAGCCTATCATAAGTGTTGTTTTTGTTTTTTTACAAATAGGCTAATGTTCATTTGTTAATAATGTTGGATTCAAGATAAGACATTATATATTAGTAATTATAGAGTAACCCCTGTTGAAGATATGTGATACATTGATTCAATATGACTCCTTATAAAAAGCTTGCACTCTGAAATAATTTGAAACAATTTGATCTAAAATTTACCCAATGACACATAGAACTGTATAAGTATTTCTTCGTGTTGCTATTTGCTATTTATTTTTACAAGCTCAGTCTGTAGGGAGTTGGGTTGGGAACCGGAGGGTCGTCGGTTCAAGTCCCTGTATGGACCAAAGTATGCAGTGTGACTCGGTAGCTGGAGAGATGCCACTTCACCTCATGGGCACTGCCAGGTGCCCTTGAGTAAGGCTCTGTACTTCTGGATTTTGTGCTGTCTGGTTGGTTAAATGTATGGGAAGTTGTCTGGTTGTTCTTATTTTACTTATATGTGATTCTTGCTATGGAGGCTACTTATTGAAAATGGGACAGATTCATTTTAAGGTATAAAATATTCACAATATCGGTAACTGAATACATGTGTTTAACGTCTGGCCCTACTTTATATGCCTTTAGGTAAAAAAACAACCTCAGTAGTATGTTTGTTAGGTACTGTACACTTACAGTAGCTACGACTCACACAATGACTTTATATCATGTCGGAGGCTGTCGCTAACATTTATTCAAAGTTTAAAAATCATGTTAACGTAATGCTTTCTAACTGCATTCCCCTTTGACAAGCAGATTTAAAAGAGAGAAAAAATACATGTCACAGATGATGGATGGGTTTGGGATTTAAAATAATCTTACGTGAATGTGAGATTCAACAGAACGTGTAACATGGTGTTTTTACTGGAGTCTTTTTCCATTAAATCATCCAAATGCATCAGCTTAAAATCACTGAGATAGACTAAACCTTCTATATATTGTAAAAATAGTTAAGTAACATATATAACTGGGAATTCCGATGAAGCCACATTGTAAATTGTTCCCTGCATATCCCCCCGTATGCATTCACATTTCTTTGAAGCTTAGTTCTTGGTAGTTTATGTCTTCCTGTGGAGACATGTAGAGGTGATAGCATCAGAAGTCCTTTTTTTTTTTTTTTAGGGTAAAAGAGTGCAATTGTGCATTGTGTTAACTTTCTGTAATTAGAAAGAAGTGACCAGAAAAAAAAGAAGTAAAGGTGAAGTAACCTGTAAGAGAACCGTTGTTGTTGTTGTTGTTGTTGTTGTTGTCTTGTGGTTGCAGGTTTCTTATCTGATAGAAAGTGGAATGGCGTACAGGGTGTAAGCAGCACACGAAGAGTGATACAGTTATATTTAGAAGCAGCATGTTTTCCTGTAATGTCACATCGCACAGGGCTGCACACTAAGTCAAATATATAATGAGGTTTTTAATAACCTCCTTAAAGAAAAATAGAAAATGTGTTAACAATTTAATGAGACATAAACACAGAGACATGAGACATTGGATGAAAAAAGAAAATTCAAGTGACTGAATCTTGTCACTGTGTATGAGGGCAACTTCTGGCATTTATATATATATATATATATATATATATATACATACATATATATATATATATATATATATATATATATATATATATATACACACATACATATACACACACACACACACTGTACATATACATACATATATACATACACACATATACACTGTATATACATATATACTGTATGTATAAATATATATATACACACACACACACACATATATACAGTATATATATTCTACATATATACAGTGTATATATATATATATATATATATATATATATATATATATATATATACACACACACACACACACAGTATATATGCAGTATATAGATTCTACATATATATAGTATATATATACATATAATATATATATATATATATACACACACATATATATATATACACACACACACACACAGTATATATACATACAGTACATACATACAGTATACACACAGTATATATACACACACATACAGTATATATATATACACACACACACACACACACACACACACACAACAACCCGATATTTACATGTGACATTCATTTGTCTTTTGTCCATCTATTTCCAGCTTCACATTGCAGGAAAAGGACGGATGAACTGTGGAAATGTCAAGCTACTGAATCAAACCATGTTCCCCAGCCGTTAGCGTGATCCCCGCAAAGACAGATACCAAACAGCAGCGAGGACAGGCTGAAGAAGAGCACAGCCTGATCAACATGGCTGAATGTAGCTAACCCCAAAGAGATGACTGGATCCACCGAACAGAAACAGCTGATTTGGTCTGGACAGGAACACTGTGACCGTCTTTGTGAGCCGGAGACGGACTGCGGCAGCTCAGCACTTCACAGACATTATTAGGTGACAACAAAGTGTCCTGAACTGCACATTTGAAATGCATTCCAGTTGACCTTTAGACGCAGTGTGTGTGGCCTGTGGTGGACTAATGTTTTACAGTATATTATCTGGTAAGTTATTTTGATACACTGAATCTGTAGCAAAACACAAAAGTTAGTTGTTGTTTTTAACTTATTACATGGTCATGATTCTGGCATGGCTATCTTCACTGCCATGGCACAGACTTGTCAGCGTAAAAAAGCTGCTAAACAACAAGGGCTGTGTACATTCAAATATTCAACAAAACTGGTGTCTGTTTTCAGTCTTGATCATTCTGTTTTTGAGCCTAGACTCTGCATCCACCCAATAGTTATCTCGCTTTAATCTCCTCGCCTATGTTAAGGTATACTTATGGCTATGGAAAATGTTTAGACGTTTCCATTTAAAATCAGGACAACTCAAACATAATTCTTCTCATCAGTTAACCATTACTATAAGTTATCGTGCAAGGTACAGAATTACAAACTGCAGGTGGCTATACAAGACACTCCTGCTACGTGCTACCAGTAAACTCCCTACAGCCGCAACACAGTCTCACTTCCAGCGCATCAAAAACTGATGCTTGGTCAAAAAGTCTCCTTTATTGCCTCTGTTAGACGCAGGGGCCTTTCAATTCATTCCAATGTAGTCCCATCCGTGGCATTATTTGACACCCATGTTTGCCCTTTGGCTTCATTTATCGGCGCGTTTTGTCAGGACCTTTGGTGGCAATTTTTTTGGCGCTCTGGGTTGGGGTCGATTTGGCGAAATTTTTGCGTGCAGTGGAAAACCATTAACTCTCATGTTGTCCTCGGGTCAAATTTGACCCGTAAATCCCAAAAAATGGGACTTCGAAATAAGCGCTGAAAATGTCAACATTAGAAATATCAAATAACTTTGAAAAAACATCAAAAAAAGCACCCACAACATTGTAAAAAGTGACAAAAATGTCAAAAAAAGCGATAATTGTGTTGAAAAAAAGCTTATTTTTTTTTCATAGTTGACAGGAAGACAACACAAGGGTTAAGTTAACGTTAGGAAAATATCATGGGTTGGGTTAAGATATATATATATATATATATATACATGTGGGACAAGAAGTGTGGTTTGACCCATCCACCACCCCAACATGCCTTACACAGATTTTCTTTCATACTACTCGCTATCATTATCATTCTTCATACTACGTTATCGTACAGCGCCGCGGTCGAGCCTTTAAGGGTTTCAAAATAACAAAATCAACATTGCGATTTTCATTTGAATGATCCAAAATCGTTTCATGACATCCAAGAACCGATCTTTGTCTGTATCACATGAAAATAAAAGACCATTGGTACCGACTACGTTATGCTAGCGTTCCGGGGGAAAGGGTTAAATAACAAGGGAAATCATGGCCATGTTCACAGGGGTCCCTCTGTTACCTCTCACTGAGTGTAGAGTCTGTAGAGGGACACTTTATTGTGTGTTTACGTTAAATAAAAAGTACATTAATGGAAAATGGGAAGCTTTGGGATCAGTTTTTCATGTAAACACTGATACTTTTAATAAAGCAGCAGGTTAGAAGGAACTTTGTACAGTTGTAGAATCGCTTTCATTTTCATCATCCCCAAACTAAATTGGTATTGCAACTGAACTGTTCCTAACCCTAATTGATATCAAATTGAAAATAATTTAATTGGAATAAAGTGGAATTGGGAATAAAAAAAGAATTCAGAGAATCCCTGATGATACCCAGCCCTAGTGCCTTTTGCGTCGGTATCCGTCGCTGGGCAGTTTGACGAGTTGGGAGTGAGAACGGGTTGACCTTTGGTAAGCAGCCATGATATAAGCTCAATAACGCACTCTGAAAATGTCCGAATAAAATAATGGACTTAATGGATGAAACATCGCCTTCACCTCATCCATTACTGTGTTACATTGGGACACCTTGTCTTTCGTTATCACCCATATTACATCATCCATTGCATTGACAAATAAAATATTATGAAACTGTGCAACGTTGGTCATGTGTGCTCTGTGTGCAAACTCACCACTGTGGACGTAAAAGAAAGGCTGTAATAATGTAAAAACCTGAGTGAATTATGTTGAAATTTAAACACCACTCAGGTAATAACATTGTTATATTTTACTGTAAAACCCATCCATAGCCCTGGGGTACCCCACATTCAATGCAAACCACTACTCTATAAACTCTGAGCAATGTCGTTGACATGAACTAGGGTTGAAAGATTTAAGGAAAACATTTAATTGAGATTTTTCTGCCAGATACTGCGATTACAATTCAATTAGCTAAAGTTCAAGACTGTCTGTGTAACAGAAAAAACATGTCAGGGAACAATATACCATGAGCAGTGTTGGGCAAGTTACTTCCAAAATGTACATTATAGTTACATAGTCATTTGAGAGTAATAAGTTATATTACAATATTACTGTCTCTGAATTGTAATGCGTTACACTACTTTTGCATTGCTTTTGAGGTACTTTCACCAAAATAACAGTTTGACTTGGCAGCTAGCGTGTGAACTTCCCCACAGGATGAATAAAGTCTCCTCTTTATCCACTTTAATACATCATAGATTATTCATAACATTTTGTAAAATGTATATGAATATGCAAAGTAGCTAAAGCTATAAAAAAAGATAAGTAAAACATTCAATAGGCAAGTAGGAGAAAATTAAAATACTCAATTAAAAGTACCTTACAGTTGTATTGAAGTACGGCATTGTTGTAAAATATTTGTTTAAAGAACTTGAATAAGAAATTCATGTTAAGTTTAAAACTAAAAAGGTAGTCAAAAGGATATTGCCGATTATACTGTGATTAAAACTCACTATTTACATTATTTATAGTACTTGATTTACAGCCAATATGTGAAAAGGTACACAACCTTATTTGTTTAACAATAGTTTTACTGCAAACTGTCACAGGAAGTGCTTTTATTTTGAAGCAGCCTACACAGAAGTTTTCTATTTTGTATTTTTGAAATGCGTTACTCCCAACGCTGAACATGAGACACCATGAAAACTGCTCTATAATCTTTCCTTTAATTCTATTCAATTCAATGCTCTATTAGGGCTGCACAATTAATCAAAATTTCATCGCAATCGCATTATGGACTAGTGCAATATCCATATTGCACGGGGTTGCAATATTTGTTAAAGGCAAAATATGTGTCAAACCATTCTTAATGAAGTATTGTGGGGCTGCAGAGACGTCTCGGCCTACAAATTGTATCCTACAGACTAAAGAAAAAAATCTTCTTTTGGTACAGATCCTCGCAAAAATCACCAAAATGATCATTCCTTTCAATATCGTGCATCATATCGCAATCACAATATCAGTCAAAAATAATTGCAATTAGATATTTTCCTCACATCGCGCAGCCCTTTGCTCTCTATCTTTATGGGAGGAATTTCCAGCGTGATATCACCAGCGTTCCAAATGATATGTAACAGTATTCCAGCATTTATCTTATCATCCATCCATCCATCCATCCATCCATCCTCATCCGCTTATCCAGTATCGGGTCGCGGGGGCAGCAGCTCCAGCAGGGAACCCCAAACTTCCCTTTCCACATCAACCAGCTCCGACTGGGGGATCCCGAGGCATTCCCAGGCCAGGTTGGAGATATAATCTCTCCACCTAGTCCTGGGTCTTCCCCGAGGCCTCCTCCCAGCTGGACGTGCCTCCCCATAGTCCTGGGTCATCCCAGAGGCCTCTTCCCAGCTGGACGTGCCTCCACCTAGTCCTGGGTCATCCCTGAGGCCTCCTCCCAGCTGGAGGTGCCTGGAACACCTCCCTAGGGAGGCGTCCAGGAGGCATCCTCACCAGATGCCCGAACCACCTCAACTGGCTCCTTTCGACGGGAAGGAGCAGTGGCTCTACTCCGAGCTCCTCTCGGAGGACTGAGCTTCTCACCCGATCCCTAAGGGAGACGCCAGCCCCCTCCTGAGGAAACCCATTTCGGTCACTTGTACCCTGGATCTTCTTCTTTCGGTCATGACTATACAACAAAACAGTAAATATAATAATAAAAAGAGGAATAAATAATGTTAAACCAAAGACATTCAACTAACCGCAGCCTTCACGATTAGCCATCGCATTCTTTAACCCTCGTGTTGTCTTCACTTTGGGACCCTCTCGTATCCCTCGGGTCACGAGAGGCCCGGGACTTATTTGGGGTTTTAAAAACAATTCTGAAATCAAATTTTCCTTCATAATCTATTAACGAATGTTGTCTTTAGATATAACATATGTTTAGGGAATGCCATCAGTCTCTACTAGAACACAATTAAAAATTTTCGTTTTTTTGTCATCAGGTTATAATTCATGTTAAAAATCCACTATGTGATCATTATCTTGAAAAAAACATAAGTGGTCATATCCAGAATAATTTTCTGAATTGAGTCAGGGATACATGTTTATCACAGAAAATAAGGTAAGGTCATTGATTTTCAGGTAGAAAAAATTTAATTTAACCATTTTTCTTCATGTAAAAATTTGAAATGGGTCAATTTGACCCAAATACCGTACAAGGGATAGGATCGCAATTTCGATTTTAAAACAATTCATGGTTCAGCCCTAATATGAACTTAAGGGACCTTTCTAAATAACTTCATGTTTCTTATTCTGAGTAATTCTCCACCCACCGAAATCACCGTCACCTCCGACTCGGCTGTTTGAGCAGATATCATGTCATAACATGACAAGATTTGGACGATTTCAAAATAAACCAAGAGCCGAATGAATACAAGCCATTTGAAAACAAACCAACGTCTGTCACTTTAATATTCTCCAGCAAGGACTGTAAGCAATTATCCTGTGTGAAGGTATTATCCTGAAGCAATTATCCTTTGTCTTGGATTCAAATCAAACTTGTAGGAAAAAAAAAACCAAAGCCTCCAATTAACATATGAAACACGCAAGTGCCCCCAAATGAATATTTCACAACCCAAAAATGTGTTTCTCATATTGGTTGAAGCAATCAAATATTCCCCAGTTTGCCAAAAAAAAGGTGAAGGTGATGAATCATAGACAAATCTAGACAATAATAACAATATGGTACAACAATGGTATATTGCAAGACACACACAAACGTCTCACTATCTTTGTGGGGACCCATCATTGACATACTGCATTCCCTAGCCCCTTACCCTAACCATCACAACTAAATGCCTAACCTTAACCCTTACCCTCCCCCTAACTATAACCTGATTCTAACCCTAATCTTAAAACCAAGTCTTAACCCTCAAACAGCCCTTTAAAGTTGTGGGGTCCAGCATTTTGGCCCCACAAAGCTGTCCGGACCCCACAAGTATTATAGTAGTCCTTGGTTTTGGACCCCACAGATGTAGTTAAATGAGACACACACACACACACACACACACACACACACACACACACACACACACACACACACACGGCAAGAGATTTGGACTTTTTTTATTCATCCCTCCATCTCTAGCTTTTAATTAAACCATGGAGTCAAACATGTTTAAAAAAACTGTCAGTCCAAACTGTTTTTTCAATATTTGCCCTTTGCTTTACTGGAATTATTTATAAAAACATTTTATATTAATCTTGACAAAGGAACTCTGATCAAACATTGGCTTTTAATCTTGGATCTACCTTGAAGTGTGCAGTATGTTTGTCTCTCTTCTTCTCTTGATTGCACATGCAAACATTGTGAGACGTTACGTACGCAGCCACATCAATTCTGTTTAACCCAACTTTTCCACCGAGGCTTTCCTCTGCCAACAACTTGTCCTTAAAGAAAGGCCAGACAGCTATTCAGATATTCAGGCCGGACAGATATTTTCAGACCACGGGGCATTTCAGTCAAAAAAGGAGTCCTTTAAGACCAAATTTAGACTTCAGAGCTTACCAGTTAGGAGTCCTTAAATAATATAGTCAACCTTAATTAGATAAAGTCATATGGATTCATCCCGGTGACATGGTAGCGTGCCTGGGGCACGTAACACTGGGTCTTTTCATAATCTATTATTCTGTCAATTATTACTCCATTAGTTGTGTGGTTTATAAAACGTCAGAAAACTGCCAAGATGACGTCCTCAAATGTCTCATTTTGTCCACAACTCAAAATATATTCAGTTTACTGTCAGAGAAGGGCAAAGAAACTAGAAAATATTCACATTTAACAAGCTGGAATTAGAGAAGTCTGGCTTAAATCCATAAATCCATTACTAAAATAGTTGGCAATCAATTAATAGTTGGCGATTAATTTAAATAGTTGGCAACTAATCGATAAATAAATGAGTTATTGATCCCCAGGAGGGAAATTACAAGTGACGCTCTGTTTGTTAGAACAAACTACACACAGGCCTGAAATATGCACACATTTTAAGCTGTTAGCGTGAGTGTGGTGCCAGTGCTGGACCAGAACCCTGAGCAGCTTTTGGTGCACACTGGGACTTGAACCAGCAACCCTCCGGTTCCCAAACCAACTCCCTACAGACTGAGCTACTGCCACCCCCGATTATTACTGCAAGAATAAAACATTTTAACTCGAATTACAGATATCTACAATTCATCTGCAGATATCCCTGATTCACAATAATGGATATTTGCAACGGAAGGGTAGATATCTGTAATCTGTAATAATGATAAACCCCACACAAATTAATGGCAAATGGGACATAATTTGTCCTAGGAAGAATGTCTTTGTGGATGTCTGAAATGACAATTATGGATTGGAGGAATCTGAAATGTTCTTTTCGACTAGGCAAAACTCAATTACAGATATCTGCAACACATATCCAGTCTAGCGGTTACATGTTAAAAGGGCTTGCCATAGATTATGGGACTTCCGCTGTTACCTTTGTATGTTTCTGGGCCCATTTTGTTGCTTGACTGTAATGGACAACTGGACAAACACTGATAACCTGACACAGAGATATTTCAACTGCAGCCATAATGTAGAGCAATGGGAGGGAAAACATGCCCATCGACAAAGTGAAAGGTAAATGTTTCTGTTGTCATTCCCTCAGAATGAAATAAAAAGCACTTTTCCCCACAATCATCAGACTGGACTGATGTTTGAACAATCACACAAGAAAAACTGCATCACATAAAGGGCAGAGACACTCTGCTCACAGCTGACACATCGCATCTCTCGCACGATAACACCAATTGGTGATTCTCTGAAAGCCGTATCCTGAGAACTAACACCGAGTGAAGTGGATGATGCTGGCTAAGGAAAAAAGTGTGTTTCTTCAATTGCTCTTTCTTAAATTACTCCTGGTCAGCTAATTGACAAGACTAACTGCCCGTATTGGCCATCTACTGCCATCTAGTGCAGTGATTTGTGATTACAAGCTACATGAAGTGGACGACAGAACCTCTTCCACATAGAAATTGCATGATTACTCGGATTCTGGTTTGCAATAACTGTGAGACCCACTGCTACTTTTTTGTCTCCATGAAATTACTGTTTTTCAATACTCTTCACTAGATGAAAATCTCTATTTCCCAGAAGCCAGCTGCACAGGCACTGTGTCTTTTTCTCTTGTTATAACCTGAAGAGCACTCTGCTAGCTTAGTGTATCTTGGAGTGTGATTTGATTCACATGCTCAATATTACTCTGTCCACATCTTGTATCACCCTCAGCACACTACAAAGGAAATACAATTTCACAATCTAGAGCCCGTTCACAGACCACATACAGCCCCAATTTGATTTTATGTGGGCCCGGATCATTAAAACGACCCCAGTATGATCCCAAATCCTATTTGCCAAAGAGTTTCTTATCAGGCTGACGCTGGGAACATAACACTGGGTCTATCTTACAACTGCTGCCATGGCCTCAATATGTGACAGTATATTAATCTAAGGGCACAATTAATGATACTTTTCCCAAATCCCAAATCCCATCTGCCTAAGAGTTTCTTATCAGGCTGATGTTGGGAAAAGCCTGTCGGTTGTCGGTGTAGGCCTACCCACGGTTTCTCTGCAGCCTCCAGCATGTCTTCACACACTCAACCTCGGAGAAGGCCTACGGCTTTGATGCTGTAATAAGACAGCTGGATTTCACAGCTGCATCGGTAATCTCTCAGCTACGACTAAAACCAGACTACTTTTCCTCAAACCTGCAAACAATTTATTCACCTTCTCTGTTCTCAGTTGTCATTCATTGTTTGTTGTTTCACAATATCTGAAATAAGGGAAACCCATTAAAGCAAGAAATAAAAGAAACAAAGTAGTGTACTGCACATTGTACTGTGTGTGATTGTGTATGTGACATTTCAATTTTATTAAAAAAAAAAAGATTCCCAAATATGCCAAAAAAATCTGTCCAGCTCATGTTGATTTTACACCAACACTCTTGTTAATTGCAATAAATGATATATCATCGGTTCATTAATTTAAAAAGGTGACATGGCCTTGTGTAGATCCACCAAAACAACCCCTAATGAGGAGCACTGGGTCTTCTTTGCACTGATTTGTTGTCTGTGTAAGAGGCCGAAGCTAAACTCAAACCTTTCATGTCCAGACAGTCAGTCTTTTTGATGATTGCTCACTGTGATGGCGAAAGTAAACTCACCAGATCAACAAAGTAGGGAGAGATAAACTCATCTATCACCGTTGCCGGGGTGACAGTGTCCAAATACGTGCTGTAGCCTGGTAACAGTGCCCAAACAAAAGGCTCGCGGCTTGCAGGGTTGATTTCCCCCGGCTGGGTTAAAGATGAGCCGACCGGGCAGCAGCCTTACTGAAAAAGGGGTCAAGCTAAATGGAGACCCGGGAGGTGATATCTCCGTGTTTACCAAAGCTATCACCGCAGCAGAGAGTCCCGAAGCACAGCTACTGTCCGCTTTCCAGAAAGACACTCACGTCAGGAAGGCTTACCTGGCAGGGAGAGGTGAGTCCGCTATACCTGCGGTTTCTTTCCGGTCTCTTTCAGGGTTTGCCCCGCCATTATAAAGTTTAGGTGCAGCACCCGAGCCGTTTGGCACAACCTACTTAAACCTAGTTAATGAATGTAGCTAAAAAGTTTTGTTTTTAAGCTTTCTGAGTTATATATATACTATCTGCTCTAGTTTTATCAACGTTTTTAGACAATATATGGTAATAATAATGATGTGAAAAAGTGACGCAGAACTAAAAAGGGACATAAACTGACTACAGAGACGCTAAATGACCCACACAAAGAAACACATGTATTTTTTTTAATTGAAAAACGTCACACAAAAATGGTTAGACCTCAGAGCAGTTCAATAATGTTCTAATATTTACCTAGACATAGATAAAATAAGACTAAGCATATTGTCAAAGGAGAGTATTATAAGGTTCAGGTGCAACACCCGAGTAGTTGGGCACAACCTAGCTAAGCCTAATGAATGTGGCTAACTACAAGACTATTCTCAGATGTAATGATGACTGTAGTTGGACTTCTTTAGCAAGTGTTTTTAAGCTTTCTGAGTGTTATATGTATTATCTGCTCTAGCTTTATCAACGTTTTTAGACACAGATATGGTAATAATGATATAAAAGTGACGCAGAACTACAATGGGACAAACACTGACTACAAAGTGATGCAAAATGACCACAGAGACCCCAAAACAACACAGAAAAGAGACAAGACACTACATAAAGACACAGAAACCCACCAAGACACAAAATCACACAAAGAAACAACATGTTTGGGTAAATGCTTTTTTTTTTTTTTTTAATTGAAAAACGCTCAACTCAAAGAAAATGTGACATGTAAACCCCCGCCAAATACACGCACATACGTCTCCCACAAAGCCAAGGAAAACCCTGATGTATAATGGGAAATGTATGCTGGGCATTGCTAGCTAGCTTTCATGGCACACAAGCAGAAAGGTGAGAAGTTATGTGCGTCTCCCTCAGCTTCAAATCAAAGTTGACACTTGAAATTATTAAATTAAATACAGACTCAATCTGGGGTTCAAAGACATTAGCCTAAATATTTTAATTTACAACACAAGGTGGCTGGGGCATCTGGGTGGCCTCTTCCTTCAAGCAAATTCAATCCTAAATTCCCCCCTCTCTACACTTTATTATCTTCTCAAAACCATCTGAGGTCGACCATACTTTTAGAGTAATTTTATATCTCCAGATAAACAGTGCAGAGACTTACTTTTGTTGTTTAGAAGCAGAGAGATGTCCCGTTTTAACAAGGTCTTCAATGCGATTGTAGTCCCCATCCAGAAGCTTTTTAATCCAGCATGGAATCACAGTATCTTTGTACAAAAATAAAACATAATTATGAATCCTTAAATCAAGTTACGTAATGTTCAATATCTCTGCACTGCTTTAAGCTAGCGTTGTTCAGTTTAGCATGATAGCTCAAATCTGAGCTCTCTGTTGTGATCCTAGCCTATCTAGATGCTTTGTAATTCAGCTTGAAACTGCAGTGACTTTTCCAAAACTTTGCACAATAATTCAGGAACAATCAAACTGTTTACTGTAGCTCCTGCCATCTTGAATGTTGTCAGGTGAGTGTGTCGACCAATCAGAAACTATCTTTCTGACTATCTTCTTCTTTGGTGTATACATCCACAAAATTGGAGATGCTGCCACTTTCCTGATTGTGTTTTTTGCTGCCACACATACTAAGCATGGAACAAACAAGCCAAAAATAATGCTATTGAAGCATGAATGTAATAAATAATACATTTATTCTCAGTTGAGCTGCAGGTCATTTAGGCAGACTGAATGTGAAAATGAGATTTGGCCTCCTGATGTCTCATAGAATACAGAAAATGTGTTGGAGATGAACTACTAACTTTTTGGATAAAAGCAAATAGACTTTTTTGGGGGTGGGGAGAAATCAAAGTAGTTTTTCATTTGTGTTAGTGTTCATTTAATTCTTGTTCATTATTGTGCTGTGAGATTCCATTTTCGTGTAGTCTTTTTTGTCTGTACAGTCGTATAACAATGATGTGACATAGCCAAGGTTGTCTTGGGAAAAAAGATGTCTTTACAGTAACTTGATTATGGTTTCCAGGGTTGAGGTTACACAAGCATTATTACACAAGGAGACCCAGCAAACCAAAGATTGGAAACAAAAAAAATGCTTAGACCTCAGATCAATTCAATAATATTCTAATCTTTACCTAGACATAGGTCAAATAAGACTAAGCATATTGTCAAAAGAGAGAAGAGTATGTACTTTAAGGCACATTGGTTTAAACCTGATTGATGCCACTTGTTTGTTTCCTGATGGCATGGTTACTAGGGGTGGGGGAACGATTGAAGATCACTGTGAGAGAAGGTGACTTTCACAAGCATGTTTAAGGCTTAAGCATGAAATGACTACAAAATAAAAACCTCAGACAAAACATTCAATTACAACTTGTGACAAATTTTGTATATGTCAAAATCTAACAAACTCAGATTTATAGGTATATTTTTTTAAACCACACATGGAAATGTACATAAAATTGTCGGTTTAGAATCAAATCGTGAGGTGCCCAGAGATTCCCACCCCTAATGGTTACTATAAATCACACATTGACACTACAATGCACATATGTAAGAAATAGTGTGTTAATTCAATTTTAGGGTTGACTTTGCCAAAGCCTCAATCACAGATTTCTCTCATTTGATAGTGTTTTGTTGGATGAAAACACATTTGCAATGTCTGTCTTTTACAGAGTATTACAACGAGGAAGGGAAAACCTTTGAACTGCGTCTTGTTAGAAGAATAAAGCAGCAACTGAGCGCCGATCCCACTACTCGTCCAGAGTATCCATCTTCTCTTGGTCTCACAGAATTCACCAGGCGAGCCACAGAGGTCGCTTTGGGGAAGAGCTCTCGGGCAATAGTGGAGAACCGGGTAACCTCAGCTGTGCATGCACACTGTAATTGACTGCAGCTTAGGGATATATTTACACCTCAGTGTGCACCGCAACCAACATGTACAGATGACACAGTGGCCTGTACCTAATCTAACTCCTGTAAATTACAGCTATGCATGAGCCTGTTGCACACTAATCAACCAATCAATAAGCACCGTGCAGAGGCATTTAATGGATTTATGTCCAGCTTCATCTGCAGAATAAATCAATACAAGAATAGTAGAACACTGGGAACTATTTGTACATCTAATGCAAATAGATGAACACGTAGGCCACATATACCCACATCTGTTCATATTTATACAGGGATATATACAGAATAAAGAAGAAATAAAATACAAATACATTTAAAAAAAGAAAAAGTTGTTAAAGCACTGGTAATGATACACTATGAAGAATGCAAGTCGGCACTATAGAACTCCAGGTGTTTCTTGATTTCCGTTGCAGGCGTTTGGTGTCCAAACTCCTGGTTTTACCGCTGCAGTGCGTCTTGGGGCTGAACTCTTGAGGCACTGGTATGATGTGGGTGCGGCTCGGTGTGGGACGGTCTACCTCTCTTCCCCCTGTCATGGTAAGCTCCCCTCACTTCCTCGTAACAGCATTTAAAGATACAACCACACATTTCCAAAGAATAAAGAAAATTCCTGCACACCCTTGTCACCTCTGCATTATTCTGGATCAGTGGAAGTACATTTACAGGATAACTGACATACACGGATGTTCCTCACCTTCCGCTCGTGTGTTGCCGTTCTCAAACTCCCTTCACTTCAGGAAATGACAACAAACACAGAGATAGTAAGCTACACGTTGAAAATGGCAAGTTCTGAAGAAAATTTTGATCGTGCAACAAGGCAGGCCTGCAAGTTCCCTCTCGAGGTTATTTTGCAGAGGCAACGTACGACGATTGATTGGTTTAAAGAAATGCCAATAAACCATAACGTAAACCATAGCATGTTTTGGTAAAATAATTCCCTGCATCACATAGAAGACAAAGCAAGAAGAGCCATACGCTCCACAAATTTTTCACATTAGAATATTGTCGTCAGTGTGAACATTGCAACTGTATGCTCTACTCGTGTATCCTTTACATCAAGTTAAAAACAAGACTAGAGAATGACTCAGTGTGCCGCAAATAGTAACTCAAATACTGAGGCTGTATCCATAGAAACATACATTACTATGACATAGGTGTTAAAGTGGGTAAAACGACTTTCGAAAACAGATAAGATTAGGGTTTGTAAAGGTTGGATAATTCAATTACTTTTTTTATAAGAAATGAATCATAAAAAAAAAAAAAATTATTTCCTCACAGTGGGGGCTCCACACTGTAATTACACACTGGAGGTTAAAGCAGCATTGAACTTCAGGAGTTTGTACTGCTTTGGAATCCACAATGTTTTGTCTTGATCCTCCCTGCAGACTCATTGGCTGGCATCTTCCAGGCAGCGGGCATTCCAGATATCCGCGAGTATTATTACTGGGATGACAAGCAGCGGGGCGTTTGTTTGAAGAAGCTTCTGCAGGATTTGGAGAAGGCTCCGGAGCGAAGTGTTGTTGTTCTGTCAGCGTCTGCCCACTATCCCACCGGAGCAGACCTCTCTCAAAATCAGTGGGCCATGATTACAAAGCTCATCACGGTAACTGTTGTGTACATTTATGCTCTTTAACAGAGGCTACAATTATCAGACAAGTAGCTCCTCACTCCTACTTAAAATCAGCATTTGCAGTCTCGTCACTCTCTTTCAACAGAGGCGTAGGCTTTTCCCTTTCCTCTTGCTGCCTGCCCAGGCTCTCTGCTGTGGCGACTTAGAGCGGGATGCCTGGCCTGTTCAGTACTGTGCCTCGCAGGGGATGGAGCTCCTCTGTGCTCAGTCCTTCTCCCACTGCTTTGGATTATATGGTGAGAAAGTGATAAGAATTGATTAGAAAGTACATTTCCAGGATAAGATCTGGTGCATAGTGTCATGCTTCACCCATCACCTTCCACTCTCTGTGTGTTGCCGTTCTCAAAATCCCTTAGCTTCAGGAAACAAAGTTCGAGCTAGTAAGCTACATGCTGAATATGGCAGGTTTAAGAAAATTTGGATTGTTCAACAAGGCAAGCCTGCTTGGTTCTTTCGGTGAATAATTGTAAAGATTTACGAAGAATATATTTACGGCATTGCCTCTCTAACTGGGACGTTTTGCATCTATTCTATTCTATGGATGAAGTACACACGGTTATACACTAAGAGCAAAGGAGGTTTAACCATGTATCCAGCTAATTTAAATAGCTCACGTTACTGTATCGTGTGAACAGTTAACTTCTGTTAATATTGTATGTGGCGTTTTCTTTTGCGGGGTGCAAATGTTCCACCAAAACTAGTTCCTTCCCGAGACTATTTAGCAGAGACTATTTAGCAGAGCCACCGTCGCTGCGTCCGGAGATGATTGAGATTGGTTTAAAGAAATGCAAACAACCCAGAGCGTTTTTCCTTCCATCCTAGAGTGGATCTGTGATGTAGGCAGACCTTACTCCACAGTGCTGTGGAGATAGGCCTAGCAACGTGAGACAAAAATAGATTTATTTATGTGTCACAAACTGTAATCTGTGACTTTGAATCAGTACAGCCCAGACTTGTTCTGCTGTCTGTCTTCTTTTCAGCAGAAAACAGAGAGCAGAACAAGTCTGGGCTATACTTATTCAAAGTCACATGAGCATGCATTTTCTGGCGTACAAAAGAAGAAAATGTACGCTCAATGTATAGTCGCAGTCATGCTTTCTGTTGCCTTTCAATTATGATAAGGTTTCTCATTGTGTGGCAGATCAGCTTGTTCCTTGTACCTGTATGACCTGGGTGATATTCACTCGTCCGGAACTGAGTGCTCTATATATTTTCTGATTCAAACTGCATTTTCAATGGCAGAAACAGAGAAAGAGAAATATAACATAACACCACTATTGATGGAACATGGTGTTTCTTTGCATCAGACTCATTCTTCTCCTTCCCTTTGTAAGGTGAGGCTGTTGGACACCTCCTGTGCGTCCTTAAGCAGAACTCGCTCCTGTTATCTGTGCAGCGTCAAGCTGATAAAATAGTCCGGTCGCTGTGGGCCCAGCCATCTGTAGGAGGAGCACAGGTCGTTGCCACGGTGCTCAGTAACCCTGCCCATCTGGTTGAATGGTGAGTTGCGCTTCACTTGAATGAATAATCTAGTATTTAAAGAATGTTGTTGGGCAACTACATTGCTAATGTGTGAGATGATGTACGTAGCAATAGCTGAACAGTACAGGCACGCAATGCTTCAAAAAGTTGAACTGGTGATGCAATCCAATGGTTTTATATGCTGTACGCCAACAGTCTCCATAGAGGCTGGCTTTGCTTGAGTTATTTCTTGAGTTGATTTTGTTGCTTTTAACACAAATACACATTTTTGGCAATCTAGGCTTGTCACCTTCTCCGCTCCTCTGCAACATTTTTTACTGCTAGTTACTACTAAAGGAGCTTGCTACTGTTATGCCATATTCACGAGACCATGGAAGGTTTATGTACGTTACTCAGCAGCAGGTGAAAATAGGGGCAAGGTTGCGGGACTATAGTTAGCTTTTAACACGAGGAACAAGAAGCTAAGTGCCTGCCTGTGTGAAAACGGCTTTATTTCACGCATCCGTTTTTTTATTTTATTTTTTACAATTAGCATAATTATATAATTTTGTCTAACTTTCAGGGGTTGCGGGGGGGCTGCCCCCCAAAAGAGGGGTAGGGGAAACAGTGATAATGTTTTTATGTAGGCTACACATGATGAAAGGTTTAATGGCCCATAGCTAACGTAGCCATAAGGTACAGTTAAGCTTAAGGATAGACTGTGCCACATTTTATCAAAAACATGATGTAAACATTTTATTAACCCTTGTGCCCTCGTCAAATGTACAAACATTGGACACCTTTGTGGCAAAAATGTACATGCACACAAAAACTGCTATTAAATCATCATATCAATATCTGTTTGTTTTTTTTCATAAATGTTTTAACTAACTTCTAACTTGCTCAAAACTACCAAACATTCAATTATTTTCAGGATTTTAACCCTTTAAATGCCAGTTTAATTCTTTAAAGTAATTATTATTCATAAAAAAACCCAACAGAACATTAATTATTTTCCATAAAATACATCATAGGGGAATAGGGCTTTGGTGGTAATTAGAGTCTTGAATATGTCAAAGATTATCAACAAAACTGATTTGATTACAGTAGTATTTTTTTTAATTTATGTAGTGCCAGATACTCCCTCTGGACACCTTCGTGGTCATAAATGCCTCATTGACTTCCATTAAAACCACATGTTTTTATCTCACTGCCTTTCCAGTATAAAACCATGCATTCTGTAATGTCAGCATTTCATTTTTAATAAATGGTGATTTGACATTTTTACTGTATTCCACCAGATTCAAACATTTTCCCTTTGTAGGCTGATGCGATGAAATTATTGCCAGTTGTATTATGGAGCCGTATGTGTAAGAGTAAAAAAAACACTGGATTTAAACATTTTGACCTAAAAGAAAGTTTGACAAAATGTCATACCATAAACAATAACACAGCAAAAATTATCACAAAATGAAAGCACAAAAATACCCGAAGAGGACATGAGGGTTAAAAAGCATCACATTGTACACGCCATAAAAAGGTACACATGAGAACGGCTTTCTTCAGACTTCTTACAGAGGGGAATGTTAAAGCCTAAAGTAAATAAAAATAACCTAAAGAAAAGCCATTGACTGAAAATTGTACTGGTACTATACTTAAGATAGTATTTTTCTTTTCAAATGCTGTCCACTTTTTCTGTTTCCCAGGAGGGACGAATTAAAGAGCATTGTGGAGAGATGTATGCTGATCAGAGAGGTTTTGAGAGACAGGCTGAGGCTTTTGGGAACTCCGGGTTGCTGGGACCACCTAACTCAACAAGGTGGACTCTACTGTTTCACAGGCTTGAATGGTGAGTAGCAAGACTGTCCTTCCCCTGAAAAACGCCCACATAAGTCATTTGTTCAAGCAGGAATTGCTACTTGTATTAATTTTATAGTGACAGCGCTCTCTAGTGGCTGTAGTATTTATGAAGGTAGCAAAGCAGGAAGTAAGGGGACTAAGTGTAACCCGTTTTACACCGGGCGCGTCCGTGCTGTGTTCCGGAGGTGCCGTGGCCACTGTGAGCAATCACGGTCATTTATATCAATGCTTGATATTCCAACAGCTGTACCACGGCGGGTCCCAGAAGCTTGCGTCAATCTGCTCTCCACTCCTCTACTTGTGACCCATTTATTTTCTTTTGCACACTAATCTAACATTGACACGCAAACCTGGCACGGTGAAAAGCTGTCTGCACCGTTTCTTCCATGTTGGACTTTTGTCCCTATAATATAATATAATATAATATACAGATTATACATAGTTATGTTTTATTTTTGGCTTGATTATGTCTGTACAAGTACAAGCCTCAACCTTAATCACTGTTCATTATAATGGTTTTGGTGCCATCAAAAGGAATTTTCAGGAAATATTTTTTAACTATTGCAGTCTTAAGATTATTTAACAATGGAAATGATTGTTAATGATATTGATTTACATGGATTTTCTTGTTTTACTTTCTTTTTAAAACAAAGCTCATGATGTTTTGAATACTGATGTCCTTTCAAAGTATTTGTTTTTTAGGTGAGCAGGTAGAATTTCTGTCCAAGAGGAGACACGTGTACCTTCTTCCCATTGGCTGTCTAAACGTGAGTGCAATCAACGGTGGAAACTTGGACTATATAGCCGAGTCCCTCCATCTGGCGGTGACCACTTCAGTCTGACCATGAGGCTTTTGATTAAGCTCTGAGATCTGTCTCACAGAGGCCTGACTGAAACTCATTTGGATGAACCCTTTCATGTGTCATATTCAAACGCTCATGTTAAAGACCACTGTAATTACTATTGCAAGTCTGGCTATTGCAAAATAAATACTGGTAGACATTCAGAAAAAAATAATTGCTCATTGAATTTCCGCTGACGTTTCATGACAGAGTTGCAATCATTAATACGATGACGTTCGTTAAAGAGACTGGGCTGGGATGGCCCTTCTGGTGACAAGTTTAGGATGTGATCACGTGTCCTGTACGGAGACCGCAACGGGACATGGGGATTTTGTTTTGTCTCGTGAGCACGAGATACCATCCAGAATCCAGCAGCTGGTTAGCTTAGCTTGTTAGCTTGGTATTTGCTTGACTCAAAATGTACACGTTACAGTACAGCTGTGAAAACATCTGAAGTGTCTAGTCTAAGGTTTTTACAAGAGGAGAAATATAACAGATTTTACGTCTTTGTTTCTGTACGGATTAAAGAAATGGGACAAGTTTTAGAATGGTATTGATGTTCTCATTGAACTCATTTTTGCTTGCTCTAGAGGACACTGTTGGGTCCTTGTAAATTATAGAGTGTGATCTAGACCTACTCTATCTGTGAAGTGTCATTGAGATAACTCTTGTTATGAATTGATACTATAAATAAAATTGAACAAAAGAAAAAAGCAATAAATGTATTTCCCATAAACAAACTATTCCTTTACATTTGTCTGTTAATTTCAGTCATAAAAAGTCTAAACCCTTTATTTTGACTTACTCATTTTCCCTCTCTTTTCTCAATATATGATGTGACTTACAGCACCTTTCTTTAAAGGTGCTTGTATGGTGTTCATTTTCAAGTTCAGAATTGTATTTAGAGGTTTAATTTTCAAAAAACACTGTATATTTGTACTGCACATGGCTGCAGCTCTCTTTCTGTTTCAGCTACAAAGTGAGGAATCCCATTTCTGTTACATCTTTGTTGGGAGTGGCACATGCGCACTAGCTAGGTCAGGACTACTAGCCATTCAGAAGCAGAGAATGAGGGCGTGCCACACTAGCAGCTAGGCGAACATTTTAACGTATGTAACAAAGTGACACACTTTCGTCTCAGAAGTAAATGCTGGACTACAACAGAGCTGTTTGGAGCGCTGTGTGAACAGTGTTTTCTGTTGAAGACGGTAAGTGGCTTTGCGGTGGACTTTGGGCTTTTTCACTTTGTAAACCTATAACATGCACAAAAAGACACAATGAAGGAAAGGGGGAAAAGCCAAAAGGCATGATAATAAAATAAGGTGCTCTGAATAGATTTCCCTGCTCTCAGCATGGCTACGTCATGTCTCCTCGAGCTGGTGCTCAGCACATAAATGAGGGGAACTTGAACGTAAGATAAGTTGAAGAGGAAGATGGCAAAAAGGCTTTCAACGGGATGTCAGACAGCAGTTTGAGGAAAATAACAGATGCCCCAGCCATGGTCGAGGTCAAAGTCTGGATCCATAGTGGCTCTATAGTTGTCATTTTAATTTAGTGTTGAAGCCATTACACTGATTTGTTTTATCCTTTTCACATGCATGTAGTTTATAATCTTACTGACACCTATATTCAAATGATGCTTATTACAATTATTGTTGATCTTGTTGATGGTGGTGATGATGTCAGGGGGTGTTAAGTCTATATGTAGCCCTCACTTGGGACAGGTGTGTGTGTGTGTGTGTGTGTGTGTGTGTGTGTGTGTGTGTGTGACTAGAGAGCGGAAGGACAAACTATTTTTCAACCCCATTTTGCAAGAAACTTTTTTTTCCCCTTAATACAAGTTTATTTATGTTGCTGTTGCAATTATGAAATAAAGAAACTGATCTTTGTGACACTACGACTGCCTATAAACTACGAACTCACTAAACTATAGGCTGCACGCCGCGGATCTCCATCTCTACACGGAAAGAGGAAAACCTTAAAAGTGAATATATCACGAGCAGAAGGAAATAAAAGTTAAAAAAAAGGAGGAAAACATATCCAAAGATAAGAGGATACACTCAGTAATAAAGTAATTCAAATGATCTAATGAATGAAAAATGAAATAAAAACACTGATGAAAGAGGGTGCTGATGTTTCTAGTATTAATGAAGTTACAAATGAATTTCCAAGACTGCAAAATGGATTTATGAGGAGTCATAAATCCATTCAGAAACTGCTGCCTGAGGATGTGAGACTGAATTAAAAAAAACTTTGGACTGGTATGAGTCAAAAAATGGCTGATTACGATGTTTTTCTAACTGAGGTGGCGCAATGGATAAAAACTCAGTCCGAACTACAAGCTCCTGTGGATGCTGGGGACAGTGTCTCACAGACTGGATCAAAGGACAGTGTCTCACAGACTGGATCAAAGGACAGTGTCTCACAGACTGGATCAGAGAGCTCTAACGGCTCCAAAGCATCATCTGTTGTTTCAGCACGCTGGAAGGCTGCTGCAGACAAAGCTGCTCTGCAGGCCAGAGCTGAAGCTCTCAAAAGGAAACAAATTGGAAATGGAGAAGCATCAGCTGGGTTAAAAAAAATGGAATCCTTGGACTCTGAAGCAGAAATTGCTGATGCGAGGCCGAAGGCTCTGGAGGAATTCGAGAGTGATGAAGCCTCGGAATTTGTAAAAGAAATGGAAGACCAAGTTAATGCATCTGATGAAATAGAAGGAAGCCTGGCACCACTGGAGTTTGCACGGATAGCAACCATACCTAAAACACCCTTACAAAAAAATAATACACTCAGTACCCACCACTAACTGGACTCACAAAAGGGTCTGAGCAAGCACCAAGGACTACAACAAATCTCCCCCCATTTAGGGTTGTTGTTGTAGGGCTGCACGATTATGGCCAAAATGATAATCACGATTAATTTGATCAAAACTGAGATCGCAATTATTTATCACGATTTGTTGATTTTGAACGAAAATCAATTTTATTGTCACATAGTCTATAACTGCTTTCACATCTATATTGTGCAACAATCCTCTTCTGCTGAAGTTGTATGTTGTACATACATACAGCTACAACACATCTGACACAAATAGCCTAGGATATACAGTATTAAAAAAAAAAGCTCCTCCACTTGTTCAGCAATAACTGATTAAAAGGGCTAGGGAGAGTGCGATGGACGTACTCAGAGTGACGGCTGGGTCAGCATAGTTGCACACGTGTGTATGAAATGTCTATCGTCACTGCGCTGCTTTTTTATGAACTATGATATTCTGGCCTTGGGTCACATCTCTGGCCCAGGTCCAGGTCCAGCAGGCTCCGTCTCACACCGTCTTACTCTACCAACTGAAGTTAATTGCATTCAATAACTTCTTCTGTGTTTTTCACCGTGGCCGCCGCAACAGCAGAGTTACCAGCGGAAACACTTACAAATACAGGTTTGCCTCTCATGCTTAACAATATACAGCTGTGTTAATAATTAAAACTGTGGACAAATGTCAGAAGTGTGGACCGGCGGGCTGCGCGCAGAGTAAGAGGAGAGATCCAAACACAGGCACGGCTTTACAGAAGAAATGGGTCACGTAACGCAACATGAAACCATATCGATATGAACACCATTGCTTCGTTTGTGGAGAGGCAGCGGATGCGAGGACATTAGGAACACCGGTGCAACCTAGAAGAAAATGTTAGTCGCACTCTAGAGCCCTGTGAGCTAACAGACACAAACTAGCACCGACTAGCACTGGCCACTGCTGTTGTCTAAAAAACACACGGTGATCCTCTCACTTTCAGGCCATTTATGAAGCCTTTTAAGCACAACATCAAGGACAAAACCAACAGTAACAAGGCTCGGCTGTACTTCCTGAAACAGTATACTGTAGGTCAGCCAAAAGAACTAGTTCAAAGCTCTTTCACGTGAATGCAACAACTGGTTACGAGGAAGCAAAGCGCCTGCTTAAATATCGTTTTGGCGACAATTTCAAAGTCACATCTGCATACGTTGAAAAGGCCTTAAAGTGGAACCAAATACGTACAGATAATGGAAAGGCACACTTCACAGCTACACCCTCCAAGAGGCTGTGGTAATGCAGTTCAGGAGCATCCACACATGTCAAAGCTGGACTTACCATCTAACATGAAAACACTTGTTTCCAAACTCCCATTTAAACTTCGAGAGAAGTGGCGGTCTGCTGTATGTGACATCACTGAAAGAACACAACAGAGACCTAAATTCTATGGCCTTGTTCCGTTTATGGAAAAAACGGACCAGAATCATTAAAGATCCTGTTTTCGGGGATATCCAGGACCCTGCTGGCAGCACAAATGGGAGAAAATCCAAAAAGAGACTAACCATTCATGAGATCTAGCAACAAGAAAAGCTTTGCTACGATTGTTGTTCCCAAGAAAGAAACCAACATGATGCACAGAAAAGGGGAGACAAGCCAGAGGGCATCCGTACAGCCTTCAACGCTTTTGTCAAGAACCACAGTCTACAAGTTAGCAGTGGTACCCGTAAGGATAAAGGCACATAAAAGGCAGCTGTTTGATAGAAACCAATGTGTTATTAGACCCTGGAAGCAATGCTGCTTTTGTCACGGAGAAACTGATGGAACAATTGTCTGTCAGAGGAAAGAAAACAGAGATCCTACTCCAAATGATGGGTCATGAAAAGCCTTTGAAAACCCATGCTGAGAGGACTGGAAGTATGTAGGCTGGATGGCAATAGCTTCATAGAGCTTCCTGAGGTCTTCCCACAAAATGCCATTCCTGTTAGTGAAGAAAATATTCCTATAGAAATGGACATAAAAGGATGGCTTTACGTAAAGGATGTCCACTTAAGACCCATCAAAGCAGAAGTAGGCCTGTTGATCTGTGTAAATGTCCCAAAGGCCATTGAGAGTGATCAATAGCCAAGGAGAGGGGCCTTACGCAGTCCTAACACGCCTAGGTTGGACTATAAATGGACCCCTTGGCAGTACTGCATCTATGGATGAGCATGTTCGACCTTGGATAACGTGCAATAAGACATCGGTGGTCAAGCTGGAAGAGCTTCTCGCACACCAATACAACCAGGACTTGTGGGGCGCTGAAGTCCTCAGCACCTTTTGTCATAACTTTTATGTAGAAGACTGTCTCAAATGAGAGCCAAGCAATCTGTCTGGTACAGGAGCTCAGATCAGCATGCGCCACAGGTGGATTTAAGTGCACCAAATGGACAGTAACAGTCAAGCTGTCCTTGCCTCTGTTCCAGCTGAAGAGAGAACAAAAGAAGTCAAAGATCTAGATCTCGATAAAGACAAACTGCCCCTAGAAAGAGCTCTTGGCATACAATGGGACATTGAGTCAGACATGTTCTTCTTGATCACCCCAAAACAACCATCAGTTACCCGCAGAAGCATTCTGTCTTTGTTGAAGTCTACGATCCTCTAGGGTCCCTTGCACCAGTCATGCTGACTGGGAAAAGATTACTGCAGGACCCGTGTAAGCTAAATTGTGGATGGGATGAGCCGATACTGACTGCTTACACACAAATGGAAGGAGTAGCTAAAAGATTTTAATCTGATTTCCAGCCTAAGAATCAGGAGATGTCTTAGGCCCCCAGATTTTGAAGTTACAGGAGCACAGATGCACCACTTCTGTGATGCAAGTGAGCGAGGTTACGGGGCAGTCAGCTATCTGAGACTGACTCAGGATGGTGGACTAGCTCACATTACATTTTGGTATTGGGAAGGCCAGAGTTGCACCATTAAAGGTGGTGACTATCCCAAGGCTGGAGCTTGCCAACGCAGTCCTTGCTGCTAGGATAGACCGGATGCTAAGGTGAGAGCTTGAGTTAACCCTCGGAGACTTCGTTTTTTTGGCACCGCCGTCCTAAAATATATCCAAAATGATGCTAGAAGGTTTCAAGCCTATGTGGCTAACATTATTCGGGATCTGACAAACAAATCCCAATGGCACCACATAAAGACTGGACTAAACCCGGCAGACAGTGCTTCGAGAGGCATAAAAGCCTTCCTTCAAAAAAAGGACACTGGCTGAGAGGGCCACATTTCCTGATGCAATCTGAAACAGACTGCCCAGTGATCCAAGTACCACCAACACTGTCCAACGGTGAGCCGGAGGTCAAGAAGGTGGCCGTGGCTTTCAGTACAAGTGTGCTGCAGAATCAAAGTCCTCTGACTCATTTTATTGAGCACTTCTCAGCATGGGACAAATTAATTCGATCGACAGCATGGCTCTTAAAATTCAAAGAAACTTTGAGACAAATTGAATTAAAAAAAAAAAAACGATTACTGGTTCAATTAGTTAATAGCTGGTTTGATTTGCATTGAGGAGATGATGTTATGGAAAGTTCTCCATGCCAACCTCTATGTATGGTGAAGGGTATGTGATGATGGGGGCTCTTTTAATTCCAAAGGCCAAGGGAACTTTATCAGGATGCATAATATCCTGATTCATGAAATAACTGGCCTTTAAAAATAAAAATGTGACTGCTTCTATGGGAATTTAACATAGGGGGGTGTATACTTATGCCCCCTGTATTTTAAGGAAGAACATTTATTTATTTACAATACATTATTCATTCACAAAGAAAATTAGTGTCCTTAAAAGGTTGGATTTTCCTACATTGTTTTGAATTAAGGCATTAAGATCAATTTCCAAAAGATGTTTTTTTATTCCTCTTTTTAATCAACTTAAGCCTGGGTGTGTAAACCTTCACACACACACACACACACACACACGATGTCCAGACATCACTCACCAGCCCCGTCTAATAAAAAGGTGAATCAAGAGCTTATCAGTGCCAGAGGGAAGCCATCAGACAGATTTGCCTGAGAAAGCACCACCGGGGGGGGGGTGGCAGTAGGGACTGGGAGTTGAGTAGGGAACCGGAAGGTCACTGGGTCCCCTTATGGACCAAAGTATGGAGGTAGACATCTCT
Organism: Percina caprodes; assembly: GCA_013375575.1. Classification (NCBI taxonomy): domain Eukaryota; kingdom Metazoa; phylum Chordata; class Actinopteri; order Perciformes; family Percidae; genus Percina; species Percina caprodes. Next base: position 3,510,253 of record JABXJD010000035.1, on the reverse strand, counting down.
CCAATCAGTGCATGTATTGGTAATTCAGGCCTGTGTGTGATTAATAAAGTATACATTAAGAACATATTTTGCATTCACAGCAAAATGATGCTCTCTAGCTTCATGAATTCCTCAGTTGCTGTGAACATCAGTCAGAAAATGAAATCTCAAAATATATTAAAACATGCTGCGTACGCGCCAGGTCTCAGCCATCATTATAATTAAACTGGGTTTGCTGAATAAAAGCCTTGACAAGAACATTGTCCCAATCGTCTGTGCTTCTTATGTAAACCTATTTCCATACGTCAGCGTGATGCATGTCCGTTCCTAAGTCCTTAAACATATAAGATCAATGTGACTCATGCATATATATATTGCCTCATATTACAAATTCCCTCTTATGAAATGACTGCATGTATCTGACTGTCAAAGTGGCAGAACGATAAGGAAAAGGAGCCAAATGATTTAAAAAAAAGTTTAAATTTATTTAAAAAAATAATAATATTCTTGCTGCAGGTTTAGGAGGTTGCGTGCTTCACACAGTAACCGTTCTGAAAAGAGTTGTATTTGGTTAGTTGGGGTTTTTACTGCCAAATAATGTTTTTTCGTAACATTTTCTTTCAACTAAGAAACATTTTCAAATGATGTGAATGCATCAATCCTCGTCTCTATCATGCATGTCTTTTGTGGCAGCATCGTTTTTTTCAAATGGCTTTTATCTACCTAAGGTAATACTGAGATAGGCGGTTATTGTCACTGGATGCTGTTAAGTTCTTTGGAACAGGTTGCAACGAGGTATTAATGGAGGCACTCTCGTCATTTCGGCGACCCACAGGTGACCGAGGATAATCTACAACCATCATAGTCTCAGTCTGAGCCATTAGTTTGGAGGCCTTTGATTTGCATGGGGGCTTAAATGTGGACACTGTACTCGTTCACAGGTTTCAACACTGGGATAAGTGGGATACGTTTGTGTTTATGTTTTATTTTCCCAGGATAATTCCCATTGAGATTCAGAATCTCTTTTACAACGGAGTCCTGGCTAAGACAGCAGAACAAATAGACTTAAAAAGAAAAACAGCAAATTACTTCAAACAAGGAATGATCAGTGTTCAGTCCCAGAACATTGTGGTGGTCAAATAGCCCTTAAACCTTTTTTTATGAATCTTCTGTGCTAAAAAAACAAAAACAAATCTAGTTGAATGTGACTCAGTAGCTCACTCCAAGATCAGGTGCAAACACTTTAAAAGCTAAAAGCACTTTTACCAAACAGTATGAGTTCAAGGAATGACAAAAATTAGTCCATGTGTCCGAAGGTTGAAATTAACGATAGATTTAGGCGTCAGCAGAGAACATAAACAAGAAGGCAGTTTGTGTAATAAGGCCTTAAAAAGAAAAATGTACCAGTGTTGTTCCATTCTATAGGGTTGTATAAAAGGAAGACAAAACAACTTTCTCATTCAAACTACAAGAGAGAGAGTGTGTGTGTGTGTGTGTACACATGCATCCTAAAACTCCATGTGCAGTTATCCCAGCATGAATAAAGGGGATTGCCTATGTTCAGGCTGTTCTCACGAACCGTTCCAGTTCCTTCCAGTTAATATCCTTATTGCCCAGAAATTGGATTCAGATTCCTAAGAAAACAAGACTGGGACACTCTTGAATTTAATTTGAGTTATGAAGCTAAGCGCAAATTCCTTCAGGAAGACTTCTAAATAAACTTCAGTCATCAGCTCTCCTAAAAGTATTCAGCGGTTAAGATGCGTTCACTTTGCAGTAATCACACCAGAATCGGCCGCAAAATTAGTGATCCAATCACAGCACGACGTCACGCTTAAAATGTCTTCTCTCCTTGCTCTCAGCTGGCTTTTCAAGCAAACGTGCAACTCCTCCTCCTCCTCCTCCTCCTCCTCCTCCTCCTCCTCCTCCTCCTCCTCCTCCTCCTCCTCCTCCTCCTCCTCCTCCTCTCATCCCCAAAGACTCTGTAAATTTCTTATTATGTACATGTACAATAAATCTTTGCATATCTGCAAAGTCTCTCCTGATTGAAATGCATTTTAGCAGAAATTAAGTGGTAAGGCACCATTTTTTTGATAACACTCTCCAATTTGTTGTTTCGACTAAATATCTGCAAAACTGATGCCATTTCAGTTGGCTAACACTCTGAACTAAGATGGTGAATTAACATACTTGCTAAAGAGGACTGTAGGTTGTGTTTTTTCCTTTTCCTAAAAGCACACTGTCCTTGTCATACTAAGCGAATGTTGTTGTGTGTCTGTCATCCACGCCTCTCCTCTGCAGCCATGTTGATGTTAACCTCTGAACGAGTAATCAGATGCCAGATAGCGTTCTAAATGATTACAAAAAAACAACGCGAGCGGCTCTCTAGACTGTCACAGTAAGATGGCAGCAAATGAAATGCACATGGGCACCACTGACGCAGAGCAGCCTTTCATTACCACGGGAGGAAATGATTTTTGGTTTTCATGCTGCTGGCCTAGTCCTCTAGTGCACTTACTGACAGAACAAATGCCATTTTAAAAACAAAAAACAAAGCTATTTACTGTTAAATTATTCCCTAGAAACACAATCATTCCTTTCAAGTGAAGTAACAATAACCCAGCAATTACCTCAGCCGTTCTCTGGTGTAATCATACAATAAAGCATAATGAAGGCGTCTTTGTGAGAAAGGGAGTCTGTCTCGCCAATGTGGTGACGCACAAAAGGCCTCTGTGAAGCCAACGCATTGTCATGAACGGGTTGGTACGAAAACCTATGCACAACAAATGTATCCAAATTTGATATCCTATGAAATTAAAAGCAGTCATGGGCCAGTCACGTGACTGTGAGCCGGGTGCAGGACACGGCGAGGTGCCGGTCCTTTCAGAGGCCGTTGCTAGTTGAGTTTATCCCAATTGTCTTGGGCGGGGCTAAGCGCCGCGCGGAGCACCATTGCCGCTGTAAAATAGCCTCAGGAAGGAACATGTGGATATTCAAAAGTTGTTTTAGTCGCGCAATAGAAAACTCAGATTGGACAGATAGTCTAGCTAGCTATCTGGATTTACCCCGCAGAGATCTGAGGACCAGGTAACCATCGTCTTCAGAAATCCACTGGAGTTCAGAACGCCAACACAGAGAAAGAGAAAAGTACCGGACATTCGACCATGAAGAGTGAAATCTGGCAGAATTTCCGGCAGCAACAGAGCAATCTAGATATAGACTATGAATGGGTAGAGTTATATGATCAGTCACATGATAGATTCACATACGGTCTTATCCCCCAGCAGGAGTTTCCAGTTCACAGGCGGTGAAGGTTGACTTATTCAACTCCAATGTACTGTAAAGCTGTCTGCAGCTAGAAGAAACACATCATGGTGACTCTGCAGATTTTCACAGTTTCAGCAGTGATCCAGAAGGAAAATCTGCAGGTGTCTCAGCAGAGCTCTGGGGGCGTAGATATGCATCCGATCTTCCTCCTCTTCATTGGTCAAGATTTGACTTGTTTTTCTCACATTGTGTTTTGCCCCTTCCTACATGCCGGTAAAAACTGTTTTGGGAGACGAATCACGACACACTGTGGTACATTTCTAATGCTGTTGCAGCTGTTCAGTCAAGTGTATCCTTGAACAGGAGAGTCAGGGAGTTGGTCGCCCTTTGCAATTGTGCCGATTCAAAAAGGGTTTCAAAAGTGAATGTTGATTTCAAGAGTGTTGGAATCAGCATCAACATTCGCTGCCAATCTCCACAAAACCATAAAGCCAATCCCAAGTAGTTTTGAAGTAGCGCTGTCAGTTAAAACGCGTTAACGGCGTTAACGCAAACCCATTTTAACGGCGTCAATTTTTTTTAACGCAAGATTAACGTTCTTTTTGGCCTAGCAAACTTTGTCGTTTTTTCACATGCTGTTGCCACAACCCGTAACGTTAAAAAACTATAACACCACATCGGATGTGCCTAGACCGGGAACAAAACAGGCACGCCGCGCACACGCCGTTTGGGCTCACGAGCCTGTTTTGATCAATTGTGTTGCCTGTTGTACTTGAATAGATGTAGAATTTGCACTGAATCTCTTTATTCCACACCGCTCCTTTAGAGATGCTACAATCAAACTTTACTGCAAGGGCACACTATTGATATCTTTTTATTTTTTGGAGTATGTGTGTGTGTGTATATATATATATATATATAAGCGCACATATTCTGCTATTACGTGTTTTGACTTCTTCCAATAAACTTGAGGCTTTAACAGATCCTGCTGACAGGGGTCCGAGCTGGGATTGGCTGCATGCCGGAGGACTAGTTGGGAGAGTTAACGTCTATTGATTCCAACGAAACACTTTGTAGCTTTGAATGAACGCGGCGAAGCCACGGACACACCGAGTACAACTGCCACTGTGAGCATCCCGTCAGGGTCTCCTACAGCGGGCCTGGATGTGTGGCTCCACACCCGGCTATCGATTCAGAATCTATCCACGGACGTCGGCATACAGCCACGGTTGTTGGGTCTCTGCCTTGACTTGTTTAGGGAGGAACTGCGAGTCCGTTTGCACAAAGGAAACACCATGTCTACAGAGCTCCAGATCTGACTGTCCTCTTTTACAAGAGGCCACTCAGCATTCAGACATGACGTCACCTTCTCCTTATCAGTGTGCCCCTCGGCCCCATTTACAAATATTTGAGCGGTGAAGGGTGACAGTTCAAACATGAGAGCCACTGTGGCAGTGACCTCACAGCAACAAAAAAAGCCAGTCAAATTCCTTATGTTTGTTCACGCCATAGACCAGGGGTCTTCAACGTTTTTTAAGCCAAGGACCCCTTTACAGAAAGAGACGGAACAGAGACCCCCTGCTACATATATTGTATAAAAATAAGTTGCATATTAAACTGGGCCTACAATAATGTGTGGGCAGCCTAAAACCTTTTTAGTGCTTAGAATACGAATTATATTATAAGAATTAAAATATGATTTAATAATTGATGTTTTAGTGTTAAACGTACATGTGTTAGCCAGTTAGCCTGTCATCAATGTGTTATTTATCTATTTTTACAAATAGGCCAATTTATATTTGCTAGTTATATGTTGGATTCATGTTAAAAGGGTAACTACCTTTTTTTCCTTCAACCTGGACCCTATTTTCCTATGGTTTTGTGTGTAAGTGACTGATGAGGACAACAATATTAGAAATTGGTCCGGTATCGAGCGTGAGGTCATGCTGTAATCGGCAGCCCCAGACCGGGCTGCAATGTAACCCTATGGGCTATCAACGTTAGTTTGGTCCATTAAAAGTGGTGCGTTTGCCATCAAAAGGATTTTTATTATAAGTGTGACATTATGGAAAGAAACCAGACAAAGACAGATCTTTTTAAAGCGCATTGTTTAACCAGAAACCGCTCTGAGGTCGCTAGCGCTAAACCCACCAGACTTCATTTATAAAAGTAATACTTTTAGAGTGTATAAAGCAAACATATTTTCACATGTAAATCAGTAAACCGTGTGTTTATTTCAATCAAACACAGAGTTGTGATTGTTGGAAAAGTGAAAAGACAACCCAAAGTGGCTTTTAACAGTTTTATTTTGCTATATCGACTTTGAATGAAGTGTATTTTGCTAAATGCTAAAATTACTGTTATTCACATGGAGTATGGTGTGTTTAGCGAACGCAATTTCGGGGATGTGTATCTCCTTAGAAATCCTTCCCATAATGTTGTCAGACACTGAGAATATTAATCTGAGCCTGTCAGTGGCAAAAAGAGCACTTTTGTGAAGATAAATACAAGCTGCAAAATTGCCCCTTGTACTCTCATCGTAGCTTGTTTCGCCGCTGCCGACTGCAGCGACCTCACTTAATACTAGACCAGTGTCAAAGATTGTTGTTCCCAACAGTCACTTAGACACAAAAACAGGAAAATAGATTGTCCAGGTTAATAACAAAAATAAAAAAAATAAATAAAAAGGGTTGTTACTTTCAAATAATTAATTTGGTGGCCCCCCCTGCAGTAGCTCTGAAGAACCTCTAGGGGCCCCGGACCTCCTGTTGAAGCTCTGTGTCATAGACTGTAAAAACAATGGCTGCAGCATCGGTGACGTCACCCTCTGGTTTGAGGAATGCTGTTTTGAAGCAACAAGTTTGCCTTTTGGCCGTCGCCATCTTAGTATTTTGGAGCCAGAAGTGACAATATCTGGACAAAGGGGCGGAGCTAAGAAAGATAACGCGTGAACGGTTTCAAAGGCGCTGCACTAAGCGCCAAACGGGGGAAGACGCTGATTTTCAACCCTTCTGAAGCGAGTCATCTAGCAGAGTTTTGCTGGCGGGTTTTATAGAGACCATAAACTTTTGAAATGTTTCCTGAGGTAATAAACCAAGTGAAAAGTAGGCTAATTTTCCCGTAGACTTGTATAAAAACAGGACTTGTTTGAGCCAGTGGAGTCGCCCCCTGCTGCAGGTTTGCGGCACTTCCGCATTATTAGCCTCACTTTTCAGGTGCAGAAGTTGTCTCTTGGTTCACACTTACTTTGCCATTAGACTTGATTGAGACAGCAATGTCCTCGTCTCCATAATGCATCATAACTAATATTACTCCAGATGATGAACATGACGTGATGCTTTCTCTGCATTTGTCAATATGGAAAACAAATGTGTACTCCTTCGCGTCGAAAGGAGCCAGTTGAGGTGGTTTGGGCATCTGGTAAAGATGCCTCCCTAGGGAGGTGGTCCAGGCACGTCCAGCTGGGAGGAGGCCTCGGGGAAGACCCAGGACTAGGTGGGGGGGATTATATCTCCAACCTGGTCTGGGAACGCCTCGGGATCCCCCAGTCGGAGCTGGTTGATGCGGCTCAGGAAAGGGAAGTTTGGGGTCCCCTACTGGAGCTGCTGCCCCCGAGACCCGATACCGGATGAAGATGGATGGAGCTCATACAGAGCATTAAGATAACAGAAAGTTATTTTTTTATATTGTATATTAAACTTTTAAATTCCCTCAAGTTTGCCTGTTCATTAATTCCTGCCAATATATAATATAATTCATTCCTGCTCATGCACAGACAGTTTAAAGTAATAAAATTGGTATCATGGTTGGTAAAGTTGTTTAAAGGTTAGGGGAACGTTCTGCAACCAAAAACTAACGTTAAACCAACTTTCTTACGCAACCAAAACACAACCAAAGCTAACCTTCAGGGAACCTTCCCACAACCAAAAAACATTCCCAGAACGTTATGGGAACCAAAAATTAAGCTGGGTAGCCTATTGTGCATATATTATTATTATTATTATTATTATTATTAATCTGATTGTCTTAATGCGATCATGTTTGTTTTGTAGTCTCTCCACATTGTTGGAAGCACTTTGCGCTGCACTCTGTATGAAAGCTGCTTCATATTGACTAAATCAACTTTAATATTCTTCCACGCGCCCCCAGTCCACCGAGCTGTCAGTCAGATATAAAAGTGAGCCATCCCTGGCAGCCGGACTGCACCATGTTGATCGCCTGGCAACACGCTCCTGTTGCTTAAATAAATAAATAAATAAATAAATAAATAAATAAATATATATATAAATAAATAAAAAAATAATTGTCACATTAAGTAACAACAGCGCAAATCAACAGACACATGAACTCGCCTACCAAACGTTCAGAGTGCGGGTGCATGGCTTTAGTGCGGCTCAGAAACCCATGTGGGTTCATTTGTGTGAGAAGCGCGCATCTGCGTGTGTGTGAGAGAGAGACAGACACACACACACACACGCGCGCGCACACACGCACGCCCGCTCGATCCGCGCTGGATCTCTCCTGCACTGAGACTCCGTACCCGAAAACTGAGAAGCAACACGCGGGTAAGGTGTGCTACTTTCTTGTTCTCCATTTCCAGATGTGAATTTGCCAAATTGAGTTAACTTAAAATCAAAAACTAGAAAAAAAAATAAAAATAACAGAGAAAAGATGGAAATGATGCAAAAACATGCGTCACTTTTTGTAGCAGTGCCTGCATTTCTTACAGCTTATGAATGCATTTGCGCCCGAGTTTTGGAGGATTACTATGTTCGATAAAGACTTGAAATCTCCAGTTTCCTTTAAATGCATCGCAGTATTTCGAGGCTGCGTCGCTTCTTGAGGGACTAAATCAAGATACAGTGGCTTTTAATTTATTTATTTATTTATTTAATTTTTAAATGCATCCCACCGACGGTTGTTGACCCAAACTGATGTCTCTGAATCCCGGTTTCAGTGTGTAGCCTGTACCTGTCCCGGCTGCCAGGAGCGTTAAAACCATTTCAAATCGACAAAGACCTACTTGGCAGATCAGATCCGTTTGGGAAACCAACGATCAAATCGAGTCATATTCATTAAATAAAATAAAATAAAAAAAGACAGAAACTGTGTGAATCAAATGTCAGTTTCTCTCAGTCGGAATAGTTATGCAACTGGCGTTATTACTATGAATGATGAATTCCCAGTTATAAATCTGCTGCTGACGTTTGGATTACAAATGTCAACTCAGTATACTGCATTTTGTATACTGAAAATTATTTGTCATGTTTTAATGACATTCTATTCTTTCATGAGGCATTGTAACTTCAAGGATTTTGAGCAGCTACAATCTGGAGTAATGATGACATCTGGGTTGAATCTGAAGCAGAACTCTTTCCTCTCAATCTTTCCTGCCTTGACAGATACTGCAATACATCTGATTTCCCCCCCCTCCATCTGAGCCCACATTTTTAACCGAACAACAGAAATCAGTATCCTTTGTCCATTTTTTTGGAGCCTCTTCTCAATCCGAAGGCTAAAATTCAAAATGCAACAAGTCTTTTGCAAAATGGCTCCAAGCTGAGTTGGGTCAGTCTGACTGTATAGACCGTCTAATAGGCAGTTCAATTATCCTGCCCATTCACTCATGCAGGCATCTCTATACAATCTGTCCTTTTACATTTCCATTTCCTCGGCTGAGCTAAATATCCTTGCATTGCATCCACAGGGAAACGACACCCCCGGTGCTGGGCAGATGGAGGAGCAGGTCTAGCCACGCAGCGTTAACATTCAGTGTTTGAAGTTCTGTAAATGTGATGGAACAAGTGCAAGGCACCGGTCTCGCAGTAAAGACTCACTACAGCATTCAGCCTTTAGAAACAGCACTCATTTAAGACTTCAAACACAATGATACAAAGAGCTCTGTAATTATTTCTAGATGTAGTTAGCCAGGGGAAAGGAAGTTACCTACAGTGGTACAGTGATTTTAAGCTATAAAGAGGGCTGACGAATGTGTCATCATAAAGACGAGAGTTGTGCGAGAGGACATGCAGAGGAACCCGTAAAGCTTATCGGCAGCCGCACAGGATAATAAAGAAGGGAAATTTGCCATTAAAGTTAAATCGCCTAATTAACCGTGTATAAACATGTCTGGAGAGTTTATGGTCATGTCCTGCTTATCTTGGCAGTAATGCATGCCGTTGAATACATACAGAGCTGCAAAGATTAATCCATTAATCAATTAGGGACCGTTTGGTATTTATGGAATGGACCACTGGAGGAAAATAGGGGAGGGTCATGTCTTTTTATTCTTTATTTAGGGGAGGGTCATCCAACTTTAGTCTAGGGGGGAGGGTCACCCAACTTATGTATTCATGAAAAGAGCAAAATCTCAAAGTGGCTTGTTTGGTGCATATTTTTCCACGTAGCTCCATGTAGATGGGTCCCCCCCCGTTCCGTCTGCCAGACAACTTGAGCTGTACCTTTGTAGACACCGTGCCATTTCCCAAACTGAATAAATCCGCCAGCACATATGAACACAAGACTGCTTTGCTAGTTCCATCATTGGAACTAAGACATCTGCTTAAAACTATTTCATTCATTAGCATGACTGCCGTACCATTTAGTTCAAAAAACATTGGTTAACACCAACGTATGAAAACGTAGCGGACAAAAGTCAAAGCTCGCAGACAGCGCGCAGCCGGAAGGGCATGAGACGGGAGGTCTCCAGGATGCAGCCATACCCGACTTGAATATCCTTTCGGTCCAATTATTCATGACATTGTGCAAACGACAGCCTTTCCAAGTCATTTGAGAATAAAGGAGCGGTAGCATGTAAGCTCCCAAATTGATGGTCTCAGGCTGAGGCAAACACTGACTTATTTTTTTTTTATAAATACATTGTATTGACCAAACCACTAATCGAGAAAATTGAGAGAAATCTGCAATGAAAATAATCTGTAGTTGCAGTCCCGAATACATGCACCGCAGTTCATCGTTTTCATGATTTCTCCTCCAGGTGGACATCAGCTTTTGGGGATGGAGGACGCAGACAGCGGCTGGGCACTAGAGCTCACCCCCCCGTGCATGATGCCCCAGGTGAATGGGAACGACAGCGGTCAGGTGTTTGAGGTGGCGCTGCAGAACGGCTCCTCCAAGCGCAGCTCCCAGTTTGTGGGTGTGGAGCTGCTGCAGTCCTTCAAGCTGCTCATCATCCCCTGCTACACCCTGGTGGCTCTGGTGGGCGTCTTCGGCAACTACCTGCTCCTCTACGTCATCTGCCGCACCCGCAAGATGCACAACGTCACCAACTTCTTCATTGGAAACCTGGCCTTTTCTGACATGCTGATGTGCGCCACATGTGTCCCCTTCACCCTGGCCTACGCCTTCAACCCACACGGCTGGGTGTTTGGCCGCTTCATGTGCTACCTGGTGTACCTCATCCAGCCCGTGACGGTGTACGTGTCCGTCTTCACTCTCACTGCCATCGGTGTGGACAGGTAAGGATGAGGAGAGGACGGTGTAAAGTATTAAGTAAAACCCTGGGAAATCTTTCCATGCATCCTGCATTTTCACTGACATTTATAATGCATCATTAGTGGCGCAAAAAGGTTTTCAGCTTGAGGCTTTTTTTCCTCTTTTTTTTTCCAAACATACTTACCCACCCTGTTATAAATACACATAAATGAAAATAAGGTGCATACTTCCTCACAATGAATGTCACTATGTCTTTCCGCACAGAATTGCAGTGGCAAATGTGTAAAAACCTGGATGATTTCAGCGGATTCTGAAAATAACTACACTTACACTCATAATAAAGATGAAACATTAAATTAAGTCGCTACCGGCCAAATAAATTAACATTTACAGGGCGAGAACAGAAAAACTTTCCAACTAAGTGCCAAAGCGTGTTGAAAAATACAGAACTTAAGAGGCAAACTAAAGAATATAATTTCTCAGATTTAACTGTCCAACTATCACGGTAGTGGAGCCTCAGTTTAAATAGCAAGTAAAAATGGAAGTCCAAAAAAGGACATTGGCATATTCATATTCAGTGATGTCAAAAATTGGCCCTGGCACCAACACAGAGGGTTAAGGGCTGTTGTCCTCGGGTCAAATTGTCCCGTTTTCCTATATCAATGTTCTTTTAATTCCCCAAAATAACATGATTGATTCCACAACGCTCTTTGCCAAGTGAAAATCTCTACTTTCATTAATTTTGGGGCGTCTTATTCAAATTTATAGCATTAAAAAAAAAAAAAAAAAAAAAAATTGAAATCGTATTGAGTAAAAGTTGAGATATTCCAGTATGTGATTATTCAGCAACATACATTCCTTTAATTTTAGTCTAAATAATTCCTAATTTCTGCTTTTCTAACTCACATTAGGTATAATTTCCTATAAAAGGGAGGTTTATTGACCATAAATTCCAAAAACTGTAAAACTAAGTTAAGTTAGTGTTATGAAATGTTGAAAATGTAAAATAAAAAAGTGACATTGAAAAAAAGTCAATAGTGATGTCAATAGTGTTGAAAAAGGGACAACACGAGGGTTAAGGGGGCCAAGTCCCTCGTCAGTCTACTATTTGACGTCTAACTGCATTCAGCCGCATGTTGTAACAGACCTTCGGGATGAATTAATCTATCTATCTATCCATCTATCTATCTATGCCACTTACACATGTATACATCAACATACTAGGTTGTGAGCTTTTACACACAAGATAGAGGACAATTTTCATTTAACCCTTGTGTCGTCTTCACTTTGGGACCCTCTCGTGTCCCTTGGGTCAAACTGATCCGTGACTTATTTGGGGTTTTAAAAAAATTCTGAAATAAAATTTTACTTCATAAATCGGTTAACAAATATTGTCTTTATCTCAATTTCAAACCATTGAGATAACATCTATGTTCAGGGAATGCCATCAGTCTCTACTAGAACACAATTAAAAATGGAAGTGGGGTTTGTTTTTTGTCATAAGGCTATAATTCATGTTAAAAATACACTGTGGAAAAAACATGAGTGGTCATATCCAGAATAATGTTCTGAATTGAGTCAGGAATACATGTTTATCACAGGAAAGAAGGTAAGGTTATTGATTTTCAGGTAGACAAAATGTACTTGTACCATTTTTCTTCTTGTAAAAATCTTAAATGGGTCAATTTGACCTGAATACCGTCTATCCAACCCACCCCATGTACAGATAATAAGCATTCACTCAATTTGCCATTAGTAAATCACTAATGTTACCATTGCAACTAAAAATATAATGACAGAAAACTAATGCACTGAGCACCAATATATTTACAGCTAAGAACTGTAATGCTTGGCAATAGCACAACAATGACTCAGAATTGCAAGAAAAGTTACTTAACAGAGTTTAGGAAGGGTCAAACCTCGGAGATCAGTCACACAGGCAAACAAAACCGAAGAGGGGCAGGCAGACTCTGAGGTCCAAAACAAGCAGGCAAGCAGGGCCAGAACAGGCAAATCCAGACTACCGTAAGGGACACTGGAGCGCTCAGCAGTAACACACAGGACAATCTGGCCAAGAGCCGGGGAAATGGACTGGCACAGATACTGAGGGGCTGATTAACTGATGAGTACCAGGTCAGTATGGGGGCGGGGCAGGCAGGTGAATGGTATCATCAGGTAATGCAGAGCAGGAGCGAGTGGCAGCTTATTCCTACCATGCACTAGATTAAAGTCTGACACCATCTCATATCTAAAGACATCCATCTCACATTAACGTTACAGACTGTCATAATATGTAAAGGATCTTTAGGGTCACAAATTGCAAGACTACAACAAATGTAACCAAGTTAGTCAAATATATATATACACTTTTACTTCTGGGGGACAGAGTTTCCAGAAACACATCTTTTCTTCAGTCTTCCTCGATTGGTCTCATACACGTTCTGAACTGCATTGGTAACAGTCTCAAGGATAATATATCATGAAGTATTGCACTAGAATTCTTAACCTTGGTTAATGGGGATATTATCGTTTCTATCTCATAAATGACCATTCACTCTACACTGCAGATCCTCTACGGCTCTAATCTGATATTGGGCACTAACCCTATTCTTTGAGTTTCTCCAAATATAAAACTGTCTGGCTGAGGGACAAAAAAGGGATGGATTACAATATATCAGACAGTAATACTCTTCCCCATTTCTAGGAAGCTGGGCCACAAGGCCAACCCCTGCTTTTTCTGTTCACCATGGATACAGCGGCAGTGCTGAATTAGATTTTTGTGAAATGTTGTTTACAGGATTTTTTAAAAGTTCAATTTGGCATTGACTCTCTTCTGTGGTCATTTTGAAGCTGTAGTATCTGTGGTGCTTTCTTGGTGTATCTGTACTGTCATTTAATTGTTAATTGCAGTTTGCAAATGATGACTTGTAAATGTTGACTTACTTCTTTACTTAAAGATGTTGTAAAAAAGTGTGATTTCCGTGTCTGCTTTTATTTTAAAGCATGTCCAGGTGCAATATGAGTACTGTCAAATGTACTATCAACACGCTCAATCCACAGACTAATGCGCACAGCCAGTATTGAGAAACTGTGCCTTTAAACGAGCCGTTAGGAATTCTGTACAGTTGTGATGTCACAACTGTACAGTGTATACTTAGGTAGAAAGTACAGTTACAGTCATTATCCGGCTGCAATGACGGTGCAGAGACACAGAGAGCACAGATGTGGAAGACCCAGAAATGCTAACCAATCAGAGCAGACTGGGCTTTTTCGGGAGTTGGTCTTCAAGAGACAGGCGCTAAAACAGAGGATTTTAGACAGAGGGTTAAGACGGGTATATTCAGACAGACAGTATAAGAAAATAGAGTGTTTTTGGACCATTATAGCATGTAAACCCAAAATACAAGTATAAACCTGAAAATGAGCATGATATGGGACCTTTAACTCATGTTTGGCATGTTTCTATAATTTTTCACAACAGTTTAGTTAGGTAGATCTAATCCAATCTAACTCTGGTAAAACAAACAGACCTTTCTTCTTCTCTGCTTCTTTACAGATACTATGCCACAGTTCATCCTCTGAAAAAGCGGATCTCAGTCTTGGCGTGCACCTACCTTCTGTCTGGGATCTGGCTGCTGTCCTGCGGCCTCGTGGCTCCCGCTGTGGCTCACACCTACCACGTTGAGTTTAAGAACGAGGGCTTCACCATCTGCGAGGAGTTCTGGATGGGCCAGGAGAGAGAACGGCTGGCCTACGCGTACAGCACGCTCTTCATCACCTACGTCCTGCCTCTGTCGGCGCTCTGCATCTCGTACCTGTGCATCTCTGTTAAACTGCGGAACTGTGTTGTACCGGGCCACCGCACCCAGAGCCAGGCGGAGGCTCAGCGCATGCGCAAACGCAAGACCTTCCGGCTGGTGAGCCTGGTGGTGGCAGCCTTCGGCGTCTGCTGGATGCCAATCAGTGTGTTCAACGTGCTGCGGGACATTGACATCGACCTGATTGATAAGCCGTACTTTCTGCTCATCCAGCTGCTCTGTCACCTGTGTGCGATGAGCTCCTCCTGCTGTAACCCTTTCATCTACGCCTGGCTGCATGACCGCTTCCGCTCCGAGCTCCGCAAGATGTTCACATGCCGCCGACGCATTGGCCTCTCAGCCAATAACTGCGCCACTGCCAGTGTGGTTTTGTGAAGCTCATGTGTTTTAAAGGCTACTGTTGGTTAGTCCCTGCTTCTTTGGACAGTAGAGTATAATTGTTTCATTTATGGTAAATAGCAATGCAAAATTAGGGCATTTTTCACACTTGGTCCGTTTCAGCCCTCCAAAAGAACTCAGACATAGTGGACAGTATTTTTTTTGTGCATATGTAAACACGCCAAAGGGACTCTGGAACGATTCATACTCCTTTTCTGGAGTTTTATGGAGGTGGTCTGAGTATGGTTTGCCCCAAGTCCGCCTTGCGGTTCTCTTCACCTGTGCATTTAGTTTGTTTAAAGAGGACTATATGTGGAAAAAACCTTACATTACATTCCTACTCTATACTACTGTATATGGTGATCCGGCTTTCACACAGTGGCTTTGGGTCCTTGAAAAACACTATACAAATTCAATTATTATTATTAGTTATTATTATATATTATTAAAGTATGCATACCATGATTCAAAGCCCAGTGTCTAAACTGTTGCCCCTATGCTTAAAAGAGTACTTCACCAATTTAGCATTGTCAGACTCTTGATGTGCAGGCCTGGTAAGCTCACTTCTTTCAAACTCCACATCCACAGATTTTGTTTTTTCATTTTCAAACTCTTCAGGTTCTGGACTCAAGTCGCATCCCTTTAGGCAATTTATCAAAATTTTGCACAGCTCCCCCTGGAGCCACAAAAGGCTTTTTACAACTTTTAGGTTCCATTCGCAGTAGTCTCAATGGATGTACAGTACATTGCTGGGATAAAGCCAGACCCCTGGATGTTCCTCCCCTCTCGCTATCGGGGCTTAGCGCCAGGACCGTTGTGATTGGTTTAAAGAAATACAAAAGAGGAAGAGCATTTTTCCCCCCTATCCAAGAATAGATAAGTGGTGTAGCCAGAGCGTGCTGGAGATAGATCTGGCAATGTGAGACTACATATGCAGTAATACTGCCCCAGACCTTTAGACTCACTTTGATGTGTAAAATTGACAAGAGAATTCATAAAGACCTAAACCAACTGCGTGTTAATTTATCTTTTAATATTTTTTATTAGCACCAAGTAGGCCTGCACGATTCGGGGAAAAATATGGATCATGATGTTTTAGCTTAGAAGTGATATCATGATTCTCTGTCGCGATTTTTTTCTCACGTAGTGTAATATTTATTGCACACATGAACCATGACAAAACAGAACAAATTGGTAGTACCAAACATCGAGGCTTCGATGATGAGAAGGGAGAGCATCGCAGCGCTCGGAGCGCCTTAAAACCTATTTTATACAGTCTGTGTTTAAAACTCAGACAAGAAAGTAATAGCGTTTGTGATGCAGTCGGCTCGTAAAATTAAATAAGAGCCAAAGTCATTTAAAAAAATAAATAATCTAAATATTATTTAAAAATTAAATCTTGAACAGGGTGAATCAGGATCGCGATTTTATAAGAATTAATTGTGCAGGCCTAGCACCAAGCCAATTTATTGCTAAGGCATTAAACTTAAAATGGGTCACAATTTTTTACTGTATATATAAAATGTAGTTCCAGCAAATGTTACTCAAGCAGGAGTGAAGTGTGAATGTGTTCGGGACTATTTTCAGCTGTGGACTTGGTGCATTAACAAGTAATTAGGAATCCTGTGAGGCTCACTGATGTTTGTAATATCTTTTGGACAACAGTGAGGGACAATAGTACAGAAGAGTAAGCTATTTCAAGCTTTAAATACACAATACTTGTTAGAACGATCACTTCATTGAAATTCATTGACCGTAAGAATATAGCATTTCGCCAGACTTATCCTTTTCATGAATATACAGTATTGACTGAAATGTATTTAAAATTGTAAGGTTTTAAAATGTGTAATAAAAAACCAACAACAACTTCTTGAATGTTTACAAAGTCACATAAACAGCTCCATTTACATGAGAAAAGGACTTTTGGTCTGAAAGGTGTAGGTGCTGTTGTGTAGAATAAAACATGTTGGTCTGGGACAAATGTTCTATATATTATGTGAGAGACACTAATGTGTTCACTTAGCATTAAATAAGACGACTACTGCAGTTGTCAGTGCATTATGTAGCTTGTTAAAATGCTAATAAAATGGAAATTATGTAGACTAACTGATATTTCAGTTACGTATGTTTAATTTAATCTTTATTTGTCAGGGACAGTGCATATTCATAAACATTTCTGTAAATATGCCAGAAGTAGCCAAAAGTCGGATTTCCATCTGCAATAAGATCCCTTATAAACAATGATAGGCATCCTAACATCAGCATGACATTAAATACATTGTTGTCTGTGTAGGTTATATTTCTTTCCAAATGTAAATAAAATAATTGTAAGTAATTGCAAATACGTGGTGAAATAAGTAGTGTCTTTATTTAAAATAAAACCATATTTTGCTCAGCATCGCTTCCTGCAGAAGTTTTACATCATCTGTAGTGTTATCGTCACGTCAACAGACACTTATCCTCTATCTCCGTGCGAGGAAGCCAACAACCGTCCACCCAGCAAATCAGACACACAAGTCAAGAAAAAGGTTTTGAAGGCACAGGTATGTACATTCTGAAGATTAATATTGCTATCATTGCTGCCAAGACATTAAATAATATTGTCATATAAAAAGGCATAAATGTTCATTCATAAATGTAGTTCAAATATAAAGACAAGGCTGGTTGGTTATTACAGATACTGAGTCTTCTGCCGTTCCTCATCTGATTATCTCTTGGCTTTCATTTTACAGTTACAACACAAACATCACAGTGATCACATTATTATTATTATTATTATTATTATTGTTATCATTAGAATAGTTTGGATTTCTTGCATAATATTTTAAAAATATGTGCACATGCTCCATAACAATCACATGACAGAAATAACTGCTATAGCTGCTGTGTAATTCAAACTATGTACAGTACATTGCAACTGCTTGCTTTTATTTATTGCTGGTTTTTCCTAAATAACACCTCTTTGAAGAAAAAAATAGGCACAATATGTTTTGGACGACCAGCTGACATTCGAATGTGGTGAGGAATGTTGTCTGTTTTATTGTTTTGTTTTTTAAATTAAAAACACACCGAGACAGATGGATCAACTAATAAAATAAAAAAATAAGATTCAGTGGTGGAGGGAGACGTTAATATGCCCTAATATAAATCTTAATCTTGACTCGGCTTATGAGATCATATGAGAGAACCTACCTCATTAAGATGAATTTGGAATGATTGTTGAAGGTTATGTATATGATTATAACACAGGAGTATGTTAACATAAAGCCCATGAGTTGAGTTAAAAATGCTAGATAATACTAAAATGAAGATAAAAACATTTTTTTGGATCTGCATCATAAGTATATTAAATAAAGCTCAACCCCAAGTTTCATCAAGTATGGTATAGAAATCAAAATGTTGAATAGATTTTTTTTTTTAAAGCAAATTTAAGTACCTTAGTGTCAAAACAAATACATTCATTTGCTCATATAAAGATGATTTACTTGCTTGTTATTATACGTTTTCACTACATGTTTTTACTCCAGAGACAAATTTTCCAGCATTCTTAAGCAAATTTGACTCTGAAACTAAGAAAGTGCATTATGCTCTAAGACCTTTGAGGAGACGGCGTCTCCCGGTGACAACAGTACAAACGCACACGACAGACGTATAACTGTGTCTTTGGGTGAGACTCTGGTCTTCCAGCAGCCGTTACCTTACACTGGCTTGGAGGCGTTGAGAGACTGCAGGATGTTGGGTTGCTCCTCTATGACGCGGACCAGCAGTCTGTCGATGTACTCCTCCAGTTCAACGATCTGAGATTCCTTCCGGGACAGGTCGGCTTGCTGCCGCACCACCAGCGTGATCAACTCTTCCTGTGTCAGCTGAGTGTACGGGCCACTCTGCACCGAGTGCGCCACCTGAGGGGGAGGACGAAAAGCAAATTCAGTATTCTAATGAAATAATATTGATTGATTTAATTTAGTACCAGGAGCAGGGTTCAAAATTAGCAGCATATACTAGCCAAATGCTGGTAAAATATGCAATTGGCTGACAGATTTGCTTCACTCACCAGCCCAAAAAAATAAAAAATAGGTTAATCTATTATGTGGCTAGTAACAGCTGAACATTGGACGAAGAAGTTTACTTTGAACCCAGAGCAGAGGTGTCACATAAGAGCTGCAAAGATTAAACGATTAATTAATTAGTTTAGCCTAGACATCTAGACGCACCCTAGCGGCAGCAAATGGAATTTGCAGCTAGGGTCAGTCTAGCAACTCTCCGTTGGCTTGAGAGCTGGAAAAACCAAATTGTGGTCAGGCCAATCACATCGTGTATAGAGGCGGTGGGCGGGCTTAACATAGGGACGGCAGAGTAGCGACGGTTCTGTGTGAATTCCCTGACACTTGAAAACAAAGAAAATGGCCGAACGGATACGGCAAAAGTTGAATCTATCAACTAGCGTTGCTCTGGTGTGGTTTGTAGCGCCATCCTATTGCGTGCAGAGGGAATTTGAAAGACAACTGTTGATCCCGCCCTTCAGTTTGAGCCCTGCCAATGGGGAGTTCCCAGACCCGACATCTTGATGTGGGTCTGGCTTGTCAGGCTGTTACTAGTTGTCAACTATTATGGGTCAGGGGACTTACTCATGAAGATCTGCAACAATTAATCGATTAGTTGTCAACTATTCAATTAATCGCCAATTATTTTTATGAAATCGGTTTTTGTCATTTTTTATTAAGCGTCTTAAATGTAAATATTTTGTAGCTTCTTCTCTCCTGTGTGACAGTAAACTAAATATCTTTGAGTTGTGGACAAAACAAGACATTTGAGGACGTTACCTTGGGCATTTTTGATCCACATTTTTCACCATTTTACAGACCAAACAACTAATCCATTATTCTAGAAAATAATTGACAGAATAATCAACTATCAAAATAATCGTTAGTTGCAGCCCTTGTGTCATGTTTTTGTTTTAAATCGGAAATCAATCAATGAATTAAGGACTAGTCTGACTACAGACTCCAAATCAAGCATCTTTGCTTCCTCAATATGGAGAATTTCCTAGACTATGGTCCCATATTTGTATTTGATACTTTTTAGCTGTTAAAGTGTGAACCATGTAAATCCCACCAACCTCAATTCCAGGAACATTTCTTTCTGAGGATTAACTCAAACATTTGACTCTTATATGTGCATAATGTATGTTAAAGGATGAAAAGACACTTTATGTAACGTGCTCCAGGATTCCTCCTGCAGGAAAATTCGATTTGCTGCTGTAAGAGGAAATGTCAAAAACTGTGTTCTGGTTCCAAATGGTTATTTACGGTACCTGAATCTTCCCCGGTGGGCTCTCGCGAACCTTTATTTCTTTCACGGCGGGGGTGCTGATGGGAGCCTGGCTCTCTAAACTCATGGGCTTCACTGGATGAGGCCTGTAAAGAAAACACATACATAATTATACAGCGCTCAAAAAGATCACTGCAAGTAGGTTCAACAATATGCACAGAAAAGAATTACAAGCAGGAGAAAGAGACTATTAAACCCAGTGCTTTGCAAATCTTCCAAATCATTTCACTGTGATCCAAGTTGCATGGAAATCACAAGCTTTTTAGAATAGGTAAGGTTAAAAAAAAAAAAAAGGTAAATCCCAACACCATATCAACAACAACCAGATGCCAAATGCAAAGTCTACATAAACAGTCCACTAATGCATTCTTTGTAAAATCTCACCTGCGTGGAGTAAAGGCTAGCCCACCTCCATTGCTATTCTGAGCACTGACAGGCTGAACATCAGAGGGTGAGACCCATGCTCGCAAAGGTTTGTCTGGGGGAAACTTGCCTCCTGCCTGAGACGCTGGTTCCTCCATTACTACCTGGAGGGGTTCTGGGGAAGTCAAGGTAGGGGTAAAAGGCTCAGCTCCAAATGGATCCTCTCCTCCATTAAATTTGCTTTGTGTTTGCATTGCATCAGCTGGAAGCTTCGGTGCGATAGACTCATTCCTAACATTTGCAGAGAGGCCTCGAACTGTGGTTACGGTAGTTTCTGCGTTATGTGTGGGCTCTTTTCGAGACTTGGAAGTGTTATCCAAGCGAATTGTGGATGGAATAGTCGTTTTTGTCTCGATGAATTCCTTCTTTGGAAAGCAGGACCGACATACTTTGAATCTTCATCTTTTGTCCCGTACCTACCGGGCTCTTTTGAATCGCTGCTGTTAAAATCAAATGGATCTGTATGCTTCTCTTGGCTGAAAATGTTTTCAAAATCGTCTTGTGACTTTTCCCGATCTTCAACTTCTTGCTCTTTTTGTACGCTGCCGGTAAAAAGGTCATCTACGTCTTGGTTCCGAGGCAGCTGTGCCCATGGGTCTTTGGAAAGAAGCTCAGTACTGGGGAATGGGTCAAACTCAAAGTTCTCCTGTTCCTGCATGTCTTTCCTGTCCGTACTGTTAATACGTGAACTAGATAATGTTTGGATGTTACTGTTTATATATTTGTCTGAGACCGCTGGTGTCACAACAGAATCGTCTTGCTGTTCGGGCTCTTTGCTATTAGCCTTCTGTCTGGGTTTGGCTGTGGGAGCATCTATCTTTACAGTGACTTGCAATTGTTTTTCATCATCTGGCGTATCCAAGTCCACTTGGCTAGTTCGTCTGGGTCCGGGTGGTGGGAGCATAGCCTTCCTTGCTCCATCCCTGGACGTCCCTGAGAGGCTTTCTCTGCCTGCGTTTTCAGGTTCTGGGACTGCAGGAAGATTAGATCTCATGAGAGATTGTTGAGCGGTATTCTGGCTCGGTCTTTGCCTGGAAACTGATCGAGGTTGTGGAGGTGAGAGTGATTTAGGAGGAGCTGGGGCTGCAACTTTTTTTGTTGACACGGGTTTTGTCTCTTGAGGTTGTGTTTGATAATGCCTAATAGCGGGACTCTCCTGTGGGGGTGACGACCTAAGACTGGGTTCATGCTCCTGTGGGCCATCCACACTCATCTCTCGACTGACCCTGTGTTTCTGATTGACCTCAGCGATTATATGGTCCCATCGAGTGTGCCCTTGCACTCCGTGTCTCTTCTGAGGAAAGAGGGTTTCATAATCAGGGAGCGGTACGGACATTACTTTTCTGCCTTGCTGCGGCACATCTTCCTCTGTGTATGCAGGGTTCGTGATCTCTCTGACAGGGACGATATTTCTTCCAGGTTGGGTCCCGTGTACTTTGTACAAGGGCGGCACGGGGGCTCTTCTCTTCTTATCCGCCATGGTGGGTGAAGATCCCACACAGGACAGATCCTCTACACTGCCACAAGGAGAACCAGACGGACTTTGACTTATGTTGGGTGGCGCCAGGGATGAGTGGAGACTGGAGAAAGTATCAGGGGACTCAGATGAGACACTAGAGAGGGCGGACTCAGATGGGGTTGGGGAAGGACACAGCTGACTGGGGAGTTGGCAGTCAGCGGGTTCAGACTCCAGAGATGGAGTAAATCTGCCAAGGAGTGAAAACAAAGGCCTACAGGTCAGTGTGACCATCACATCACCTAAAGTCATTTCCACCAGTGTACAACCCGTCACCAATTTAAACCATCTCACAACAGAAACAATAAAATCCCAATACACATGACATAATTTAGCCTTTAGTTCAATATGTACTCTTTACTACTTCCCTAAATATGCACTAGACAAGGCTGCCATTAAAATATGACAAAATCATGTGTTCATTAAATGGTTTAATGCCAATGGCCAACCTACAGACAGAACATCCAACATACACACGTCTTGTTGATACTGTTTGTTTTTTAGCTGTGACGTTGAGACATTTTGACTGTTAAATATGAAAAAACTACAATGTGATATCTCTGCTATATGATTAGCTCACTTAGATTTTACTAGGTACTCCAAAATGGCATCAAAATGTAACAAAATATCACAACTACATAAAAAAGGCCCATGTTATCTGCCATCTAGCTAACATTCTTGAAAACAAGAACTACTGTACAATCAACGACTATAGCAACACATTCGCTTACCGTTATGGCTCAAAAATATAAAATCCAGTCCACAAACAACTATATATAAAAAAAATATATATCTGAAAACAAAATCAAATCACCCCAAGACATCAGCAAGGAAAGAAACACTGTGGCTCAGTCACTCCTTATGAGCTCTGCTCAGTCTACAACCTGTTCCACAAAACTCTCACAACGACAAACTACACCCAGATTCTCATCTGCACCAAGACCAAACTGGTCAAACTGGTCCATCAACGGTAGAAGGAAATTCAAAGTTTTGGTCATTCAAGACATAAGTCACAAGGTTGAGTCAGAAGAAACAGGACAGAAATTCAATAGTTTCAGTGTTGACAGACATGGCGTATAGGATGAAACTTGTTTATTAATGTATGTGTTTTGGTTTTCTTAAATAACATTTCTAATGTTGCCTGGTGCATGGACAAAGTAAAAAAAGGCTTTTTCAATCAGTAAGTCAAGGACATGCTGCTTTTTAAAGTTTTATGTAAAGCACTTTGAATTGCCTTGGTGCTGGAATGTGCTATACAAATAAAGCTGCCTGGCCTATTTGAATAAAAATTAAAATTGAATGTACAAATCCCCAATAAGGTGACAGTATGTGCAGTTACACTTGGGGGCGACAGTATTCAAATTCCAGTTAGGCAACTCTAAGAACAGCGTGCCTACAAGAAACCAATAGCATCCCTAGTGTCATAACACTGGCAGTGCAGACTAGGACTGCTCAATTATAGGAAAAAAAATCATAATCACAAGGATTTTGGTCAATACTGAAATCCAAATTATTTAACACGATTACTAGTTGGAAAGATGTTGCAATTATTGAACTTAAAAAACAGTGAAACACCTTCAACTGTAAAATTTCTCTTAATGCTTTTGCCGTTTGAAGAACGAAAAAACATGCAGAACACAAGACAAAACATAAAAATGTGCAAAACAATGTTTCTTTTTCGATTGATAGGTTTTTGTGATCATTAGGAGCCAAAATCATAATCGTGATTACAATTTCAATTAATTGAACAGCCCTAGTGCAGAGTAACTTGAAAAGAAGGCCTACCTGGGCTTGACTGCGGACACTTTAGCAGTGCGGTTGATGAAGCCCATGGCAGGGGGGGTTTGTTGGTTGAGGCTGGATTTCTGATCATCAGCTGGGCTTTCTTTACTGCCAACCGGAGGATCTGAGCTGAGGGGAATGTCATCAAACGGGTTATTGGAGCGGTGGGAGATGGGCCGATCGGGATCTCCTGAGTTGCTGCGAGGGGCTGTTTTGGGTATCTCCTCTGTAGCTTGCTGCGGTACCTCCTCCTTTTTCTCCTCCTTCTTTCGGATCATTCCAAACAGAGACGTCAGCCGGTCGCTCATGGATGCCTCCTCCTGTCGTTTCTGCTCCTCAGCTCTGCGCCGCTCCTCCTCCAGCTTCTGGCGTTCGGCTGCTTCCTCCTGCTTTTTCCTCTCTTTTTCCTCCTCCGCTTGTTTCTGTTTCTTCCGCTTTGCTTCATCCTCAAGGAAGCGTCTCTTCCTCTCCTGTTCCTCCCGGTGTCTGCGCTCCTCTTCCTCCTGCAGCCTCTTGGCCTCTATCTTGTATTTCTCCTCTTCCTCCAGCCTCTTGGCCTCTGCTACACGCCTCACCTCTGCCTGCCTTCTCTCCTCCTCCTCTTGATGGCGCTGCTGCTCCAGTATTGCCTTGTCTGTAGACTCATACTTGTAGGAGGGGACAGGTATGCTTAAAGAAGAATCTGCAGGGACATCTGAGGTGTGTTTGCGGACATCCTCCGCTGATCCTTGGCCTGAGCTGTTCAGACTGAGAGTAGATCCACTCTTGGGCTCTGCATCCTCTGCGTACACGTGGCTGCCGTTGATGCACAGGTTGTTCAGGTCACTGTTGCTCTGCTTGGAGCGACCCAGCAGGGAGAAAGGACCTTGAGACAACTTGCTGTCAGAGCTTCCTGTCCGCTTGTGTCCCAGGAATTTGAATTTCTTTTTAACTGCGGGAGGAGACACAGGGAAACATGACGTCATTTGTTGACATGCAAAACAAAGTCATGTAACTTGTACTGTGCAGCAGAGCAAAGACAGAACTGGCAAAATACTAGGGTGTGGGAAAAAACATGGATTCACGTATATAAAGTTTTTTAAAATGTATTCTTTTCCCCAGAATCAATGTATTTTTATTCACTGTTTTTAACCAATAATTCACCTACATCATATGACTACATCATATCCGTTTTCCACAAAACAGAGCAGAAAATGAATCCATGTTATGTTACTTCTTTACAAATGAAATAAATGTCAGACTGACTGACGTGGGATGTGCATCTTCAAAAACATTTTTCATTTTTTAAGAAATGTCTTACGGTATATTGTCTCTAGAAGTGTTTTATTCAACTTTTTGTTTTTGTTAACGAAGGAAAAGCTAATCGCAATTCAATCAAATTGCAAAACTTCTAGAATGACAATAAATGAAAATAGCAATACAAATCAAATCGGCACCCACGTATCGTGAAAGAATCGGAAAAAGTAAAAGGTAAAATGATATTGGTAACAATATTGTGACTACGATACCGGTTCCTTAGTGATACTAATTTTATAAAACTAAAAGAAATGACATATTACGGCCCAAATCTTTTTCAGCTCCCACTACGGGAGCCCCGTCTCTGTGCGTAACACAGAGTTAGACAGCCAGTCACCACTATTATTGGATCTTGGTATGGTTATGAGATGTCCTCCAAAGGCATTGAAATTGGGTATTGAATGACGAGGCATTTTTCAATACTTGATACTTCAGCCCTTGTGTTGTCCTCCCGGGTCAAAAAGATTAACACTTTTTTTTACGTTTTTTTCGACATTTGACAACGCTTTTTTTTTTTATTTCGTTACCACAACACTACTTTTTGGAATCCATGGTCAATAACCCTCATTTGTATAGAATTATACCTAATATTTGAGTTAATAAAGCAGAAATTATGAATTATTGTTGAAAGTATGTTGAATGGATGAGTTTGGTCAGGATACTGATGTGAAACCATTTCAATTTTCACCCGAAATTCAATGAAAGTGATCAATTGTATTTGCAAAGAGCGTTGCATGGAATCCATCCTTTTTGTGGTAATATGGTTAAAAAGAATGCCATATTTCTGATATAGACATTTTTAAAAATTTGACCTGAGGACAACAGGTTAAGAGGCAATTTGGCCGGCGCCTAAAAAGTATTGAATTCAGACCCAGCCCTAATCGGGACAGAGGAATATTGTCCCAGTCCTACAAAATACAGTTCACATTGAGTATAGAAAGATACCTTCAGGAGAGTCTACATTGAGGCCGGATGAGCGGCTGCTACTGAGCGAGGAATTCTTCTCGGGAAGAGTCCCCAGTGTGGACATGGACTGTGAGAGGTTTCGCTGCAAGTTTGATTTAGGAGCAAAGAGGGTTTTGAGCTTGGATTTCTTTTTCCCTCCCGGAGACTGGTTGAGGGACTGTGCGTCAGCCTCTCCCTCGCTGTCTGTGAGGGCGCTGCTAACAGAGGGAACGATAGCTGAAGCCGAGTCGGAGAAGCCGTCCTTTTTCTTCCCGGACTTTGTCCTTCAGCTTGGAGATGCGGGAGCGCGGTTTGTCCTGCATGGAGAGGTCGAACATGCTAGCTGACATGTTGTTCCTCATAAACTGGATATCTAGCAGCACCTCCCCTCGCACCTTGTCCTCTTTCCCGCTCTTGTCCACTAGCTTGAACCAACTGCAAACAACAGAGAAAATGAATCAGAGGTTTAAGATGGAATTTTTGCAGTTTAAACACACAAGAAATTTAGCCTCATAATCACCCTTTTAGACTGATTTTCCCCAATACAAAAAAAACATGGCAGAGAGACATTTCCACTTGATCTCAGTGCATTTTGCCTTGTTTGAGACGATTAGACAGAATAAGACAAATCTTTGCCTTAGTATGAAGATAGATAGTCCATGCTTTCAAAAACAAAAACAAAACTGCATGTTATAACTAGTAATAATAATACTAATACTACTAAAACTACTAATAATTCCATTACAGTTACAAATGAAACAGTGGTAAAGAACTGTTTTTGGCGTTTTGTCTGTAAATGTCATTTTTGTGTATGCCTGAAATGACCACACTTCTGATTAATTATGGATTAGAAGTTTAATTAATTAACTAAGCAGAAATAACTTTTTTTCTGCATTTTAAGTGTGAGGATTTACTCCTTCATTTTGAGCAGTTTGGATTTTTGACAACATATTGTATATATCATCAAAAATACTAATTTTATTATTAGACAATCAAAACAATGATGAAAAGATTCATACATAATCTTAATAATAACAATAATAAGCTTAAATGGCAGCCTTGTTTTGTCCATTAGGGTCAAAGTATCACCAACACTGCAGTACACTTCAGTGTTTCCTCTATGTTGAATTTATTGTGGTAGCCCGTTATGGCAAAATTTCTGCCGCCAAGGTATCAGTAATAGGGAAGACACACAATGTAGTCACGGGTGCCTTTTAAATGATCCTGCCGACATAACGCACCCCCCCGTTGGTTGCCGCTCACATTGCAATTTAACATCAAGTAGAACTATTCAGAGGTTATTGGGCCCGTCTAGTTTAACTCAACATACTGTTGTTGTCAAAACGTTCACGAGTCGACTACAGCTCCACCTGTTTTTATTTGTCTTGCACAGACTTATTATTACTAGTGGATGTGTAAACACAATTTAGTTTTTTATATAGTGCATACAAATTACAAGGGGGGATACAGTTAAAAAATGATTTACGATAATAAAAAGGCGTTGATTACTTCGTAGGCTGTGTACTTGTGTTATTACATTATATGGGTCACATAACAGTGACATAAAGATAAAGATGTATCCTGGAATTCATTCAAAACTTGAATTTGTTTAAAGTTCCCATGGCATAAGAATTTCACTTTATGAAGTGTTTTAACATCAATATGTGTTCCCCCAGCCTGCCTATGGTCCCCCAGTGGCTAGAAATGGCAATCGGTGTAAACCGAGCCCTGGCTATTCTGCTCTGCCTTTGAGAAAATTAAAGCTCAGATGGGCCGATCTGGAATCTTGCCCTTATGAGGTCATAAGGAGCAAGGATACTTCCCCTTTCTCTGCTTTGCCCGCCCAGAGAATTTGGCCCACCCATGAGAGAGAGTGAGATCATGGCATCATGGCTTTCAAATGAGCAAGTTGGTCAAGGCCACCCCCAGCCTCCAATTTAAAACAAATATACTTATCAAACAGATGGCATTAGAAATAAAGGCCTGCCTCTAACAGAAGCCTGCTTCAAATAAAACCGGTTACCTTCTGCAGTTCAGGTAAATCAAGGCCCCGGTTTGTATTTGAGGAATTATGTTATTTAAGAAAATGAATAAACATTGTGAATAAAACAAATGCCCCTGGTTCTTAATATCTCTGACTTCAAACCTGCTGGCATTAGTCTGCTGTGTCTTGTTAGACCTGAGACTGATAATGTTGGTGTCATTAACTAGTAAATAGCTTGTTCCAGTTCCTGTTGGGAGCACCATGCCAACCCCACCCACAGATAATGCCCGACAATTACAGCTTTGTCCCCCGTTCTCTCTGTTGCATAGGATCAGCACTTATTGTCGAGAAGGGAAACTTTAAGAGTGTTCTGGAGAGCCCTTTCTAAAACCAGGCCTAAACAAGCAATTAGTGCCATAACAGTATACCGACGCTTTCTGCCTTTACAATTAAAGCCTTGCTATTATTAGATGTACTAACAATAAAGCAGAAGTGCCCATAAGGGCAAGCCTTTCCCCTTTTAAACTATTGTTACACAGCATTGCCCTTTAACTGTTTCACCTAGTTAATTTTTTTTAAACAATTGGATACACTCACAGAGTTCACTTTTTCCAATAAGACTTTTTAACGACACGCAACAGTTAATCTAACATCCAAAACGTACTCATGACACTAGAGATGGTCTGATCCCATTTTTTGCTTCCCGATACTGATTCTGATACCTGAACTTGCGTATCGGCTGATACGGAGTACTGATCCGATACCAGTGTGTATACTACTATCCATGTATGGATGGGATATGATTTCTATCTTTGTTGTCGGCCTGGCTCAGGTTAAGGTCTTTGTGAAACATAAACAGTTCAGTTAGAACGGAAAAAGAACATAAATAAACTACTTTAACGTAGACTTTCTTTAGGGCTTTATTACGTGGTATTGGTTTGGCACATAAACTCCAGTACCTCCCGATACGATACCAGCGTTTTAGGCAGTATCGGAGGCGATACCGATACTGTGATCAGTAAATCTCTACGTCACCAACAAAAAAAACTACTGCTACCCTTTAGAACATGTATCAGTAGTGTCTTTGAAGTAGCTATAAACAATAATTCCATTACAACAAAGGTCACTCCTTTATTTCATGGTGTAGGGTCTTTTGAGCAGACCTACCTACATTAGGCCCATGCGGTGGGAAAACAACATTATTTGTTTGCCATTTTTGCATAAAGTAATATTACAAATGCACAAAACTAAAGTAATGATAATGCAATAGTTCCAGTAATGAAATACAAAGCTAGACATATTCACTGTAATTGCATAGGACAGCTACAAATGCCGAAATACAACAATGCTTGCCAACTAGAGCTGAAGAGATTGGTCAGTTTTATATATAAAATATATATATATATAAAAATAAAAGAAAATTCTTTAATTTCAGCTTCTTAAAAGTGATGTTCTAGCTTCTTCAGTCCTCTGTGACAGTAAATATCTTTGAGATGTGGACAAAACAAGACATTTGAAGACATCTTCTTGGGCTTTAGGAAACACTGATTTATATTGATACTGATATTTGATTTCATTACAGTGTAATATTTAATACCCAAATCACTTAATCTCATTACTGTGCAATATTTAATACTCAGGACCCTTTTATCTTTTTACTATTTTATATATGTATATAGTTGCTCTCAGCACTGTGCACCACATTGCCCCCTCTCTTTTTTTCCTGCACTACTTACATTTTATATTTTTATATTTTGTGTTGACACTGTAAAGGGGTTGCACAGGTACTGCACTTGTGTATAATGACAATAAAGGCTTTCTATTATTAGAGGGACATCTAATCATGGTTGGTGGCCATAAACTATCCACCTCCATGCGGACAATATTTCCTCTACGGGGTTGAGGAATGGAGAGAAATGGTCTGTAAACAATACTAGAGACTGGAAGAGAACGCTGAAATGTCACATCGTCCGATGCTGGGAGTGTGTGTGTGTGGGGGATTGATACAGCATAGTATCGCAATAAAGTATGCATTTTTATCCATTTCTTTTTATTAGGGCTGAATATCGCCAATGATTTCCTGATTTGATTCCGTTTTGCAAGTCTCGATTCAATTACGTTTTTAATTCAATATCACTTATGTTATGGAAGACTCAGATACAATAGCAACTTAGGTTGGATACAAAAGATTCTTAGAGAACTTCTGCTGTAAATTGTACAAGCATAAGCAACCTTCAAATATTATTCATAATGTACAAGGTTAATGTTTACAAAAAGTTTGTTTACATTATTTTTTACTTATAAAAAAGGCATAGATCAAAAGACTGATTGTGGGATTTTATTCATCGATATATATCGTATTGATTATTTTAATGCAGCCCTACTTTGTATATGTAGATGTAGCACAATGTAGAAGATGCAGTCTAATATTGTGGTATGTTACGTATTTTACGTATATTTACCACGCTATGTGTTACGAAAACATGTGCAAAATGGACTGTAAATACACAGATTTGGTGGTGGTGAGAAAACATGTAATTAAATGCATTTTGTGTCAAAGCATTGAAAAGGTCATCCACAGTTTAGTCCACGTCGACTTCTGTTGTGTTGACTGTGTGAAGAGTTTGAAATAATGAACTCAGTATTGAGAAATGTGTGTTACCAAATGTTAAAAAAACTAACCGTGAAGGTCACTGTGTTATTCCCTCTTTGATCATTCAACAGAATAATATGTGGGAGAGATAAACTGAAGTATAGTGAAGATAGTTGTCACAAAACAATGACAAACATGATGTGGCATTAACCAGACAGTTATCTGCAGTTCATACGGAGTTTACTGCTGCGGCGCAATCCATTTTAGTGTCATGTCCTGTACATCCAGACAGGCTCTTCGGAGGATAACAGTCAGTCAGGAAACATGGGAGGGAACCAACATTCCTCAAACACTTTCAAACATGCAGGGAGGTGCTGTACAGTGCGTGAAGTCAAACCGAGCCTTTTTTCCCACCCTAAACGGAGCATGCCAAGTCGAGGACCGTGTGCACAAGGACAGAGAGATCACACTTTCTCCAGCCAATCAAGAGACATGTTGTTCATGTCTTGTCAACGTCAAATACAGCAGACATAATTCATTATTATGGTAATTATGACAGTGCAGGGTGTTTTTGTTCTGTTCTGTTTGCATAGAAAACACAGGGCCATGCCCGCTGCACGCTATCACCGGTCCTGCTGGACAGGTTCCCTCTGTTCACTGCCCTTGGCACTTCTGTTTTCATGTATTTAACCTGTTAGTGGACACAAGAATGGATTCAGTCCCTCAATACTCTAAGTAAATGGGTTTAACACTCAGTGACATCAAACACTAACATTTTATTGCATTGTAAGAAGATTTTAAGTAGAGTTGCAGCTGATTATTATTATTATTGTCCAGTAATCTGTGGATTACTGTATTTTCTCGATTAATTGATAGTTGTTTGGCTTATAAAATGTCAGAAAATGATGAAAAATGACCATCAATGTTTCCCAAAGCCCAAGATGAAATTCTCAAATGTCTTGTATTGTCCACAACACAAACATATTCAGTTTTCCGTCAAAGTGGGGTAAAGAAACTAGAACATATTCACATGTAACAAGCTAGAATCATAAAAGTGTTACTTTTTCCCTTTCATAAAAATAAAATAAACCGATGAATCGATGATCAAAATAGTTGGCGAGTTGACAACTATTCGAATAATCTTTGCAGCTCTAGTTCCAAGGATCATCAGTGTCCGCACTGCACGTAAGGACAGCAGATAAAAAGAAAAGATATGAAGCGAGAGTTGAAATGACTTTGCTTTAATTGCAGAACACAGTCACCCGTTGTTACACAAACTTTTGGGCAGCTCAGTGCTTGTCTTCTGTTTTTTACCTTCATGGTGTTTAAAACTTGTTTGTTGCAGCAATAGAGGCAGTGATGACGGGACCCTCAGTCCGCGATACGAACTGACAACTCTAATCTCCGCTTACATGATCGTCTACTGCAGGGTGACGTTGGATTGGTTTTCTCCAAAAGTTGAAAATCTGTCTTAACTTTTTGCTGCAGGTGTTCAAAATAAATGGAAATACTTGGGTTACTTGGGTAGTCATCTACAAACAGACTGCAACCATACAGTCATCTACAAACAGGCTGCCAACCATACAGTCATCTACAAACAGACTGCAACCATACAGTCATCTACAAACAGACTGCTAACCATACAGTCATCTACAAACAGATTGCTAACCATACAGTCATCAACAAACAGGCTGCCAACCATACAGTCAGCTACAAACATTAGACTGCTAACCATACAGTCATCTACAAACATCAGACTGCCAACCATACAGTCATCTACAAACTTCAGACTGTTAACCATACAGTCATCTACAAACATCAGACTGCCAACCATACAGTCATCTACAAACTTCAGACTGTTAACCATACAGTCATCTACAAACTTCAGACTGCCAACCATACAGTCATTTACAAACAGACTGCTAACCAGACAGTCATCTACAAACAGACTGCTAACCATACAGTCATCTACAAACAGGCTGCCAACCATACAGTCAGCTACAAACATTAGACTGCTAACCATACAGTCATCTACAAACTTCAGACTGCTAACCATACAGTCATCTACAAACATCCGACTGCTTGCTTGTAACTCAACATCTCGTCGTTCTGGGCTGAGATACATGACATAGTGCTGCATTAACTAATCCCAACAAAACACAACAGTAAAGTTCAGTGTGCATGTTTAAAAAAACTAAATAAATAATAAATTTAAAAAAACTAATGGTAAATAAAATACCTACCCATTGAACGAATATTCAAATATTTGGATCCAGCCTGGTCTATATCGACAACGTTTCCTTTCCAAGATTGTTCAGGTACTAACGAAAATTTCGCCGGATGTCCAAGAACTTCCACTTTCTTTGTGGTCTGGGGGATTTATGAGGAACACTCTTGTCATAGATTTAACCATTTATTGCAACAAATGGAAATACAGTTATACTTGGCGATGAAGGCTCTGTTCAAATGATGCTAAGATGACACAGGGACCACGCTGCTGAGACCCCCGTAAACAAGTTCCTTCCCGAGGCTAATTTGTAGAGGCGCCGTTGCTTAGTCCAGTGCTTAGCGCCGCTTGTGATTGGTTAAAGAAATGCCAATAAAGATGGGAGAAAAACGTGCTCTAGTTATGAGGTTTTTTAACATTAATATGAGTTCCCCAGCCTGCCTATGGTCCCCAGTGGCTAGAAATGACGATGGGTGTAAACCGAGCCCTGGGTATCCTGCTCTGCCTTTGAGAAAATGAAAGCTCAGATGGGCTGACCTGGAATCTTGCCCCTTATGAGGTCATAAGGGTTTAAGTGGCTCTAGTGGCTGTAATTCTGCACCAAGGCTGAATTTTGGGAAAGAGACTTCAGATACAGTATTAGGGGACCACTAAGGCCTATATAAAAGAGACTTCAGATACAGTATTAGGGGACCACTAAGGTCTATATAAAAGCATCCAAAGAGCACCATGTCATGGAACCTTTAAATCCCTTCAGACCAAATAACTACCTAAATGTTATGTACAAGTAATCATTTAAATTAAATAGTTACCTTGTTATTTATGTTAAATATGGCTCCTAAATGGCTCCTATTCTCAAATAAACTCAAATATACGGCCCAGTGACCTAATTTCACCTTGATTACACTCTACTGTGTTCTGTAGAGGCAACAGCAGGGCTCCCTTTCAGCAGGAAAAACAAAGTCTTCAATGTCACACCCTGTATCAGCAGGACAGTGAAGCAGGATAGTAATCCAACACCACACTCTTCTAGGCCAAAACAGCAACATCCAATACCCTGCATAGCGGATCTTAAAGGAGCCAGAGAGGGAGGGAAGCAGTTCAGACTTAGAAAAAGAAAGCGCAAAGAATGAACTTTGCCCTTAAAATTTAACTTTACTGAGCAAACAAGATTATATTTCAGATATGACGGTACAATAACAGAGTGAACGAGGTCATACAGGGGCTGTATCAAGGCTGCCCTTTGCTGTGTGATAACTGGGAACTAACAACCACCTCACTTGGGGCCCTATTTTAACGATCTAAGCGCACGGCGTGAAGCATATGGCGCAGGTGCATTTAGGGCGTGTCCAAATCCACTTTTGCTAGTGTGACGGCAGCAAAAAGGGTCCGTGCGCGTGGTTCAAAAGGGTTGTACTTAGTGTCTTCATTCATTCATAGCTGTGTTTTGGGCGTAACATGCAATCAACCAATCAGAGCATCATCTCCCATTCTCTTTAGAAGCCAGGCGCATTTGTACCTTGGCACATTGCTATTTTGATGGCGGATACTGTAGGTCTTATCTTTATTTGTAATCTCTTGCATGTTTGTGTTACACGCATAGTGTGCGTGCGCCTTAGTGCATTTTACTAATGTGCTGTTAAAATAACAATAAGATGCTGTGCTATTGATTTTAGACCAGTTTTTTTTTTTGGTCAATGGCACGACCACTAAGCCTGGTCCTACTCTCTCTAGACTCTCGTACATTTCATGTGTACACAGAGTCTGGTCTCTCTTCATTGACAAGTGTTACCTTCCTTGAAGGCGGGCGGGTACTCTGTTGAACTTTAAAACTACTGGATCGGCCCAGAGCCACTCTGGTAGTCTGGCTCCGCCCTCCTATGTGCTATCTGGTAGGACCAGACTAACAAGAGGGGAGACGACAACAACTATTGGCTTAGCATTGCTAACGTTAGCCTTAGCTAAGTCCTTCACCACTAACGGAGCAAGCTGGAAAATAAAACTTCAACATCATCAACATCATGGTTGTCAACAAAACTCAGCAAAGATTGTTCTTGATCTGGCTTTACCTTTTGGATATTCAGCACCGTTGCCACAACGGACCGCATCTCTCTCCGCCACCATTACGGAACTCACACTCCCTCTGTTCGCTGATTGGACCAATACAAATCTGACCGGAGAAACCAGCGAATATACCACAGACCCAGACAGAGAACTGAAGGAAAATGAAAATTGAGCGATGGTCTGTAGGAGGGCGAAGCCAGGCTAGCAATCACTTCCTCCTGCCTCAAGATAGCAATACGCCAATAATTCCCCTGAACACACCTCCCTGTAAGACCAGCACACCCATGGGCGCAGGTGCATTTGCTGCGTCGGTCTTAAACTAGCAAAGATAATTGCATTGGCCTTCGTGCCGCACGCAAGATAAGGCCCCTAGTCTTTCCCAAAGGTAATTTCAAAATGAAACGCCACGTTTGGAAGTCAGAATTTAGCCTAAGGCTGCACAATGTTTTGTTTGTTTTTTTATAACCGGCATTGCGATACCAACTGGCGCAATAAACACATCGCTAAAGACTCTCAGAGATTTTTTTCATGTTAGTTGAGAGTAAATATCTGTTGAAAAATGCCCATCAATAAAATAATTTTTTAAATTATTTCCTTTCATTTGTTTTGAACTCAACAAGCAATTTGTTGTATTGTAGTAGAATACTGAAAGCTGCAGAACAGATTGCACTTTAATATCTGATGTATCCCAAGTATCGTCATCACGATATTAAATGTTATTGTATTTTAATCACATTGTGCAGCCCTAACCTAGCCTATAATAAACCATCTTTATTTTTTAAATGCCTCTTACATAAAAGGGTGTGTGTGTGTGTGTGTTTCGGGATACAACACCAATGCAATTTATTATGTTATTTTAGTCCCTGTCACACCTACGTTACACCCAATGCTTCGCTACGTCACACCACAGATGTCATACTGACTCACGTTCCACATCAGGGTGTGAGCACATGTATTTGTGAGACAGAAAATAGCCCTGAGGAATGTGCGATATAAACAGCAGCAATGTGAGAGAGTGACAACACCAGTTTATGAAATAAAAGTCTCAGCTAAATGTTAGCGTTGGTTCCAACGCGGAGAGAGAAGACAGAAGGAAGTGCTGAGGTTAGATTTTATCTTCCCCCCTCATCTCCAAAGTTTTCTGTTTTTCTTCTCAGACACTGATAAGAGGAGGGAGGGGAAAGAGATTCCATCACATAGTTAACGTTTTAGGGCTAAAAGCTTGTATGGGGGTGGCACTGTGGATAGGACACATGCCTCTGGAGTGGGACATCTAGGTTTGATTCCCACTGACCATCAGCCAATGTGTCCCTGAGCAAGACAATAAGCCTCTAGTTGCTCCAGATGCATACATCCTCTGACATATACAGCAATTGTATGTCGCTTGGGATAAAAGCATCAGCTAAATGATGTAATGTAAGTTTTTTTTCTTCATTTTGTGACCTGTTGAAATCTTAAAATGGTGCATTGTTCATTCGTGTCTCTACTTGTCTCTGAAACTAGACTTGAACGAGAAAGTTCAAAACTCCTGAGGGCCAATATAAACTCAAGGATGGATGACTACAGTACTTCCCTGCTAGGTTTCAGTTTTGCAAATTAAGGAATGCTCTTAAATGATTGACTAATCCTCCATTCGTTTTTAACAGAGACACCGACTTACCTTCAAAAAGCAGGTTTTGTTTGTGTAAAAAGGAGAACAACTTTAATACCACATAAAATGACGGACTGGCTGACTCAGGTAATGAAATACATACAAGACAAAATTTCACCACCTCTTGTGGTAAAGAAATTGTAGAATGCTATACATTTTGGATTATATATTATGTATATGATCATGTCAATAAAAATCCTAGTATGGGTTAGCTTTGTTAATTCTTTTTTTTTTTTTTTTAAAAGGAGCTATCGCTTAATAAAACTTTCA
This sequence comes from Percina caprodes, assembly GCA_013375575.1. Taxonomy (NCBI): domain Eukaryota; kingdom Metazoa; phylum Chordata; class Actinopteri; order Perciformes; family Percidae; genus Percina; species Percina caprodes. Next base: position 3,473,274 of record JABXJD010000035.1, on the reverse strand, counting down.
ACATAAGGTTTGAACGGAGGGAGATATTCACATTGCTGAATCAGTCACAACAACAGTGAGGGGAGTTTAGCAGTAATTGTTTTATGGGGTCCTGTTCCTTTCAAGCAATAATCACTCAGCGGTAGGGGTTGTGATAATCATCATTGCATTGATGCATCACGATGCAGACCTGGGCGATTCTGCGTCAATGCAGTGACAGACCATAATTATTATAGCTTACTGATGTTGCTTGGTGATTTCCGGTCGCTGCTTTTTTTGTTTCTGCCTTTTTCTGCTACGTTCAGACTCCGCTTCATTTAGGAAGTGTCTTTTTTAAGAGCAGATACAATAAAAAGGTAATTAAAATAGCATCACATACCTAGAGATAGACATGGGGAACTTTCCATGAGATCATCTCTCAATGCAAATGAAACCAGCTATTAAGCTAACTGAAATAACACCATGCCAATCTCTATGTATGGTGAAGGGTATGTGATGATGAGGGGGGGGGTATTTTAATTCCAAAGGCCAAAGGAACTTTATCAGGATGCATAGTATCCTGATCCATGAAATAACTGGCCTTTAAAAATACAGATCTGCTTGCCTCTATGAGAATTTAACATAGGGGGGTGTATACTTATGGCCCCTGTATTTTAAGGAAGAACATTTATTTATTTACAATACATTATTCATTCACAAAGAAAATTGGTGTCCTTAAATGTTGGATTTTTCCTTTTCGTTTTTTAATTAAGGCATTAAGATTAATTTCCAAAAGTCAGTCAAAATCATTTTTTTATTCCTCTTTTTAGTTAAGTTTAGCATGGGTGTGTAAACTTATGAGCACCACTGTATTATAATAATAATAATAATAATAATATATAGGAGGTGATGCATCAGAATATAGAATCGATTTGAATCGTTGACAGGATAATCGTAATCGTACTACTCAGCGGTATACAGTCAAATGAAGACTGGTGCAATATCTAAATGATTACCAATAAAACCAAGGGGTAGTGTGTGGTATGAATGAACCAACGGAAATTGTTTACCCACCTACTTAGTTTCTGACAGCAGTTCAACCATGCTTTCAAATTGATTTTAAGTTTTATGAAGTAGCCTGAAGTAATTTATTACAGTCAGTGAGAATAGACCGAATATGTGGACGGACTATCTTAAAGAGTTTCTGTATCTTGGGGGATACAGTCATTTGACAGGCTGTAGGGAGTAATGAGGAGGAGTTATGGGGGGAGGGGCATTATGCAGTTGTAATTGAAACACTGATGGGGTGATGGGTCATGTAATCAGGTCATGTGACTTTATGCCATTCCAAACCTTTGTATCAAAATCCAAAATGGCAGCATATGTGGACAAAGACACTGGCCATGAGGCAAGTGTTTTGATTTTGTTTCAGAAAATAGTTTTTAAGGATAGTTTTACATGTTCTCGTGGAAATGTATTAAAATTATCTTCTCACAACTTTGACAATCAATCAGGCATTGAACGCCTGTATCTTGGGGCATCCATTGCCCATATAAGGGTATAAAACAGGGCTGATCACTCACAAATATACTTATGTTTTGAGGCCTGTTCTCTACTAGATATTGAATAGGATAAAGGTGTGCAACATTGATTACTTTTTATTTTACTGTTAAATGTGTATTATTGATGAATTCACCAGTGTACACGTGTTTTCAGGGAATTTCTGTTAGCAGTTTTTCTGGCGTATCAAGACAATACGCCAGAAAAAGTAATCAAACAGCCAACAGTCCGCAGGCCAGTGGATGATATGAGGTATGATAGGACTGACCACTTCCCTATCCTATCAGTGAAAGGCCCATGCAGGATGTGCCAGGACAGGCTGACATCCGTCATGTGTCAGAAGTGCAAAGTGAGGCTTTGCCTGGTCGCTAGTCAAAATGCTCACAACTGTTTTCCCAGTTGTGCCCATAGAATATATCTGGTGTGAGGCACCACAGGGAAGATGGTAGAATTAAAAAAAAAAACAGGAAAAAAGGTGTAAAAATTTAGCACATGAACTGTATGAAAAGTTATGAAATGTTACATTTATATCCTACATGGGCAATGCATTTTGGGAGATAAAGTTCTGTTTTTCTAATGTATGGATAACATGAAATAATGTAGCGAATTCATTGTATTGTTTATTAACTGTTTTAAAAGTTGGCATATGAACTATAATAAAAGAGTGCAATGCAAAATGTTACTCTAACTTAAAAACTTAGTAACTTAGAAAATAAGTTTGTATTTTTGAAAACAAACATGAACTTGAGTCATTTCAGTCTAGATACATTAGAAAATAGCAATGAATAATTTTTCCATCAAATCTATTTATGCTTGCCCCTTTAAGGGTTATTAATGTCGGTGTATGGAAGTACTGCTGCTGTGCAGTGTTATACTGTATGTGGTTCGTTTTCATCAAATAAATAAAATCAGTTATAATTCTGTAAGGTTTTCAGAGACTTTCTGGGGTGATGCTGCACTGTAGCTAAATGAACTGGAATTAAGGTTGAAGCTAAAAATAAAAAAATAAACTGCTTACCTTGTTCAATAACTCATAACTACTACAAGTAATAAACCCAGGGGAAACACTTACTAAAATTAATTCTCAGCTCATTTTGTGGAACAGTGTAATGAATGAGTCACTTACTCTGACTTTTTGCCTGACTTGTTGTCATGGAGATCCAGTAAGTTCACCACAGCTTGACCCAAGAACTTGTCGAGCCCCACCTGAGCCCGGTGCATCACGATGACATACAGCGTGCAGCGGTCTCCGTTTCCCGGGTGGAAGAGCGGCAGGTCGAAGGAAGCCTCTTCTTTCCACACCGGAGCGACACATTTCTCAGACACAGAGGTAGAAAACTTGTCTTTGGCCACCTGAATGATGGCATAGGCGTCGTTGGTGCCATTCTTACCCTTGGAGCGCAGGTTGCGAGCCTGGTGCACAGTCACCTGGACACTCGTAGGGTACCACTGCTGGCTCTGGTCGGCCAGAGACATAGCGGAAGTCCGTTAAGCTTTACCAAAAGTTAACACGAATTATCTTATTACAAAGCTAACTACGCCAGGCTGTTGGTTAACCTTTTCCTGAACTCTATAATTCCCCGTTGCCGTCCTCTGCGGCTGTAGGTTCAGGTTACCTATTAGCTTGACTTCAGTTCAGGAAGCTCAGGTTGATGTCGTAATACTTATCCAGGCTCTTCGTAACGTTATATCTAAGCCTCAAATACCACTTGAGTTGAGTTAACACTCGGTTAACCAACTTAACGCTAGTACTAGCCTGTGTAGCATGCAGTAAGACTAACTCACTAGTAACTCCTTTAAGAGGATTTAATAAAAACAGTTTCCTTGTTTTGCCTCCGCTACGTAAAACACTTCCCTGATGTTATTACTTCCCACCCATACTCCTCATGGTGCTGCCTGATTGGCTTATGTTTCTATCCGTTTTTTAAAGACCCGACAGTGATTGGACAGTGGAGAAGGAGGGCGTTGCGACGCCGCGGACGGAGCCATAGAGAGAGAAGCATTTTGGTCGCGGACGTAGACTGTATATATTTTAATATTAACGGTCTATGGTCACGGATATAGACTGTATATGTATTAATATTAACGGTCTATGGTCACGGATATAGACTGTATATGTATTAATATTAACGGTCTATGGTCGCGGATATAGACTGTATATGTATTAATATTAACGGTCTATGGTCACGGATATAGACTGTATATGTATTAATATTAACGGTCTATGGTCACGGATATAGACTGTATATGTATTAATATTAACGGTCTATGGTCGTGGATATAGACTGTATATATATTAATATTAACGGTCTATGGTCGCGGACACTGATCAGAAATCAGTTTACCCTTGCAAAAGCAATATAAGACTTTAATGGGACAACAGTTGACACTAAACTAAGTTTAATAAGGCCAATTAAGCACTTAAATTATAGGGGGCCAGACAAATTATGTTTCTCACTTTATTTTGGGTCTATATAGTCATAGGCTGAGGTTTCCCTAAAAAATGTTTTACTGAAGTATAGACATATTTTAACAATATCAAAGATAATCACTCCAGAAAAATTAAATTCCAAAACCCAAGCAAAGTATATGCAAGTATTAAAATCTAAGAGAAATGTTTTGGTATAGATAATGGAACATGAGGACATGAGGAAGTTCATGATGAAATTGTGTCAGATGGCTTAAATATGAACCCATGAATGTGCTTACTCATCCAGCACAAAGTAGGATAAAGTCACTTAAATCTTATCTCTCGCTGACATGTCACTACCACAACTAGATCTGTCCACCGGTCCTCCAACGATGTTAAAGTGCAAGTTGTTTTCAAGCAATATTCTTTTAGTTGATCATTGCTGGGGTTAAAGTGACGACAACATATTTCGGGTTTTGTTAGGCTTGTGTTATATGAAAAAGTACAGACTGAATGTTTCAGTAGAATGACATTCAATTATATATAATTAGATATAATAATAGAAATGTGAATGTGATAGACAGTCACACCATTCTTCAGCAACACAACAGGGAATTTCACACATTAGAATGAAAGCTATTGAAATGAATTAGTTTGATTATTCAAAATGTGTCGTATACTGTTCAGATACGTTTTTCTACCATACATCCTGGAAAATATTATCAAAATCATAGGTACTGATACAGAGGCGAAGATTAGACGTAAGCAACTCAGTCGTGGCAATTAAAGAAGGTGTTCATGACACCAGGTTCATGAAGTACCGGAACATGATGACACTTAATCATGCAAAAGACAAGCCTATCTTAATGTGTGTATTTGTTTTGCATGAGCGGTCACGTTAAGTCACATGGAATAGATGATCATTTTTATGTTTTACATCCTGAATATACCCTGCTGGGGGCTGAGTAACAAGCTCATACTGCACACAGAACATGTGCACATTACAACAGGCTGACCATATTAACACCTAACAGCAGCAAGCAACATGCAGTATGTGATTCTCTGGGTTTCATGAAGACTTCCTCCCAAAGAACAATGCAAAAAGCAGTGACAATGAGCTACATAACAGAAAAACTATTTCCTGGTAATGTAATTTCCTGATTTGCAAACATCAACCTGACTGGACAGCAGAACTACAGCTTTGTAAGTCTACCCAAATGTGAAGGCAACATATTAAATGTATTCAAAAAGCTTACAATGCATGGCATGCAGTTGTGTTTTGGGGTCAGGCACCTGCTACCTGAGAAGTATTTTGTGGATGGTCCTTTTAGAAATGTTTAATACTAAAACATTTCTGTTAGGTCAGCATGTACAGCAGTGTGTATGTGTGAGGCTAACACTAGAGGATCTTTGCTAACACTTTAGATCCCTGACAATGACTCAAAAGTTTCTCTGCCCCCCAGAAGGGGGCAGCCATTCTTGCATTAAAAGTGAAACACTTCAGCTGGATGAGAAAATTGAATCAAGTGAATGGGTATATATAAAAAAATTAAAAAAGCTAATTGTCTTTTCCCTCCCTCTGGTCTTTATTCTTTCCGAATTCATCAGACAAAGGGAACTTTATCCGTGCTGATGGAAGAAATTAAACACTTATCATATATTCAAAAGTCTTGCATTGCTTTTTTTATTCACTTAGAGATTCTGTACAGCCACAGCCCTGCAATTACTCACACACACATACATACACACGCACACACAGCCACACACACACAGGCACAGCCACAAGCAAGCATGCATGCACGCACGGACGGACGGACACACACACACACGCGCAAACATGCATGCATGCACGCACGCACACACACATACACACACACGCATGCACGGACGGACGGATGGACACATACATACACACGCAAATACGCACATACGCACACACACACACACACACACACACACACACACACACAGAGAACAAAACAGAACAACTTACAAAAGCATACATGAGCACACAATTACTTGAAGCTAACGGTGAAAGGTTGTCCACAGATTAAATGCATATAGCTGTACTTTGGAAATAGACCATCTTGTATTCCATGTCATGCTATAGTTGATATGCATAGAGAAAAATCACAACTAAAACATTAAAGCTTTCATTAGGAATCCAAAATCAACATCATATGCCAATTTTAGAGATATCTTGTACATTTTATTTGTGTGAAATGAATAAAATAAATGAGTATCTTATGTTTCAGAATGACAATAAAAAATAAAACCTGCCTTTTTTTTTTTTTTTTACCATTTCACAGCAAACTCTTACAATGCTACAGAGGCAAAAGTACCAGTTTAGGGTCCTGGATGCCTTTATGATTTTATATCTTAAATTATATAATTATTATAATCAAGAGACCATTTAAAACATAACCCATTCATTTAAGAGTCCATTAAGGTCATGCATAGAAGTTCACATATAAGTATAGGTTACACTGTGGTTTCACTTTTCCACAAACCACTCTTCATTCCAACGGAGCTCTGTGATTGGTCTGTGCCACTCATGTCCTGCTCCAGCTCGAGCACTGAGATTTTGAGGGTGCCATTTGGGGCGGCGGCCCCAGGCACAGTGGTGGTGACACTGTTCAAAGGGTAGGAGCAGCGCTTAGTGTCTCGCTCCACAGCCGCAGCCAGTTTCAAGTTGTCTCTGCTGGCACATCGTCTCTGAGTGCCGTGCATGGCTGCTCGGCTGGCCATGGAAGGCAGCAGGGGGAAGGGTTTGCGACTTCCACTGCTGCCCCCATCACTTCCATCTGAGGGGCTGGTCGCCACTGACTCCCCAACACGCTTCCCGTTGGTAAGCGGGCTGGCCTGGTTCTCTGAAAGTCCGTGGTGGACGCTGCCGTTCTCGCTCGTGGCCTGTTTGTGAACCACATGCTCTGAACCAATAGGTCCTAAAGCTCCAAGGCTGCCCCCACCTCCAGCAGTCCTAAGAGCTTTGAGACGATAGTGACCTCGGCCCTCACCCCGATGGTGATACTGACTGCTCCCTTGTTTAGTTCTGCTACTCACTTTCCTTCTCTGGGGATGCACTGGGGCTGCAGAGTTAATGGTGGGCAAAACATTGTTTGTAGGCTTGGTGGTGTTGTCAGTGCTAGTGCTGGTGTTGTTGCCCACAGTGGCACGTGAAGTGTTGTTTGGATTGTCTTGTGGCACCTGTAACAGGTTGGTGAGCTTGCAAGGCCCGGGGCCCACGCTGCTGATTCCACTTGGGGTGGATGATGACCGAGCCGATGACGAGTTATGAGAGTCCCCCGGTGGATGGCAGTTGATGAAAAGTTGTGAACCCTGCTCAGAGGCCTGCACTCCACTCCCAGTAGTGCAGGTCTGCGTGTAGGTAGACATAGGATGGGAGCGGCGATAGCCTGGGCAACACGCCAGCCATGAGGCCTGCACATCCAGACGTCGAAAGCAGTGTTGCACCACCAGAAACACCCCCAAAGCTGTGGCAGCCATGCCGTAGAGACAACTAAACAACAAGCTAATGTGCCCTGTCAGCCACATTGCCATGGCTCCACAACACCACAGAACCACAAACAGGAAGTGGGTTGCCACCAGCACCAAGAACTGTGTCTTCAGCGAGTACTGGTCCTCTGGCGCCACAACAGGGTTTATAGGTCCCACCGCTGAGTCCGTGGAGTGGAGGCTGGTGCTTCCTGCCAACGCAGGCTGGCTCTCCGTCACAGGAGAGGACAAGGTGGTTCCTGTGCATTCTTTGGCCACATTGTGCCTCAGGCGAAACACAGTGCACAGGAAATAGATCCAGGTCACCAACACCACTAGGCCAGCAGGGACAAAGAAAGACCCCAGACTGGGGCGCCAACCCAGCCAGCAGCTGCAATAGGCAGAAAAGAAGTCAAAACAAGGACACATCTGTGTCATAACGCCATATTACTCATTTCAGCACCAAACAAAACAACACAAAGTCAAGGGGCCAAATGGCTCGAGGATAAAAACGAGAAGCACTTACTAAGGGCTGTTGTCTCCGTAGTTGTTGACATTGACAGCCGCAGTGATCCCACAAATGATAAGAGGAACTCCGCCAGCTATCAAATAGAACCTTGAATAACAGAGAAAATAACATATCAAACGTAAGTTCCCAGCTGCAGTTAGAGAAATAAAGAGCACTTCTTGTTTGTGCCACAGGATGCTGTGTGACCTTTGGCTGCTACGATGTTTTTAAAGTGTGCACGTCGGTGTCATTTTCCTTTCTGTATTTTTATGTCTCTCTGCCTGTCTAGAATCTGAATAGAGCTATGTGATCGTCCACTCTCATAGTGGGCAGAGTGTTACAAGGGTCAGTGTAGGCCGCAGAAGTCTGTGATTTATTGCAGCCTGATCCCCATGTGGCTGAGTGGGCAACAGAGGGGTGGCAAGGGGGTGGGGGGGTCAGAGCGAGGGTCAGTGTATGATCGCAGCTTCAGGATCACAGGGGCAGAGGGAGGAGAAATACAAGGGAATATTTGGAAAGACAGTGCACCCACTGAATCACCCTGCTCAGATTTATGACGACCCCTCTGCTTCTGTTATGTTGGTTTCATACAATCCTTCCTCCCTCCCCCCACACACTGAGTTCATATAGGCTTATAGCTTCTTTTTTTTGCCTTACAGCAATACTCTGTTATGTCCTTCCAAGGTTTCCCTCAAAAACAGAAAGGCTTTGGTTGTGGGTACAATGAATGAGCCACTTTGATACACAGTTTGGGTGGCCATGCACAAGAACTCCCGCATCCTGTCTACAACATAAACCGTATTGATGGTGAACAACAATTTCATTTATTTTACTTCATTAGCTGCTGTTTTTTTGTATCTGTGTTAGAGAGCTGGATAAGCTTGGATTAGTCTTTTTTTATTATTCCATTACATTTTCACTTACCTCTGTACAGCATTTAACAAGTATTTATTTACAATTAGTGGGGGGAAAAATCGATACAGCATAGTATCGTAGTATACAATACTGTCTCGATACACAGGCGCCAAGTATCGATCTTTTATTATATATGTGTTTGTCAGTTTGTCTGCTTGACAATCCCATTATGCAGCAATAAAATATAAGTGATATGAACAGAGACATGTTTCTTTTTAGATAAAATACATGATGACAAAGTTTCCTTTTGGGGACATCAGTTTAAAGTGGGAAAAATTAGAAGTTGGAAAAAAAATGCAATATGTTTAAAATCGCAATAATATCGTATCGTGGCCTAAGTCTCGTGATGATATCGTATCAGGAGGCGTCTGGTGATTACCACCCCTATTATTTACTGTGCTGTAACAGACAAAAATTTGACATTTTCGTCCCTTTTTCAGACTTTTCTTTAGTTTTCACTAACACCACCTTGCTACCACTAGTTTTACACTACTTTTTGGAATTCATGGTCAATAACCCTCATTTAATATAGAATTATACTTAATATTTGAGTTAAAAAAGCAAAAATTACTAATTATTTTGACTAATAGTTAAGATCAGAGGAACGTACAGATGAGTTTTGACTGGAATGAAAGTGATCAGTTGTATTTGCAAAGAGCGTTGTAAGGAATCCAATCAATCTTTTTTGATAATTTGGTTAAAAAGAAACCCATATTTCCGATATAGACACTTTTTAAAGGGGTCAAATTTGACCCGAGGACAACAGGAGGGTTAAGCATGTTTTTTAGCTTCTGGTTTAGTGTTCCAATTAACTTGTATTCACTTGTGGTGTGGAACTTTTCTGTTTCTTGCTGTTGTGGTGCGGTCAATAATGTATGTTTGTCATGGTCCTTGAAGTGATTTGATGCCTGCTGTAGATCAAATTTCCTTCTGGGATAATAAGGTTGAAAGTTGAAGTTGAATAGTACAGGAAGCGGGTGAAGGTGAGTTGCATGCCTCTTGCATGCTCACTGACCTGAGCATAGGTCGCTGAGTAGGTGGCGCAGGAGACTCCCCCTCCGGCTGCCGTGGTATTCTCCACACACACTCTTTGTAGATGACCCTGGCGCTGACTCCAATCCACAGCAGGGTCGACAGCGAGGAGTAGTGCAGGGCGATGCCCACCTGTCACGGGTTACAGTCAGGTAAGACACTGGTTCCCAACCTTTTTCGGTCCGAGGTACCCACCACACCATGTTGAGGTACTTGTACTTTACTTGAGTCTTTTCTTTTCATGCCACTTTCTACTTCTACTTCACTACATTTCAGAGAGAAATATTGTACTTTTTTACTCCACTGCATGAATCTGACAGCTTTAGTTACTTAACAGATCAAGATTTGGGCACACAAAACACATGTAGTTTATAAAATACGACGTTTCATATTGAATTAAACTATAAAGTGAGACCACAATATATTGGCCTACAAGTAAAGCTGAAATGATTAGCCAATTAAACACTTATTGGGATGACAGAACTAAAACGTGACTTTTTGTGCATTTAGTACTTTTACTTTGAATACTTTAAGTACATTTTCCAGATGATACTTACATACCCAAGTAACACTTTCAATGCAGGACTTTTACTTGCAACAGAGTATTTTTACTGTGTGGTCATTACTACTTTCTCTAAATACCTCTTCCACCACTGACTTTTTGATAATTATTTAAACGGTTTAGTCAGTAAGCCTACTTTTAGCTAACTATTTCAACCTTTCAGCCATTACTTTTAGATATTTATTTCTACCATGTATTCATTATTTTTAGCTAACTAACTGTTTAAAGCTACAGTGCGTAGTTTCTGTCTCCCCCATGAGGAATTCTAAGTAATGAAAACAACACTGTCGCTGCATCCACATGATACAAGCCTTCCGTGATCGCGCACCACCCCCAGCCCTCCTCCACGCAGTTGCTAGTGGCCAAGGAGAACACAGAGGATTAAAAAAACATAATGGAGTCTTCAAATAAGGTAATCATCGTCACTAGAGTTTCTGTGCGGGAAAGACACCGGACGACACAATCTTCTGAATGTAGCCATACTGAGAAACACAGAGCTGATAGTCTTAATTAGCTTTGTAGCAACTCATTTGGCAATGGCTTGAATGTAACGGACGTTCATTAATATCAAAAAGTACTACTTTAATTTTCTGCGCTCACTTGCTAACTAGTTTTCAAGCACTCCCACATAACTGCAACATGTACTGTGTCCAATGAGTTGGGAATCTCTGAGGTAAGACATCTGACACTCAAAAATGAGGAGACTGTGTAAATTCACTACTTACTGCTTGACAAACTACTGGGTAGCTGGTTAGGCTAATGCCTCCTGCGTAGATGGCTGTCGTCATGGCGATGTGGAAGCAGGTATTCAGTAACGTGTGCCAGCTTTTTCTCGAAATGTGAATAGAACTGTTCAGGCGCAGGGCAGAAAATAAAAATCAGGATACGTTGCCAAATAACAAATATCAGCGAGGAGTCACACAACACACACACACACACACACACACACACACACACACTGCAGTACCTGTGGTGTAGTATGTGTGTGATGATGATGGTGAAGAGGCAGAGGAGCAGCACTGCAGTACAGGCATAGACCACAGGGTGGAGCACCCTTACAGACATGGGTGTGGAGTTGGGGAAGTCAGGCACCTCCTAGACACACACATAAGGGTCAAATAGAGCTGCACAGATTAGTTGATCCCTCGATTAGTTGTCTTTTACATTAATCACCAACTATTTTGACAGTTAATTAACCGGCTTGAAGATCTGCACAATTATGACACAAGGGAAAAACACCTGATCACCAAATCAAGTGAACAAGCCTGCACTGTAAAACTTTTCACAGTAAAAATTTGAAGGTATTTTACAGTAAATAGTACAGTTTCTTACCATACTATTTGAATTTACAGTAATATACTGGTTCGTGGTGTAATTCCTGCCAATTTTCTTTAATTTCCCAATATGCATTGGTATTAACAGTAAATACCTGTAATCTGTGCAATTCGCAGATAGTGCTGTAATATTATTATGTTCTCCCAGAATGCATTTCTATTTGCTATTTGCAGTATGTTACATCAAAAGGTTACAGTGTAGTTTGTAGAGGACCGGGAACGAGGTCGATGAAAATCTTTAATTCTGTCTCGATCTTTAAGAGAAGTCTAAAGAAAAAAATTGCTAATAACTTCTTATTGTTGAATATTCTTTAAGTGTTATGTATGTACTGGGATTGTCTGTATTTTAGTGGTATTTATCTGTTTTGAGTCTATGATGACTGGATTTGTGTTTTTTTTTGTTTTTCTTTGTTTTAGGGTCTGTATTTCGTGGCGTTTGTCAATGTTTTGTCTATTGTGAATGGAGTTTTGGCGTTCCCCATTTCACGCAGCCTACATATGGTCATTGTACCTTCTGAAATTGTGTTTTAATGGTACGATGATACCGTGTGAGTAAATAAATTAAATAAATAAATAAATAGATTCCAGCTTCTAAGCTTCTTTCTTGCTTTTTCAAAGGGTTTTTTTCCACTCATAGGTGCTAGGGGGGAGCAAGACGACCTCCATTCAACTAAAAAGATATCATCATATAACCATTCCAATGACTTCAAAGCTGTTCAGTTAAGGTAAATTAAGCTAAAATAACTACATAGCTCCCCATTCATCTGTTATAGAAAATTAATTTTCTTTTTCTTTGGGAAATATTTTTGAATTTGAAGGCTCACGTGTCACAAAAAACAGGTTTTTATCATTTAAAGAACATTTCCAAGGTTAGGCTGTTTTTCCTCACACAGAGAAACTAATGCATATGCAAATGAAAGTGTCTTTCAACCCTGAATGAATGATGAATGAAATCCTCAAGGCTATCCTACCTGCAGCACAGCGTAGTTGCTAAGCAGAGAGCAGCGCATCGTGGAGGTTCTGCTGTCACTGTGGACCAGCTGACAGCCCTCCTGGCTCCAGGTCCCCTGTTTCTCCAGAGCCTTCAGGCTCCACTGTGCGGCGACAGCGTCAGTACCAGGGGACAAGTGGCGCACCGACACCCAGATGGGCTCCGAATGGTTCCACATGCTGCAGCCATCTTCGCCAGAAAGTAGGGGGGAGGGGAAGAAAATCAGTCACAGATACTTTTATATTGTTACATAAGAGTCAGTTTGTGATGCCCATTCTACATTCACTCAGCTTGTCTTATGTTATTTTATAAAAAAAAAAAATTAGAACGTTTTTGGCAGCACCTAAGCCAAACGGATGTAAAATCAATGTGTGCATCAAACTAATTATATTACTTTTTTCAGATCTAATGATTGTAGTTGCTCCCTAGTGGACTTTTTTTTGTTGCAAATTTTGTCTCTTTTTAAAGGTGTTTTTAATGTATTATCTGCTCTAGTTTTTCCAACATTTTAGACATTTATATGGTAATAATGATGGTCCAAAATGATGTGAAACTGCACTCTTTTTATTTATTAAAAAAAGTCACATTTTCCTGATTGAGGACCCTTAAATCCCCCGCCAAATATGTGCGCGTAAATCTTCCACAGACTTATGGAAAACACAGTATTGCTTGATGAGTAACATGTTGCAATTCTAAAAATGCCTCTCAACATCCCCCAGAGAGTGGGTCTGACTGCTTTTTATATGTAGCTGATACAGAGTTACAATTACAGCGAAGATTGTTAAGATAAGTGAAGCTAAAACATCTGGATTGCCCTCCCTGGTGGCTGGCTACAGTATAGGTCATAAACCCCCATCCCCTCCATGTTAGCAGATGGGACAGTACACATTTTTCCCAAAGATGGTTTTCCATCTTTTTAGACAGTTCTGATCACCCTGATGTTTGATCAAGTGTTCATTTATCATTTATCAGTTTGGTTTTTATTAGTTACAGTATTTGATGCTCTGAAAACGGGCGGAAAACATAATGATTGTGTGACTCTGGGTCCAAAATCCCAAGATGGCAGCATCCAAATCTGGGATAGTTTGCCTTTACAATACAGCGGGACAAAGTGAAGACGTGTTGGTTATGTTTTTCACAGTCTATGTGTCAGTGCCGGAGTGTGATCTGGCTACATCTATTCGGGAATGGGGAGAGGGGGAGGGGGGGGTGCTCTGGGCTGTTTGTATAGATTTAAACTAATCACAACCATCATGAACATCCTGACATCCAACGGCAGACTTTATCACAGCATCATCACAGCATTTATCACAGTTTTTATAGCTAAAAGTTCATTGTTATTGTTATTTTTACACAGTTTTTTTCTATGCTGTATTTTTGTTTTTTTATACCATGTTATTTTCTATTCAAGTGCCGCTGAAATCTGCTGCTGGAAATTCAATTTCCTTGCAGGAGTCATCCCAAAAGGATCAATAAAGAGAGTCTAAGTCTCATACATCCAATGTGCCGGACTAGTTTAACCCCAAGATTTTGTTGTTGATGTTATAGATAGCTGATCTTTTGTTTAGGAATCACGCTACATTTACTACATTCTATTCTTGTGACATAATGTCCTAAATTAAAACAGCCATTTACAAGAACAGGAATTTAAAACAAAAAGGCCCAGCAATGCTAAGTGGCTTTCAAACTGTATTTTAGGGTGCACTTTCCCTTTAAATGTGAGAAAACAAAGGTGGTTTCACTGAATGGACTGAGAGGGTTCTTTACTAGAGGTGTAACGACATCAATTCAATAAACCACCATCCAATGTTATTCTGTAAGATGCCTCTTTATTTTAGATTCCCACTTTATATTTATTCCTTTTTTATCAAAAAGTATAATGTGTTTGTAATTTAAATGTCTGGAAGAGCTCAATTAATGAGTAATACAATTGTCAAATCATAATTTCAGTGGTTTTTTTGGAGTTTCTATGACTATAACTTTGTTAAAAAGGCTGTCTGGAATCGTTTGCAGGCCCCCTGAATCGAGTTGAATCAAATTTGTATTGTGACAGGCTTTAAAATATCAATCATATTGTGATTGTGATTTACACCCCTATTCCTCACCTAGGCCAACAAAGATGACCGGCGTGTTGACGCTTCGTCGGCGAGAGTGATCCCCCGTGTTGCTCGAGTTCCCGGACAGAGGGAAAAAGCTGCCGGTTCTGAAAGCTACAAACTGCAGCTTACAGTCTGCGGGAGCATCAGGAGGAAACAGAGTAGCTGGGAGAGTCACAGAGGCCAGGGCTATTGAATTCTGGAGGGGAAAAAAAGACAGATGAATCCACCAGAAACTACAACTTGATATCTGTGAATGCAGATACAATCGGTTACTGATGTGTAGCAGTGGTGGAAGAAGTATTCAGATCCTTTATTTAAGTAAAAGTATGAAGAGCACACTGTAAAAATACTCTGTAACAAGTAAAAGTCCTGCATTGAATTGTTACTTGAAGGTCCCATGACATGGTGATCTTTGGATGCTTAGTGGTCCCTTAATACTGTCTCTGAAGTTTCTTTTATATAGACCTTAGTGGTCCCCTAATACTGTATCTGAAGTCTCTTTTATATAGACCTTAGTGGTCCCCTAATACTGTATCTGAAGTCTCTTTTATATAGACCTTAGTGGTCCCCTAATACTGTATCTGAAGTCTCTTTTATGTAGACCTTAGTGGTCCCCTAATACTGTATCTGAAGTTTCTTTTATATAGACCTTAGTGGTCCCCTAATACTGTATCTGAAGTCCCTTTTATATAGACCTTAGTGGTCACCTAATACTGTATCTAAAGTCTCTTTTACATAGACCTTGGTGGTCCCCTAATACTGTATCTAAAGTCTCTTTTACATAGACCTTGGTGGTCCCCTAATACTGTATCTAAAGTCTCTTTTATATAGACCTTAGTGGTCCCCTAATACTGTAACTGAAGTCTCTTTTATATAGACCTTAGTCGTCCCCTAATATCATATCTGAAGTCTCTTTCCCAAAATTCAGCCTTGGTGCAGAATTTCAGAGAAGCAGAGAAAGGGGAGGTAACCGTGCCCCTTATGACCTCATAAGGGGCAAGATTCCAGCTCGACCCATCTGCACTTTCATTTTCTCAAAGGCAGAGCAGGATACCCAGGGCTCGGTTTACAACTATCACCATTTCTAGCCACTGGAGGACCTTAGACAGGCTGGGGGAACACATAATAATGCCAAAAAAAACTCATAAAGTGACATTTTCATGCCATGGGATCTTTAAGCAAAAGCATGTAAGTATCATCATGAAAATGTAATTAAAGTATTAAAAAGTAAAAGTACTCAACGCAGAAAAATCCTCACTTTTAGATCAATACCGTTTCTGTCAGTTAACTAGTGTTAAATGGTGTAATCATTTCAGCTGTACATTGTTTGGTAATCTACATGTGTTTTGTCTGCACAAATCTTAATTTGTAAAGTAACTAAAGCTGTCAGATGAATATAGTGGAGTAAAATACTTTTCCTCTGAAATGTAGCGGAGTAGAAGCAGAAAGAGACATGAAAAGAAAAGACCTAAGTACGTCCCATTTGTACTTAAGTTCAGTACTTGAGTAAATGTACTGAGTACCAGTAGGTACCAGAAGGGCTGCTCGAGCCTCACCTTTAGGGGGAAGTTGTTGAGGGAGGTGTTGTGGGTGCCGGTGCTGCAGCGAAAACGAAGCTGCTGCTCGTGAGCGGACTCTGACGTTTCCATTCCCAGGCTGCCCGTCGAAACCTCGCGCCGCTGATACGCCGTGCAGGTGATGCCAGTGAAGTGGGCTGGTCGAATGAAGTGGGCCTCCATCACGATGTTCCTAGACACCTGCACGTATCCAAATCAAATGGAAACGGTATTTTAGATTGATTTGTTTATAAGATTGTGTCCATGTACAGTTCAAGAAATTATAAGAAATTGATAGGATTTACATTTTGCTTTTTATATTTTCTGGACATCCCATTGTTTTGTTATGTTACGTAGGCAAAACCATTGTGAAAATTGAACTTAAAATATGCACCTTTACAGCGGGGGTCAACCGCCACGCTGAAATATGATTGGATCAGAGTACTTGTTGCTGTAAGAAATAAATTGTGTTTTGCACTTTCTTTCTGTTCTGTTCCCTATTATCTAAAAACTGTGTATTGTACGTGTTTTGTATTTGAATACACAAATTGTTGAAAATAAAAGTGAAATTAATAATGAATGTGATGTTATTTAGCAAAATTACATTGTGTTGTTCTATCTTATCCAATATTTCCTATATTTCTAAGCAGATTTTCTATGCTGTATGCTGACGAAATGCCCCCCCCCCTGTGCCACCCCACTTAAAAGATCCTTTAATTGCCACTGCCAACACACACCGTCAGGTGTTTTTTTTTACTACACGTTGTCTATTTGCGTTTGTTAATTTCTCTTACGGGTATACGATGGGATGTGTACCTACAAAGACATCCAAAAGTCGCATTGTAAAAAAAAACATTGAACATTGAACCTGGCTTTATCCAATGTTCCCACTTGTGTTCTGGAAATGTATGAGCCAATCACTGCTCATCTGTTCATGCACACGCATTCATTCTCCCTTGTGGGGGGAGGGGCTTGGGAGACCGTTTTGGGCTTTAGCAGAATGAAAGAAGGGATTGAGAAGTTGTTGATGTTCAATTTTTTTGTCCTCATTAAAATGCAAATCAATTTTTTAATTTTTTTTACATGTGTGTTTCTGGATGTTTTTGTTGTTATTCTGTCTCTTACTGTTCAAATAAATCTACCATTAAAATTTTAGACTGATCATTTCTTTATCAGTGGGAAAATGTACAAAATCAGCAGGGAATGAATACTTTTCCCCCCTCACTGTAGTCCGTACCATGGAGAAGTCCTGAGCATGGCCGTGCAGCTGGGGCCAGGCCAATGTCTCCAGAGAGTAGACTATGGAGCTGCAGGCTCTCTTCTCTCTCTGGGCCAGAGCGAGGATCTGGTGGTCCACCTGCATCAGGTTACTGCCCATCTCGACCAACACCTTCGACAGCTGGAACAAACACACAGGAAAAGGAAAATAATGTCTGTGATCGCCAATGAGTTCCCGAATCAATATTGATTTTAATTTACAATCCGATTTGATTCCATGTCAATTAGGTTAGGGGAATTTCCAGTTACAATAGCAACTTTGCTTGGATATGAAAAAGATTCTATGAAACGTCTGCTGTAAATTTTACAACCCTCAAATATTTTGTATAATTCACCAGGTTAATGTTTACTTTAAGCTCTAACCCTGAAGGTTTGTTAAAGTACTTAACAAGACTAACAAATCACTCAAACAAAGATCAATTTTAATTGGAGAATCAATTATTTTAACCCAGCTCTTATACCTGTATGATACACAACATACTTTTTTATTGTGCATTTTAGGTCTTTATATCAAGGGCTCCTGCACACCGCCTGCGTGGCATGTTCGTTTTTATTTTGGCTCCCATGGTAACAGGTTAGGGCTTGCACACTGCCTGCATGACACGCACGTCTCTTTCACACAACACACAAGCGGGTTGGAAGCGTTTCCAGGCAACATAGAATACGAAAAGAGGTTTATATGTCATTTTGACACAAATGCATTTAATAAATGACATTTTGATGTTTGAAAGTCTCCAGGTTTTGACATCAATGCTCTAATGTTCCCTTAACGTTGCAACCTTTAGAGAACGTTCCTCTAATGTTCCCCTAACGTTGCAACCTTTAGAGAACGTTCCCCTAACATTCCCTTAACGTTGCAACCTTTAGAGAATGTTCCCCTAATGTTCACCTAACGTTGCAACCTTCAGCAAACGTTCCCTAACGTTGCAACCTTTAGAGAACGTTTCTCTAATGTTCCCTTAACGTTGCAACCTTTAGAGAACGTTCCCATAATGTTCCCTTAACGTTGCAACCTTTAGAGAACGTTCCCATAATGTTCACCTAACGTTGCAACCTTCAGCAAACGTTCCCCTAACGTTGCAACCTTTAGAGAACGTTCCCTTAACGTTGCAACCTTTAGAGAACGTTCCCCTAATGTTCCCTTAACGTTGCAACCTTTAGAGAACGTTCCCATAATGTTCACCTAACGTTGCAACCTTCAGCAAACGTTCCCCTAACGTTGCAACCTTTAGAGAACGTTTCTCTAATGTTCCCTTAACGTTGCAACCTTTAGAGAACGTTTCTCTAATGTTCCCTTAACGTTGCAACCTTTAGAGAACGTTCTCTAATGTTCCCTTAACGTTGCAACCTTTAGAGAACGTTCCCCTAACGTTCTTTTTTAACAACCATGATACTAATTTTATTATTACTTTAAACTGTCTGTGCATGAGCAGGAATTAATTATTATATATTAGCAGGAATTAATAAACAGGCAAACTTGATGAGATTTAAAACTTATACAATATAAATAAATAATAAAATATACAATATAAAAACGCTACGTAGCCACGCAACTGACATGTAACTGTACCAGGCAAGCCATCCCGGCACCCTAATAGAATACATTTTAGTAAGTAATTAAATCTTTTTTCACCTCTCGCAGCTGTCTGACATAATCCATAAACTTCTCCATCATTTGTGCCACATACAGCACATCCACTGAGTCGGTGAAGCCGGCAGCCTCCAGGGTGTATGTGCGCACCTGATGTGCCACAGTGACAGCATTGGATTCATTGATGGGTCTCTGTGAAGGACAAATAGGACAATTGTGATGTCATGAAATCAGAAGCGGAGCCAGGCGTTGTACAGGGAACGCCCCCTTGGGAAGGTTTGTTTCTAGGGATGTAACGATACACTCAACGCATGATTCAAATCACTATTTTAATTTGATGATACCATTTTCTGAGGATTTCCTTTAATAGAATGAGCTGCAGATAAATTACAAAAAAAAAAATAGATTCTTTTCAACACACGTGTCCTCTTGTCAAAAGTGCAACATACAAAAATAAAACATCATTTGTTAATGAAAAATGAATGGCTAGATTTCCTTAGGAGATGATTTTCTATGTATAAGTGTTTATGTTTGGTCAGCGGTTCAAAGAAACCCAACAGAGAGGCTATATTGGGAGAAATTTGATTTCTATGGAAGGCATTTTCCCGGTTGGTGAAACACAGCAGTCCATAACTTTAAGAGGTAATAACCACTAACAAACCCAGCAAGGTCTATCATATAAAAACATCATTATAAAATATAATCTAGGAACGTATAGCAATTAAAAAATCCCAACTAGAATTCGCCCACCCAAGTGGTATATGGGTATGTATATGTTCAATTTTTGGGTCTTGGTCCGTGGACAGAAAGTGTAGTAATTGAAGTGTTTTAATCATTTATTTCCATATTTATCATGGTCTAAAAAGACACTGGGATTCAGTGCAATTTCACTACAGTGCAATATTTAATACTCAGGACTTTTGATACACCAAACTATATTTTTGCGTAAAGTGTATACAAACCCTTTATCTTTATTATATGTATATAGTTGCTTTTAGGAACTGTGCACCCCCCTTCTCTTTTTTCTCTTTTCTTCTTGTTGTGCACTACTTACATTTTATATTTTTATATTTTGTGTTGAGACTGTAAAGGGGTTACTTCAATCTCGTTGCACACGTACTGCACTTGTGTATAATGACAATACAGGCCTTGTATTCTATTCTAAAGCACTTTGTGACTTTGTCTGTAAAAGGTGTTATATCAAATAAACTTATTATTATTTAGTGTTTACTGAACAGTAGCCATGTACTGTAGTAACCCCAAGAACTACTGACCAGGATGAAGGTATGCAGTACACGGGTGATGCCATTAGTGTAGTGACAGTCTGTATAGTCCCCCTCCTGCCACTTTCCAGAACGGTCACAGTATCGAGAGGCTTTTTTCTGCTCAATACCTCCCTCCACGGACAGGGAGGGGTAACGCAACTGCAGGCAGTACTGATGGGAGGTGATGCCTGCCAGAGTTCTGGGCCACCTAGGGATTCAAAACCAGAGAGGAGTGAGACGGCTGACTCTTTACGTATGAAATAATAATCACCCCGTTTACCTATAACTGACCTGAACTCGCCACGGTTGTTGACAACTTTATCCTCTGGACAGAAGGAGGCGCTGTTCTCCAGCACCACTATTTCAACACTGCGAGAGGCATTGCCCCGCCCAGTGGAAACCACACACTCCCACTCTCCCCTGGCCTCCACATGTACGTTGAATAGAATAAGCTCACTGGGATAAGAAGGGATAGAGACGGCTCATTATAACACATTATCGCCACATGCTCCAACGTGTGTCTTAAACAATAAGTACATCAGATTACTCAAAATGTTCTTTGCACAAGAATTAAAAGGGTTATAAATATTAGAATATTACGGAAGAGGATTAGGGCCAATGAGAAAAATGTATTTGACTTATGAGTTTAAAGTCAAAACTTTCACTTTAATCTCACAATTCTGACTTTAAAGTTTTTTTTACATCCTCTTTCATAGTAAATTGAATAAATTGATTGGACAAAGAGGTTATTGACAGCTTAATATTGTATCCTTATAAGTTTAAAGTCAGAACTCTCAATTTAATCTCACAAAAATATGTTTTCTTCTATAGAATATACAAAATAGAATAGGCTCACTGGATTAAGAGGATGGAGACAGTTCATTATAATACATTATTGCCACATACTCCGAAAATTGTCTTGAATATTAAGTTTATCTTTGATTAGGTTATAAACATTTGAATATTATGGAAAACGATTAGGGCCAATGTGAAAAATTTATTTGACTATATTTCTAAGAATAAAGTCAGAACTCTCACCTTAGTTCAGAATTCTGACTCCAAACTCAAATACATTTTTCACATAATGCCCTAATCTTCTTCCGTAGGATATATATATATACTATATATAGCTCACTGGATAAAGAGGATGGACACAGCTCATTATAACACATTGTTCGTGTGTAACATGTGTCTTAAACATTAAGTTCATCAAATCACTAAAAATGTTCTTTGCGCAAGAATAATAAAGGTTAGAATCATTTGAATATTAAGGAAGATTATTAGTGCCATTATAATTCTCATTTTGTTCTCATAGTTCTGACTTTGATCTCACAAATCTGACTTTAAACTCAGAACTCAAATATGTTTTTCTTAAATAAATATGGCCCTAATCCTCTTCCGTAGAATATAGACTAGAATAACGTCACTGGATAAAGAGGATACAGACAGCTCATTACATCACATTATAGCCATTTTGTCTTAATAACAATAAGTTCATCTGATCACTCAAAATGTTCTTTGCACAAGAATAAAATAAAAGGTTTAATACATTTGACTTTAGACAGCCTTTTTAGAGGACAAACGAGAGCAGTCAGACAGTTTGTGTACCTGGTGATGAAGGTGCAGTCGTGCAGCACGCTGTTCTCCAGCTGGACACCCATCTCTGGGTCAGAGGTCACCAGCTGACCATTGTGACGCCAGTGTAAGGTGGTGATCTTGTCCACCAAGGCGGCGGTGCAATGGAAGGGCAGCCGATCGCCTTTGAAGACCACCTGACGCTGGGACGGCAGCAGCGACAGGGTGTGCAGCTCCAGAGGACCATCTAAACAACAACAACAACATGGGGGGGGCGAAAGACACAGACGCAACCGTTACACATCACTCTGAATTGTTTCTGCTACACTGTAAATAACTGTTTGTCACCTACTCCATGGCTTGCTGCTCATACACAGGAGCACTTTCAGTGAAAGACTCATTCTCCCAAAATGCACCACAGAGCGCCACAGGAAGTCATTCCTGCCTGTGGCCATCAAACTTTATAACTCCTCCCTCTAAGTGTCTGACACAGTGCAATAACACTTGCTTAAAATATGTGCAATACTCTGCTGCTACCATTATTATTATTATTATTTTTATTATTATTATTGCTGTTCACCATTACAACTCCTTAATTATGTAAATACTGTATCATAAAATTCCTTTAACTATGTAAATACCGTACAAGTCCACACTCCTTATATTTCTTTATTTATATTTCTACTTTCATATTTATATACTTTGTGCAACTGTAACACAGAATTTTTCTTCGGGGATCAATAAAGTATTTCTGATTCTGATAATGGCTGTGAAATCTTTCCTTTAGATTTCACAGTAACACTACTGTATATGATTTTTACAGTAGAATGCTGTAAAGTTACATTACAACCTTGTCGCCATGACAACATCACAGTAGTCTAAGTATTACAGTTGAAATCACAGTAGTCAAAGCATTACTGTAAAATAAAATATCACAATATAGCCACTATAGTACTGTAAATAGTAAAGTTAACTACTGCATTTTTACTTTTTATCTTGTATTTTACAGTGAATACATAAAATACTGTAAAAAGTACGGTACCTTTACTGTAAAAAGAATTCACAGTAACGTGCTGGCCAATGGTTGCCAGTAAGTTACTATAAATTTTACGTTAAATTTGTTACAGTGTACTCTCTCATTACTCAACCTCAGCTAAATGTTTCCACGGAAGCCATTATGAGTGTGCTCCAGATTGGATGCAGACAGCAGCAATTCATAAATGCAACCCACAGGATTACACACAGCTCACTGATGCTTTTAGAAATATGTTCCTGGGATTGATCGCTTTCACCCTTGGGTGTAGTAATTCTTATGAGTGCACCGTCATTGTCATTCACAAGCCAATGATCTCTGAAACAAAGCGGTGAGCTGCTTCATTTATATGCCTCATTCTAACCAGGCTCTCACCACAGCTCAGCTGGCTTTCCCTTAGTCCACGCAGGGGCTTTCCCTTCAGGCTCCTCGGGTAGGCACACAGGGTTTCGTCCCCCAACCGGGCTGAACTGCTGCGAAAGAATCCCGGGACCCAACGTAACCCGCAGTCACACGACAGGTAGTCTGAGTTGAAGTTCCTGGACAGACAAATAGTAAGTAAGTAAGTAAGTAAGTAGGTAGATATATATTTATTGATCCCAATAAAATGGGAAATTATAGTGTTACAGCAGCAAAATCACACAGCACAGAATATAAATATAAATGAAATACTAGGATACAATAAACATACATACAATATACATGAAATAATAATAATAGGATAAAATACAAGAACAAATATTTAAATATATATACAAGTTGTGCAACTGTTTAAATTATAATAGTATAATAGTAGTAATGAGTATAGTAGTGAGTATAATAATAGTAATAATAAAATAATGTATGTCCCGCATTAATATAAAGAAAAATTTCACACAAATTACAATCTGTTGTTATTACACACAGGCCTGAACTACACACACACTAAGTACCTATACATGCACTAAGTGAGTGCCAGAGTGAGGGGGCTGCCCATGGAAAGTCGCCCCAAGCAGTTTGGGGTTCAGTGCCTTGCCAACATACATTTGGTCCGTACGTGGACTTGAACCAGCAACCCTGCAATTCCCAACTGAACTCCCTGCGGACTGAGCTACTGCCACCTCAACGACATTTATCATACAATTCACTCTAGCTGGCTCAGATGCTGCGTTATTAATAACTCTAGTTGCTCATTATGGGATTGACATATGAGACCAGACTTATTCTGGATCAACAGAAGTACATGTCAGTTGGTAAAGTCTGACATCCTGCGCTGTCAGGCTTTGTCCCTTACTTTCTGCTCTCTGTGTATGTTTCTTAAAATCCCCTAGCTACAGGAAGCAACAACAACCTTCAAGTTTGCAAGCTACACGCTGAAAATGGAAGGTTTTGAAGTAAAGTGGATCGTGCCACAATGGCAGGCCTGGTTGGGTTCTTTCGGGGAATGATTGTAATATGTGTTCAGCATTTCCTCTCTAACTGGGACGTTTTGGGAGCAATTGGTGGGATTGCTGTGGATGAAGTACACACGGAGATACACTGGTAAGAGCTAATGAGGTTTAACCATGAATCAGCTAATTTGGAGCTCACGTTGTTGTATTGTAACTTAATTTAATATTGTATGTGGTTTAAAAAAAAAAAATCTTTATTCTTATTTGTCACATACAATGTAGTTAATTCAATTACCGCATTTGAATAAGTAATTGAATAATAATTAATTAATTGAATTTGACGACAGCATTAGGAGCAGTGGACAAGGCATCAAAAGAGGCTTGAGCACTTGAGCTTTTTCTTCCTCGAGAAGGGGAACAATTTTTATTTATTTTTTTAAAATGAATGAATATATTCCCATCTGCGCACAGCTTTACTGTCCAACTAATTGATCTCATGAATAAAAAACATCTGGTTGGAGATTAGACTTTGTTGAGTTCCGATTCAAATAAATTGGTAAGGAAGTCAGAGTTGTGTTAACGTATTTAATGTTTTGTTTAAAAAATATTGATAAAAAATAAAAATCTTTTTTTCACGTCCCTGTGCACGTCCCTGCAGTGGACAACTATAGATACAGCATGCGGGGAGCAACTTGGGGTTCAGTGTCTTGCTCAGGGACACTTTGACATGCAGCAAGTGGAGCCTGGGATCAAACCACCAATCTTGGTGGTTGAGGAGCGGCCTCGACCCCAACGACCTTACTCCGCAGCGCTGTGGAGTAAGTTCTGGCAATGCGAGACTATTCCAGGCTTGATGCATATTTGTTACGTGACACCCACCCCAACAGTATATAAATATTACAGATTTATTGTTTTCACTCTGAAATCAATTGACTGTTTTATGGAAGAACTGGCAGCCCAACAATCAAGGAAAGGTCGGTCTGCAACCGTTTCAGATCTGAAATGGTTGCGTACAGACTTATCTTCTGATTTGCGGTTGCCTAGGTTGAAATGAAAATATCCAAATTCAAATAAATACATGTCAAATAAATCCTCATTGCTTATTTGAGTTTTTCTACACGCTGGAAGTCGTTGTAAAAGCAAACCCTAGCCAAATAAATATGAACTAAAAATAAACCTTATTTCTGTCTACAATATTAATTGTTTTATTCATATATGGAATGGTATGCTGGGAGAGAGCAGGCAGTGTCTAATACTCACACTAGCTTGAGGGACGGCAGCTCCTGAAAAACTCCAGGATCCATGGTTGATATGATGTTGCCAGAGAGGTTCCTAGCAGTACACAAGATACATATGAAGTCAACCCCATAGATTCCCCACAATACAGAAAGAACAATGTATTTTTTTTTATTGGATCAGTTTGTCTCTCTCTTACAGTTTAGTGAGATTGCTCAACCCTTGGAACATGTCTGCAGTCAGGCAGCCAATGCGGTTGTTGGAAAGGTCGCTAAAAGTGTAAAAAGACAAAGGAATGTTTTCGGTTATTTTTGAAACAGGGGGACTCGTCACAGACGGTGATATCTTGACTCTTTCAACGCCCATGTTGTTTTTGTGATATCAGATCAAACACTGCTTTCTGTAGAGCAGCAAATTTCTTTTGGAATGTTACAAACTCCAGCACAAAGCTTCCATCCATCCATCCATCCATCCATCCATCCATCCATCCATCCATCCATCCATCCATCCATCCATCCATCTTCGTCCGAGGGGGAGCAGCTCCAGCAGGGGACACCAAACTTCCCTTTCCCGAGCCACATTAACCAGCTCCGACTTGGGGATCCCGAGGCGTTCCCAGGCCAGGTTGGAGATATAATCCCTCCACCTAGTCCTGGGTCTTCCCCGGCCTCCTCCCAGCTGGATGTGCATGGAACACCTCCCTAGGGAGGCCCTCAGGAGGTATTCTTACCAGAGTTGCTCCAAAGCTAATTAAGACTATCAGCTCCACACAACTCTCTGGATTTCACCGTATGACCATGTTCAGAAGATTGTGGTGTCCGGCTTTCACGCACAGAAACTCAAGTGAAGATAATTACCTCTTCTGAAGAGTCCATTAGGTTTTTTTTTTAATCCTCTGTGTCCTCCTTGGCTACTAGCAACTGTGTGTGTGTGTGTGTGTGTGTGTGTGTGTGTGTTGGGGATGCTCCAAGCAATACAGAACCCAAAGGTCTAAAGGCTGTTAGACTTCTGCGGAGGCCCCACGCTTTCGCCGTAGCCTACGTAAGTAGCCTGGTGGTGCGCTGGTGTGTGTACGTTGAGCCGGCGTATGTATGTGTGTGTGTGTGTGTGTGTGTGTGTGTGTGTGGGGGGGGGGGAGTGTATGGTAGAGGGAGAAGTGAGATAGTGATGGCAGATTAGCTTCAAAGTGAGTACCGACTCTAGAGTCATAGTGAGAGAAACAAAGTGTCTCCCCTGTTCTTTCTGAACACGGTGAGACATCTTTAGCAGGAAACGTTAACCCTCTCCTTGATTTCATGTTATTTATGTAGAAGGAGAACGTCAGGCTACGGCGTAGGGTCCGGCGTAGACGCAGAGGGGTCTACGCTGCATCTAAATAAGCATGCCACTTTCCCTTATCTCTGCTCCATAGGGCCCCTGTAGAGGTTTATCACTAATGGGGTAAAAGCAGGGCCCCTGTTCTGAGTGTGATGTATAACCAGCGCCATAGAGGGATCTGCTCTGTTGCACCTCTGACACTACCCAGCCGAGAGCTGTCCAGAGCATGTGTTTATCTCCCCCTGTTTGTTTTGAGAAGCCCCAGACCTTGCAGGGAAAACACAAGTAGGGGGAGGAGGGAGTGGGAGTCACGCGGCGCAGCACAGACGGCTGGCTCCGCCAACCCACGCCGCAACCAAAACCTCGGTGTCCAAAGACACAATGAGTGAGCAGTGAGTGGCTGCAGCCGCCCTGTCACATCCAATGATGTGTGAGGAGCCTCTGCGTGGTCCTGAGGTTTCCACGGGGGTGGAAGCGGGACACCAAAAATGACATTGCAGGGACAGCGCCAAGATCGGAAGAAACACTCAGTGAAACAGGCCTTTATGGTGTTTTTATTTCTAATTTCCTTTTTTTTAGCTTGCTCTTTTGACATGTTTTGGGTCTTATTTTTAAATTATTTACTCTGATGCTGCCTATAATGCTGGTATAAGCCTCAGCAAGAGTTTATGCACCATGTACTTTAGCCCAGCAGAAAATCTACTTTAAAATAGTTTATTTAGTTTTTTTTTCTGTTGTCAAACTAGATAATAAAAGAAAGTTCTATGGCATTCATTGTTTGTTCATGTTTCACAAAAAGTTTAACCTGAGCTAAGATTCAAGCCCGATATTATTGGCCAATATTAGGCATTTCCCGATTCATCGGTATCTGCATTGTGCGTTCATTTTCATTTCACGATGTTGTATGTTTAAGGGCTTTAGGGTGCATAAAAACTCTCAAAACTTAGCAGGCATATTCAAAACAGCAATTTTTTAAAATTGCCACCTGATTAGCTTTGACACCAGGAGTTCAATATAACGCGTGACATCTGCCATGAGCAACAAAAAAATACTTCTTTTAGATCAACACAGCCTGTTAAGATAGCTATGAGGGGATATGATTTGTAAATGAATGAATGGAATGTAAATCATGATAATGTCTACTTACAGTTTCCGAAGCTCAGACAGGCCCTGGAAGGCCCCAGACATGATGGTGCTTATTAGGTTGTGCTTGAGGTCCCTGAGGAGAAAGAAAATATTATGTGGATGAGAAAATACTGAAAAGTTGCACATTTTGAAAGATAAGCTTGTCTGGTTCCTCTTGCCGACAGTTTAGATGAGAATATCAGGACCCTACTTACGTCTGTACCTGGAGTCAGCCACTTAGCTTAGCTTAGCATAAAAACTAGGAACGGGGTTAACTACTAGCCTTGCCCTGTTCAAAGCTAACAAACTCTGTATACCGCATTCCTCTAAAGCTCACTAATGCAAATGCAAAAACTGAAATTTAAAAAACAACTATTCATCATTTTTGTTACATTTGGACAGAGCCAGGCTAGCTGTTTCTCCCTGTTTGCTGTCTTTATGCTAAGCTAGGCTAAACCAGCTGCTGGCTGTAGCCTCATACTTAAAGGACAGTCGAGAGTGGTATCAATCTTCTCATTTCATCTAACTCTTGGCAATTCAATTTGAATTTATAGTGTCAAATTATAACAGACGTTATCTCATGACACTTTACAGATAGAGTAGATCTAGACCACACTCTATAATTTACAGAGACAATTCCCCAAGAGTTAGCGCAACAGTGGCAAGGAAAAACTTCATTTTAACAGGCAGAAACCCCGAGTAAATGGCATGGCTCTTGGTAGGCGCCCATCTGCACCAACCAGTTGGGGAAAGGGGCAGAAAGAAAGATATTTGCCAATATGTTGAACTATTCCTTTAACGCAGAAACCACGAGAAGAGAATTATTCTTTAACTTTCAAATGAAGGGGAGTGGAGATACATTTCCTAAATGTCCAGTCAGTGAGACACAGCAGGGGATTTCTGCACACAGATAGGAAATCTTATCCCATCAGCCACCTGGGCTTGGGGTTAGCAAGATGCAGATGCTTGACCCAATAAAATATTAGTAGAATTTGTTCTACTAATATTGACTATTATCGACTGTTCCCTTGATAAAGTTGGCCATTGCAAACCATAAATGTTCATTAATTGAACTGCCTTTGAAGATCGAGTATCATACTATCCGCTGCACTTTTCTCCACCCTCTTCCCATTCCGCACCCACACCCATGTGTTTAAACATTCAGCCAGATGCCCCTGTCCATCAGATAACCCGCATTAGATTTTGAATCCGAGACATTTTTTTTATTGGCCAGGTGGGAAGAGCGAGGTTAAAGAAGGTCAAAAGAGACGGGTGGTTATCGACAAGGCACAGCCGCTGTGTGTGGGAATGCGATCCATGCTCCTACAGCATGAAAAATGCCTGCTCCCATCGGACACATAGTCACAGAAGAGGATTTCCTTCCAGGAGCTCAAAAGCATCAACGCTGTGGCTGCATTTTTGTCTAATTCACTTCTACCCAAGATGCCACTGTGGTAGGCAAACCTCACGGGACTTTCTGGTCCTTTTTTTTTTTCCCACTAAAATGATCTGTCATCGCTGTTCTCAACCACACTGCCTCACACCATGCATGACCTCAGGCATCTCTAAACCATTGTCTTGTCCGCTTTCCAGGAGATGAGCTATTTCCATCAAACTACAGGCAGGAAAATTGTTTTAGAAAATGGCTTCCAGTAACGAATTACACCACACGGTGCGGTATGGCTTGGATAGAGTCAGAGATCAGGGGTTTTGCTGTTGCTGTTGCGACACTCTCGCAGAGTCATCATCGCTCATATCTGGATTATAGATGGGAGACAGGTTATAATGATGGAGCAAAAGCTATCTGGCCTTGCACCAAAAGGCTGAGGTCTGTTGTGTTTGTCTCAAAGCAGACAGCCTCGGAGAGCTCAGACCAGCTCTTTGAGTGCATGCCAGCTTGTCACTTTGCAACAATTTCACAGCTTTAAAAAAAATAAAAGGGTAGAGAGGTTTCCACCTCTATGACTCAGATCAAGACATAAAATGTTTTCACTTATCAAATCAAAGACGAGTGTGTGTTTGACACAAAACCAGAATACTCTCCAGTATGTGTGTGCGGGCCTTGCTGGCCTGTCACAATGTGTACGGTAATCTTTGTGTCCTGTCTGAATGTGTTTCTGCATGTCAATAGCTGTGTAGGATTTGTTGGACCAGAGAACAATACTGGTGTTTCCATTCTGTGTGTCCCGGGGCTCATTAGCGCAGCGATGAAAGACGAGGCACTGCCCACTATTTCCTCTCTCTGATGAACGTCTCTCCCCTCCCTGTCTGGGCTTTTCACACTCCCACACACACTCCCACACATGTGCTGTGCAACATTAACTTCCATGTATATTGTAATGGTTTTAAAACAATCCTGCAAGTAAGCAAGAACACCAAATCCTGATTAGGTGACTAGATAACTCTCGCTTTGCCAGACCTTCCGCTGCAGAGGAGGGTCTGGCTAGTCCACGCAGCATACCTGGATGGGAGAAAAACGCGCTCTGGTTTATTGGCATTTCTTTAAACCAATCACAGTCTTCTTGGGCGGAGCTAAGCGCAGGATGGAGCCCTGGTGGCACTGCAATAAAGCCTCGGGAAGGAACTTGTTTTGGAGGAACTTGTACATTCAAAAGTTGCTTTAGTTGTGCAACAAAAAACTCAGATTGGACAGATAGTCTAGCTAGCTGTCTGGATTTACCCTGCAGAGATCTGAGGACCAGGTAACCATAGTCCTCAGAAATCCAAAATTACAAAAATTACAACACAAAGAAAGCGGAACGTAACAGTTTTGTCAGAAAAAAAGGACATACAGTGGAATTTCTGGCGGCAACCCAGGCAATCCCAGAAGTGGAAGGATAAAGAACTGTCTCAGAAAGTAAAGATTTAAATGGTTTTTTTTTAGTGGTATGTTTCTCTTGTCATTTTATCTGTTGTATATGATGACATCATACTCAAACGCTGTCAAAGAAGTTATTTTATGACCAACATCATGTTATATAAAGGTCCCATATCATGCTCACTTTTAGGTTCATACTTGTATTTTGGGTTTCTTCTAGAACATGCATGTCATGCTTTGTTATAAAAAAAAAAAAAAAAAAAAGATCTAAATTTCTATTAAATGAGCTTACAAACTAAAGGCTATGATAATTGTAAACATCATTACAACACAAACGGAAGATGGTCTTGTCGCACATCAGTAATTTACACTATTGTAAAAGACAATAAATACAACACATTGTGTAGTTGTGTGGTTTTGAAGCACCTCGAACTTTCTGAAGATAAACCTTTAGCCCAGTGTGAGAGAGAGAGAGAGAGAGAGAGAGAGAGTATCAGCAGGCCACTACTTCTGATACAGTCTCTTATCACCAAGCTGGGGAATGTGGAGGAGCTCACCAAAGTCAACAGGACTTGAAGCAGTGCGCTTAGCCCCACACCATAATCCAGGCTAAATCTCAGCTGCAGCCCCTTGCCCACACACTCCCATTTATTTCCAACTATCTTTCAGACCTGCAGTACAGTAGCTCCAGCAGGCCACATACTCGGGCGATGACTTGTCTGTGTGCCCTCTGGAGTAGACAGCGCCCTCCCTGACAACAACTTCACAGCTCAGTGGCCTCGACACCGATGACAACAGCTGTCGCCAAGCAAGAGGATAATAGCTGACAAGAAAGTTCAAAAGCCTCAGGCTTTGCTGAGCATGAAAATATCAAAGTCAAAAAAGCTAGATGTTGCAAAAAGGTTTAAAGTATCTATTACTTTTTCATTATCTTCAGTAGCAGCATGATGTTCTTCAAAAAGCTACATGATTGGTGTTGACACTTTATTGTTCCTCTTTGAGTTATGCTTTGTAACCTTGGGAGTGCAGTGCTTTATCCCTCTGGCCACATGCGGCCGGCCGGCCTTGTGTGATGGGGTTGTGACAGACTCAAGCTCACTCTCAGCCCAGAAGGAGCCCATTGTCTGCTGCCGTTGGGCCTAACACCAGCGGCTGCCATTAAGAATGTCTCCTTCTGCTCAATGGGGCTGGTCCTCTGCCATTCTGAAGAGTCATTTCTCTGCGGGTATATGGGATGAGCACCTGGGCCCCATGCAAGGCTGGAGAGGAGCGACGTGCTTGTAGGGCAGCGAGAGGGTAATAATGAAGACAGGGTCTGTGCAGCGCTCCAGACGTGGAGTGCTCCATTATCAGGAGCACAGCAACAGGGACTGGAGTGCTCCACTGACATTGTTTAGGCCCCTGGCCCCAAAGGGAGCTGGGAAAACGACTGAAGCCAGGGAATGGCCACTCATTATCGTCAGACTGGAATCAAGAATTTCCTGTTTCTGGCATTTCTAATGGAACCGAGATACAGAACGTATCAAAGGAAATGTTGAGTAAATACAGTGATATGTAAATTCAGTTTTTGTTCTGTTCTTTTGCGACTGGTAAGAGAGAAAGGAAGAGATTTTTTTATTGAATTATTTGTTTTGTTTTGGCTTATCTTTCCCCATTTAAATAATTTAAGGGACTTTTACTGTGCTTATTTCATCAAAAGCATCCAGAATACAGGGAGTCTATGTTAATGTATTATATTATATGTATTATATGTTAATTATACATATATTTTGTTCTTGCTTCTTCTCATTCAGGACTTGGAATTTTGTGTTTACATTCAGTTGTTTATGGAATAAACTGGAATAATCAATAAGAAAAAATTGAAATACATGACAAAACAGGGACAACTTCTGTCCTTTAATCATATTTATATGTTGTTGCAACTGCCTGAAGACAGAAACAAATATGTCTCTAGATGGATTAAGCTTTGTTGGAACAAAATGCAAGAGGGGGGATAACTGGCACCTTGGTTCCTGACATAGGTCGGTAGAGACCATTTTTGTGCTGCGTGTCATTTCCTGTCTGGTTGGCGTCTCTAGCAGAGGCCCTTGCTCGTTTATTTTTACAGTTTCCTTTTTCTCCTTTTTTTTTTTTACTAGCTAGCTTTCCCCTGTAGGGAGGGGCAGGTGGGTTAGGGGATTCAGTACGGAGCAAAATCGGCCCTGTGTTTGGCCCCGCAGACCCCACCTCCCTACTCCTCAACACACTTGCTCACAATGGGGGCTCTGTAACACAGGCCCCAAACGTACTCTTGCCTTCCCCCCAAAACAGGAAACCGGGACCTGCCGAGCTCTTGTTTTTCTACTAATTTCCTGCTTTGCTGCCCCTTCCCCAGATTATTTTCTTTACTTTTTTCCCCCGGTTCCTCTCAGATTGGATACCCAATCAACTTTATTTTTTCTGTGTTCATTTGGAGACTAATTTCAGTACAGTGAAGGAGCACATACAGATGACTACATTCATAAAACTGCTGTCATTTGATTTGCAATTGGACACATACTTAAGCTATTTCCTGTCAAACCTGGACAGTCCCCCCAATCACACCCCCACTGTGCCATTAACGAATAAGACCCACAGCTCTGCTCCTCAATGACAGTAACCAAAACCGTAGCTCCAACTGCGCAGAAATAGTAAAATACACTTTTATTTGAAGTGTAAAATGTCTTAAGTTGATTATATGTTTCTATAGTCAGCAAGACGATCTGGAGATGATTCTGCCAAGGAAAACTCTGGAACCACTGACTGTTATTGACTTCAGTCGTGGCTTTTGGAGCGGCCGAGAGAACGGGGCGATGCCCGCGTTGATTTTCATGAGATCTACCAGCGTGCACAGCAGTCAGAAACAATCAACGTCTATGGTTTTAATGGGACATACAGTAGATTGTATTATTTTTCAGATTAATGATGATGTACAGTCAAAGTTTCTCACGGTCAGAGGTCAGGAGAGAAAAGGCGGCAAAATGCTATTGTGTGTCTGTTTTTCCACTTATTGATTCGGTCAAATATACGATCTGAAGACACTCCAGATTCTCAGTGCAACCTCTTTACCGATAAGTTAATAGACTTTATTATTGAAAGAATGTATACATTATGACTGGGAAGGAAACAGGAACAAACGCCTTTCATTCAAATTATCAATGAAAAGGGAGGATCATGTCCGTGAGTGAATTTTCAGCCAGTAGGTGGACTACAGCATGTCGGGAGTGGGGGAGGGACAGCGAGAGACCCAGTGAGCTGGGAGAGGGGAGATGCAAAAATAAAGCAGTAAAAGGAACACAAACGGAAGTGGGGGGAAGTAAGTCCAGGGAAAGCTTGAGTTCCTCTGGAGGAAAATGCCATTGAAACCATATCAAGTTTGCCGAATGAGTGTGTGAGAGAGAGTTACTGGCGTATAAAGCGTACGATTTGGTAATGGGCTTATGAGGGGGCTCGCTCGCTGTTTCAATAAACCCCCAGAGCCATAGCTGAGCTAGGCTTGCAATACAAACACACCCCGTTCCTTCAGTTTATCTGAAAGACACATCTGGAGTCTATCAACTCCAGCAGATCCCCCTTTCTGTTTCCACTCTCCAGCACGCTTAACCCCTTCCTCACCCGCTCCACCCCTTAATGTCATGCACTCTCATCAGGGGGATTGTTGCCTAAGCGGGGCCACTCAATGGCGTGTGCGAGAATTCATACCAACACTAATTTTAATTTTTTATATATAGATTTTTTTTTTGCCGCAAGGAAGAAATGAGACTCTCGTGTGCCACTTCCACAACTGGCCTTAGCACCCTTCAGAGTTGTGGGCTGGTACAATCTGAACCTTGTCTTACCCACACTGGTCTAGACAGAAGGGCTCCGTGCCACACATTCTCCGCTGTTTTTACATGCTATAGCGCTGCACACCTCTGCTTTGTTCCCACTCATCACGATAATTTGCTTAGCCTGTGTGGAAATAATGTTAATCTCCCGCTAAGAAAAAACAACTTCAGATTTATACGAGACAACCTGCAGGAGTGTGCTTTTCTTCTCTCTCCTCCTCTCTGTTTCTCTCTCTCTCTCTCTCTCTCGCTACAGCTACCATACCGTCTTTAGCCATCTCGGCTCCACTTCCTCTGTGTCAGATGGTAAAGTTGTTTAAGTTGGACTACTTTCTAACCCCAGCTGCTCAGAATGGCAGAGGCGATTTCAAGGTTGGTTTCAGAAAGGCTCAGGCAAAGGCTGAGTGGCCAGTTTCCACTTTTTGCAAAACAGATACCATCAAGTCTCTTTCCCGAACTTCCCAATCTCAGTTTAGTATACTCTTCCGAGGGTCCAAAGTTTGGACTTCTCTGCCTTTAAATCTTTCTTTAATTCAGAGCCCTCAGATTACTTCCTCCAACAAACCTATATTTTCTGTATACATATATTGTGTATACTTGCATGTATTATGAATCCGAGTTCTCTATTATTAATAGATACACACAAATTGTGTAGAGATTACACAATACACATACACTGATGGGATTGTTTTCCTGGAATATTCTGCCTGGAGAACGTCCCTTTCCAGGCCCCTGGTGAGTTTTTTTAGGAAATTCTCTTTCACATTTACCTTGCAAATTATATATTGTATCCTTTTATTATTTTTATATGTGTAAATAAAAAATAAACAACAAAACAAAAAAGAGTAATGTGTGATAAAAGTATATATGTATACATACATTTCATACACTGCTTTCCTAAATATATCCAACATCTGCACATTCTCATGCCCTGTGTGACTTTTTGGTCACAGGTTTCAGAGCAAACTTCCCTTAATTCTTGCTGCTCTACAAGCATAACTCACAAGCAACACCGTATTTCCTGCTGTTGAACGAAGCTGTTGTAAATCAACAGGAAGGTTTCTTAAAAAAATCTCACATGAGATTTCCTGGGCAAAGTCTTCTGTAGCGCAACAAGCGTAAAATGTACAGCCGTGTCAGGTAGATTTATACTGTAGGAATTATTTTTAGACTCCATTTGTTGGCAAAGTCTATCGTGCTGCCAACACCTTTTAGCCTCTAACCGATCCTAACCACAAGCCTCACTTCTGCCTTTCAGACCTGTTCCCCGCGAGCACCCCGCTGCTTCCCTCATCAATCATCATCGCTGCCCTCTGCTCTCCCTCTCTGCTCCCTGCTCCCTCTCTCCCTGTAGGGTGAACAGACCTGGTAATGAGGGCCCCTTGTGCCCCTGCCTGCCTGTCCTGTGTCCCATGGTGCAGTGGGGCCCAGTTGGACAAGAGCCAGACCGCCTCGGCCCTCTTTCGCTCATTATTCTCATTACCTCGCCTCAAATCAGCGCAGGACAGGCTGCTGGGATCTGTCCACAACTTATAAAGGTCCCAGCTCGTTAGCGGAGCTGCCAGCGTCAGGGCCAATCAGAAAGGGCGTGCACAGAGGTGCAGGTACTCAAATAAGTACAGTTTCTGGGCCCGGTGATGTGTATGAGGCTACATCTACACTACTACATCATTTGGAAGCAGTGTTTTGAGACAAAATCGTCCACACAAGCGTTTTAGACTCCATAGTAGAATTACTCTGTGTCCATGTTAAAAGTTTTTTTCAACCAGACCAGCTCCAGCTGAAATGAATACAGGTGGTCATATAACGTCATCCACATTGTTAAAATCATTTAAGTATTGAGCCATTACATTGATCATCTGTTATATAACAGGAGCCTATAGTTTCTGTAGCCTACTCCGTAACAACAGACTACCTGAACGCCTTTTTCTCGTCAGGCGTTTCACTCTCCACACCGCTGTCTTTGGACAAAGAGTCACGTCCTGAGATCGACAATGTTGTCAGACACTTTCAGTAACAATCTGAGCCTGTCAGTAGGAAAAGAAATCACTTTTATTGGACAAAAAGAAAGACTCCACAACTGCTCTATTAGGTTACATTGCAGCTCGGTTTGCGTCGGCCCATCATTGTGAGCTTGCTCAATACTGGACCAAATTCAAGTCTATTAGAAACAAATGCAGGTAAAAAAAAAAAGAAAACAACACCTTTAACACATCTGACAAAGCATATTACATGAGCATTCGCACAAACTGGGCATGTGCATACCGGTGTGAACAGGAAGCAGTTTGTCTGATGTTCCTCTACTGTTACTGAGAGGTATGTAAGCCTACCTAACCGATTAGACTAACTGACATGCGTTGAAAATCCTGAGGTTTCAAACCAAACCACTGCTTTCCACCAGCAGTGTTTCCAAATATCTTCGTTTTAGGGGATTGGGATCGCGAGTTGTGCGGACTTGAGGCATAAATGTAGCAAAAGATATTCATTTTTATCAGATTTTTAAACCAAAACGCAGTATTGTAGGTGCCTGAATGTGACTTATTTTGCATACAGTAAACTGCTGCACAGAAGCCAGGTATGATTCAACGGGTGTTTCATCCTAAAAGCTGGAAAAAGGAGGTATTCCAAGATCCAAATGTAGCTGTTGGATGGCGAGCCTATATAAAAGAGCTACAAAAACACAGTTGTCCAGTAAGTGGGCAAAAACAAACAAGGCTAAATTGCTCCTTTGCACTTGGGTGGCTTGGCAGGTTATGAAGGCAATGGTGGTTTTGAGGAGGTTTGTCCCAATGAAAGGGCTAACTGTGTAGATTGCTGCAATGTCTGGCCCAGGCCTGGAGGAGGGTGGCCTGCCCTGGAGCTGTATTCTCCAACTTACAACAGCAAATCAGAGTGCACTGAGCTCTGAATAGATGTCTAGTGTGAGTGTGCGTCTACTAACAGAGAGTTACCAGACCCATTCGAGACGACTGGACACAAAGCGACGGTGCCCATACTAGGAAACACACTCAGAGCGACGGTACACACTTGGAGTCGCAACAGAGATGGGCCGAGAGTGAGAGTGTGTGCAGTCAGGGAGCAGACTGTGTTTATCCTCGTCACGTAGGGGAAGAGATGCAGTGTAACTCCCTGATGTGTGTTTACTCAGCCCCAGTGGGTTGGCCTTTGATTACAGCACTGACCACATAATATGAGTAACTGTTCACTACTGCACCAAATGACAAGCACATGTAGACAACATGATGGAAACAATGAGTGGACCAGAAGAGGGATGGCCCGCTGAAGAGACAAAACAAAACTGAGATCTCACAGTATGAACAAACCTTTCACATCCAAACAGGGCTGTGCATTGAATCAAGTTTTGATCACAATTTTGGCTCCTAACAATCAAAAAAACAATGCAATCGAGAAAAAAACGATTATTTTGCACATTACATTTTGCAAGTAAACTCTTATTTTTTCTTGTGCTCTGAAGGGGGAATATTAAAAAGTTCAAATAAAAGAGTATTGAGGGAAATTTCACAGTTCAAGGTGTTCCTTGTTGGTTTCTTTAAGTGTATTTTTAATGCAACATCTTTCCAAAAGTCAATGAGTAATAAATAATCGGCATTTCAATATTGACCAAAATCTGAATAGGCCTAATCAAGCATCCCTACATCCAACTCTTTACCGTACACTCACTTCTTTATAGATCCATTCCAACCCTTCCATAACTGCAACTGTAAATTTCAATATGTCCTTTTTCACAACAGACAGCAATTTTTACCATGAGCTCAGATGTAATTATAAGCTGTGCACAGCCTCAATTAAAGGTGGA
Source organism: Percina caprodes (assembly GCA_013375575.1). Lineage (NCBI taxonomy): Eukaryota > Metazoa > Chordata > Actinopteri > Perciformes > Percidae > Percina > Percina caprodes. The sequence goes on along the minus strand of JABXJD010000035.1, from coordinate 3,434,584 downwards.
AGATGTCAGAGTGAGTGAGCAGACCTCCACCGCTGTGTGTCGGAGAGCCAGTAGAGGAGTGAAATGAGGCCTGCATGATTTACGCTATGTCCTCTTCTCACACCCACATCTCTCTCTGCAGAGCATAAATATGTGTGTGTGTGTGTTTGTGTGTGTGTGCATGTGCGCTATAGTTTGTCTGCCTGTTCTGTGCCTTTCTCACAGGCCTTTAAGCTATGAGCCTGCAGGAAAGCTGCACCCTGTTGCCCCCTGCTAGTTTTATCATTGCTCAAGCTACAAGGGCCAGTTAGTGGGTGAGCTCAGGTTACCCGACCAACCGACCCTACGGCGCTACAGGGATCCCTGTCCTCACTTAGAAAAACAAGCAACATCAGCTCATTTTACATCAAACACTTCAAGCTACAGATCTTCTTTGGCTTTAATGTACTATTCTCCCAAGTTCTTGGTGTAGTGCCTTCCTGTCAACGGCTTTATCAGCATTTTCGGTGCAAGACAGTTGAGGTGAGAAGCAAGAACTTGGCCATGGACGTGTTCACCCAATGGCGTTCACATGCCAGACTTGGCTTGGCTTTTGTTCTCAACTGACACTTCTGGTGTGAGCTCCAGCAGGTAGGGACTAACAAGCTAACAACTGCAGCAAATTACCATATTTTTCTTTCTTTTAACATTTTTTGAGAAGCTTGCTCACTTCATGGGTGGCATCTCTGAGTGGCATGTGGAACTAATATCCCTTCAACATACCCACCCCCTTTCCAACTAAATAAGTATGCCTGCCAGACTACAGTATCCAGACTGAAGCGGCTCCATGTGTGTTGTTAGCTACCAGGATGCTGTAAAGCTTTACTGGGGTGCTCTGTAAAACAACACCTTGAGAAAAAAAAATGTGTCTGGTGTGGGAAACATCTACTAGATGTAAGTCACACATCAGAGTATCCAAGAAGCCTGGAGCCAGTAAATGCCAGTCTTAACCGTGATTACTGTAAATGTGACGAAAAGACATCATATCATATCCTAACTCCGATCGACTGTATATACTGTAAAGATGGATGACGCGTCTTCACTTCCAAAATATCCCAGGAACACACTCCCATCTCATTGTTGTTGTTATTGATGCTAAAAGTCTCCTTTAGCTTCATATAACACGCTTCACGTAAACGTGCTTGGTCGGACTATTAGCGTTCCTTTTGACGCTGTTAGGTTAAGGAAAAGCTCGTGGGTGGGCTTACGGTTCTGTGACTCGCGGCAGCGGGACGGTTGGGTTTAGGGAAAGGTTGTGGGTGGGCTTACGGTTCTGTGACTCGCGGCGGCGGGACGGTTGGGTTTAGGGAAAGGTTGTGGGTGGGCTTACTGTTCTGTGACACGCAGGAATATCGGGACAGTTAAGGACACACGTGGGACATGAACCCCACTCTCCTAGGTGAAAGTCCTGTGTTTGACCCATCCACCACCCCGACCAATCACCCTATGTTGAATTTCTCGCTAAACTCCGTCTAGATGCTGCTCTCCCGGTACGTTCTACACACATGCAACTGTCAGACGCTGTCCAAACATCCTTATTTGACACGTTTGGAGTGAGAACGGGTTGGGAATACGGACGCTGTCATCTTGTAACCGGATTCTGCACACTAGTGACCAGGCAGTGGAGCCACGATATCCAAGTCCCGCCCATACATGTGCCAAACCAATTGCGAGTCAATCCCAGCTGTGAATCAAGCCGTTTCACCCTGTTGTTATAGCATCAAAAAACTAATAAAAACCAAACTTCTCAGACAAATTAACACTTGAACAAACACAAAATACCCCCAAAAAACAGAAACCATCTTTGGGAAAACATTTTTTGACGTGTACTTTGATTTATTTTTGTCAGGCCATGCCCCGTGGGGTTTCTGATATCAGCATCCTAACATGCTCATAATAACAATGCTAGCATGCTGATGCTCAGTATATTTACCATTTTAGCACGCAGACATTTGCTAATTAGCACTGATTTGATCAAAAGAAATCACTTAAGTTATAACAATTCATCTTGATTGTAATTCATCCTCTGGGGACCATAAATGTCCAAATAAATCCATCAAATAGTTGTTGAGGCACTTCAGTAAAAAAACGAAATGCCAACGTCATGGTGGCGCTACAGGAAGATCCAGGGGTTCGTCAAAGTCATCAGGATGCATCATCTACGGACTATGAATGTTTGAACCAAATGTTATGGAAATTCATCAATTAGTTGTTATATACAGTCTGAACCAAAGTGGGCTGACAAACCAAACTATCGCCAAAAAGGAGTGGTATAAAGAGCTACTCTGTACTTTTTCTTTTAGAAGACAACATCTTCCACTATGTTGCCTTTTCTGTTGTCTCCAGAGCCGCTATTCATTTTTATTTCCCCAGAAATGTCTATCTCCTGTCTCACACCCCATTCAGAGAGATTACGATGCACTAAGGAGGGCCAGACTGTCTGCTAACCACAGCCGAAGCTGCCAACATGCACCTCCTCCCAGAAATCTCTCTTATCTTGTGCTGTGGAGTGGGGCTTACCTGATAATGAAGTGTAATTATATGAGCTTTTCGACATAACTCTGTGATAGCCAGTCTGAGTGTATCATCCTCCCTGCTGGACAGAAGCCCATGACTGGATAGAATCACACAGAGCTGCTCAGATCTCACTCGATCCCTGTCTGAATTTCTCTACAAAAGTGGCTGAGGTAAGCCAAAATAACAGCTCACACATGTATGCATACAATATATCTCGTATACACAAACATGACATTATAGCATCTGCAGAAGTCCATCCATCCATCCATCTTCATCCGCTTATCCGGTATCGGGTCGCGGGGGCAGCAGCTCCAGTAGGGGACCCCAAACTTCCCTTTCCCGAGCCACATCAACCAGCTCCGACTGGGGGATCCCGAGGCGTTCCCAGGCCAGGTTGGAGATATAATCTCTCCACCTAGTCCTGGGTCTTCCCCGAGGCCTCCTCCCAGCTGGACGTGCCTGGAACACCTCCCTAGGGAGGCGCCCTGGAGGCATCCTTACCAGATGCCCGAACCACCTCAACTGGCTCCTTTCGACGCGAAGGAGCAGCGGCTCTACTCCGAGCTCCTCTCGGATGACTGAGCTTCTCACCCTATCTCTAAGGGAGACGCCAGCCACCCTCCTGAGGAAACCCATTTCGGCCGCTTGTACCCTGGACCTCGTTCTTTCGGTCATGACCCAGCCTTCATGACCATAGGTGAGGGTAGGAACGAAAATTGCCCGGTAGATCGAAAGCTTTGCCTGCTGGCTCAGCTCTCTTTTCGTCACAACGGTGCGATAAACTGAATGTAATACCGCACCAGCTGCTCCGATTCTCCGACCAATCTCACGCTCCATAGTCCCCTCACTCGCGAACAAGACCCCAAGGTACTTAAACTCCTTCACTTGGGGTAAGGACTCACTCCCTACCCGAAGAAAGCACTCCATCGGTTTCCTGCTGAGAACCATGGCCTCAGATTTAGAGGTGCTGATCCTCATCCCAGCCGCTTCACACTCGGCTGCGAACCGATCCAGTGAGTGCTGGAGGTCACAGGCCGATGACGCCATCAAGACCACATCATCTGCAAAAAGCAGCGATGAGATCCCGAGCCCACCGTACTGCAACCCCTCCCCGCCCCGACTACGCCTCGATATCCTGTCCATAAATATTACAAACAGGATTGGTGACAAAGCGCAGCCCTGGCGGAGGCCAACCCTCACCTGGAACGAGTCCGACTTACTTCCGAGAACCCGGACACAGCTCTCGCTTTGGTCATACAGAGATTGGATGGCCCTGAGAAGGGACCCCTCACCCCATACTCCCGCAGCACCTCCCACAATTTCTCCCGGGGACCCGGTCATACGCCTTCTCCAGATCCACAAAACACATGTAGACTGGTTGGGCATACTCCCAGGCCCTCCAAGATCCTTGCGAGTGAAGATCTGATCCGTTGTTCCACGGCCAGGACGGAATCCACATTGTTCCTCTTCAATCCGAGGTTCGACTATCGGCCGAACCCTCCTTTCCAGCACCTTGGAGTAGACTTTACCGGGAGGCTGAGAAGTGTGATACCCCTGTAATTGGCACACACCCTCTGGTCCCCCTTTTTGAATAGGGGAACCACCACCCCGGTCTGCCACTCCTTAGGCACCGTCCCAGACTTCCACGCAATGTTGAAGAGGCGTGTCAACCAAGACATCCCCTCCACACCCAGAGCTTTCAGCATTTCTGGACGGATCTCATCAATCCCTGGGGCTTTGCCGCTGTGGAGTTGTTTGACTACCTCAGCGACTTCCACCAGGGAAATTGACGACAATCCCCCATCATCCTCCAGCTCTGCCTCTACCACAGAGGGCGTGTCAGCTGGATTTAGGAGTTCCTCAAAGTGCTCCTTCCACCGCTCTATTACCTCCCCAGTTGAGGTCAACAACGTCCCATCCTTACTGTATACAGCTTGGATGATTCTTCGCTTCCCCCTCCTAAGGTGGCGAACGGTTTTCCAGAAGCACCTTGGTGCCGACCGAAAGTCCTTCTCCATGTCTTCTCCGAACTTCTCCCACACCCGCTGCTTTGCCTCTGTCACGGCAGAGGCTGCAGCCCCGGCCCGTCGGTACCCTGCAACTGCCTCCGGAGTCCTCCGGGATAACATATCCCGGAAAGACTCCTTCTTCAGTCGGACGGCTTCCCTGACCACCGGTGTCCACCAGGGCGTTCGTGGGTTACCGCCCCTTGAGGCACCTAAGACCCTATGACCACAGCTCGCCACCGCAGCTTCAGCAATGGAAACTTTGAACATTGTCCACTCAGGTTCAATGCCCCCAGCCTCCACAGGGATGCCCGAAAAGCTCCGCCGGAGGTGCGAGTTGAAAGTCCGTCGGACGGGGGCCTCCTCCAGACGTTCCCAATTCACCCGCACTACCCGTTTGGGTTTACCAGGTCTGTCCAGAGTCTTCCCCACCCCTGACCCAACTCACCACCAGATGGTGATCAGTTGACAGCTCTGCCCCTCTCTTCACCCGAGTGTCCAAAACATACGGCCTCAGATCAGATGAAACGATTATAAAATCGATCATTGACCTTTGGCCTAGGGTGCTCTGGTACCACGTACACTTATGAGCATCCCTATGTTCGAACATGGTGTTTGTGATGGACAATCCATGACTAGCACAGAAGTCCAACAACAGACAACCACTCTGGTTTAGATCAGGAGGCCGTTCCTCCCAATCACGCCTCCAAGTATCTCCATCATCACCCACGTGTGCGTTGAAGTCCCCCAGCAGAACTATGGAGTCCCCTACTGGAGCCCCATACAGGACTCCATTCAAGGTCTCCAAGAAGGCCGAATACTCCGAACTCTTGTTTGGCGCATATGCACAAACAACAGTCAGAGTTTTCCCCATCACCCGCAGGCGTAGGGAGGCGACCCTCTCGTCCACCGGGGTAAACTCCAACGCAGCGGCGCTCAGCCGGGGACTTGTGAGTATCCCCACACCCGCCCGGCGCCTCACACCCTGGGCAACTCCGGAGTAGGAAAGAGTCCAACCCCTATCCAGGAGTACGGTTCCAGAACCGAGACTGTGCGTAGAGGTAAGCCCCACCAGATCTAACTGGTAGCGCTCCACCTCCCGCACAAGTTCCGGCTCCTTCCCCCACAGAGAGGTGACGTTCCACGTCCCCAGAGCCAGCCTCTGCCGCCCAGGTCTGGTCCGTCGAGGCCCCTGACCTTCGCCGCCACCCATATGGCAGCGCACCCGACCCCAGCGGTTCCTCCCACAGGTGGTGGGCCCATGGGATGGAGAGAGAGGAGCCACGTAGCTTTTTCGGGCTGTGCCCGACCGGGCTCCGTGGCAAACCCGGCCACCAGGCGCTCGCTGACGAGCCCGCCGTCTGGGCCTGGCTCCAGACGGGGGCCCCGGGCTTCCTCCGGGCAGGGTCCCTCGATCCCTTCCTCGATTTGTCATAGGATTTTTGAACCATTCTTTGTCTGGCCCCTCCCCTGAGACCACTTTGCCATGGGAGACCCTACCAGGAGCACAAAGCTCCAGACAACACAGCCCTCAGGTTCATAGGGACACACAAACCTCTCCACCACGATAAGGTGATGGTTCCCTGCAGTACTTCTGCAGAAGTGAAGTATTCAAAAGGGTAATAAACAGTAGGCTGCTCACAGTTTATCCAAAGCGTAAAGTCCAAAGAAGGATCCATTTCTCAGAACTCGGATTTTGTTGTGGCTCAGTATCCTGTAAAAACAAAACAAAAAGAAAAGATTTAACATGAGAATTAACTGAAGCATGTTTTATGCTACTGAGGAACTATCTTGGTGATCAGAGTACAGGTTTAACCAATCACAATGAAAGGGTCACAAGAGGAGGATAAGAGCCAATTGAAATGTCCACTTGGTGAAGCAGTCACACGACATCAGCCTAACCACAGACATTAGCTTAAGATGTTTCCAATTAATGTTAAAGACAGAGAAGGACATCAAGATTAGGAGGGAAGCTGTAATCTTAATAATCATTTCGCACACAGTTTTGCATCAATAGGATATCTTTCCACATCAAACGAATGGCGGCAGAAGGCTATGTTAATTAGCTCTTTCCTTGCTTGGCTTATAGGGCTCTTATCAGCCCTGAGGACAGAGGGCCACAGGACACACTGGAAGTAAGGTTCAGATTGCGTTGTTTGGCAGGGGATCATGGGAAATGGATATTTAAAGTAATCACTAAGCTTCGATGGACTTGCCATTGTAAAAGTCTGTTAGAATAGACTTTTATATAGACTTTTAAAGATGTTTTGGGAAATATGCTCATTCGCTTTCTTGCCTAGGATTACATGTAAAAGTCGATGCCACACTCATGTCTGTATGCTAAACATTAAACTACAGCCAGCAGGCGATTAGCTTAGCATAGCATAAAAATTGAAAGCAGGGTGGCAACAGTTCACCTGGCTCTGTCCACAGGTTAAAAAGAAATGATCACGCACACACATAAAAAGAGTAACTTTTAGATATTCTTCACAACTGCCAAAGTTTGTTTTTTTAACTGAATCTTAAATGTTAAGAAAACAGCATCCATCCCGGTGTTCAAAACCTGGTGGACGGCTGTCATGTCTGAGCTGTATGCTGACTTGCTTTAAAGAAAAAAACACAATTGCCGCCTAAATGACGTTCAATAATCAAAACGTTGTCACGCATCAACGCATATCAGAGATACATTACGTAAAGAAAACAAAATACGTAAAAGGGGAATCCACGCAAACATTACAAAAGTCCATGACTTTTTCAAAACATTCATAGATTTATTTATTTTTTTTACTAATTCCATGACTTTTCCATGCCTGGAAAATAAGATTTAGAAATCTCCATGACTTTTTTCCCAGATTTTCCATGACTGTGGGAACAGTGTCCACATACTGTTGACACCATGTTGTTATGGTAACTTTAGCCGTGGAGAGGTAAAGGAAGGATTGAGGATTTGCTTAAATATTGAAAATTCAAAGTATCATGTCCAGTCTCTCAAGTTGATGTTGACTTTTTCTATAGTCAACTAGAGCAAGATCCCCTTTGCAAATTTGTTGTACATGAGGATCATTTTCAGGAGCCAAGGTTCAATGTTTGCACTTGCATCCCTGGAAATCCACAGACCTGCACATGTCCCCCTTAGCAAGAGCCCAGGGTACGGCAGGGGCCGTGCTCTGGCGACAGCCCGCCATCATTAACACACCCTTCAGTTACACATCATCCTCGCCTCTACCACATGGCGCTTAATGAGCTGTTTGCAACATTAATGTGTGTTCTTAATCGCAAGAGGGGAGCTGTGTAAGCGCCTTTAAAAGTGGGAGTGGGTTGTGAACAGTCTGTGAGATTTACAGATTCAGCAGCAGCAGTCAGCCCCCCCCCCTTCTGTTTCCTGCCACATCAATAAAAACATTGCCTTCAGCTCTGCACCTTCCAACTTCCACTTAATTACTAGATTTAATCATCCAGTCTTGGTATAGATGGGAAAACAGGATTCAAAATCTACTAGCCAAATGCTGGTAAAACATGCAAGGAGCTGGTAGATTTGCTTAACTACGGAAGAGGATTAGGGCCACATTTAAAAAAAAAAGTATTGAGTTCTGAGTTTAAAGTCAGGATTCCGAGAATAAAGCCCAAATTCTGAGAATGAAAAATACTTTTTTTTCACATGCGGCCCTAATCCCCTTCTGTACTTCACTCACAAGTCAAAAAAACAACGGTAAACTATTGAGTGGATGGTAAATTTTAAACATTCACTGGCTGTTTGGCTGGTGGAGGAAAAGGTTTATCTTGAACCATGGGGGCAAACTGGACTGACTCACTTCTTCTACACTTCCGAAGCTTTACGGACAGGACAGTCTGAAGACAGAAAAGGAGCAAACGAAAGGAAAGCCAACATAGAAAGTAAATCATCTTCTTCTCCAGTTACCCTGAACACCTCATTCAATGTCTTCCTACAATTATCTGCTAAAATTAGACAACCAGAGAAATGTATTTTTAAACGGGGCTGCAATCAAGAGACGAGAGCCTCTTCACTGATAATGACTATGATTCTAAAAACCGAGGCCACTCTGGCTGTTTTACTTAGCATTTAAAAAAGAATATATATTTTTATTTTAGTGACAATGGAATTACTATCACCAAAACCCACACTCATTTCCACATTTGAAGCTTCTTGTTTTAGCTCCAGAAACAAAATTAAAAACATGCCATGTTCACAAATCCACACTGAATTGTTGAAATAAATCAAGATTATTAAGTCAAGACCCTTTTTTTTTTTTTTAGAGCGGTTGTTAGACGAAAGCAAGGGAGTCCTCTCGTGGCGTAGCCTGTATTTGAACTATGACTCCTGGATGTTAAGGTCTCTCACTTGACTTTGGGCACAGTATTTCTTCTATAACTTGATACAGGCTCGAGATGAAAGCTACAGACGATCCGGAACTGCCTGATTAATTCAAAACAGATCGAAGAGAAAGTCACATGTGGCAGAGAAGCAATTCAACGCAGACGGTTAATTCAACGCAGACGCTTTAGTTGCGGATAGTTCCTCCTTTTGACTAAGCTCATTATATGCAGAAAAAAAAATGATTAGTCAGAGAACAGCAAACATGTTTGGTTTGGGTGTGTTTGGATGTGAGCATAAATCTTTAGCTGATATCAATGGATTTTCTATGAGAACCAAAAACATGATTATGATGCGATTTGCAAAGTCTTAAAACACATACAGATGTGTTTAGTTGTGTGTTGTGCCCATGCACATTTGAAAAAAAAAATGAAATTCACATGTGGGATCCTGTCACAAAAACTCTCATTTGTCTCCAGTTAAGACATTTCAACACAGAGAATTTCAATTTGCTTGCTACTCTGTACACCTGGACTTGAAAGCTGACTTTCACAAATAAACAAAGACCACAAAATGAGCCAACTGTAAACCCTCCCACAGACAACAAAAGATGCCGATTTCCAGGAACGCAGGGGAGTTGCAGAGGCTGGACACTACTGAATAATCCCCAAAGCCTGATGTTGGGACATTGTTCTTTCATAAACAATACAGTGAGTACAACTCTGAGAGAAAGAGAGAGAGAGAGAGAGAGAGAGAGAGAGAAGCAGAACACTGTAAACAGACAGAAATAGTCAGTGTTCCCATTAGGCTAAACAGGAAACCCAGCCAATTAGCTGTTTATTCAGAACTCAGATTCAGAGGTCAGGGGTTGTGGAGAGAGCACTTCCCGGACAGCCGTCAGACAGATGGAGCAGTGTCTGAAGGCAGGTGACAGCCGAGGCATATGAGAGTGGGTCGCTTCATTACCGGCGTACACAACGGTTAACAGAGCTTTACAAGCAAAGAAGATGAGTAGCTTCTTAAAGCTATATTGTACGTTTGTAGTTGTTCATTATCAAAATCTGTATTGCCCTTCACAAACTTGTCCTTTTTTTATGAATATTGACCACTACCATCAATTTCAAGTATTCCTATATTCCCCCCCACCCCCCGATGTGAGTCGAATGCAGATTTGAGTTGCGCATGCGTCACTTTGCGACAAGTAGCCTACAAGATGCTAACAAGAGACTTCTGTAATGTCAATACAGTAAAAATGGACCTGCTGGTTGGTCGACCGCTTGCTACAAGCTAGCATCAAACACAACAAAGGCTGAATGGTATTTTGAGCTAACGTTAGCCCTCAAACAATCATAGATAGCTAAAACGTTTATGAAATGACTGCTAGTTTAGCTACAAGCTAGCAATCAAACACAACAAAGGCTGTCACTGGAATGGCATTTTGAGCTAACGTTAACATTCAAACAATCATAGATAGCTAAAACGTTTTTTGAAATGATTCCCATCTTCTGTTATTGTTTGTAATTAGAAAAGTTTATTATTTCATGGATTTCACAAATCAGTATGACAGTTATGCCACAAACCGTGTAAATCTGAACATGCGCGACTCAAATCTGCATTCGACTTACATTGAAGAGTGACAGACTCGTCATAGTCACCCGCCATCTTGAAACACGTTAGCTACGTAGTTACGTAAGGGACATACAGGCTAATTCAAAGCCAGACCGTCCAGGCGGCTTGTTCAGAATACAATCTCATATTTTACTAAAATAGTTCACCGAAACGTGTTTCTGAAAACATTTTAACTGAGAAATAGGCCAACCTAGTTGCATTTCAGATGAACAAAGGTCAGTTTAAACACAGAACACACCGAACAGACGTGAGTCACTGACCTCGCCAGATTGTCCAAGAACCGATTATTGGGTTAGTGTGTTCGGCCCTAAAGGAACACGCCAACTTATTGGGACTTTAGCTTATTCACCGTATCCCCCAGAGTTAGTTAAGTCCAGATATACCCTTCTCATCTCCGTACGTGTCGGTCTGACACTCCCACTGCTAGCCTAGCCTAGCACAGCTCCTGGAGGTAACCTGCTCCAACTAGCCTACTGCTCCCAATAAGTGACAAAATAACACCAACATTTTCCTATTTACATGTTACAAGTACATCTAACATATAACAAGGTCACATGAGACACAGCCATCTTCTAACCGTATACATACTGGGAACTATTCTCAGAAGGCGAAGCACTGCTACTTCTGCTACTTGGGCGGAGTGATTTGCCATGATCACCAGCCACGTTTGCTACAAGCTAGCTAGTTACATTGGTTTTGTTGACAGAAGTAACAACGTCGCTTTTCAGGTGTTGCGCTAATCACTGCGCCCAAGTAGCAGTGCTTTGACTTGCTATCTTTTAAATTGGTGTAAATTATTCAATTGTTTAACTGTGAGCATGACTTCAATAAACCCAAACTCAATGTGTGCTCTGCATCGCTGCTGAGGGCCTCACTGTACACGAGCGGCTTCTCTTCCCTCGGCATAATTGACAGGTCAGATGGCAGATTGAGTTAATGTGCTTTTAAGTGCAATTTGCTGTATGATACATAACTCAGTCCAGACTATGGATGGGATCCCTCATTCACTTAACTCTTTCAGACCACAAAGGCCTCTGAGAAATCAGAAGGGCTAATTGGATCCTTTTAATCTGCGTGAAACAAAAAAGAAACAGGGCCACATGTCAGGCTCCAGGATCCCATTTCATCTAATTCATTTACATGAAGATTCAAAAGCAAGGAGGTCATATGAAACAAGGTCAAACAGAAGCACAGACATCAGCCCTTCTCTGGGCTCATAGTCGAGGGATTAAACAGTAAAACAACAGTAGACATGGACATCACACACACACACACATATATATATATATATATATATATATATACACCAATACTTAGTGTTTCAGTAGAGGGGAGACACAAACTAAAGTGGATAGTTAGAACGGCTATAAAATAATAATTGGTGCCTCGCAGCGCTTAATGCTGAGAGCCATGGGCGTAAATTTCATCTAACAGCTGGGGGGGAAGATAAACTAACACTTCTTAATAGCATTTATTGAGGGGGACACAAATAACGTGTGTAGTTTTGGAACTCCAGTTAGTAGGCTGCCAAAGCTATTTAAGTCCCTTTAAACATCACATGAAGTGACTCGTTCTCTAATACAGATGATGCTGAACTGAGAACTGAGACTCCTAGCAAGCAAGCTAACCGACTAGCCAGCCGTCCACTGAATTAGTCAAGTTTAACAACTTAGAACAGTGCTCTCGTCGGATGAGGGACAACTTTGTTTTGGCTCATTTTCTATATCCAGCGTGTAGCATGAAAGCAAGGTGGGTGGACTTAACAAGCTAAAGTTAGCCTATTAACTACAGTGTACATCAAGCTACCAAACAAGCTAAGCTAACTTTATAACGGCTAACATAGTGGACTCATGGAAAAATAGTCACAAGGGTGATTTTTCGGGTCACAAGCGCTAGGGGGGAAACGAGACAACCACCATTCAACTCGAAAAAAAAGTCATATAACCATTTCAATTACTCTAAAGCTGTTCAGTTAAGATAAATTAAGCTAAAAAAGAAACAGCATAGTTCCACTTTAACGTAAAGGGAGAAAAACCAAGCAGTGGACCAAACCACTGTGAGGCAAGGGAGGGGTGACTTTAAATGTTTCTAAACTTCAAATGCATTTTTTTGCTCCAATTATTTGAAGTATGTACTATTTACAATACACAGCGTAGTTTTAATAATTTTTTCTTGGGGGGGGCCACCCATTAGATGGGGTGGGTCCTGATCTCCCAAACCTTCTGCAATTTTCACCTATGCTTAGAGCAAACAGCATCATTAAGGACCCCACTCATCCCTCTGATGGAAAAGATACAGAAGCATCCGATCTAGTACTCAGCTGTGAAACTGCTTCTCTCCCACAGCAATCAGACTGAGAATGTGAACGGCACATAATATTTTATGAAAACGACTTCTTTTATTCCATTTGAACGTAATCTTAGTTGATTTATTCAGTGCTTTTATTTATGAGTTTTTTATATTAAAGTCATCTGTCTTCCACGGGCTTTATTTACTGACTGGTGGATGTGTGAAACACAATTTAGTTTTTATGCTGAGCATAAAAATGACAAATAAAGGAATCTTGAATCTCTTAAATTATATTAGGTTATAAAAATCCTCAAGAAAAAAGTTATGTTGTATCTTATCAGGGTGCTGCAAGGAGAAAACCTTGTGCATTTTATATTTTTGTGCCCATTTTCACAATTACAGTCCACTCCAAATAGTTCAACTATGGCAAGCAAATATTTAAGAAGCATCTGCTTGATTAATTATAGCCCACACTTTGTATGATTAGTGTACTTAAGTTAATTTCGTGGAGCTCACCAACACATTTCTGAATGACTTTTGATCTCTGTAAAAAAAGTTATGATCAGGAGAGAAATAGAAAAAGATCAAAATACTGCAAAATAGTGCATATATCCAAAGTGCCCTGATGAAATAAAAACTGCGTCGCTTTAAAACCAGACGTCGGCAGAGATATGCTGCTTACAAAGCAAACTCTAAGTGTGGATGTACGGGAACATATTGGAAGAAATGCAATGTTTTTTGTGGTCATTTCAATTAATTATTTAGAAAATAAAAAAGTATGACTGCCACTGGTATGCTTGATGTGTGAGTATCAAGTGTTCGCTCATGGTTTCCTTGGTGCGTTCGAGTGTGAAAAAGTAAAAGCCATACAAAGAGTCTTGTCTAGTTAACCGCAGCCGCTCCTCCCTGCACCGTGCCACTCACTTTGTTGGTTAGCTCAATTTGCTTCCTAAACCCACAAAGCCTTTGAGGGCCACACAGGGGCATGACAGCATGTCGCAAATTGTATTTCCTCACTGATTTACTTCTGCTCTTCCTCCCCAACTGGATGGCAGTCTGGCTGTAACATACTGCCTCCGTTCTGAGTGAAGGCCTGATGACTGTGTCTGCACACATGTGTACCTGCGTTGTTGTTGTAAACTGGAACTGTCTGTCAAAAAGCTGCATGCTTCCTACAGCTGCTTTGGGTTTTGGTTCATTGTCAACAACCAATCATTTCACTGAGGAATTGTCTCTGTGGTGGAACTGGGGAAGGCTTGCTGTGCAGTGTACGACACCAACACACAGAAAGAAGCTGAACAGAGCTCTTGCAGCTTTCCAGATCGCAACCTGGTGCAGAGGGACAGCGAGGGGAAACCGTCCTGTCCTAACCACAGCTAGAATCCTGCAAACCCAAAGTCAACAGGATGTCCTGTTTGCAGTCAGTAACCACTGAAGGTTTGGTGTTAATATCTTTGCACCCTGGCTTCATCCCATCTCTCTACTAGACAACACTTAAATCTTGTGGGGAAATTACATACAGGAAATACTCCATCTTGGTTTAGCATTTAGTCCAGCCCCGGACATGAATGAGATGCATTTGAGTTAAAAGCGCTGATGCCAATTGGCCTCTGTTGCCCTTTAAATATTCAGGCATGCTGGACTCAGACAGTGAGCTCTATGTAGCTGCAGGCCTCTCCAGCAAACCACAAACAGAGTAAGAATCTTACAGAGGGATTTATATTCAATAAGAATTCATCTGCAGGCTAAGCTGCCTGCTCTCATTACCTATGTATTACTCTGTTATTTTTTTCATTTTGATTACAGAGCTTTTCTGCAGCATGACTGTGGAGTAAGGTCTGGCTACACCACAGATCCATTCTGGGATACGAGGAAAAAAAGATTTGGACGGGTTGTTTGCATTTCTTGAAACTAATCCCAATCGTTTGGTTAAACATTTACACAACGCAAAAGGAAAAACGCCACATTCAGTATTAAAAGAAGTTATCTCTTCACCTGATAGTTGGAAACATGGATACCCTCATGTTGTCCTTGGGTCAAATTGACCCGTTTTCCTATGTAAATGTTCTTTTTAATTACCCAAAATAACATGATTGATTCCACACAACGCTCTTTGGCAAGTACAAATCTCTACTTTCATTAATTTTGGGATGTCTTATTCAATTTTATAGCATTTGAAAAAAACAACTGAAGTGGTTTTGAAATAGCATTGAGTAAAAGTTGACATATTCCAGTCTGTGATTATCCATCAACATACATTCCTTTAATTTTAGTCTAAATAATTCCTAATTTCTGCTTTTCTAACTCAAACATTAGGTATAATTTCCCATAAATGAGGTTTACTGACTATGAATTCCAAAAATAACTGTAAAACTAGTTAAAAAGTTAGTGTTACGTAGTGTTGAAAACGTTAAAAAAAACTGACAAACATTTTTAAAAAAGTGTTGAAAAGAAAACGTAAGAAAAAGTTAAAAACATTGATAAAAAGCTGAGTGTTGATTTTCAATTTTGACGGGAAGACAACACAAGGGATAAACGTCATTTCTTCTTACCAGAGGATCGCCTGGTGTACTTCCTCCACAGCAATCCCACCAATCGGTCCCAAAACGTCTCAGTTAGAGTACATGCCGTAAAAAAATATTCTTTATAAATCTTTACAATCATTCACCGAAAGAACCAAGCCAGCCTGTTTTATTTGAGCTTGAAGTTTGTTGTTGCTTCCCGAAGCGAAGGGATTTTAAGAACGGAAGGTGAGGGGCAAAGCCTGACATCCGGCGCGATGTCAGGCTTTATCCTGGAAAAGTACCATGGTTGATCCAGACTAGTCATTGATGAAAGAGCGTGAAGAGTGCTCATTAGACGCTCGGCCTCATGTCCCACCCCCGGGTGTTGATCAAGCTTACCAAAGCCAACAGAGACAGCTTAATAAAGAGAGGCAAAAACAACCCGACGGGCCACTGTGTAAACATCATTTAACTGTGGATAGGTCTCTTACCCTCAAGGACCACACACGCGAGGTGAAAGACAAGAACCCTTGAAAGAGATTGGTAACGTGCCATAAATCCAGTCGCAATTTGGAGACCAATGGGAGCCAGATAATGAGAGTGATTTTAAATGAGAGTCTCAGAGCGTCATTATTGAATTAAGCCCGCTTTAATTAGCATGCTGACTTGATAATGCACGCGCTTGGTCTGTGTCACAGAAGGGCTTAAGATCATATAAATACAAGAAAATGATTTTGCCTTTAGGGAATTTTCCTTAGAGGTAATTAAATTCAGCTGAAAGCAATACGATTATCCACTTTTACACTAACAGCACGACAGTGTGTGAGCACTTTAATTTGTGTATGCTACAGCTGAGAACATTCTACACTAAAAAGGTTGGTGTGTTTTATTGCATTTTCCCTCTTTGCTTTCCATTTGAGCCGCTTTCAGCTTGCCAGAAGTATATTGGCAGTTTACAGAGTAGAACTAAGTGGACACGGCAGCATTTCTCTTTATATACACATCATACACATACTCTGTACTCGGAGAAATGAGGACAGACGTAGTGCATCGACAAAAAATATTGTGGTTGAACCAAAAAGGATGGATTAGTAACAGTGTTGTAAATACAATTTGTCCGTTACCAGGTTTTCCTAGGCCGCTTACTCCATCCAAATGCCAGCTCTAATAGACCAGAAGCCATTATGACATTACAGTGCAGGTTAACCTCAGTGACACAGAGCTGGCCTCCATCAAAGAGTCTCCTTTCAGAGACAGTTATGAGCAGAGGGAACGTCAAGGGGGAAGGGATAATAGATGTCAACAGTGACCGCCGACTTTTTGAGCGGCTCTGGATCTGGAAGTGATTTTTTTTTTTCGTTCGATTATCTTTATTGATGCTTCATTAAAGGTCCCATGGCTAGAAAATTATTATTATTATTATTAGTCCTTTATTTAACCAGAAAATGTCCCTTTATGAGGTTTATTTTCATTAATATGCGTTCCCCAAGCCTGCCTATAGTCCCCAGTGGCTAGAAATAGCAAAAGGTGTAAACCGAGCCCTGGGTATCCTGCTCTGCCTTTGAGAAAATGAAAGCTCAGATGGGTCGATCTGGAATCTTGCCCCTTATGAGGTCATAAGGAGCAAGGTTACCTCCCCTTACTCTGCTTTGCCTGCCCAGAGAATTTGACCCACCCATGACAGAGACTTTATGGCTTTCAAACAAGCAAAGTGGCACATGGTCAAGGCCACACCCCCAGCTTCCAACTTGCCCCCACCACCTTCCAATAGGAGAAGTGAAGGTGAACACAGATTATGACTGATTGTTTAGCCTCATAGTCACCAAAGTTCATACTGGACCCATTTTTCACATGCCACACATCTCCAGAACATTCTGACACTAAAGTGACCCATCAAAATCAAAATGTACTTAGTTTAAAACCAGTTTTTGTCTCAGGACCAAACTGAAAAAGTTAAAGCTAAAGTTTGTGACTGCTCTAACAAAACTAATCTCTGTGATGCTAAACATGTCTTTTAGCTGTGTAAACATTATTGGTAAAAGAGAATATTAATAAATCTAAACAAATATAACTTTACTACCCTTTCAATCTTCCGATGTAACAGCGAGCGCCACCAATCAGAGACATCACTGTTTCCCTTAGGATTGTGGGTAGGGTAGTATTTCTCCAAGACATCGCAAATAAAACCTGTTTTTCTTAAAACAAGGTTGATTTCATACAGACTTGTGGCTTCTACAGGAGCAGAAACTTTGGTTTCCAACCTCATAGCGCGTGGTCAGTTTACTATGAAGGGTTTAGATATTATATAGATAATTAATATCCTTATGAAGAAAATAAATGGGATTTTTCCTTCTGGAACAACACAGTTGAGCTCCATAAGATCCTTGATTAATTTAATTAAACACTGTTGGAGTTAAAGGAATAGTTAAGCTCATTCACAGCCAACAAATAGTCTAATAGTCTTACATACGTCCTCATCCAGTAAAACACACAAATTGTTTTAACACTTGGGTTGTGTACAGATCAAACAAATGAGTTACAACGTGTGAAGTTAAGTACAGCGCTTTAGAGGTACTGCTGGGAGGATTATGTTACCTTTGGACCGAGCCAGGCTAGTTTCTAGTTTCTAGTTTCTAGTTCTGAAAACTTAAGTTAAGCTAAGCATAAGTTGACACATAAGATAGAATCAAATTATATAAAAAATAATTGGGTATGGGGTCAAATACATTGAATATAATATGCAAAATACATATATTTGACCCAAATCTGTCGGTAAACCAAATGAGTGTAGGCTACAATAAAAAGTATAATTACATTGAGTTACAAGATCAATTGTTTGCAACTTCTGACTGTTTCAATGATAGACAGTGGTCTAACACACACACACACATACACACACACACACACACACACACACACACTTGCTGAGCCGGGCCTCCTGTGGCGACAGACCTGCAGCAGTAATTAGTGTGTGGACCTTCATTAGTGGCCGAGAATTCTGGGTCATGAAATGTCACAGGATGTGTGTGTGTGTACGCAGTGGGTTTGTATTTGTGGTGCATGCCTTTCACTACAGGTTTTCACAATGCACTAACTAAAGACTTTCAGCAAATTAGCATACATTAAGTTACATATTTATAAAAAAGTAAATAAATAAAGGCATTTGGACTAACGATGGCTCCGTTCTATTCAAGTGTCCCAGTGAACCGTCACACTGAAACTGAAACATGCAACTAAAAGGATTTAAGCCATCATTGGTTTTATTATTTGTGCTTTTGCTACTGTGATTTGTCAGAAAAATGTTCTGTGAAAAAACTCACATGTTCATACAGAAAGCATCCTGTTTCACTTCATTTTAATGTCACTTTAACTTCCCACTTACCTCGTAACATGTCTTTAATTGCTCTTGTGTGGTCCATTTACTTTGACTTTTTTACTAGTTGTATATACACCTCTTGTTTTATTTATTTATAATTTAATTTTGTACATCTCTATCTGTACTCATTTATGTCTGTAACATCTGTAGTCTCCCTCTGGGGATCAATAAAGGATCCTATCTTATATTATGTAGACCATGTTTAGTTTCTTTTCATTTAAAATAGTCTGTGAGCTGTTTCCTTATAGTGGGTTTTCACTTGGTTCAGTGGCGTTTATGTATTTGGCAGCCTGTGTATGTAATCCAAAGGCAAGAAGTAATCTGCAGTTTAATTTAGGTGGAAGATAACATGTTTTGGGTGTTTAATTCAGTCTCCAATGTCTGAGGTTTGGCCAGACTAAGTTTTTTTTTTTTGTGTTTATAGTTTTGAAAAAGTAGAATGTCGTTTCAGGGATGTGCGTTAGCGGGCTGTGATAAAAAATGAAACTGTGGAAATATAGTGGCAAATCTGTGTCAAACAAGCCCAATATAATGAATCTGATCCAGATGGTTTGATTTTTGTTTGGTCTGTATATTACAGATTTGCTACTGCTCAGGCTGTGCATAACATGAAAACATTAGATACATCATTCATTTTATGGCATAAAAATGATCAAATTAAATGACATTTTCAGGGACTTTTTATTTTTGCTTCAGGCTTGAAAAGTCTGCGTCAGTTGAACCCAACCAAGTCTCTCAGACCCTCTCTTACTAATGGACACTTTTGCAGAGACATGAAGTGGAAGGTTGAAGGGTGAGGAACGGACGAGAGCATAAGCAGAGAGATCTGTCAGACTGGGAGGTGGCTGTGTCATCTTTGTTACAATAAGTACTTTAGAAGAGGCCTCCAGACTGCGCTGCACTATTCAGCGC